>CM067843.1:104128866-105328866 GCA_034509565.1 Triticum monococcum
GTTCCATTAATTAGATATACCCATATCTGCTTAAATCATCTGTGAAGGTGAAAAAATAATGATATCCACCACGAGCCTCAACATTCATCGGACCACATACATCTGTATGTATCATTTCCAACAAATCCGTTGCTCTTGTTGGAAATATGCCCTAGAGGCAATAACAAAAGAATTATTATTATATTTCCTTGTTCATGATAATTGTATTTTATTCATGCTATAATTGTGTTATCCGGAAATCGTAATACATGTGTGAATTCATAGACACCAACATGTCCCTAGTAAGCCTCTAGTTGACTAGCTCGTTGATCAACAGATAGTCATGGTTTCCTGACTATGGACATTGGATGTCATTGATAACGAGATCACATCATTAGGAGAATGATGTGATGGACAAGACCCAATCCTAAACATAGCACAAGATCGTATAGTTCGGTTGCTAGAGTTTTTCCAATGTCAAGTATCTTTTCCTTAGACCATGAGATCGTGTAACTCCCGGATACCGTAGGAGTGCTTTGGGTGTGCCAAATGTCACAACGTAACTGGGTGACTATAAAGGTACATTACAGGTGTCTCCAAAAGTGTCTGTTGGGTTGGCACGAATCGAGACTGGGATTTGTCGCTCCGTATGACGGACAGTTATCTCTGGGCCCACTCGGTAATGCATCATCATAATGAGCTCAAAGTGACCAAGTGTCTGGTCACGGGATCATGCATTACGGTACGAGTAAAGTGACTTGCCGGTAACGAGATTGAACGAGGTATTGGGATACCGATGATCGAATCTCGGGCAAGTAACGTACCGATTGACAAAGGGAATTGTATACGGGGTTGCTTGAATCCTCGACATCGTGGTTCATCCGATGAGATCATCAAGGAGCATGTGGGAGCCAACATGGGTATCCAGATCCCGCTGTTGGTTATTGTCCGGAGAGCCGTCTCGGTCATGTCTACATGTCTCCCAAACCCGTAGGGTCTACACACTTAAGGTTTGGTGACGCTAGGGTTGTAGAGATATGAATATGCAGTAGCCCGAAAGTTGTTCGGAGTCCCGGATGAGATCCTGGACGTCACGAGGAGTTCCGGAATGGTCAGGAGGTGAAGAATTATATATAGGAAGTGCAGTTTCGGCCATCGGGAGAGTTTCGGGGGTCACCGGTATTGTACCACCGGATGGGTCCCGGGGGTCCACCAGGTGGGACCACCCATCCCGGAGGGCCCCATGGGCTTAAGTGGGGAGGGGAACCAGCCCATAGTGGGCTGCTGCGCCCCCCTTGGCCCACCCCATGCGCCTAGGGTTGGGAACCCTAGGGTGGGGGGGGGGCCCACCTGGCTTGGGGGGCACTCCACCCCTTGGCCCCCCCCTAGGAGATCCCATCTCCTAGGGCCGGCGAACCCCCCTAGGGGACTATATAAAAGGGGGGAGGGAGGGGCAGCCGCACCCTTGACTCTTGGCGCCTCCCTCTCCCCTGCTACACCTCTCCCTCTCGCAGAAGAACAGCGAAGCCCTGCTGCGGTGACTGCTGCATCCACCACCACGCCGTCGTGCTGCTGGATCTTCATCAACCTCTCCTTCCCCCTTGCTGGATCAAGAAGGAGGAGACGTCACGCTGACCGCACGTGTGTTGAATGCGGAGGTGCCGTCCGTTCGGCGCTGGGATCTCCTGTGATTTGGATCACGTCGAGTACGACTCCCTCATCCCCGTTCTCTTGAACGCTTCCGCTCGCGATCTACAAAGGTATGTAGATGCAATCCGATCACTCGTTGCTAGATGAACTCATAGATGGATCTTGGTGAAATCATAGGAAAATTTTTGTTTTCTGCAACGTTCCCCAACAGTGGTATCAGAGATAGGTCTATGCGTAGTTCTCTTTGCACGAGTAGAACACAATTTGTTGTGGGCATAGATGTTGTCAACTTTCTTGCCGCTACTAGTCTTATTTTGCTTCAGCGGTATTGTGGGATGAAGCGGCCCGGACCAACCTTACACGTATGCTTACGTGAGACCGGCTAACATGCACTAGTTGCATAAGGTGGCTGGCGGGTGTCTGTCTCTCCCACTCTAGTTGGAGCGGATTCGATGAAAAGGGTCCTTATGAAGGGTAAATACAAGTTGACAAATCAGGTTGTGGCTTTCACGTAGGTAAGAAAACGTTCTTGCTAGAACCCTATTGCAGCCACGTAAAACTTGCAACAACAATTAGAGGACGTCTAACTTGTTTTTGCAGCAAGTGTTCTGTGATGTGATATGGCCAAAGTTGTGATGAATGATGAATGATGAATGATATATATGTGATGTATGAGATCATGTTCTTGTAATACGAATCACGACTTGCATGTCGATGAGTATGACAACCGGCAGGAGCCATAGGAGTTGTCTTTATTTTTTGTATGACCTGCGTGTCATTGAGAAACGCCATGTAAATTACTTTACTTTATTGCTAAACGTGTTAGCCATAGTAGTAGAAGTAATAGTTGGCGAGCAACTTCATGGAGACACGATGATGGAGATCATGATGATGGAGATCATGGTGTCATGCCGGTGACAAGATGATCATGGAGCCCCAAGATGGAGATCAAAGGAGCTATGTGATATTGGCCATATCATGTCACTATTATTATTTGATTGCATGTGATGTTTATCATGTTTTTACATCTTCTTTACTTAGAACGACGGTAGTAAATAAGATGATCCCTCATAATAATTTCAAGAAAGTGTTCCCCCTAACTGTGCACCATTGCGACAGTTCGTTGTTTCGAAGCACCACATGATGATCGGGTGTGATAGATTCCAACGTTCACATACAACGGGTGTAAGACAGATTTACACATGCAAACACTTAGGTTGACTTGACGAGCCTAGCATGTACAGACATGGCCTCGGAACACAGAAGACCGAAAGGTCGAGCATGAGTCGTATAGAAGATACGATCAACATGAAGATGTTCACCGACGTTGACTAGTCCGTCTCACGTGATAATCGGACATGGCCTAGTTAACTCGGATCATGTTATACTTAGATGACTGGAGGGATGTCTATCTGAGTGGGAGTTTATTGAATAATTTGATTAGATGAACTTAATTATCATGAACTTAGTCTAAAACCTTTACAACATGTATTGTAGATCAAATGGCCAACGTTGTCCTCAACTTCAACGCGTTCCTAGAGAAAACCAAGCTGAAAGACGATGGTAGCAACTATACAGACTGGGTCCGGAACCTGAGGATCATCCTCATAGCTGCCAAGAAAGATTATGTCCTACAAGCTCCGCTAGGTGAAGCACCTGTTCTCCCTGCAGAACAAGACATTATGAACGCTTGGCAGACACGTTCCGATGATTACTCCCTCGTTCAGTGCGGCATGCTTTACAGCTTAGAACCGGGGCTCCAAAAGCGTTTTGAGAGACACGGAGCATATGAGATGTTCGAAGAGCTGAAAATGGTTTTTCAAGCTCATGCCCGGGTCGAGAGATATGAAGTCTCCGACAAGTTCTTCAGCTGTAAGATGGAGGAAAACAGTTCTGTCAGTGAGCACATACTCACTATGTCTGGGTTACATAACCGCTTGACTCAGCTAGGAGTTAATCTTCCGGATAACGTGGTCATTGACAGAATCCTTCAGTCGCTTCCACCGAGCTACAAGAGCTTTGTGATGAACTTCAATATGTAGGGGATGGAAAAGACCATTCCTGAAGTATTTGCTATGCTCAAATCAGCAGAGGTAGAAGTCAAAAAGGAACATCAAGTGTTGATGGTGAATAAAACCACTAAGTTCAAGAAAGGCAAGGGTAAGAAGAACTTCAAGAAGGACGGCAAGGGAGTTGCCGCGCCCGGTAAGCAAGCTGCCTGGCAGAAGCCAAAGAATAGACCCAAGCCCGAGACTGAGTGCTTTTATTGCAAGGGAAGTGGTCACTGGAAGCGGAACTACCCCAAATACTTAGCGGAAAAGGTATTTGTGATATATATGTGAGTGATGTGTACCTTACCAGTACTCGTAGTAGCTCCTGGGTATTTGATACCGGTGCGGTTGCTCACATTTGTAACTCAAAGCAGGAGCTGCGGAATAAGCGGAGACTCGCGAAGGACGAGGTGACGATGCGCGTCGGGAATGGTTCCAAGGTCGATGTGATCGCCGTCGGCACGCTACCTCTACATTTACCTATGGGATTAGTTTTAAACCTCAATAATTGTTATTTAGTGCCAGCTTTGAGCATGAACATTGTATCAGGATCTCGTTTAATTCGAGATGGCTACTCATTTAAATCCGAGAATAATGGTTGTTCTATTTATATGAGAGATATGTTTTATGGTCATGCTCCAATGGTGAATGGTTTATTCTTAATGAATCTCGAGTGTAATGCTACACATATTCATAGTGTGAATACCAAAAGATGTAAAGTTGATAATGATAGTCCCACATACTTGTGGCACTGCCGCCTTGGTCACATAGGTGTCAAACGCATGAAGAAGCTACATGCAGATGGACTTTTAGAGTCTCTTGATTACGAATCAATTTACACGTGCGAACCATGCCTCATGGGTAAAATGACCAGGACTTCGTTCTCAGGAACAATGGAGCGAGCAACCAACTTATTGGAAATCATACATACTGATGTGTGCGGTCCAATGAGTGTTGAGGCTCACGGTGGTTATCGTTATGTTCTCACCCTCACTGATGACTTGAGTAGATATGGGTATCTGTACTTAATGAAACACAAGTCTGAGACCTTTTAAAGGTTCAAGGAATTTCAGAGTGAGGATGAAAATCAACGTGATAGGAAAATCAAGTTCCTGCGATCAGATCATGGAGGATAATACTTGAGTCACGAATTTGGCACACACTTAAGAAAATGTGGAATAGTTTCACAACTCACGCCGCGTGGAACACCTCAGCGTAATGGTGTGTCCGAAAGTTGTAATCGCACTCTATTAGATATCGTGCGATCTATGCTGTCTCTTACCGATTTACCGCTATCATTTTGGGGCTATGCTTTAGAGACTGCCGCATTCATTTTAAATAGGGCTCCGTCGAAATCTGTTGAGACGACATCGTATGAATTATGGTTTGGGAAGAAACCTAAGCTGTCGTTTCTAAAAGTTTGGGGATGCGATGCTTATGTCAAGAAACTTCAACCTGAAAAGCTCGAACCCAAGTCGGAAAAATGCGTCTTCATAGGATACCCTAAAGAAACTATTGGGTATACCTTCTACCTTAGATCCGAAGGCAAGATCTTTGTTGCCAAGAATGGATCCTTTCTAGAGAAAGAGTTTCTCTCAAAAGAAGTAAGTGGGAGGAAAGTAGAACTTGACGAAGTATTACCTCTTGAACCGGAAAGTGGCACAACTCAAGAAAATGTTCCTGAGGTGCCTGCACCGACTAGAGAGGAAGTTAATGATGATGATCATGAAGCTTCAGATCAAAATGCTACTGAACTTCGTAGGTCCACAAGGACATGTTCCACACCAGAGTGGTACGGCAACCCTGTCTTGGAAATCATGTTGTTAGAAAACGATGAACCTTCGAACTATGACGAAGCAATGGCGGGCCCGGATTCCGACAAATGGCTAGAAGCCATGAAATCCGAGATAGGATCCATGTATGAAAACGAAGTATGGACTTTGACTGACTTGCCCGATGATCGGCGAGCCATAGAAAATAAATGGATCTTTAAGAAGAAGACAGACGCGGATGGTAATGTGACCATCTATAAAGCTAGGCTTGTCGCTAAGGGTTATCGACAAGTTCAAGGGGTTGACTACGATGAGACTTTCTCACCCGTAGCGAAGCTGAAGTTCGTCCGAATTATGTTAGCAATTGCCGCATTCTATTATTATGAGATATGGCAAATGGACGTCAAAACGGCATTCCTTAATGGTTTACTTAAGGAAGAATTGCATATGATGCAGCCGGAAGGTTTTGTCGATCCTAACAATGCTGACAAGGTGTGCAAGCTCCAACGCTCGATTTATGGGCTGGTGCAAGCATCTCGGAGTTGGAACATTCGCTTTGATGAGATGATCAAAGCGTTTGGGTTTATGCAGACTTATGGAGAAGCCTGCGTTTACAAGAAAGTGAGTGGGAGCTCTGTAGCATTTCTCATATTATATGTAGATGACATACTTTTGATGGGAAATGATATAGAACTTTTGGACAGCATTAAGGCCTACTTGAATAAGAGTTTTTCAATGAAGGACCTTGGAGAAGCTGCTTATATATTAGGCATCAAGATCTATAGAGATAGATCAGGACGCCTCATAGGTCTTTCACAAAGCACATACCTTGATAAGATATTGAAGAAGTTCAATATGGATCAGTCTAAGAAGGGGTTCTTGCCTGTGTTGCAAGGTGTGAATTTGAGCTCAGCTCAATGTCCGACCACGGCAGAAGATATAGAAGAGATGAGTGTCATCCCCTATGCCTCAGCCATAGGGTCTATTATGTATGCCATGCTGTGTACCAGACCTGATGTAAACCTTGCCGTAAGTTTGGTAGGAAGGTACCAAAGTAATCCGGGCAAGGAACACTGGACAGCGGTCAAGAATATCCTGAAGTACCTGAAAAGGACTAAGGACATGTTTCTCGTTTATGGAGGTGATGAAGATCTCGTCGTAAAGGGTTACGTCGACGCTAGCTTCGACACAGATCTGGATGACTCTAAGTCACAAATCGGATACGTGTATATTTTGAATGGTGGGGCAGTAAGCTGGTGCAGTTGCTAGCAGAGCATCGTGGCGGGATCTACATGTGAAGCGGAGTACATGGCAGCCTCGGAGGCAGCACATGAAGCAATTTGGGTGAAGGATTTCATCACCGACCTAGGAGTCATACCCAATGCATCGGGGCCGATCAAACTCTTCTGTGACAACACTGGAGATATTGCACTTGCCAAGGAGCCCAGGTTTCACAAGAAGACCAGGCACATCAAGCGTCGCTTCAACTCCATTCGTGAAAATGTTCAATATGGAGACATAGATATTTGTAAAGTACATACGGACCTGAATGTAGCAGATCCATTGACTAAACCTCTCCCTAGAGCAAAACATGATCAACACCAGAATTCCATGGGTGTTCGATTCATCACAATGTAACTAGATTATTGACTCTAGTGCAAGTGGGAGACTGTTGGAAATAAGCCCTAGAGGCAATAATAAAAGCATTATTATTATATTTCCTTGTTCATGATAATTGTCTTTTATTCATGCTATAATTGTGTTATCCGGAAATCGTAATACATGTGTGAATTCATAGACACCAACATGTCCCTAGTAAGCCTCTAGTTGACTAACTCATTGATCAACAGATAGTCATGGTTTCCTGACTATGGACATTGGATGTCATTGATAACGAGATCACATCATTAGGAGAATGATGTGATGGACAAGACCCAATCCTAAACATAGCACAAGATCGTATAGTTCGTTTGCTAGAGTTTTTCCAATGTCAAGTATCTTTTCCTTAGACCATGAGATCGTGTAATTCCCGGATACCGTAGGAGTGCTTTGGGTGTGCCAAACGACACAACGTAACTGGGTGACTATAAAGGTACATTACAGGTGTCTCCGAAAGTGTTTGTTGGGTTGGCACGAATCGAGACTGGGATTTGTCGCTCCGTATGACAGAGAGGTATCTCTGGGCCCACTCGGTAATGCATCATCATAATGAGATCAAAGTGACCAAGTGTCTGGTCACGGGATCATGCATTACGGTACAAGTAAAGTGACTTGCCGGTAACGAGATTGAACAAGGTATTGGGATACCGACAATCGAATCTCGGGCAAGTAACGTACCGATTGACAAAGGGAATTGTATACGGGGTTGCTTGAATCCTCGACATCGTGGTTCATCCGATGACATCATCGAGGAGCATGTGGGAGCCAACATGGGTATCCAGATCCCGCTGTTGGTTATTGACCGTAGAGCCGTCTCGGTCATGTCTACATGTCTCTCGAACCCGTAGGGTCTACACACTTTAGGTTCGGTGACGCTAGGGTTGTAGAGATATGAATATGCAGTAACCCGAAAGTTGTTCGGAGTCCCGGATGAGATCCCGGACGTTACGAGGAGTTCTGGAATGGTCTGGAGGTGAAGAATTATATATAGGAAGTGCAGTTTCGGCCATCGGGAGAGTTTCGGGGGTCACCGGTATTGTACCGGGACCACCGGATGGGTCCGGGGGTCCACCGGGTGGGGCCACCCATCCCGGAGGGCCCCATGGGCTTAAGTGGGGAGGGGAACCAGCCATACTGGACTGCTGCGCCCCCCTTGGCCCACCCCATGCGCCTAGGGTTGGGAACCCTAGGGTGGGGGGGTGCCCCACCTGGCTTGGGGGGCACTCCACCCCTTGGCCGCCGCCCCCCTAGGAGATCCCATCTCCTAGGGCCGGTGCACCCCCTAGGGGCCTATATAAAAGGGGGGAGGGAGGGGCAGCCGCACCCTTGACTCTTGGCGCCTCCCTCTCCCTTGCTACACCTCTCCCTCTCGCAGAAGAACGACGAAGCCCTGCTGCGGTGACTGCTGCATCCACCACCACGCTGTCGTGCTGCTGGATCTTCATCAACCTCTCCTCCCCCCTTGCTAGATCAAGAAGGAGGAGACGTCACGCTGACCATACATGTGTTGAACGCGGAGGTGCCATCCGTTCGGCGCTGGGATCTCCGGTGATTTGGATCACGTCGAGTATGACTCCCTCATCCCCGTTCTCTTGAATGCTTCCGCTCGCGATCTACAAAGGTATGTAGATGCAATCCGATCACTTGTTGCTAGATGAACTCATAGATGGATCTTGGTGAAACCGTAGGAAAATTTTTGTTTTCTGCAACGTTCCCCAACAGCTCTCTCCATAGTACCGGAGAACGGTGTTTTGGTCATCTTGCCCATGAGGCACGGTTCGCAAGTACCAAGTGATTCATAATCAAGTGATTCCAAAAGTCCATCAGTATGGAGTTTCTTCATTTGCTTTACACCGATATGACCTAAACAGCAGTGCCACAAATAAGTTGCACTATCATTATCAACTCTGCATCTTTTGGCTTCAACATTATGAATATGTGTATCAGTACTATCGAGATTCATTAAAAATAGACCACTCTTCAAGGGTGCATGACCATAAAAGATATTACTCATATAAATAGAACAACCATTATTCTCTTATTTAAATGAATAACTGTCTCGCATCAAACAAGATCCAGATATAATGTTCATGCTCAACGCTGGCACCAAATAACAATTATTTAGGTCTAAAAGTAATCCCGAAGGTAGATGTAGAGGTAGCGTGCCGACCGCGATCACATCGACTTTGGAACCATTTCCCACGCGCATCGTCACCTCGTCCTTTGCCAGTGTTCGCTTAATCCGTAGTCCCTGTTTCGAGTTGCAAATATTAGCAATAGAACCAGTATCAAATACCCAGGTGCTACTGCGAGCTCTAGTAAGGTACACATCAATAACATGTATATCACATATACCTTTGTTCACCTTGCCATCCTTCTTATCCGCCAAATACTTGGGGCAGTTCCGCTTCCAGTGTCCAGTCTGCTTCTAGTAGAAGCACTCAGTTTCAGGCTTAGGTCCAGATTTGGGTTTCTTCTCCTGAGCAACAACTTGTTTGCTGTTCTTCTTGAAGTTCCCCTTCTTCTTCCCTCTGCCCTTTTTCTTGAAACTGGCGGTCTTATTGACCATCAACACTTGATGCTCCTTCTTGATTTCTACCTCCGTAACCTTTAGCATTGCGAAGAGCTCGGGAATCGTCTTATCCATCCCTTGCATGTTATAGTTCATCACGAAGCTCTTGTAGTTTGGTGGCAGTGATTGAAGAACTCTGTCAATGACACTATTAACAGGAAGATTAACTCCCAGTTGAGTCAAGTGATTATGATACCCAGACATTTTGAGTATATGTTCACTGACAGAACTATTCTCCTCCATCTTGCAGCTATAGAACTTATTGGAGACTTCATATCTCTCAATTCGGGCATTTGCTTGAAATATTAACTTCAACTCCTGAAACATCTCATATGCTCCATGACGTTCAAAACGTCGTTGAAGACCCGGTTCTAAGCCGTAAAGCATGGCACACTGAACTATCGAGTAGTCATCAGCTTTGCTTTGCCAGACGTTCATAACATCTGGTGTTGCTCCTACAGCAGGCTTGGCACTTAGCGGTGCTTCCAGGACGTAATTCTTCTGTGCAGCAATGAGGATAATCCTCAAGTTACGGACCCAGTCCATGTAATTGCTACCATCATCTTTCAACTTTGCTTTCTCAAGGAACGCATTAAAATTCAACGGAACAACAGCACGGGCCATCTATCTACAATCAACATAGACAAGCAAAATACTATCAGGTAGTAAGTTCTGAAGGAAATATGCCCTAGAGGCAATAATAAAGTTATTATTTATTTCCTTATATCATGATAAATGTTTATTATTCATGCTAGAATTGTATTAACCGGAAACATGATAAATGTGTGAATACATAGACAAACAGAGTGTCACTAGTATGCCTCTACTTGACTAGCTCGTTAATCAAAGATGGTTATGTTTCCAACCATGGACAAAGAGTTGTTATTTGATAAACGGGATCACATCATTAGATGAATGATCTGATTGACATGACCCATTCCATTAGCTTAGCACCCGATCGTTTAGTATGTTGCTATTGCTTTCTTCATGACTTATACATGTTCCTATGACTATGAGATTATGCAACTCCCGTTTGCCGGAGGAACACTTTGTGTGCTACCAAACGTCACAACGTAACTGCGTGATTATAAAGGAGTTCTACAGGTGTCTCCAAAGGTACATGTTGGGTTGGCGTATTTCGAGATTAGGATTTGTCACTCCGATTGTCGGAGAGGTATCTCTGGGCCCTCTCCAAAGGTACATGTTGATGTACCGAAGGAGTTCGGAGTCCCGGATGAGATCGGGGACATGACGAGGAGTCTCGAAATGGTTGAGACGTAAAGATCGATATATTGGACGACTATATTCGGACATCGGAAAGGTTCCGAGTGATTCGGGTATTTTTCGGAGTACCGGAGAGTTACGGGAATTCGCCGAGAGAAGTATTGGGCCTTGATGGGCTTTAGTGGGAAGAGGAGAAAGGGCCTGCTGCGGCCCCCGTCCCCTCTAGTCCGAATTGGACTAGGGAAAAGGGGGCCGGCCCCCTTTCCTTCTCCTCCACTTCCTTCTCCCTTCCTCCCCTCTTGGTGGACTCCTACTAGGACTTGGAGTCCTAGTAGGACTCCACATCCTGGCCGTACCTAGCCTTGGCCGGCCTCCTCCTCCTCCATCCTTTATATACAGGGGCAGGGGGCATCCCATAGACACACAAGTTGATCCACGTGGTCATATTCTTAGCCGTGTGCGGTGCCCCCTTCCACCATAGTCCTCGATAATATTTTAGCGGTGCTTAGGTGAAGCCCTCCGACAGTAGTACATCAAGATCGTCACCATGCCGTCATGCTGACGGAACTCTTCCCCGACACTTTGCTGGATCGGAGTCCGGGGATCGTCATCGAGCTGAACGTGTGCTAGAACTCGGAGGTGCCGTAGTTTCGATGCTTGATCGGTCGGGCCGTGAAGACGTACGACTACATCAACTGCGTTGTCATAACGCTTCCGCTATCGGTCTACGAGGGTACGTAGACAACACTCACCCCTCTCATTGCTATGCATCACCATGATCTTGCGTGTGCGTAGGAATTTTTTTGAAATTACTACGTTCCCCAACAGTGGCATCCGAGCCTGGTTTTTATGGTTTGATGTTATATGCACGAGTAGAACACAAGTGAGTTGTGGGCGATATAAGTCATACTGCCTACCAGCATGTCATACTTTGGTTCGGCGGTGTTGTTGGATGAAGCGGCCCGGACCGACATTACGCGTACGCTTACGCGAGACCGGTTCTCCCGACGTGCTTTGCACAAAGGTGGCTTGCGGGTGACTGTTTCTCCAACTTTAGTTGAACCAAGTGTGGCTATGCCCGGTCCTTGCGAAGGTTAAAACGGAGTCAAATTGACAAACTATCGTTGTGGTTTTGATGCATAGGTGAGATTGGTTCTTACTTAAGCCCGTAGCAGCCACGTAAAACTTGCAACAACAAAGTAGAGGACGTCTAACTTGTTTTTGCAGGGCATGTTGTGATGTGATATGGCCAAGACATGATGCTAAATTTTATTGTATGAGATGATCATGTATTGTAACCGAGTTATCGGCAACTGGCAGGAGCCATATGGTTGTCGCTTTATTGTATGCAATGCAATCGCGATGTAATGCTTTACTTTATCACTAAGCGGTAGCGATAGTCGTGGAAGCATAATATTGGCGAGACGACAATGATGCTACGATGGAGATCAAGGTGTCGCGCCGGTGACGATGGTGATCATGACGGTGCTTCGGAGATGGAGATCACAGGCACAAGATGATGATGGCCATATCATATCACTTATATCGTTTGCATGTGATGTTTATCTTTTATGCATCTTATCTTGCTTTGATTGACGGTAGCATTATAAGATGATCTCTCACTAAATTATCAAGAAGTGTTCTCCCTGAGTATGCACCGTTGCCAAAGTTCTTCGTGCTGAGACACCACGTGATGATCGGGTGTGATAGGCTCTACGTTCAAATACAACGGGTGCAAAACAGTTGCACACGCGGAATACTCAGGTTAAACTTGACGAGCCTAGCATATACAGATATGGCCTCGGAACATGGAGACCGAAAGGTCGAGCGTGAATCATATAGTAGATATGATCAACATAGTGATGTTCACCAATGAAACTACTCCATCTCACGTGATGATCGGACATGGTTTAGTTGATTTGGATCACGTGATCACTTAGAGGATTAGAGGGATGTCTATCTAAGTGGGAGTTCGTAAGTAATATGATTAATTGAACTTAAATTTATCATGAACTTAGTCCTGTTAGTATTTTGCAAATTATGTTGTTGATCAATAGCTCGCGTTGTTGCTTCCCTATGTTTATTTTGATATGTTCCTAGAGAAAATTGTGTTGAAAGATGTTAGTAGCAATGATGCGGATTGGATCCGTGATCTGAGGTTTATCCTCATTGCTGCACAGAAGAATTATATCCTTGATGCACCGCTAGGTGACAGACCTATTGCAGGAGCAGATGCAGACGTTATGAACGTTTGGCTAGCTCAATATGATGACTACTTGATAGTTTAGTACACCATGCTTAAACGGCTTAGAATCGGGACTTCAAAGACGTTTTGAACGTCATTGACCATATGAGATGTTCCAGGAGTTGAAGTTAATATTTCAAGCAAATACCCGAGTTGAGAGATATGAAGTCTCCAACAAGTTCTATAGCTAAAAGATGGAGGAGAATCGCTCAACTAGTGAGCATGTGCTCAGATTGTCTGGGTACTACAATCCCTTGAATCAAGTGGGAGTTAATCTTCCAGATAAGATAGAGATTGACAGAATTCTCTAGTCACCATCACCAAGTTAGTAGAACTTCGTGATGAATTATAATATGCAAGGGATAACGGAAACAACTCCCAAGCTCTTCGTGATGCTGAAATCAACGAAGGTAGAAATCAAGAAAAACATCAAGTGTTGATGGTTAAATAGACCACTAGTTTCAAGAAAAGGGCAGAGGGAAGAAGGGGGACTTTAAGAAGAACAGCAAGCAAGTTGCTGCTCAAGTGAAGAAGCCCAAGTTTGGTCCTAAGCCCGAGACTAAGTGCTTCTACTGTAAAGGGACTGGTCACTGGAAGCGGAACTACCCCAAGTAATTGGCGGATAAGAAGGATGGCAAAGTGAACATAAGTATATTTGATATACATGTCATTGATGTGTACTTTACTAGTGTTTATAGCAACCCCTCAGTATTTGATACTAGTTCAGTTGCTAAGATTAGTAACTCGAAACGGGAGTTGCAGAATAAACAGAGAGTAGTTAAGGGTGAAGTGATGATGTGTGTTGGAAGTGGTTCCAAGATTGATATGATCATCATCGCACACTCCCTATAATTTCAGGATTAGTGTTGAACCTAAATAAGTGTTATTTGGTGTTTGCGTTGAGCATGAATATGATTTGATCATGTTTATTGTAATACGATTATTCATTTAAGTAAGAGAATAAATTGTTGTTCTGTTTACATGAATAAAACCTTATATGGTTACACACCCAATGAAAATAGTTCATTGGATCTCGATCATAGTGATACACATAATCATAATATTGAACCAAAAGATGCAAAGTTAATAATGATAGTGCAACTTATTTGTGGCACTAACGTTTTAGGTCATATTGGTGTAAAGCGCATGAAGAAACTCCATGCTTATGGGCTTTTGGAATCACTTGATTATGAATCAATTGATGCTTGCGAACCATGCCTCATGGGCAAGATGACTAAAACTCTGTTCTTCAGAACAATGGAGCGAGCAACAGATTTGTTGGAAATCATACATACTGATGTATGTGGTCCGATGAATATTGAGGCTCGCGACAAGTATCATTATTTTCTGACCTTCACAGATGATTTGAGCAGATATGAGTATATCTACTTGATGAAACATAAGTCTGAAACATTTGAAAAGGTCAAAGAATTTCAGAGTGAAGTGGAAAATCACCATGACAAGAAAATAAAGTTTCTACGATCTGATCGCGGAGACAAATATTTGAGTTACAAGTTTGGTCTTCAGTTAAAAACAATGTGAAATAGCTTCACTACTCACGCCACCTGGAACACCACAATGTAATGGTGTGTCCGAACGTCATAACCGTACTTTATTAGATATGGTGCGACCTATGATGCTTCTTACTGATTTACCACTATCGTTTTGGGGTTATGCATTAAAGATAGCTGCATTCACGTTTAAAAGGGCACCATCTAAATCCGTTGAGACGACACCGTGTGAACTATGGTTTGGCAAGAAACCTAAGCTGTCGTTTCTTAAAGTTTGGAGTTGCGATGCTTATGTGAAAAAGTTTCATCTCGATAAGCTCAAACTCAAATCGGAGAAATATGTCTTCATAGGATACCCAAAGGAGACAGTTGGGTACACCTTCTATCACAGATCGAAGGCAAGACATTCGTTGCTAAGAATGGATCCTTTCTAGAGAAGGAGTTTCTCTCGAAAGAATTGAGTGGGAGGAAAGTGGAAAACTTGATAAGGTAATTGTACCTTCTCCCTTATTGGAAAGTAGTTCATCACAAAAACTGTTCTTGTGACTACTACACCAATTAGTGAAGAAGCTAATGATGTTGATCATGAAACTTCAGATCAAGTTACTACCGAATCTCGTAGGTAAACCAGAGTGAGATCCGCACCAGGGTGGTACGGTAATCCTGTTCTGGAAGTCATGTTACTAGACCATGACGAACCTACGAACTATGAGGAAGCGATGATGAGCCCAGATTCCGATAAATGGCTTGAGGCCATGAAATCTGAGATATGATCCATGTATGAGCACAAAGTATGGACTTTGGTTGACTTGCCCGATGATCGACAAGCAATTGAGAATAAATGGATCATCAAGAGGAAGACAGACGCTGATAGTAGTGTTACTATCTACAAAGCTAGAATTGTCGCAAAAGGTTTTCGACAAGTTCAAGGTGTTGACTACGATGAGAGTTTCTCACTCGTATCTATGCTTGAGTCTGTCCGAATCATGATAGCAATAGCCGCATTTTATGATTATGAAATTTGGCAGATGGATGTCAAAACTGCATTCCTGAATGGATTTCTGGAAGAAGAGTTGTATATGATGCAACCGGAAGGTTTTGTCGATCCAAAGGGAGCTAACAAAATATGCAAGCTCCAGCGATCCATCTATGGACTGGTGCAAGCATCTCGGAGTTGGAATATACGCTTTGATAAGGTAATCAAAGCATATAGTTTTATACAGACTTGTGGTGAAGCCTGTATTTACAAGAAAGTGAGTGGGAGCACTACAGCATTTCTGATAAGTATATGTGAGTGACATATTGTTGATCGGAAATAATGTAGAATTATTCTGTAAAGCATAAAGGAGTGTTTGAAAGGAGTTTTCAAAGAAAGACCTTGGTGAAGCTGCTTACATATTGAGTATCAAGATCTATAGAGATAGATCAAGACACTTGATAAGTTTTTTCAATGAGTACATACCTTGACAAGATTTTGAAGTAGTTCAAAATGGAACAGTCAAAGAAAAAAGTTTCTTGCCTGTGTTACAAGGTGTGAAGTTGAGTAAGACTCAAAGCCCGACCACGGCAGAAGATAGAAAGAGAATGAAAGTCATTCCCTATGCCTCAGTCATAGGTTCTATAAAGTATGCCATGCTGTGTACCAGATCTATTGTATACCATACACTATGTTAAGAGAGGGAGTACAATAGTGATCTAGGAGTAGATCAATGGACATCAGTCAAAATTATCCTTACTGGAATAAGGATATGTTTCTCGATTACGGAAGTGACAAAAGGTTCGTCGTAAAGGGTTACGTCGATGCAAGTTTTAACACTGATCCAGGTGACTCTAAGTCTCAATCTGGATACATATTGAAAGTGGGAGCAATTAGCTAGAGTAGCTCCATGCAGAACATTGTTGACATAGAAAATTGCAAAATACTTACGGATCTGAATGTGACAGACCCGTTGACTAAAATTATCTCACAAGCAAAACATGATCACACCTTAGTACTCTTTGGGTGTTAATCACATAGCGATGTGAACTAGATTACTGACTCTAGTAAACCCTTTGGGTGTTGGTCACATGTCGATGTGAACTATGGGTGTTAATCACATGATGATGTGAACTATCGATGTTAATCACATGGTGATGTGATCTAGATTATTGACTCTAGTGCAAGTGGGAGACTGAAGGAAATATTCCCTAGAGGCAATAATAAAGTTATTATTTATTTCCTTATATCATGATAAATGTTTATTATTCATGCTAGAATTGTATTAACCGGAAACATGATACATGTGTGAATACATAGACAAACAGAGTGTCACTAGTATGCCTCTACTTGACTAGCTCGTTAATCAAAGATGGTTATGTTTCCCAACCATGGACAAAGAGTTGTTATTTGATTAACGGGATCACATTATTAGATGAATGATCTGATTGACATGACCCATTCCATTAGCTTAGCACCCGATCGTTTAGTATGTTGCTATTGCTTTCTTCATGATTTATACATGTTCCTATGACTATGAGATTATGCAACTCCCGTTTGCCGGAGGAACACTTTGTGTGCTACCAAACGTCACAACGTAACTGGGTGATTATAAAGGAGCTCTACAGGTGTCTCCAAAGGTACATGTTGGGTTGGCGTATTTCGAGATTAGGATTTGTCACTCCGAATGTCGGAGAGGTATCTCTGGGCCCTCTCGGTAATGCACATCACTTAAGCCTTGCAAGCATTGCAACTAATGAGTTAGTTGCGGGATGATGTATTATGGAACGAGTAAATAGACTTGCTGGTAACGAGATTGAACTAGGTATTGGATACCGACGATCGAATCTCGGGCAAGTAACATACCGATGACAAAGGGAACAACGTATGTTGTTATGCGGTCTGACCGATAAAGATCTTCGTAGAATATGTAGGAGCTAATATGGGCATCCAGGTCCCGCTATTGGTTATTGACCGGAGACGTGTCTCGGTCATGTCTACATTGTTCTCGAACCCGTAGGGTCCGCACGCTTAAGGTTTCGATGACAGTTATATTATGAGTTTATGAGTTTTGATGTACCAAAGGAGTTCGGAGTCCCGGATGAGATTGGGGACATGACGAGGAGTCTCGAAATGGTCGAGACGTAAAGATCGATATATTGGACGACTATATTCGGACATCGGAAAGGTTCCGAGTGATTCGGGTATTTTTCGGAGTACCGGGGAGTTACGGGAATTCGCCGGGAGAAGTATTGGGCCTTGATGGGCTTTAGTGGGAAGAGGAGAAAGGGCCTGCTGCGCCCCCCTCCCCTCTAGTCCGAATTGGACTAAGGAAAAGGGGGCCGACCACCTTTCCTTCTCCTCCAGTTCCTTCTCCCTTCCTCCCCTCTTGGTGGACTCCCACTAGGACTTGGAGTCCTAGTAGGACTCCACATCCTGGCCGCACCTAGCCTTGGCCGGCCTCCTCCTCCTCCATCCTTTATATACAGGGGCAGGGGGAACCCCATAGACACACAAGTTGATCCACGTGATCATATTTTTAGCCGTGTGCGGTGCCCCTTTCCACCATAGTCCTCGATAATATTGTAGCGGTGCTTAGGCGAAGCCCTGCGACAGTAGTACATCAAGATCGTCACCACGCCATCGTGCTGATGGAACTCTTCCCCGACACTTTGCTGGATCGGAGTCCGGGGATCGTCATCGAGCTGAACATGTGCTAGAACTCGGAGGTGCCGTAGTTTCGGTGCTTGATCGGTCGGGCCATGAAGACGTACGACTACATCAACCGCGTTGTCATAACGCTTCCGCTATCGGTCTACGAGGGTACGTAGACAACACTCTCCCCTCTCGTTGCTATGCATCACCATGATCTTGCGTGTGCGTAGGAATTTTTTTGAAATTACTACGTTCCCCAACAAGTTCATGATAAATTTAAGTTCAATTAATCATATTTTACTTAAGAACTCCCACTTAGAAAGACATCCCTCTAATATTCTAAGTGATGACGTGATCCAAATCAACTAAACCATAACCGATCATCACGTCAAATGGAGTAGCTTTCAATGGTGAACATCAATATTATGATCATATCTACTATATGATTCACGCTCGACCTTTCGGTCTCAGTGTTCCAAGCCATATCTGCATATGCTAGGCTCGTCAAGTTTAACCTGAGTATTCTGCATGTGCAAAAACTGGCTTGCACCCGTTGTAGATGGACGTAGAGCTTATCACACCTGATCATCACGTGGTGTCTGGGCACGATGAACTTTGGCAACGGTGCATACTCAGGGAGAACACTTTTATCTTGAAATTTAGTGAGAGATCATCTTATAATGCTACCGTCAATCAAAGCAAGATAAGATGCATAAAAGATAAACATCACATGCAATCAATATACGTGATATGATATGGCCATCATCATCTTGTGCTTGTGATCTCCATTTCCGAAGCACCGTCATGATCACCATCATCACCGGCGCGACACATTGATCTCCATCGTAGCATCGTTGTTGTCTCGCCAATCTTATGCTTCCACGACTATCGCTACCGCTTAGTGATAAAGTAAAGCATTACAGCGCAATTGCATTGCATACAATAAAGCGACAACCATATGGCTCCTGCCAGTTCCCGATAACTCGGTTACAAAACATGATCATCTCATACAATAAAATCTAGCATCATGTTTTGACCATATCACATCACAACATGCCCTGCAAAAACAAGTTAGATGTCCTCTACTTTGTTGTTGCAAGTTTACGTGGCTGCTACGGGCTTAAGCAAGAACCGTTCTTACCTACGCATCAAAACCACAACGATAGTTTGTCAAGTTGGTGCTATTTTAACCTTCGCAAGGACCGGGCATAGCCACACTTGGTTCAACTAAAGTTGGAGAAACTGACACCCGCCATCCACCTGTGTGCAAAGCACGTCGGTAGAACCAGTCTCGCGTAAGCGTACGCGTAACGTCGGTCTGGGCCGCTTCATCCAACGCATAAAACCTAGGCTTGGACCGCCGAGCCAAAGTATGACATGCTGGTAAGCAGTATAACTTATATCGCCCACAACTCACTTGTGTTCTACTCGTGCACAACATCAACGCATAAAACCTAGGCTTGGATGCCACTGTTGGGGAACGTAGTAATTTCAAAAAATTTCCTACGCACACGCAAGATCATGGTGATGCATAGCAACGAGAGGGGAGAGTGTTGTCTACGTACCCTCGTAGACCGTTCATGGAAGCGTTATATCAACGCGGTTGATGTAGTCGTACATCTTCACGTCCGACCGATCCAAGTACCGAAAGCACGACACCTCCGAGTTCTGCACATGTTTGTCTCGGTGACGTCCTCGCCTTCTCGATCCAGCAAGAGGGGCGAAGTAGTAGATGAGTTCCGGCAGCACGACGGCGTGGTGACGGTGTTGGTGAAGAACAATCTCCGCAGGGCTTCGCCTAAGCACTACAAAAAAAATGATGGAGGATAAACTAGAGGGGACGGGGTTGCCGGCACACGGCTTGGTGTTTCTTGATGTCTAATTGGTGCTAGCCCTACCCCTCTATTTATATGTTGAGCCCTGGGGTCGAAACTTGGAGTAAAACCTCCTCAAAGTCGGTTTCACCCGAAAGGCAAGAGTCCTTCTCGGACTCCAGGGCTAGACGCCAGGGTTCCCGGCGTCTACCCCCTAGACGCCAAGGTTCCTGGCGTCTAGCCTCTGGTCTCCGCAAAACTTCCTTTTGCACTTTCCAAAAGCCTCGTGGGCTTTCCCCTTTGGCCCAGATAAAGTGTTCTCGTGCCCAAACATTTCGGGAAACATCCGGAACCCCTTCCGGTGAATTCCGGAACCCTTCCGGAGATCAAACACTACTATCCCATATATCAAACTTTATCTCCGGACCATTCCGGAGTTCCTCTTCATGTCCGTGATCTCATCCCGGACTCCAAAAAACATTCGGTCATCAACATACATAACTCATATAGTACTATATCATCAATGAATGTTAAGCATGCGGACCCTACGGGTTCAAGAACTATGTAGACATGACCGAGACACCTCTCTGGTCAATAACCAATAGTGTGACCTAGATGCCCATATTGGCTCCTACATAATCTACGAAGATCTTTATCGGTCAGACCGCATAACAACATACGTTGTTGCCTTTGTCATCGGTATGTTACTTGCCCAAGATTCGATCGTCGGTATCTCAATACCTAGTTCAATCTCGTTACTGGCAAGTCTCTTTACTCGTTCGGTAATACATCATCCTGCAACTAACTCATTAGTTGCAATGCTTGCAAGGCTTATAGTGATGTGCATTACCAAGTGGGCCCAGAGATACCTCTCCGACAATCGGAGTGACAAATCCTAATCTCGAAATACGCCAACCCAACAAGTACCTTTGGAGACACCTGTAGAGCACCTTTATAATCACCCAATTACATTGTGACGTTTGGTGGCACACAAAGTGTTCCTCAGGTAAATGGTAGTTGCATAATCTCATAGTCATAGGAACATGTATAAGTCATGAAGAACGCAATAGCAACAAACTAAATGATCAAGTGCTAAGCTAACGGAATGGGTCAAGTCAATCACATCATTCTCCTAATGATATGACCCCGTTAATCAAATGACAACTCATGTATATGGTTAGGAAACTTAACCATCTTTGATCAACGAGCTAGTCAAGTAGAGGCATACAAGTGACACTCTATTTGTCTATGTATTCACACATGTATTATGTTTCCGGTTAATACAGTTCTAGCATGAATAGTAAACATTTATCATGAAATAAGGAAATAAATAACAACTTTATTATTACCTCTAGGGCATATTTCCTTCAGTACCAAGTCGCCATAGTACTTGTTTCAAGCCGCCAACCAAAAGAGAGGGCCTTTGGAGGAGCCAGAGTAGACCATGTTACGAATATGCAACTTGTATTACTAGGAGGCCAACGCTAGCATATATACATGTACAACAGGATGCCAAAAGGCTAGAATACAAAAGGCCAAAGGCCATCATCAATATAACTCTAACCCCCCCTCAAACTCATGGTGGATTCATAGCACTGAGTTTGGAGAGGTGAAATCCATGTTGCGCTCTAGTATGGGCCTTCCTGAAGAAGTCCGCTAGCTATAACTACAAGAAACATGTCAACTTATGACCTTCTGTCAGTGACCCTCGAAGAATTGGTCATAAATTTATGACCATTTTAGACCAATTGGTCAAAAGCTGTCTGGGGGCTCTAAACCCTAAACCACAACGACCATTTTGGTCAGAAAGGTCATAATTTCATTAGAGGAAATGGTCGTAAAGCTAGTAGCACTGTCCACTGCCACATGCCTAGCTGATAACGACCAATATAAAATGGTCACTACACTTGAGTTTGAATGAATTAGGATGATTAGGCAGCCACCTCAGCAACCTCGCTTATGTGTCACTGTCTAGGTGTCATTTTTGCTTGAGTTTTAATATTCAACAGATAGACGGGGCACACACTGACAGGCGGGACCCATTTGACAGGTGGGGCCGAGCGCTTAATTCGCCCAAAAAGATGCACGAGGCGGGAATCAAACCCACGACCTCGCGCTTGGTTGGCTCGCATGCTACCGCTGGGCTAGAGAGGGACAGTTGCTCACATCTGGGAGTTTATCTATACATTATATAGAACTACGGCTCTCTCGTATCATTGACAAGTGGGACCTTCCGACCAGGTGGCATCGAACAAAGCAACGATTTGCAACACTGACAGGCGGGACCCATTTGACAGGTGGTTGAGCGAGCGTTTAATTCCCTAAAAAATATGCGCTAGCGGGGACTCGAACCCACGACCTCGCGCTGGGTTCGCTCGTTCATTACCGCCGGGCTAGAGAGAGATTGCTGCTAATGTGTGGGTAGTTTTCCATATAGTATATAAAACCACGGCTCTCACGTACCAGTGACAAGTGGGACCTTCCGACCAGGTGGCGGCGGGTGGCATCGAACAGAGCAACACTTAGCGTTTTTCTAGGTCTTCCGACCAGGTGGCGGAAGCAACCAGGTGACCTCGCCTACGGCTCGCCGCAGGTGACCTCGCCCACGGCCTCGCGGCGGAAGCAACCAGCAGGGGGCGGAGGCGGGGGCGGGGCCGGCAGGGGCCGGAGGCGAGGCAGGGCGTGGAGGCGGGGGCCAGCAGGGGCGTAGGTGACCGACGGTGGTGGGGGCTCGCCGAGCATGGGGGACTCGCCGCCGCCGCAAGCACACCTCCCGGTATGCACCCCTCACCTCTTCCCCCTCTCCTCTCTCGTCACCCGAGCAGTGGGTGATGGATTTAAGTCAGATGTTCTTCAGCATAGATGAATTTTGTTGATGCACTCTTAGTAGTTAGGAGATAGCTTGCTTGTTTGGTAGATAATGCATAGATGAATTTTCTTGATGTGCTGTTAGGAATTGTTCAGCTTGTTTGTTAAGAATTCTTCAGGCCTTGTGGTTAGGCAATTAGCATATAAAATTTTCTGGAATTTTAGCTTCCATTACTTCCATCCATTTTCATTAATTAATGGTGATGCACTTAGATTGATTTGCTAAGTTGCAACAATTTGTTGTCTTTGGCAGATGGACAGAAGCTGGATTAGAGAAGGAGTTAGAAAGTTTTCAAAAGAACATATGAAAGGAGTTGATGATTTCATGGCATTTGTTCGGGCAAATTTTGCCAACGATGCTCACATTCTTTGCCCATGTTGTGAATGCCTCAACCGTCCAAGAATGGCTCAAGGAAGAGTGGAAGATCATCTACTTCTTAATGGGATGTCCAGCACATATGATAGATGGATATATCATCGAGAACCTTTAGACAGACAACCTCAACATTTTGAAGCTGATACAGCGGCCTCTCATATGATGGGTGGTGGTGATGCTGGCATTGATTTCATGGAAAAGGTTTTGCGAGATAATGCTGTTTTGGAGGAAGAGGATGGGCATGAAGATGATAGGATTCCTGACCTATTGAAGGATTTGTATGATGCTGAAGATCGTGCTGATGGACAGAAATCGTTGTTTGCTGAGGTGTTAGAGGAGGCGAAGCGCACAGCTCATGAAGGGGGTAAATTTTCAAGATTTACCTTCACCGTGAAGTTACTCCACATAAAGTCTTTCTACCGGATTAGCAATGCCGCATTCAACGCAATACTCCATCTTTTGAGCTTGCAATCCCCTAATAGTTGTGTTCCCAGATCTTATGATGAAGCATTGAGCATAATCCGCAGGCTGGGGTTAGGCTATGTGTCAATACATGTGTGCCCAAATAATTGTGTCTTGTTTCGGAAGGATTTAGCAAAGCATGACAACTGTCCAAAATAAAATGCATCTAGGTGGAAAGATGCTGATGGGAAGAAGTCAATACCGGAGAAGGTACTGAGGCACTTTCCCTTGATACCAAGGCTGCAGCGGATGTTCATCTCGAAGAAATCATCGCGTGAGGTACAGTGGCACAAGTTGAAGCGGCAACCTGTGGACAATGAGCTGAGCCATCCAGCGGATGGAGAGGCATGGAAAGAGTTTGACCGTATACATTTTGATTTTGCTGCAGATCCAAGGAACATAAAACTTGGCATTGCCACAGATGGGTTTAATCCGTTTGGGAACATGAGCACGTCTTATAGCATGTGGCCAGTTTTTGTGGTGCCGTACAATCTGCCACCATGGGCATGCATGGATCAGTCCAACTTCATGATGTCATTGCTTATCCCGGGTCCAGATTCTCTAGGAAAGGATTTTGATGTCTTTATGGAGCCCCTCGTAGATGAACTGCTCCAGCTCTGGACTGGTGTACCTACATACGATGCCTTGAGTCCGGAAGAAAAGTTCAATCTACGTGCCGCGATCATATGGTCCATCCATGATTTCCCGGCTCTGCACACTCTGTCTGGGAGGATCACAGCGGGTTATCAGGCTTGTGTCCATTGTGACAAAGACCCTTGCTCAAAGAGAATAAGGAGCAAGATATGCTATATTGGGCACAGCCGCTTTCTTCCCCGAAACCATCGCTGGCGAAGAAGCAAAGATTTTAATGGTGAGAATGAAACCCGTGAAAAGCCAGCTGAATTCACTAAAGAAGAGCTGGAGCAGCAACTTGAAAAGGTGAAAGATGTGAGACCAGGAAAGCTGGCGAAGAAAATAAAGCATGAGGAAGGTCAATGTTGGGACCGGAGGTCTTGTTTGTGGAACCTGCCATACTGGGCTGGTCTGAAATTAAGGCATAATCTCGATGTAATGCACATTGAGAAAAAACATATGCGAGAATCTGCTAGGGAAGTTTCTGAACATTGAAGGGAAGACAAAGGACACAGTTAGTTCTAGGCTTGATTTGGAGGACATGGGCATAAGAGAAGATTTGCATCTACAGCACAATGAAGATGAAGATTCATTTGAAATTCCACGAGCATGGTATACAATGAATAAAGAACAAAAGCTTGCATTCTGTGAATTCCTAAGAGCGGTGAAATTTCCAGATGGTTATGCTACTAACCTAGCAAAGTGTGTTACTTCTGATGGATTCAAGCTTTCAGTACTGAAAACCCATGATTGTCACATCCTCCTCCAAAGGATTTTACCGGCGGGCCTCCGAGGAATCATGCACAAGGATATATATGAAGTGGTTGCTGAGCTGGGAAATTTCTTTAAAGAACTGTGCTGCAAAACCCTCAAGTTAACTGTCCTCGAAAGACTTGAAAAAGAAATCCCAATTATTCTTTGCAAGCTCGAGAAGATTTTCCCTCCAGCTTTCTTCACCGTGATGGTCCATTTGGCGGTGCACTTACCCAAAGAGGCAATGCTTAGAGGCCCTGTGCAATACGGTTGGATGTACCCAATCGAAAGAAGGCTGCTTACTTTTAAGCGTTATGTGGGAAACACAGCAAGACCTGAAGGTTCTATTGCTGAAGCATATGTCGTTGACGAGTGCTTGACTTTTTTCTCTAGATACTTTGGTGATGTGGAAACAAGATGGAACTGGCCAGGCAGAAATAGAGAACGGTCTGATTCGCAAAGTGGTGATGTCTCTGTTTTCAACCATGGTGTGAACTTTCTTGGAGCCTCACAATACTTGGAGGCTGGTGTTGAGTATGACAAGATGGTTTTGTTTGTGCTTAGCAATTGCGCTGAGGTTCTACCATATATGGAGTACGTTATATCTTGTGCACTCATTATATATATATATATATATATATATATATATATATATATTGCTTGGGTTGGCACCAGCCTAATGTTTTAATTCACATGTTTTGTTGGCATTGCAGGAAATGCAAGGAAGAGTTAAATCAGGAAGAAAGCAATATCAATGTTGATAAAAGGGTTGCCAAGGTGTTTGCTAAGTGGTTTAAGAATCATGTGAGATCTTTAGCCACATGTTTTATGTTTTCTGTGTTATTCACCCATTGTTAAATACCATTGTTTGCTAAATGGTTTATTTGTGCTGATTGGAAAGTTGCATGAGGAGAAGAAGGTCAGTGATGATCTATTTGCTTTGGCATGCTTACCGGATAAGCGAGTGAGAGTGTATTCAGCATGCATTGCTGACGGTGTCCGGTACCACACTGTTGACCGCGAGGAAAAAAGGAAGACACAGAATAGTGGAATCGTCACTGAGGGGTCACATGATGGTGAGATCATTGACTTCTATGGTCAGTTGAGAAGCATCATAGAGTTGTAGTACAACTCTAGTGGAGGCATCCATCGCTCGGTTGTCTTATTTCGCTGTGACTGGTTTGAGCTTGGTAGCAAGAAGAGGAGAGACACTTTTGTCAAATATGATGGCCACTTCAAAAGCATCAACACTGCAAGGTGCTGGTATAAGAGTGATCCCTTTATTCTAACAACACAAGCAACAATGGTGTTTTATCTGCCAGACACTCTTTTGCACGGAAAATGGCGAGTTGTGCAAAACTTTCAGCACAGACACTTGTGGAGTGTGACTGAAACTGAAGTGGAAAAGGGCCCCGGTGATGGTGGACTAACATACCAAGATGATGACCCTACGGAAGTTCCGTTGCAAGCTGATGATGACTCTATGGAAGTTCCGGTGCAAAGCAGAGTGTGAAGGGACCGGGAACGTGTGATCGTTGGTGCTGCAACAGTTGAAGGCATCAAGAAAAGAAGAAGGGTGGTAGAGGATGGACATGAAAGCGAGGATGAGGAAAACCGGACTGATCATACTATGCTGCAATATTGTAGTGATGATGAGGAAAACAGGAGTGGGCATAGAGTTCCTTGTTTTTGTATCGACGACGATGAGTAGCGAATGGACTGGCAAAGGTAAATACTATTACTTAATGTTCTTTGTTTTGGTATATATGAGACTGGTGACCTGATGTGATCAATCTTCTCTCCAGGTAGAAAAATCCTTGAAGATTCTAGGAGCAAAATGATGATCCTGATGGTTGTAGCAAGATGATGATCCTGATGGTTGTAGAAAAATGATGATCCTGATGGTTGTAGCAATAGTGATGTAGTTATCCTGATTCACAGTGCTTTAAGATTCCAGCAGCAAAATTGAGATGTTATGCTTGCTGTTTTGACCTGAATTGAGATGTTATTGTAGCTGCTATGCTTGCTGTCAAAATGTTGTCTTGTAATGCAAAAGATTGCAAAATGATCATACAGAAGATTTTTTGAACATCTTTAGTTCAAGTTTTGGTCAGAATGTTGTCTTGTAGTTGTTGTGATCATCTTGTAGTTGTTTTGGTCAGAATGTTGTCTTGTAGCTATTTTAACTGAATTTTTGTCAGAACTAAAGATGCTATTTTAACAGAATTTTGCTTCAACTGAACCCATTTCATTGTGAGCAAAAAAATATGGGCCAGCGGGGACTCGAACCCACGACCGTGCGCTTGTTTCACTATGTTTCTACCACTGGGCTAGGACAAGGCTATTAGTATTCCACTCTATGCCAACCTTTTTGAATATATCAAACTAGTCAAGTATGAAGCACACACCTCACTGACAAGTGGGCCACTCGGCCCACTCGCTGACAAGTGGGCCATTTTGCTATTGTACCCAAGCTACCAAAAATATGCGCGTGGCCAAAAAATATGCGCATGCGGGGGCTCGATCCCACGACCGTGCGCTTATTTCACTGTGCTTTGACCACTGGGCTAGGAAGAGGCTCTTAGTTTTGTAATCTATGCCCACCCTTTTTAATATATCAAACCAGTCACGTAGCAAACACCGAACTCGCTGATAAGTGGACCCGCTCCCTCTCTTTTCCCCACTTCTCCTCACCACTCGACCCGCTCCTCCTCTCCATCGACGGCGCCGCCCACCGCTGCCGGCTCCTTCCTCTCCCACTGCCGGCCTCCCCACCGCCGCCGGCTCCTTCCTCTCCCACTGCCGCCGGCTCCTTCCTCTCCCACCACTGCAGACTCCTTCCTCTCCCACCGCCGCCGACTCCTTCCTCTCTCTCTCGGTATGAATCCTTCCTCTCTCTCTCCTTCTTGGTTGGATTAGTTTTCTTCTACTGGTTAGATTAGGGTTCTTGCCGTCACCTAGATTGTATTAGATTAGATAGGGATTGGATTAGATTAGGGTTTGATTTGGTTAGGGTTTGATTGGGACTGCATTAGATTAGATTAGGGTTGGATTATTAGGGATTGGATTATGTTTCCTCACAGATGTTCTTTAATAGATAGATGCTCCTTTCCAGCTAATATAACATTGGAGGTGAGTTATTACTATGGCTTGCTTTCACTAGTGTTGTCCAGGTCATTCTTTCTAAGCATTGGACTATCATCATCCAGTGTTGTCGTCATAGCAGGGCTTCATTGTCCATTTGTACATATGAACAACATTTGTACAATAGTTAATTCTCTTAAGATAAGTTGTAATGCATGTTTGTCCTTGGGTGTATCTGGCATATTCTGAATATTAAGTGAAAAAGAAGCTTGTCTCTGTACACATTATTGTTTCTTTTGCCTAGAATCATGGGCTGTGGTCTCTGAATTTTTTTTGTGGAATTCTGTATGGTTTACCCGAGTGGCTAAGCACTGCTATGTAGGTGTACAAATACAATGTGATCATGCTAAGCACTGCTATGTTGGTGCTTATGTTCTGATGTGTACAAATACAATTCTATCTAGGTGTTTGCACTGCTAAGATTTTCTTAGTCTCTTGTTTTTTCTGTTTTGATGTTATATTCATAGAAGTTTGCATCATGTAATGTGATCATGCTAGCTCAAATGATCATAATCTATTGATGATGCATGAAGTATTGCTGTGCTTGAATTTTCTTCAGTCACACTGTTGTTTTGCTGTGCTTGATAAACCTGAGACTTCTTTCTATTGTAATATTGAAACTGTTGTTTTGCTGTACACTATTGGTCCATTTATAATAGATATGGTTCTGGTCAATTTATAGTAGATATGGTTCTGGTCAATTTATATTGCTGTGTTCTGGTCAATTTATAGTAGATTTTAGTGTTGTTGCTATTGGTGGTCACCTGATGATGTTGTTGTCGGTGGTCACCTGATGATGTTGCTGTTGCTTGTTTTAGTGTTAGTTTACTATGCTATTGATGTTGATGTGCTTGTTAAATTTACAATGCTGCTTTTCAGAGAAGTGAGATGGCTGGCTTGGAAGGTTTCGAGTTCTTCGTGTTCGTAACTAAGAAATCTTGCAGTAGGCAGGTATGTTTATCATCACTCATTTCTTTATCATCACTCTGCTGTCTAGTGCTTGATTGCCACAATTAACCACTGCTTGACCCTCGCTGCAGAGGCTGCCTGACAAGTTTGCGAAGATGCTCGCCGGTCGTGAGCCCCACAAAGTGAAGCTCCGGGAGGCCGTCAGCGGGCTTCACAGGCTGTGGGAAGTGTTGGTGGTGTTTGATGGTGAAGGCCACATGTACCTAGGGCCCGTCTGGGAGCATTTCGCCCGCGCCCATGAGCTACAGCTCAGAAACTTCCTTGTCTTCCCCTACGACGACGACGCCATGTTCAACGTGAAGATGTTCGACAACACCATGTGCCGCATGTACTACCAGCACGATGACGATGCCAGTAAGCTCTCTGCCTCTCTTCTTCCTGTCCTTTTGGCTTCTTCTACCTACACGACGACAACACCATGTTCACACTTTGTTGCATTTGGCCAGGCAATGGGAGCAGCAGCAGGGATGACGAGGAGCAGAGCAGGGATGATGACGAGGAGCAGAGCGGGGATGATGAGGAGCAGAGCGGGGATGACGAGGAGCAGCCTATTCTGGCTGATGACGAACATGCTATGGTGGTGGTTGACGACGACCCTGCTATGGTGGTGGCAGATGACGACCTTGCTATGGTGGTGGCGGATGACGATCTCGCGATGGTGGTGGCGGACAACGACCTTGCTATGGTGGTGGCGGACGACGACCTCGCGATGGTGGCGGCGCCTGCAATCCCACAGCTTGGCAACAGGACCATGCCAATTGTGGTAGAGGAGTACATCCGCGTTGGGATTCGCCACTCTGAGCGCATCAGGTTGATGAAGGAGAAGAAGGAGGAGTGAAGATGTTAAGAAGGTGTTCAGCATGTTAGGTTTAAGCTTGTTAGTGTAATATGAACATGTCAATGTTAAGTATGTCAGGTTTAATTTTGTGCATGCTCATGGATGATGTATCACAGTGTCATCTAAACAAGTCATGTTTTTAACAATGAATATTCAGTTTGGTAATTGATGGGAATTGAAATTTTTTATGCATGCTCATGGATGAAAGATAAAATTATGGGTTTTTGTGCGTGCTCATGTATGAAACAATATAAGTTTCATTTTTTGAATGCTAAAAACATGACTCAAACCCTAGCCACGAACGACCGCTGTGACTAAATCCGCCGGTTTTTGAAAACACCGTAAAAATTCAAAAACCATTTTTCATTTTTTGAATACAAAAGACATGCGTTCTTCGTGATGCGGCTACAAGGAGGGGCACCCCAAACGGCGCCATTCCATGTCTATCTCAAAGTAGACCCTATTTTAGGATGGTCGCCAAAAAGCATGCATTTCCGACCCTCGTAGCTAATCCCGGCAATTCGGACCACCTTCGGCCGATTCAGCTGGAACCGGCTAGATTTTGAACTGCGGGTCCTCCATAGCTTGCCCGTTATTTTCACTAAAAATGCTTTTTAGATTCATAGGTAGGCATTCCATCACACAATCGACAACAGATTTGCACAGCTCAAACCTTAGCCACGGACGGTCGCCGCGACGAAATCGGCCGGTTTTTGAAAACATCGTAAAAAATTCAAAAAAAATCAAAAAAATGGGAGACCTCCGCGTCACATCATCAAATGTGGCCTACCAACTAGCAAAAATACTAAACTTGCAATACCGGCGTTTTCTTGAAAAAGTGTTCTCAAAAACGACCTACCATGAACGAAGATTCATGGCTTTAAAGCCAAACTAGCAATGATATGGCCGTATCCGTTGAATAGTTTCTGATAATATGCCGAAATTGGGCGCATGCCTCCGTCTTGTGATGGCAAACAATGTTGCCAAAGCGAGGTTCCAACTTGTTTAACAAAAAAACCGTTTTTCATTTTTTGAATGCAAAATACATGTGTTTTTCGTGAAGCGGCTACAAGGAGGGGAACCCCAAACGGCGCCATTCCATGTCTATCTCAAAGTAGACCCTATTTTACAGACGGTCGCCAAAAAGCATGCATTTCCGACCCTCGTAGCTACTCCCGGCAATTCGGACCACCTTCGGCCGATTCAGCTGGAACCGGCTGGAATTTGAACTGCGGGTCCTCCACAGCTTGCCCATTATTTTCACTAAAAATGCTTTTTAGCTTCACAGGTAGGCATTCCATCACAGAATCGACAACAGATTTGCACGGCTCAAACCCTAGCCACGGACGGTCGCCGCGACGAAATCGGCCGGTTTTTGAAAACACCGTAAAAAATTCAAAAAAATCAAAAAAATGGGAGACCTTCGCGTCACATCATCAAATGTGGCCTACCAACTAGCAAAAATACTAAACTTGCAATACCGGCATTTTCTTGAAAAAGTGTTCTCAAAATTGACCTACCATGAACGAAGATTCATGGCTTTCAAGCCAAACTAGCAATGATATGGCCGCATCCGTTGAATAGTTTATGATAATATGCCCAAATTGGGCGCATGCCTCCGTCTCGTGATGGCAAACAATGTTGCCAAAGCGAGGTTCCAACTTGTTTAACATAAAAACCGTTTTCATTTTTTGAATGCAAAAGACATGCGTTTTTCGTGAAGCGGCTACAAGGAGGGGCACCCCAAACGGCGCCATTCCATGTCTATCTCAAAGTAGACCCTATTTTACGGACGGTCGCCAAAAAGCATGCATTTCCGACCCTCGTAGCTACTCCCGGCAATTCGGACAACCTTCGGCCGATCCAGCTGGAACCGGCTGGAATTTGAACTGCAGGTCCTCCATAGCTTGCCCATTATTTTCACTAAAATTTCTTTTTAGCTTCATAGGTAGGCATTCCATCACAGAATCAACAACAGATTTGAACGGCTCAAACCCTAGCCACGGACGGTCGCCGCGACGAAATCGGCCGGTTTTTCAAAACACCGTAAAAAATTCAAAAAAAAATGGGAGACCTCCGCGTCACATCATCAAATGTGGCCTACCAACTAGCAAAAATACTAAACTTGCAATACCGGCGTTTTCTTGAAAAAGTGTTCTAAAAAACGACCTACCATGAACGAAGATTCATGGCTTTAAAGCCAAACTAGCAATGATATGGCTGCATCCGTTGAATAGTTTCTAATAATATGCCCAAATTGGGCGCATGCCTCCGTCTTGTGATGGAAAACAATGTTGCCAAAGCGAGGTTCCAACTTGTTTAACAAAAAAACCGTTTTTCATTTTTTGAATGCAAAAGACATGCGTTTTACGTGAAGCGGCTACAAGGAGGGGCACCCCAAACGGCGCCATTCCATGTCTATCACAAAGTAGACCCTATTTTACGGACAGTCGCCAAAAAGCATGCATTTCCGACCCTCGTAGCTACTCCCGGCAATTCGGACCACCTTCGGCCGATTCAGCTAGAACCGACTGGAATTTGAACTGCGGGTCCTCCATAGCTTGCCCGTTATTTTCACTAAAAATGCTTTTTAGCTTCACAGGTAGGCATTCCATCACAGAATCGACAACAGATTTGCATGGCTCAAACCCTAGCCATGGACGGTCGCCGCGACGAAATGGGCCGGTTTTTGAAAACATCGTAAAAAATTCAAAAAAAATCAAACAAATGGGAGACCTCCGCATCACATCATCAAATGTGGCCTACCAACTAGCAAAAATACTAAACTCGCAATACCGGCGTTTTCTTGAGCTACTCGGTATGATTTTAACCATGATTTCTACAAAGTTTACAAAAAACCCTATTTTTTCTACACCCAAACCCAAAAGGATTTCCCTCCCACACCAAAATTTTCCCTCCACCAAAATTTCCCTCTCCGAAAATTTCCCTCCACTCCCTGTCCCACTACCAGGCAGGACCCACCACTCCCTCTCCCACTAACACGCGGGATCCCCTCCCCTCCCCTCCCAAAATTTCCCCATTCCCCTCCCCTCTCCCCGACGAACCCTAGCTTCTCCTCCATTCCCCACCTCCCTGCTCCGTGCCGCCCCGCTCCCCACCCTAGCGCCGCCCCTCCTCTGCTCCGCCCCGCACCTCCCTGCTCTGCGCCGCCCCACTCCCACTCCCTCCCCTCCTCTGTGCCACGGACTACATCGACGATGATGGTGGCCACATCGACTACATCAACAATGACGGCGGCTACATCGACGACGGTGCGATCGACGACGACCACCGCTGCATCGTCAACATCATCTCCCCCTAGGTACTTCTCCCCTTGATCCATCTCCCCTCCTCTGGTGGATCCACCTCCCCTCTGGTGGATCCATCTCCCCTCTAGTAGATCCACCTCATGGGTTAGGATATTCTAGGGTTAGGATCTCCTGGTGGTTCGGTAGGTCCTCTAGTTCGGTAGGTCCTCTGGTGGTTCTTGGGGTTAGGGTTCATGTTTATTGTTGCGTGGGGATGATCTCCCTCTAGTTCATGGGGTTAGGGTTAGGGTTCATGGGGTCAGGGTTAGGGTTCATGGGGTTAGGGTTAGGACCTCCTGGTGGTTCGTTTGGTCCGCTTCATGGTTTAGGGTTCATGATTTTAGGGGATGGGGATGGATGGGGAAGTGGATGATTTTAGGGGATGAGGAAGTGGATGATGTCTGGTTGATGGTGCTTGTATCAGTACTTGCTTGTGTATGGTTCAATTACTCAGCTAGCATACATGGTGAATTATGTTTCCAACAGCACTTCGAAAAGAAGCTACTTGCTTGTTTGTATCAATAGTACTTTCTTGTTTGTTGCCCTTCAATTTCCTTCCTTGTTTGCTTGTTACTGTCAGTAGCACTATGCTTGTTTCTATCAGTAGCACTTTCCATGCTTGCTTGCTTGTATTATGCACTTTGCTTGCATGCAACTTGGGTTAGTATGAACATGTACTTGATTGCTTGTAGCACTTTGCTATCAGTGGCACTACTGGGGTTTGTAGCAGTGTTCTTCTTTCATGATATGTGCATGAAGCTTGTGTTCTTCTTTCCAGTGAACACGGGAATGCTTAGTACTTATTGTGGTATTGGAATTCCTAGTGTGTTAAGGTAGTATGACTAGTTTTAATATATACTAGATTGGTGCTAGATAATTTTGATTGCTGTAATATACAAGGTTGATTCTAATTGTCAAAATGTCTTAACTTGTGTCATCTAGTCTGTAGCCATTTTTGGTGTGTAGAGACATCATAATCAATAGTTGAGTATAGTTTTTTCATCTGCTTTTGTACTGCTGCAAGTATAGTTGTTTCATGATTTACCAGTGGCAACATCTAGTTGTTTTGAAGGTCCTCATGATATACTCGTCTAGCTTGCTGTCAGACTGTCTAAGCATGTGTACATGACACCAATTCACTAGTTCATGTTGCTTGCTTGCTAGCATACATGTTGCTTGCTGGCATACATGCTTAATTAGGGTTTCCATCAGCATTACTTGCTTGTATCACTAGCACTTGGAGAAGAATCTACTTGCTTGCTTATTAATTAGGGTTTGTATCAATAGTACTTGCTTCCTTCTCTTCATTTTCCTTCATTGCTTGCTTGTTTCTATCATTAGCACTTTGCTTGCTTGCTTGCTTGTATTAGTAGCACTTATGCACTTTGCTTACTTGCTCCTAGTGTACATGCATGCTTGTTTAGTGCACTTACATGTTTTCTTAATTAATAACACTAGATCACTGTATTGTTTATCCATCAAGTTTGTTTCACATGTATTACATGTATGTGCATGATGGTCCAAATGCTTTCCTTTATTGATACAAGTGCATCATTTTACTTTATCCCTGTTGTATCTGATTATTGTTTATTCTATTTTGCAAGCACCACCTCAAGATCATCCATGGCAAGGAGGACAAGGTCAAGCATGAGGCCAACCGTTGGTATGCAACTTGCTCCTTGTGGTCAGTTTCATAAAATCTGTGTCTTAATATGCTAAGTGAAATGTATTGATGCAATCTGAATAAGCTGGCTTAATTGTGCCTGTGTGCTGTTAGTCTTCCTTACCTGAATAACTGGGATTAAATGATAATAAAATTTCATAAGATATGTTTGGCTGCCTGTCCATGCATTCCAAACATTCACCTAATAGTTATGTTTCCTTTATGATGCAAAGAAGAGCCTCTCACTGAGTACGAGAAGGTTAGGGCTAGAAATATCATGAGGAACAATCGGATGTTCCAGTCCCTTGGCATCGGTGCAATAGCGTCGATGATTAGGAAAACAAATGGTGTACAAGAAGGTAGAAGTGATGAGGTTCAAGAGGGCAGTGGAGTTATCAATGATGACCCAGAGTATAATCCTAAGGAGGATGAAGTTATTGATGGAGAGGAAGTGGATGATGTTGTAGTCAACAAGATTGTTAAGGTGCAAACTCTGTCTTGCTTGGAGGGTTGGGGTTCTGTTATTCTATGTTATTCCTTGTGCTCACATATTTCTCTTGTGATCTAATGCTTTTTTCCGTGCTATTTATATCAGGCACTGAAGGAATCTAGGACAAAGAGGCCTGGTGTTAAGAAGACAGTCAGCAAGAAGCACAAGAGCTCAGAAACATCTCCTGCAATGCCTCCAGGAAGGGTGATGGCCCCAGCTCTAGGACAAAAAAAGAGGATCCTGGAACCTGATGAACCTGCCCTTGATAGAGTCACAAGGCAGAAAGCAAGGATGGCAACTGCGATGGACCATCAGGAAAGTATGCTGCGCATGGACTCTCAGACCTCGGTGCAAACGGGTGATGAGTTGCCTCCCATGGATGAAGGAACCACTCTCAGCATGGATGGAAATGGCACTGTCTGCCTAGATGAAGCAGGAACCATCTACATTGATGAAGCAGGCACTGTCCACACAGACCTCAGCCCTGTTGCACCTTCTATTGACAGGAACGCTGTCATCAATGAAGAAGAACATCAGCTTGTGCTTCAATCAGGCAAGTTGACCTTTGCAATGCTATCTTTTACTAGTGCATTTTCCAAATGGAATGATCATGTATGCTTTTGTCGATTCCTGCATTTGTCGATTTCTATTCTAATTTATGAGTTCAGTTTTATTTTCAGATGCAATGACTCCCAAGACTAGACTTAGAAAGGGCAAAGGGCTAGAGAGGATCACCAAGTCGCTTGGTAGCAAGGTGCCTATCCAAATTGCCGAAGGGATGATTCGTCCAGAGAAGCCTCTGCAGGCAGCAAAGCTTGCTTCTGAGTGTGGACTCGTTGCAAAAAGCCATCTTCCGGTTCTTCCTCACTTCAAGCTATACAAAAAATGCTAGTCTATTGGAGAACTACATTGGGAAAGTTGCTGTAAGCTACTTGTTTCATAGTTAATGTGCTATCTATTTTCTGTTACACCTATGCATGATCACTAATATTGTTCCTACATTGTTTGCTATCTTGGTAGGCAAATTTTGAGATGAACACGGACTCGGAGACCATCAAGACCTCGTGCAAAGATATTCTGCAGAAATATTCAAAGAACAGACGCCATCAGATCAAGAAGAAGTATTTTGATACCGTATCCGCAAATAAAGTCAGCATTAAGTCTCCGGTGCCTGATCTAACGGATGGTGAATGGCAAGCTCTGGTGGAGATGTGGTCTACCTCAAGACACAAGGTTTGTCTCTGCTTTGTTTGATGCTTTATGTTCTGCACATGATATGCTAGTGCTAGATCATGCTGACAGTATGCTTTTTGTAGGAAACCTGTTTGTCGAACAAGATGAATCGAGAAAAAGTCATGTACAATCAAAGAACTGGTTCCAGGCACTACACAGCACACATTTTTGCCACTGTGAGAACTCTTCTCTAGAGACCTTACCGTTTGATCCTCATTGAATAACATTTCTGATTCTTGCTGAATAACATTTTGATTTTTGTTGAAGAACATTTCAGAAAGAAGAGCGTAAGGGTGAGGAGCTGTCTGCGATTGACTTGTTTAAGGCCACCCACAACAGCAAGAAGCACGGGTTTTCGGAGCCAGTCAAGACTGCTATAGTAAGTCACTCCATGCTTTGCCCTGTTTGATTCACAGCCAGCTTTGATGCTTTGATGCTTTGATGTTGTTTGACTCGGAGCCAGTCAATAACACACGCTATGTTCCATGCTTTGATGTTGTTTGATAGTTCAACAAAGATATCAGAACTTGCTGTAGCTATTTGATGCATTTTTTATGATATGATGAAATTTGATCTGAATGTTAGTTTGATGATCGGCTCACTCGGGAAGCCATCTTATATAGAACCACCATTCTAGGCTTAATGAAGTGATCATATTGTTCCAATTGCATGTCTCCAGGTCACTAGTCATCATCTTCTTGTATAGATTTTGTGTGCTGGTTTGGTTACTTCAAATAATCCATTTGTGTGCTGGTTTGGTTTCTCTTGCTTGGTTTGGTTTGCAAAATGTGAAATAGATCTCCCACTAATGCCTATCATTTTCCTCCATATGCTAGCTTGAGATGGAAAAAATGAAGGAAGCACCGGTACCAGAAGGTGAAGAGCCAAAGTCTGCTGTTGAAATTGTCGAACAAGTCCTCAAGACCAAAGTCAAGAAAAGCACATTCCTCAGGAATGTTGGGCTCCAGTCATCTAGGAACAACTCCGGCAAAGTTGCTGCTCCTGTTCGTGACCTTGAGCAGAAGCTGGAGAGGTCCGAGCTTCAAGCTGAACTGGTGCAAGAAGAATTGGCGGCAATCAAGATGAAGGCGGAAGAATCTGAAGCTGCACGCGACAAGGAACTTGAGCTGCTGCGCAAGAAGTCTCAAGAACAGGAAGAGAAGTTAGGCCACTTGATGGCTCTCTTTGGAGCTAAGGTAGTTTGATGGTTGTGCTGTGAACCTCTTTGTCTTTGAGCTAAGGTAGTTGTTGCATTTTGAACCTGTGAACCTGGGAGCTGAGCTGAGAGCTGTTGCATTTTGTTGCATTTTGCTGTTTAAACTAGAGCACATGGATCCTGTGAAGTTATGTGATCACTTGTGAACCTGGGCCTTTCTGTGAAGTTATGTGATCTTGTGAACCTGGATCACTTGTGGATCATTTTGTTTATTTTCTGTAAAGTTATGTGGATCACTTGTGCACCTGGGCTTGTGGATCACTTGTGGATCACTTGTGCACCTGGGCCTTTCTGTTTATAGTTATGCAAAATGAGAACCTGGGCTCTAAAAAGGCCAAGGCCCAAACAAGAATTAGACCAAAAAGGCTTGGGCCTAAAAAAAGAAATGACTGTAAGAAAAAAATTATAAACAGCTGCATAACAGAAAATAAAAAGGCCAAGGCCCAAATTTAAATTAGACTAAAAAGGCTGTGGCCCAAAACAATAGTGGAATATAAAAAAATCATCAGAAAAAGGCTCCATTCCCAGAAAATAAAAGGCCAAATTATTGGGCCAGGCCCATGCAGATAAGCAAAATAAAGAGAAAAAAATAATTAAATGGGCTGAATTATTGGGCTTGGCCCATCAAGACGGCTGAAATGGACCGGGCTGATTCTATTTTACGACCTTTTCATTTGGTCGTAAGTCTGCCACGTCAGCTTGCCACGGTGGATCTGACGTGGTGTGGTCGGATTGCTAGTGACGAAAACAGTTGGTCGTTAAATCTACGACCTTTTTTTTTGTCGTAAACATTTGCGACCATTCCAAAAGAAAGGTCGCTAATGTCAGTTTACGACGGACAGCTTTTGACCTTGTAGTGTGTACCTCGAAAGGCACATACTGAAGAGCAACAACATGATCCTGCACAACAACATGCACATAAGAAGCATCAACACCAACATGCTTGGTAAGCTCATGCATCACATGGTCCCGCATAATACTGACAGCTCTTGTACTATCGGATAAGAGGTGGTAGGTGTAGTAACAGAAACACCAAAATCTGCCAGTAACCATCATAACCAAGTCACCTCTACCATCAAAAGAGAAATAGCACGCAACTCGGCCTCTGCACTCGAACGGGAAACTGAGTCCGTTTCTTTCGTCTTCCAGGAAATAAGAGAACCACCAAGAAAAACACACTAAGCAGAAAGTGAACAGCGATTCGAAGAATCACTAGCCCACGTAGCATCTAAATAGGCCTGGAGCTAGAACGAGCTAGAATGGGGAGAAAGACAATGAGAGATCGTGCCATGAAGATATCACAGAACATGAAGAAGGTGACTATAGTGAGCTGAAATGGGAGCAGAAACAAACTGACTCGAAATATGGAATGATAGTATAAAATGACGATAATGCGTCGGATTAGACAAGAGCTCATTGTCAGAAGCCCGAAAGTGAACATTGAGCTCTATAGGAATCTCAATAGTGCGCTCATCACTAAGAGTTGCATGAGCAAGAAGATCCTGGATATACTTTTCTTGGGAAATAAAAAAAGCCATCAGAGGTGGAGGAAACCTCAATCCCAATAAAGCAATGAAGAGACCAAGATCATACATAAGAAACTGCTCACTGAGATGGGCCTTAACAAAGAGAATGTATTTAGAATCGTCACCAGTGATGATCATGTTATCAACATATAGAAGAAGAAGAGTGCGACCATGAGAAGAAAGGTAGACAAATACCGCTGGATCATGAAGACTGGGCGAAAAACCAGATGCAATGACCACAGAGGAAAAACGCTCAAACCAAGCGCAAGGGTTTCTTAAGGCCATAGAGAGAGTGATGATTATGACAAATCATGTCATCAGGAACTGAATACCCAGGTGATGGATGCATATAAACCTCCTCACACAACTCACCATTAAGAAAGGTATTATTAACATCAAGCTGAGAGACGAACCAATGGCGAATAGAGGCCACAACGAGAAGTGTGCAAACAGTGGACATATGGGCCACAGGAGAAAAAGTCTCATCCTAATCATGACCATGCTCCTACTGAAAGCGACGAACCACAAGATGAGCTTTATAACGCTAAAGAGAACCGTCAAAGCGACTCTTAATCTTGTAGACCCACTTACAAGTAATGGAACGAACACTGGGAGGAAGATAAACCAGATCCCACGTGCCGATGCGCTCAAGGGCATCAATCTCCTCTTCCATTCAGGATAAACCACATCATCTCAATGAGAAGCAGGCTCAAGAACGGTCGAAAGACCATAGCAAGAAGGAGAATATCGGCTAGGGGGCATACAAGGCCGTGAATGAAGACCATAAGTCAGTTGAGAGGAGGAAGACGACAGACCATAAGTAGAGGGCACATGTTGGGGAACGTAGTAATTTCAAAAAAATTCCTACGCACACGCAAGATTATGGTGATGCATAGCAATGAGAGGGGAGAGTGTTGTCCACGTACCCTCGTAGACCGAAAGCGGAAGCGTTAGCACAACACGGTTGATGTAGTCGTACGTCTTCACGATCCGACCGATCAAGTACCGAACGTATGACACCTCCGAGTTCAGCACACGTTCAGCCCGATGACATCCCTCGAACTCCGATCCAGCCAAGTGTTGAGGGAGAGTTTCCTCAGCACGATGGCGTGGTGACGATGATGATGTTGTACCGATGCAGGGCTTCGCCTAAGCACCGCTACAGTATTATCGAGGTGGACTATGGTGGAGGGGGGCACCGCACACAGCTAAAAGATCAAACGATCAATTATTGTGTCTATGGGGTGCCCCCTGCCCCCGTATATAAAGGAGCAAGGGGGGGTGCGGCCAGCCTAGAGAGGGGCGCGCCAGGAGGAGTCCTACTCCTACCGGGAGTAGGACTCCCCCCTTTTACTTGTTGGACTAGGAGTGTTGGAAATATGCCCTAGAGGCAATAATAAATTGGTTATTATTATATTTCCTTGTTCATGATAATCGTTTATTATCCATGCTAGAATTGTATTGATAGGAAACTCATATACATGTGTGGATACATAGACAACACCATGTCCCTAGTAAGCCTCTAGTTGACTAGATCGTTGATCAATAGATGGTTACGGTTTCCTGACCATGGACATTGGATGTCGTTGATAACGGGATCACATCATTAGGAGAATGATGTGATGGACAAGACCCAATCCTAAGCCTAGCACAAGATCGTGTAGTTCGTATGCTAAAGCTTTTCTAATGTCAAGTATCATTTCCTTAGACCATGAGATTGTGCAACTCCCGGATACCGTAGGAATGCTTTGGGTGTACCAAATGTCACAGCGTAACTGGGTGGCTATAAAGGTGCACTACAGGTATCTCCGAAAGTGTCTGTTGGGTTGGCATGAATCGAGACTGGGATTTGTCACTCCGTGTAACGGAGAGGTATCTCTAGGCCCACTCGGTAGGACATCATCATAATGTGCACAATGTGACCAAGGAGTTGATCACGGGATGATGTGTTACGGAACGGGTAAAGAGACTTGCCAGTAACGAGATTGAACAAGGTATCGGGATATCGACAATCGAATCTCGAGCAAGTATCATACCAGTAGACAAAGGGATTTGTATACAGGATTGATTGAATCCTTGACATCGTGGTTCATCCGACGAGATCATCATGGAACATGTAGGAGCCAACATGGGTATCCAGATCCCGCTATTGGTTATTGACCAGAGAGATGTCTCGGTCATGTCTGCATGATTCCCTAACCCATAGGGTCTACACTGTCGGGACCCCGATCCTAGGTCACACCGATCTAGCATGTAACACATCATATCACTTTGTGGCCTCACGCACGGTATTTCCACGGGTGCCACCTTACCTGGCCCGGGACCATTTGCGCCTTTTGGCTCACGTATATGATACAGCGCTAGCATCAATATGACAAAGAACCCGGGCCGACATGGCTAGTCGTGAACCCAAAGCGGCACTACCCCATGGGGACAGGCATACATGAATCAACCTCGAGCATGTCGGTCAACAGCGTGTGAATCCGGGCTGTAGCACTGGGCTAACAGGACTCCGGTAACCCGGGCTATAGCAGGCTAGGCAGGACTCCGGATGTCACCGCGTGACATTTCCCCGAAGGGACAGACATATGAACGAAGTGAAACACATGCCGGCCAGTCAAGTGTCCTGAGCAGTAGTGCTGGGCTAGCAGGACTCCGGTGATCCGGGCTGTAGCGGACTACTATCGCTCAGAAGTACTAGACTACATTTCCCCATATGATAGGCTGCCAAGGATAAACAACTAGATAGTCGGATCCCACACATACCAAGCATTTCAGTCATACACACAATATGCTCGATATGTGTGAATACAACATGGCATCACAACATATCTCTACAACTCAAGTATTAATTCATTAGGCTCCGAAGAACCAGATATTACAAGCATGGGTCTCATGACCCAACAATCATAGCATACAAATCAAACACATGCGGAAGCTTAACATGTCTGAGTACAGACATCTATAAATGAAAAAGGCTAAGAAGCCTGACTATCTACCAGATCCTGTCGAGGGCACAAGATCGTAGCTGAGGTATCAAGCTAAACATCGAAGTCCACGCGGAACTACTAGCGAGACTGAAGTCTCTCTACAAAACATAAATTAAGCAAACGTGAGTACAAAGGTACTCAGCAAGACTTTCATCAGAACTAAACTACATATGCATCGGTATCAACAAGGGGGTGGTGGAGTTTAACTGCAGCAAGCCAGCTTTGACTTAGTGGCTAACCTGAACTACGATTACAAGCAACTCTTTTGAGGTGGCGCACACGAGTCCACATATTCACCAATCAATACACCACTATGGATCCGCTCTCGTCTCCCTACGAGAAGGCCATCCATAGTACTCACACTTATCTTGCGAGTTTTAGAGTATCCACTTCACTTGTCTATGAACTGTTATAGGCAACCCAGAAGTCCTTTACCGTGGACACGACTATTCGAATAGATCATTTATAACCCTGCAGGGGTGTACTTCGTCACACATGTTTCCACCACTTAGCGTCTGCACACGGCATGTGCTCGGCAGACTTCAAGCGAAAGCCGACGTGGGTGTAGACCACGACCCGACTAACCACACAAGTCTCTAGTCCAGGTTTATCGCCTATTCAGGTTCCATCCGCGAGGAGATCCGGCCGGAGTTTCGCTCACAGCCCCAAACGATGTGTGCAGGGTTCCCGAGACACCAAACGGGCGCCCGGTACACCGTGCCATAGTGTATCTACCACATCATAGCCCACCCCTAGGGTCAGCGCTACGCACGGCCGCCAACACATATCCTATAAACACCAGAAACTAATTGCAACTCCTGGACAGAGGATGAGAGGGGTCAGTAAGTCGAGCGGGGTCATATTTCAGGGCCCAACGTGTGGTAGTAGCTGTTTCATGGATCACAAACACAGAACTCAGTTCCTGAGGACGGTTTCAATGAGACAACCCACCATGTACTCCTACATGGCCTCTTACCGCTACCTTTACCAAATAGTGTTCACACACTTAGCTCTTAACAGTAGGACATGTTTACACACCTCCGATTCATCCCCGATGAATCGGACCTGACTCAACTCTAAGCAGTAGCAGGCATGACAAACAAGCATGAATGAGTAGGCACATCAGGGCTCAAACAACTCCTACTCATGCTAGTGGGTTTCATCTATTTACTGTGGCAATGACAGGTCATGCAGAGGATAAGGGGTTCAACTACCGCAACAAGTAACAGATGAATCGTTGTTGTCCTAATGCAGTAAAAGAGAGCAGGAGCGAGAGAGGGGGATTGTATCGGAATGAACAAGGGGGTTTTGCTTGCCTGGCACTTCTGAAGATAACATTGAGTCTTCATCAGTGTCAACGATCACAGTGTCGGTACATCGTCTATCGAGAGGGGACATTTACCGGCAAACAAGGAAGAACACAATCAATGCGATGCAACAATATGATGCATGATCATGACATGGCAATATGCTGTTGATTGAGCTAATGCAACTAACAACAAGTTAAATGGAGTTGGTTTGAACACTAGGTTCAAATTCAAATTCAAACTATGAATTCAAATAGTGCATTATCATGTTTTGGACCAAAACAGTGAGGTTAAGTTGTTCAAACATGCATTAAAATGCCATAAACAGATTCCTTGAATTTTTCTGATAATTTTACATATATAATTTATCTTATTTGGAGTTACGGTTGATTTTCTATAATTTTTCAAAGTTTTGGATATTTTCTGAAATAAATAAATCATTTAAGATTTATTTAAATCCCAGAAAAGGATTACTGCGTCAGCATGACATCGTCATGACGTCAGCAGGTCAACAGCTCGGTCCAGGTCAAACCTGACGTGTGGGGTCCACACGTCAGTGACACAGTCAACTAACTAAGTTAGTTAGCCCTAACTAACTGGGCTGGGCCCACTGGTCAGCGACTAACCCAGCTAACCTAACTAGCTAATTAGCGCTAACTAAGTAATTAGTCGGGCGGGGCCCGTGGGTCAATGAGAGAGAGGGGGAGGTCAAACCGGGCAGTGGGTCAACCCACGCCGGTCAACGAGTCAGCGGTCGCCGGCGTTTAGCCGCCGGCGACGACAGAGACGGCGGGGCGGCTCGGGAATGCTCTACAGGGCACCATTCGATCCGTGGGTTGCACCTATGGGTTCCTGGGAGTGAGGCGCATCCATTGGGGGAGGTGGTAGGAGCTGGGGTGGCCGGAAAAGTAGCCGGCGACGAGGTTCAGCGGCGGCAGCAGCTCGGGCATCCTCGGGATAGCGCTACAGAGCACGGGAGGGGGCGCCGTGGTTGTCTGCGGGCTCATGGGATCGTGCTGAGCACGATGGTGTGCTCGGACACGAGCTGCGGTGACTGTGGCCACGACGGCGACATCGCCGGCGGCGTGGAGAGCTCGGCCAAGATGGGGCTATGGCCTAGAGGTCGAAACGACCAGGGAAAAAGGGGGAAACGACTCAGGGGCTCACTGTGGTGACGTAGGGATGGTCAGCGTGCTCGGGGAAGCGTCGGCGGCGGCGAATCGACCGGTGAAGTCCGGCGAGCAGAAATGGTGGTGACGAGCTCGAAGACAACGGCATGGTGATCCTCGGCTTGCGTGGCTTGGCGAGGAGGAAGAAGGGCACCAGGCGGAGCTCGGGGGTCCATCGGGGAGGCTCAAAGATGGCTGTGGCCTTGGGGGAGCTCGTCGGCGGCGACGGCTGCGTTCGGTTGCGCGCGTGAGAGGGAGACGGAGAAGGGGACGAGGGCGAGGGAGAGTGCGAGAGCGTCAAGGGGGTCTAGGGGGGTAGCGTGGCATCGCAGAGGCCTAAGGGGGGGAAAGGGGAGCTCGCCAGCGCGAAGCAGGAGCTGGCGCAGCCGGCGTCGTGCTCTGGTCTGCCTCTGCCAGTAGGCAGAGGTTGAAGACAGGTATGCCCCTGGTGGGCTGGGCCATTGGGCTGGGCCGGCCAGCTGGCCACGCCAGGTAAGTGGCCCAGGTGGGTTTCTGCTCTGTTTTAGTTTTTGTTCTGTTTTCCTATTTATTTAATCATTTTGCCACTGATTCAAATTCAAAAGAATTTCAAAACAGTGACAAAACCCTTTGAATAATTTTATGTTGCTAGATGGACTTTTCCAACAGCACATAAAACATTTCAAAGTTATTTGAAAATATATCCCATATATTATGAATATAATTCCAAATTCAAATACAATAATGATTTAAATTCAGTGCCAAAATAATTCCTTAAAAATGTTCCAGAATTTTGGTTTGATATATAACTCTTGCCAAAATTCACAAAACTATTTTTAGGGCATTTTGGATTCACAGAATGCTATTTAAAGGGTACTTGCCCTTATTTTAAACAGTTTTCTGAGGTTTCAACAATCCTCAATTCAAGTTTCAGAAATTTAAACATGATGCAACCACCAAGCTAGTCCAAGGCCAAAGTAGGGCTAGGGATGTGACAGCTCACCCCCACTAAACAAGAATCTCGGCCCGAGATTCAAGACATGAGGTAAGAAGACAGAGGGAATGCCAATAAAGAATCTTCACGATCTGATTGCCCTTCTCAAAGATGTTGATTCATTGCATCATGTCGATCTTGGCATCCTTGCTTTTGAGATCTTCATCCACGCGATGACGACGGAAGAAACTCAACTAGGATTGATCTTCCCGAAGATCGAACTAAACAATATCAACTCACGGAATGGGATGTTGAAACATCTCAAGTTGAGACACAAGGCATATCGAGAGGGATGGAAGAACAACGACGGGGTTTGATTTGGTGGGCAACAATTCCACGCTTAGATGATGGTGGATGGTGTCAAGGTGGCGAGGAAATAGTTGCCATGATACCATAACGAGACATCTTAAGAAAAGTGACTTGCAGAATATTCCCTTAAGTGGCAAAAAGAATTACTTTTGATTCGGAGATCATAGAAACTCTTTATACCAGTCTAAGGCAATCACAAATGATCAGTGGAAGGAGTTCGAAAGAATGACATACTCGGACTAGGATGGATGATGTGGACTACCTTGTTGGAGACAATGCAATGGATGATTTTTGCTTATCACAGGAAATGGATGGAACCTATGGTAAGTCCACTTTTGAAGATGACCATGAACAGCAGCTACCGAGGTGCAAGCTGGGAACAAAATGCAAATGTTGGGAATGATTCTAGTAACTGGGGAGAAGGTTCACCGGCAAAGGTGATTCCACCAATTGGATGGCTATCGAACAACTGCGAGGACGGAGGCACATTCCAGTTAATGACAACATTAGAGCCTAGTGCCTGAGCGTGCTCTCAAGAACTTGAGCATTTCCATACTCATCAAGGTCTTACCAACATCCATGTCAAGGATCTTGGCAACTCAACATACCACCATGATGAATGGTGATGGATGATGCAGATGCAAAGGAAGATAACACTTTCTCAGATTTCACCTTAGTGAAGCCAAGGAAACAAAATCTGGATGATCGATCAAGAGACATTTAGCACTCCTCTTCTAATGTTCTCCTTGATGTACTGGTTACCACGGTCATGCTTTAAGCATCGGCATAGCCACCAAGTAGTGGTCGGACTTCGGAATACAATGGATCCATAAGGAACAACTTCTGGAGTAAATCCTACGAAATCCTCATGGGAAGGTGGCCAACTTTCTTCAATCAAGATACTACAATAATAGGTCTTCCGGCTGGATGTGTTGGCCATGACATCCACTTTACCGTTTATCGAGAGACCAATATTATAGTTCTTGGAAAGTGCTCCAACCATCATATCTGCCTGAGATTCAGATCTGGTTGGTGACAGGATATTCCAGACTCATCGAGTCTAGAAAGGAAAATGAAGGTTTGCAACACAAATCGACGAGATGACATTGCGAAATTCTCGGGGGAATGAACTACGGTAGTAAGCTCCAAAACATGAGCCGGTTCTGCTACAAGCATGTGAACACGTTGTCCTAGACAAGCATGGTCACCTGGTAGTCTTAAAATGAAACACTACCGAGTTCAGGGGGAACCATCAACGAGGATATCGAAGTCCTTGCGTAGGTCTAACCCTTAAGAAGAAACTTCTTCTCCTTGAACAAATCAATCAGTGGCTTGGTGTGCTAGGGATACCTATAGAATGTAGATGATCAGTCTATCAGACCCTAGAATACTTCGCACATGCATGACTGACTTGGGATGATTCCAGAGGAAGCAAAAACAAACTTTCTCGAATTCACGGCGGCAACTTACATCAGATGCACATGAATTAGAAGAAGTCACATCTTTCAACCGGACATATGCTTCATGATCGGGACATGAGGGCAAGGCTTATAAAGTTTCCAACACTAGCTGGATGTTCAACACAATCATGGAGGAGACAAAATGCCGCTGATGGGCTCAACAGCAACTCATCGAAATTTCCATATCACTGGACTTCCACCACTATGTGAACAATGTGATAGTATTGGTCAGACCAAAGATATAATGGTGTATACTCGAGGGACAACCGTAAGTAAGACAACATTACGAACATCGTTGGTTCTGATTTGATTTGACGATAGCCCACGCTCAAATCAAGGTTTGGACAAGATAATAGATCCAAAAACTGATCACGAGGACCAATTGGTGAAGATATCATCTTTCTTCAACACACACACACACACAAGGATATCCCTTAGAGATGAGCTAAGTCGGACAAGTTTTCATCTTCCAACTCTCCAAGTTGTTGTTAAGCTTAACCAACTAGCTCAGGGGTATCCAACACAGGTTCTTGGGGAAAAATGGTTTATTGAAAAACCAACTTGATCACGAACTCAACATAACGGTCAGGTGACAACCTGGTAACACTTCCAAGAAGATATTCGGAAAATCACGAACCACCGGTATGTTACTAAGCTCGAGAACAACCTTGTTTTTCAGGGCAATATGATATGATCAAAGAGTGAGGGATTGGCACAATCCTAACCCATTGATCGCAGTGTGCACCAGAATATGGACTAGGTAGCACGATCAATCTTAGAATGATAATTTGATGACCAACACGCTAAGAATGAGGATAGTGTCCATTAACTACCAAGCAACACAGTTGCTAGGAGTATTGATTTCACACATCACGACTCACGTGCCGGCATTCCGGTTACAATAACACGGGATCCGAGGAATGAACAATGATGGTAAGAAGTATCACTGCGTCAAGAATTCATGAGAGATGTGCAATTCTCACGACGCTCTTGACATAAAGTGGGTAATACTTCAGGGTAGAACAGAACCAAAAGCTGGATTGGCATTTTGATCTGCGGAAAACAACCACTTTGACCCAATCCCAGAAATGGATGAGGTACTGGAGTTTGTTTCTCCTAGTCATTCCAAATAGAATGGCTTGACGGACCACGGAAGTAAAAGGCACGGATGAACATGAATGCACAACTATTCCTGACTATCAATTGATAGACGAAGGTCAGAAAACAACTAACGAGGGACAACTCAAGGAACATATAACTTTCTGAGTTGTGGATGCATAGATTAGTATGTCAAGCAAAGCTCAACATATTTCTTCCAGATAACCCATGCAGAAAGGTAGAACTGGCAGAGCCACAATATAGAATGGAGAACTCATCAAGAGCACTTTGTCGTGACCTTTTGGTTCAAAAGAACTCCTGCCAAGAATGGTTCATGATAATTGGAAGAAGGATGTACCACGAACCTCGAGGACTATCACAAAGGTTACTAATATCCTAAAGGAACGAGCAAACACTATCAACATGAAGTAAGTAGGGTGAATCTCGGGTTCAAAACCCAGGAATAGAATGCCTACCAACTAAATGGCATCACGGGATGCTTTCGAGAATGATGGCCAGAATCATCACACTGGGAACACAAAACATGGTTAGATTACTAGGTGGCACTCTAAGACACCTAGGGTCATAATAATAGTTCCAACATAAATGCCGAGGCAACGGAGTACCTCAACTCACCGATTAGTGTGATTAATCTGGCCCAATGGACATCAGGAACAGGGGAAAGGATTTGCAAATGCATCAGACTATTTAGAAACCTGGGATGACTCGGACAGCATAACGGCTATAAATGCTCAAAATGATTTGAGACATCCTGCAAAATGGTGGCATAACCACTCAAAAGCACAAAATCAAGGTTCGAGACCAACTATGAACACACAGAAGTAGTAGAAACTGAACTGAGGCTTGAACTCAATAATCTTAGGCAACTACGGTTTAGTAACACGTCATCCTGATAGATAGATGAGAAGGCCTAATTCCTAATCCCCGTAGAAAAGAAGAGGTTGACTCAGATGAGAAGGGCATGAGAATAAGGAGTAAAAAGAGCCTTACGTTCCCTTCCACAATCAATTCCCTTACATAACTAAAGCATTTCTAGACTCAACTTCGACCAGTTTGGCTTGGTAATCCTACAGGCAGTCAGGCTCTGATACCAACGCTGTCGGGACCCCGATCCTAGGTCACACCGATCTAGCATGTAACACATCATATCACTTTGTGGCCTCACGCACGGTATTTCCACGGGTGCCACCTTACCTGGCCCGGGACCGTTTGCGCCTTTTGGCTCACGTATATGATAGTGTCGCTAGCATCCATATGACAAAGAACCCGGGCCGACATGGCTAGTCGTGAACCCAAAGCGGCACTACCCAATGGGGACAGGCATACATGAATCAACCTCGAGCATGTCGGTCAACAGCGTGTGAATCCGGGCTGTAGCACTGGGCTAACAGGACTCCGGTAACCCGGGCTGTAGCAGGCTAGGCAGGACTCCGGATGTCACCGCGTGACATTTCCCCGAAGGGACAGACATAGGAACGAAGTGAAACACATGCCGGCCAGTCAAGTGTCCTGAGCAGTAGTGCTGGGCTAGCAGGACTCCGGTGATCCGGGCTGTAGCGGACTACTATCGCTCAGAAGTACTAGACTACATTTCCCCATATGATAGGCTGCCAAGGATAAACAACTAGATAGTCGGATCCCACACATACCAAGCATTTCAGTCATACACACAATATGCTCGATATGTGTGAATACAACATGGCATCACAACATAACTCTACAACTCAAGTATTAATTCATTAGGCTCCGAAGAACCAGATATTACAAGCATGGGTCTCATGACCCAACAATCATAGCATGCAAATCAAACACATGCGGAAGCTTAACATGTCTGAGTACAGACATCTATAAATGAAAAAGGCTAAGAAGCCTGACTATCTACCAGATCCTGTCAAGGCACAAGATCGTAGCTGAGGTATCAAGCTAAACGTCGAAGTCCATGCGGAACTACTAGCGAGACTGAAGTCTCTCTACAAAACATAAATTAAGCAAACATGAGTACAAAGGTACTCAGCAAGACTTACATCAGAACTAAACTACATATGCATCGGTATCAACAAGGGGGTGGTGGAGTTTAACTGCAGCAAGCCAGCTTTGACTCAGTGGCTAACCTGAACTACGATTACAAGCAACTCTTTTGAGGTGGCGCACACGAGTCCACATATTCACCAATCAATACACCACTATGGATCCGCTCTCGTCTCCCTACGAGAAGGCCATCCATAGTACTCACACTTATCTTGCGAGTTTTAGAGTATCCACTTCACTTGTCTATGAACTGTTATAGGCAACCCAGAAGTCCTTTACCGTGGACACGGCTATTCGAATAGATCATTTATAACCCTGCAGGGGTGTACTTCGTCACACATGTTTCCACCACTTAGCGTCTGCACACGGCATGTGCTCGGCAGACTTCAAGCGAAAGCCGACGTGGGTGTAGACCACGACCTGACTAACCACACAAGTCTCTAGTCCAGGTTTATCGCCTATTCGGGTTCCATCCGCGAGGAGATCCGGCCGGAGTTTCGCTCACAGCCCCAAACGATGTGTGCAGGGTTCCCGAGACACCAAACGGGCGCCCGGTACACCGTGCCACAGTGTATCTACCGCATCATAGCCCACCCCTAGGGTCAGCGCTACGCACGGCCGCCAACACATATCCTATAAACACCAGAAACTAATTGCAACTCCTGGACAGAGGATGAGAGGGGTCAGTAAGTCGAGCGGGGTCATATTTCAGGGCCCAACGTGTGGTAGTAGCTGTTTCATGGATCACAAACACAGAACTCAGTTCCTGAGGACGGTTTCAATGAGACAACCCACCATGTACTCCTACATGGCCTCTCACCGCTACCTTTACCAAATCGTGTTCACACACTTAGCTCTTAACAGTAGGACATGTTTACACACCTCCGATTCATCCCCGATGAATCGGACCTGACTCAACTCTAAGCAGTAGCAGGCATGACAAACAAGCATGAATGAGTAGGCACATCAGGGCTCAAACAACTCCTACTCATGCTAGTGGGTTTCATCTATTTACTGTGGCAATGACAGGTCATGCAGAGGATAAGGGGTTCAACTACCGCAACAAGTAACAGATGAATCGTTGTTGTCCTAATGCAGTAAAAGAGAGCAGGAGCGAGAGAGGGGGATTGTATCGGAATGAACAAGGGGGTTTTGCTTGCCTGGCACTTCTGCAGATAACATTGAGTCTTCATCAGTGTCAACCATCACAGTGTCGGTACATCTTCTATCGAGAGGGGACATTTACCGGCAAACAAGGAAGAACACAATCAATGCGATGCAACAATATGATGCATGATCATGACATGGCAATATGCTGTTGATTGAGCTAATGCAACTAACAACAAGTTAAATGGAGTTGGTTTGAACACTAGGTTCAAATTCAAATTCAAACTATGAATTCAAATAGTGCATTATCATGTTTTGGACCAAAACAGTGAGGTTAAGTTGTTCAAACATGCATGAAAATGCCATAAACAGATTCCTTGAATTTTTCTGATAATTTTACATATATAATTTATCTTATTTGGAGTTACAGTTGATTTTCTATGATTTTTCAAAGTTTTGGATATTTTCTGAAATAAATAAATCATTTAAGATTTATTTAAATCCCAGAAAAGGATTACTACGTCAGCATGACATCGTCATGACGTCAGCAAGTCAACAGCTCGGTCCAGGTCAAACCTGACGTGTGGGGTCCACACGTCAGTGACACAGTCAACTAACTAAGTTAGTTAGCCCTAACTAACTGGGCTGGGCCCACTGGTCAGCGACTAACCCAGCTAACCTAACTAGCTAATTAGCGATAACTAAGTAATTAGTCGGGCGGGGCCCGTGGGTCAGTGAGAGAGAGGGGGAGGTCAAACCGGGTAGTGGGTCAACCCACGCCGGTCAACGAGTCAGCGGTCGCCGGCGTTTAGCCGCCGGCGATGACAGAGACGGCGGGGCCGCTCGGGAATGCTCTACAGGGCACCATTCGATCCGTGGGTTGCACCTACGGGTTCCTGGGAGTGAGGCGCATCCATTGGGGGAGGTGGTAGGAGCTGGGGTGGCCAGAAAAGTAGCCGGCGACGAGGTTCAGCGGCGGCAGCAGCTCGGGCATCCTCGGGATAGCGCTACAGAGCACGGGAGGGGGCGCCGTGGTTGTCTGCGGGCTCATGGGATCATGCTGAGCACGATGGTGTGCTCGGACACGAGCTGCGGTGACTGTGGCCACGGCGGCGACATCGCCGGCGGCGTGGAGAGCTCGGCCAAGATGGGGCTATGGCCTAGAAGTCGAAACGACCAGGGAAAAAGGGGGAAACGACTCAGGGGCTCACTGTGGTGACGTAGGGATGGTCAGCGTGCTCGGGGAAGCGTCGGCGGCGGCGAATCGACCGGCGAAGTCCGGCGAGCAGAAACGGTGGTGACGAGCTTGAAGACGACGGCATGGTGATCCTCGGCTTGCGTGGCTTGGCGAGGAGGAAGAAGGGCACCAGGCGGAGCTCGGCGGTGCATCGGGGAGGCTCAAAGATGGCTGTGGCCTTGGGGGAGCTCGTCGGCGGCGACGGCTGCGTTCGGTTGCGCGCGTGAGAGGGAGACGGAGAAGGGGACGAGGGCGAGGGAGAGTGCGAGAGCGTCAAGGGGGTCCAGGGGGGTAGCGTGGCATCGCAGACGCCTAAGGGGGGAAAGGGGAGCTCGCCAGCGCGAAGCAGGAGCTGGCGCAGCCGACGTCGTGCTCTGGTCTGCCTCTGCCAGTAGGCAGAGGTTGAAGACAGGTATGCCCCTGGTGGGCTGGGCCATTGGGCTGGGCCGGCCAGCTGGCCACGCCAGGTAAGTGGCCCAGGTGGGTTTCTGCTCTGTTTTAGTTTTTGTTCTGTTTTCCTATTTATTTAATCATTTTGCCACTGATTCAAATTCAAAAGAATTTCAAAACAGTGACAAAACCCTTTGAATAATTTTATGTTGCTAGATGGACTTTTCCAACAGCACATAAAACATTTCAAAGTTATTTGAAAATATATCCCATATATTATGAATATAATTCCAAATTCAAATACAATAATGATTTAAATTCAGTGCCAAAATAATTCCTTAAAAATGTTCCAGAATTTTGGTTTGATATATAACTCTTGCCAAAATTCACAAAACTATTTTTAGGGCATTTTGGATTCACAGAATGCTATTTAAAGGGTACTTGCCCTTATTTTAAACAGTTTTCTGAGGTTTCAACAATCCTCAATTCAAGTTTCAGAAATTTAAACATGATGCAACCACCAAGCTAGTCCATGGCCAAAGTAGGGCTAGGGATGTGACAAACACACTTAAGGTTCGATGACGCTAGGGTTATAGGGAAAGTTTGTATGCGGTTCAGAGTCCCAGATGAGATCTCGAACGTCACGAGGAGTTCCAAAATGGTCCGGAGGTAAAGATTGATATATAGGAAGTGTGGATTTGGCCACCGGAAGTGTTCCGGGCATCACCGGTAATGTACCGGGACCACTGGAAGGGTTCCGGGGGTCCAGCGGGAGGTGCCACCAGCCCCGGAGGCTTTCGTGGGCTAAGAGTGGGAAGGGACCAGCACCTAGGTGGGCTGGGGCGCCTCCCACCAAGGCCCAAGGCGCCCTCAAGAGGAGAGGGGGCAAACCCTAGGGGCAGATGGGCCGTAAGGCCCACCCTAGGTACGCCCCCTTTCTCTCCCCCTTGGCCGCCACCTAGATGGGATCTGGGGGCTGCCGCCACCCCTAGGGAGGGAACCCAAGGTGGGGGCGCAGCCCCTACCCTTCCCCTATATATAGTGGAGGTTTTGGGCTGCCCAACACACGAGTCTCTCTCCCCAGGCGCAACCCTACCTCTCTCCCTCCTCGTCTCTCGTAGTGCTTGGCGAAGCCCTGCTGGAGTACCGCGCTCCTCCACCACCACCACGCCGTCGTGCTGCTGCTCGACGGAGTCTTTCCCAACCTCTCCCTCTCTCCTTGCTGGATCAAGGCATGGGAGACATCACCGGGTTGCACGTGTGTTGAACACGGAGGCGCCGTTGTTCGGCGCTTAGATCGGAATCGACCGCAATCTGAATCGCCACGAGTACGACTACCTCATCCGCGTTCTTGCAATGCTTCCGCTTAGTGATCTACAAGGGTATGTAGATGCACTCCTCTTATCCTCGTTGCTAGATTAATCCATAGATTGATCTTGGTGATGCGTAGAAAATTTTAAATTTCTGCTACGATCCCCAATAGTGGTATCAGAGCCAGGTTTATGCGTAGTTTCTATGCATGAGTAGAACACAAGTTGTTGTGGGCGTCGATTTTTCAATTTACTTGCCGTTACTAGTCTTATCTTGATTCGGCGGCATCGTGGGATGAAGCGGCCCGGACCGACCTTACACGTACTCTTACGTGAGACAGGTTCCACTGACTGACATGCACTAGTTGCATAAGGTGGCTAGCCGGTGTCTATCTCTCCCACTTCAGTCGGATCGGATTCGATGAAAAGGGTCCTTATGAAGGGTAAATAGAAATTAGCATACCATGTTGTGGTTTTGGCGTAGGTAAGAAACGTTCTTGCTAAGAAACCTATAGCAGCCACGTAAAATTTGCAACAACAATTAGAGGACGTCTAACTTGTTTTTGCACCATATGCCGTGTGATGTGATATGGCCAAAAGGATGTGATGAATGATATATGTGATGTATGAGATTGATCATGTTCTTGTAATAGGAATCACGACTTGCATGTCGATGAGTATGACAATCGGCAGGAGCCATAGGAGTTGTCTTAATTTATTTATGACCTGCGTGTCAACATAAACGTCATGTAATTACTTTACTTTATTGCTAACCGTTAGCCGTAGTAGTAGAAGTAATAGTTGGCGAGACAACTTCACGAAGACATGATGATGGAGATCATGGTGTCATGCCGGTGACGATGATGATCATGGCGCCCCAAAGATGGAGATCAAAAGAAGCAAAATGATATTGGCCATATCATGTCACTTTTTGATTGCATGTGATGTTTATCATGTTTTCACATCTTATTTTCTTAAGAACGATGGTAGCTTAAATAATATGATCCCTCACAATAATTTCAAGAATTGTGTTTCCCCTAACTGTGCACCGTTGCTAAGGTCCATTGTTCCGAAGCACCACGTGATGATCGGGTGTGATAGGTTCTAACGTTCGCATACAACGGGTGTAAGCCAGATTTACACACGTAATACACTTAGGTTAACTTGACGAGCCTAGCATGTACAGACATGGCCTCAGAACACGGAAGACCGAAAGGTCGAACATGAGTCGTATAGAAGATATGATCAACATGAAGATGTTCACTGATGATGACTAGTCCGTCTCACGTGATGATCGGACACGGCCTAGTTGACTCGGATCATGTATCACTTAGATGACTAGAGGGATGTCTATCTGAGTGGGAGTTCATTATATAATTTGATTAGATGAACTTATTTATCATGAACAATAGTCTAAGTTGTCTTTGCAAAAAAAAGGTTGTAGATCAAAAGCTCGCGTTGTAGCTCCCTGTTTCAATACGTTCCTAGAGAAAGATTAAGTTGAAAGATATTGTAAGCAATGATGCGGACTAGGTCCGTTTCCTGAGGAGTGTCCTCACTGCTACACAGAAGGCTTATGTCTTTGATGCACCGCTCGGTGTGCCAACCCCTCCAGCGTCGTATGTGGATATTATGAACATCTGATAGATACGTCATGATGACTACTTGATAATTAAGTGCACCATACTTTACGGCTTAGAATCGGGATTCAAATGACGTTTTGAACACCATAGAACATATGAGATGTTCCAAGAGCTGAAATTGGGATTTCAGGCTCATGCCCGTGTTGAGAGGTATGAGACCTCTGACAAGTTCTTTGCCTACAAGATGGAGGAGAATAGCTCAGCTAGTAAGAATGTGCTCAGAATGTCAGGGTGCTACAATCACTTGAATCAAGTGGGAGTTAAACTTCCAGATAAGATAGTGATTGATAGAGTTCTCTAGTCACTATCACTAAGCTACTAGATCTTCGTGATGAACTATGACATGCAAGGGATGGAGATGATCCCAGAGCTGTTCGCGGTGCTTAAGACCGCAAAAAGTAGCAATCAAGAAGAAGCATCAAGTGTTGATGGTTTAACAAGACCACTGGTTTCAAGAAGGGCAAGGGCTAGAAGGGAAACTTCATGAATGGCAAACCAGTTGCCGCTCCAGTGAAGGAACCTAAGGTTGAACCCAAACCCAAGACTAAGTGCTTCTATTGTAAGGGTAACAGTCACTGGTAGCGGAACTACCCCAAATGCATGGTAGATAAGAAGGCTGGCAACATCAACAAAGTATATACATGTTATTAATGTGTACCTTACTAGTACTCCTGGTAGCACCTAGGTATTGGATACCGGTTCAGTTGCTATTATTGGTGACTTGAAGCAAAAGCTACGGGCTAAACGGAGACTGGCTAAGGGCGAGGTGACGATGTGTGTCGGAAGTGTTTCCAAAGTTGATGAGATCACCATCGCACGCTCCATCTGCCTTCGGGGTTAGTATTGAACCTAGATAAATGTTATCAGGTGTCTACGTTGAGCAATACGGTTATTCATCTAAGTTAGAGAATAATGGTTATTCTGTTTACATGAATAATACCTTTCAAGGTCATGCACCCTATGTGAATGGTTCATTGAATCTCGGTCGTGGTAATACACATGTTCACGCCAAAAGATGTAGAGTTAATAATGATAGTAACACTTTCTTGTGGCACTGCCGCTTAGGTCATATTGGCGTAAGATGCATGAAGAAACTCCATGTCAATGGATGTTTGGAGTCACTTGATTTTGAATCGCTTGACACATGCGAGCCATGCCTCGTGGGCAGGATGACTAAGACCCAGTTTTCAGGTACAATGAAACAGGAAAGTGACTTGTTGGAAATCGTATATGCTGATGTGTGTGATCCAATAAGAATTGAGGCGTGCGGTGGACATCGCTATTTTCTCATCTTCACTGACGATTTGAGTAGATATGGGTATATTTACTTAATGAAGCGCAAGTCTGAAACGTTTGAAAAGTTCAAGCAATTTCAGAGTGAAGTTAAGAACCATCATAACAAGAAGATCAAATTCCTACGATCTAATCGATGGAGAATTTCTGAGTTATGAGTTTGGCAATCACTCAACACATTGTGAAATTGTTTCACAGTTGACACCACCTGGAACACCACAGCGTAATGGCGTGTCCGGATGTTGTAATCGAACCTTATGAGATATGGTGCGATCTATGATGTCTCTTACCGATCTACCGCTATCATTTTGAGGTTATGCGTTAGAGACAGCTGCATTCACTTTAGATAGGGCACCATCTAAGTCCGTTGAGATGACATCGTATGAACATTGGTTTGGCAAGAAACCAAAGTTGTCATTTCTTAATATTTGGTGTTGCGATGCTTAAGGCTTCAGCCGAAAAAGCTCGAACCCAAAGCGACAAATACATCTTCATAGGATACCCAAAGGTAAGGGCATCTCCAGCCGCATCCCCAACAGGCCCCCCAGGCCTTGTTTTCGGCGCCAGCGCCGAAAAAATGGCCCAGTCGCGCCCCCAGGACGCCGAAAATCGCCGGTTCGGACTTTTTCTCTGCCCGGCGGTCACAGGCCGAAGCCGGCACACTTGGGAGTAGTTGGGGGCTCCGGCGCTAGGGAAAAGCACGCCTGGCCCACACCGACAAGGGAAAAGTCAAGGTTTTCTTCCCCCGACTCACCTCGCACCCCCCGCGCCCTCGGCCACCACTAGCTATATCCCAGCGATGGCCGCTGCCCTACTCGGCTAGATAGCCATTCCCCGCCGGAAAATAGCAGCGCTTCGCCGCAGCAGCCCCTCCCACAGCAGCTGGGCGTTTCCGGCCGCGGAGGCGCGGTTTAGCGGCGGGTACACGCCCACCGAGCGCAAGGTGTTCTGCGTTTTGCCTGGCTCAGCGATGGACTCGGATGACGAGGAAGAGCTCGCCGCGCTGCTGGAGGAGGAAGCCGCGGCCGACGTCCAGGAAGAAGAGCATCTCATGGTGCTCGCCGCCCTCGCCCAGCTGCTGGCAAGCAATGAAAAGCCGCGGCGAGGTGGCTCGGCGCCGGGGCGGGTGAAAGCAAAGAACCGGCATCGTCTCGAAGGCTACTACATGCTCTACTCCGACTACTTCGCCGATGCTCCACTTCATGGCGAGAAAACATTTCGGCGCCATTATCGGATGAGCCGAAAGCTCTTCCTCAGGATTGTGAATTCCATCTGGGAGTTCGACAACTACTTCAAGTGCAAGATGGATTGCACTGGCGCTCTTGGATTCACCTCCATCCAGAAGTGCACGACAGCGATGAGGATGCTTGCATATGGAGCTCACATTGATTCATTCGACGACTATGGGCGCATGGCCGAGTCCACTAGCATAGAGTGTTTCTACAAGTTCTGTCGGCAGTGGTGGCAGTGTTTGGGCCACAATACTTGAGAACACCCAATGCGGAAGACACTGATCGGATCCTAGCCCAGAATGCAGCAAGAGGATTTCCTGGGATGCTTGGAAGCATCGACTGCATGCATTGGAAATGGAAGAATTTCCCATTTGGTTGGCAGGGGATGTACAAAGGCGCGAAAGGCGGTTGTAGTGTGGTGCTTGAGGCGGTAGCCACACAGGACCACTGGATTTGGCACTCCTTCTTTGGTATGCCAGGAACTCACAATGACATCAACGTGTTGCAGTGCTCTCCTGTTTTTGCCAAGCTCGTTGAGGGCCATTCTCCTCCGGTGAACTTCGAGATCAATGGGCACCAATACAACAAGGGTACTACCTAGCAGATGGCATCTATCCGAGATGGTCGACATTTGTGAAGACGATCTCAAACCCTATGGCAGGAGGCAAGAACGCCTGGTTTGCGAAAGTTCAGGAGGCTTGCAGGAAGGATGTCGAGCGGGCATTTGGTGTGCTCCAATCTCGATTCGTTGTTGTTCCGTACCCCGCTCAGACTTGGTCCAAAGATCAAATGTGGGAGATTATGACTTGCTGTGTCATCTTGCACAACATGATCATTGAGAGCGAGCAACAAGACCTAGTGTTTGACACTGAACCATACTACAGGCAGGGGCCTCTAGCCGAAGTTGATCACAACCTCCCGGCAACTTGGACTGCCTATCTCAGTATGCATCAGGAGATCCGAGACCCACAGGTGCATTATCAACTGCAAAAAGATCTGATTGAGCACCTATGGAGGCTCAAGGGGGACGCCGTGTGATGAAATACGAGTTTTTATTTGTTGAACTATATAATTTGTATTGAACTATTTGTTGTTGTACTATGTTGTTGAAGTATTTGATTTTTCTGTGATGAATATGTGATAAGAAATAATTGTGTTGATAATTGAACGCTGAGAGACAGTGAAACCACGCCGAATATGGGCCTATTCTCACCCATATGGGCCCTTTATTTGCCGAAATTGGGCTGCAAAGTGGGCCAATTTCGGCGCCTGGGGGCGAGATGGGGCGACGACTGGGCGCAAAACCGCCCCCGGCGCCGATTGTATCGCCGGCTCGCCCCCAGGGGGCGATTTTTATGCGTCCTGGGGGGCCAACGGCTGGAGATGCCCTAATAGTTGGTATATGAGGGAGTCCGGGATTAGGGGGTCTCCGGACAGCCGGACTATCTCCATTGGCTGGACTGTTAGACTTTGAAGTTACAAGATTGAAGACTTTGTCTCGTGTCCGGATGGGACTCTACTTGGCGTGAAAGGCAAGCTAGGCAATACGAATATGGATATCTCCTCCTTTGTAACCGACCTTGTGTAACCCTAACCCTCTCCGGTGTCTATATAAACCGAAGGGTTTTAGTCCGTAGGACAACAACCATAACATACAATCATACCATAGGCTAGCTTCTAGGGTTTAGCCTCTCTGATCTCGTGGTAGATCTACTCTTGTACTACCCATATCATCAATATTAATCAAGCAGGACGTAGGGTTTTACCTCCATCAAGAGGGCCCGAACCTGGGTAAAACATCGTGTCCCTTGCCTCCTGTTACCATCTGGCCTAGACGCATAGTTCGGGACCCCCTACCCGAGATCCGCCGGTTTTGACACCGACATTGTGCTTTCATTGAGAGTTCCTCTGTGTCGTCGCCGTTAGGCTTGATGGATCCTACTATCATCGATAGCGATGCGGTCCGGGGTGAGACTTTCCTCCCCGGACAGATCTTCGTATTCGGCGGCTTTGCACTGCGGGCTAATTCGCTTGGCCATCTACAGTAGATTGAAAGCTACGCCCCTGGCTATCAGGTCAGATTTGGAAGTTTGAACTACACAGCCGACATCCACGGAGACTTGATCTTCGACGGATTCGAGCCACAGTTGGGCGCACCGCATTGTCACGATGAGTATGACCTAGCTCTGCCGCCGAACAGTACCCCAGAGGCTGCGCCCACATCAGCTCCGACCTTTAGCTCGGAGCCAACTGCACCAGTCGAGGACGGATGGTTAGAAACCGCCTCAGGGGCTGCAGTCTCAACGACGATCGAGCCGAACACCAGCCTAACCCTCTACGCAGCCCGTGACTCCAAGGTGCCGGACTCTTTTCCGGACTTCGAACCATCTGCGCCCCTGCCAATCGAATCCGATTGGGCATCGATCATGGAGTTCACCGCCTCAGATATCTTTCAGCACTCGCCCTCGGCGATGTTCTGAATTCACTAAGGTCTCTCTCTTTGTCAGGAGAGCCCTGGCCGGATTATGGCCAACAGGATTGGGATGTGGACGACGAAGAAATTCGACGCCCACCCACCACCCACTTAATAGCCACTGTCGACGAATCAACCGACATGCTTGACTTCGACTCTGAAGACATCGACGGTATGGACAACGATGCGGTTGGCAAAGAGGAACCACCGCCCACAGAGCGCTGGATGACCACCTCATCATATGACGTATACATGGTGGACACACCAAAAGAAGACGACGATGAGGAACGGAAGGACACACCGAAGGCTTGTTCCCCCGAGAAGCAGTCAAAGCGGTGGCGCAAGCGCCGCCCCAAATCCCACCTCGATAGAAATAACGACCATATAGACCCAGCGTTGGAGCAGGGCGAAACACTGCCGGACCACGGCAATACAGAGAATCAAACCGAACAAACCAATTCTATCAAAGATAATAGTGCAGACGGCATAACGCCGGACAGGCACCCGGAGCAGCAAAATGCCTGTCAAAGGCTTGTTGCCACCGCGAGGAGTCTGAAAAAGCAGAAGCAAAGGCTCAAGGCTGCGCAGGACACACTCCAAATCAGATGGAGCAAAGTACTCAACACAGCAGCAAAGTACGGGGGCAATCGCCCCACCAAGAGCTACCCAAAGAGGAAGTTGCTACCTGAATTCGATGAGGAGGCCTCAGACCCCCCACAACCAAAAATAAAAACGGCCACCTGGCCGGATAGACGACCTCACGGCCAACATAGAGCGGCAAACAACGCCACCCACAAGACAATACGCGATCCACACGAGGGCTCGCACCAAAAGGATGACTCAACCAGATCCATCTATGGACCACGCAAGCACGCCCCAGCATACGATGTAACACAACAAACATCCGAACAACGCAGTACACCCAGATACACGGGTGCCACACACCCCCTATGTTTCACCGATGAGGTGCTGGACCATGAATTTCCAGAGGGATTCAAACCCGTAAACATAGAGGCATACGACAGAGCAACATACCCCGGGGTCTGGATTGAGGACTATATCCTCCATATCCATATGGCTCGAGGAGTTGATCTCCACGCCATCAAGTACTTACCCCTCAAGCTCAAAGGGCTAGCTCGTCACTGGCTTAAAAGCCTCCCCAAAAACTCCATTGGAAGTTGGGAAGAGCTCGAAGACGCTTTTCGGGCAAATTTTCAAGGGACTTATGTCCGACCTCCGGACGTGGACGATTTGAGTCATATAACTCAATAGCCGAGTCAGCCCGAAAACTTTGGAATAGGTTTCTTACTAAAAAGAACCAAATTGTCGACTGTCCGGACGCCGAAGCCTTGGCAGCTTTTAAGCATAGCGTCAGTGACGAATGGCTTGCCAGACACCTCGGCCAAGAAAAGCCGAGAACAATGGCAGCATTAACAAGCCTCATGACCCGCTTTTGCACGGGTGAGGACAGCTGGCTAGCCAGATGCAGCACCAGCGACCCCAGTACATCTGAAGTTAGAGATGGAAACGGGAAATCACGGCACAACAGCAATAACAAACGCCAGACTAAAGAAGACAGCACGAAGAGCACGGCAGTAAACGCCAGATTCAAAAGCTCTCGGCCAGGTCAGCAAAAGCCGCCCTTTAAAGGCGCCAGAGACGAACTGTCCAGCCTAAACAAAATTCTGGACCAAATATGTCAGATCCACAGAACCCTTGGTAAACCCGCTAATCATACCCACAGAGAATGTTGGGTCTTCAAGCAGTCCGGCAAGCTCAATGCCGTACAAAAGGGGGAGGATACGCCAAGTGAAGACGGGGATGAGCCTCTCGAGCAAGACACTGGGGAACAAAAGAAATTTCCACCAGAAGTCAAAACAGTAAACATGTTACACGTGACCAAGGGAAGAAACAAAACGGCACTCCCAGAAAAATATGCCCAAGGGCCTATCACCGCGGAGTCGTGCCACTGGTCGTCTCGACCGATCACTTTCAACCATCGAGATTACTCAGAAAGTATCCGGCGTGGAGGATGGGCTGCCCTGGTATTAGACCCAATAATTGACGAATACCACTTCACACGAGTCCTGATGGACGGTGGCAGCAGTCTAAACCTGATATACCAGGATACAATCCGCGAAATGGGGATAGACCCAACAAAAATTTACCAAAGCAATACTACCTTTAAAGGAGTAACGCTAGGCCCAGGGGCTCATTGCACGGGCTCCCTACTACTAAAGGTTATATTCGGCTTCCCCGATAACTTCCGTAGTGAACATTTAACCTTCCACATCGCTCTGTTCCAAAGTGGCTATCAAGCCCTACTCGGGCGCGAAGCTTTCGTTCGCTTTAATGCAATACGCACTACGCTTCCCTCACACTCAAGATGCCCGACCCACGTGGCATCATTACAGTGAATGGAAGTTTTAAGCGATCTTTGCGCGCCGAAGAGAGTGGCCTTGGCAGCCGCACACTAAAAATGGCCTGACCAACTAAAGCATTTAACAAGTCGTCAAGACCTCGGACACGGTTAGACGAGTCTGGCGCGGCTATATGTAATTCATAACGGATCAATGGTCACACCCCTATTACTAATACAAGGGGCTCAACGCGCGCAGACAAGTGGCAATTTTTACTCATCTTGAATTATACATGGTTTCTTTAAAAACTATCTTTTTGCACGGCAACTTTTTCACCTAAGTTCCTCTCTTTTACAGATGATCATCGTGCTACACCTGTCCAGGATATGGCACAACGGAGACACAGGCGCAGACGTGCAGCAGGGACCCGCTCCAAGGATTCTTTTTAGATTAAGACCCTGCGTAAACCTTTTTTACTGTCTCTTGTTGACACACATCCACCGAATTCTCAGCACAATTGAGAAGGATGCTGACGTCTTGGCATGTGGCCACGTCAGAATAATGCACGTACCTGGACACAAGGGGCTTCTTACAAAGGGCACTATTTAGGCCCGATTTATACCATAAAGACCGAATACCTTAGGGAGTGTTCGGCGTCGCGAGTTTGGCCTTATATGCATCAGCTCTGAATCATTGTCTTTGGTCAAATGTTGGGTTTGCCCAGCTCCTTTGTTTTGGAGCCTTACGTTCCGCTTTATCGGCTAAGGTAGCACCAGGAGAACTACTGCGATTGTGCCCTGGTTCATCCGGACGAACACCTTAGTAGAGAAAGCCGAAAACTAACTGTCATGATATAGCGTGAGACTGGCCAACCACTCGATGACCTATCGGAATGTTAGAATTCCTCCGCCTTACGAAGGGCCATTTTCCGGCCAGGCATGTACGCACCCCGCGATCGGGAGAGTGCGGAGCCACCAGGGGCTATCTAGTAGCCCCACTGTCAAACTCCTATGGCTAAGTGAAAGTGTTAAAGAATTATAGTCCGGTTGCCTCGTTCGCTACACTATCACCTCCTTAATAGGACCAAGACATTGGGTTAAGTGTGAACACGCGTTTTTCGCGAGCACCTCCACATTATATGCGTGGGGGTTGAAGCCGACGGCTGCAATCTTTCAGGTTATACACATGTATACATAAACGGCCGCACTGGAGGCATCATACTACTTTCAGGCAAAAGTATAAACATGGCCTTATAAAACTTCATAAAAGCATTGTGTTTACAATGAGAATACATATCACTCAAACATAATATTCTTCGAGCACTGGGCCTCTATCAAACGAGCACCCTCGAGAACCTCCTCGAAATAGTGCTTGGCGGCCACTCGGCCTATGGCCAAACCCTGCGCCGCAATAGTGGTAGCGTCCATCTCCGCCCAGTATGTTTTAACATGGGCAAGGGCCATCCGCGAGCCTTCTATGCATGCTGACCTCTTCATCGCATTAATGCACGGCACCGCACCAAGGAACTGCTGCACTAAGCTGAAATAGCTGTTCGGCTTTGGCTTTTCCGGCCATAGCTGATCCACAAGAGACCTCATGGCGAGTCCGGACAACCTATTCAGTTCGGCCCATTCGGCTAGCTGGTCAGTCAATGAAAGCAGACGCTCTGGATCGTTGAATTGCGACCAGAACAGCTTGTCCACTTCACGATCTGTCTGACCTTGGAAGTACTTGGCAGCATCGGCAGCAATCGCCGCCAAATCCATATACGCATCTGCCGAACTCCACAGCCGATCCAGAGGGGCATACCGTGGATCTCCGAACTTCCTCTGTAACATGAAGGGTTTGCTAGCCGCAATATCCCCGGCTTCCCGCAGCTCCTCCTTCTTCGCTCTCATAGCAGAGCGGGTGTCTTTGTCCGCCATCGTGGCCTTCTCAAGGTCCGTTGCCTTCGCTCGGTTTTCTTTTTCAAGGACCCAGCAACGGTCGGCAGTGTATTTTAATTCTACGGCCATCTTAGCCACCTTCTCTTGGCTCTCGCAATGTGTGGCCTTCTCGGCTTTCAACTCTTCGGCCGCCTTCAAAGCAGCTGCATTACTAATCCTCGCTTGTTCCTTGGCTCGGGCAAGTTCTGCCCGCAAGGTTTCCACGGTGGAAGCTCCGTTTGCAGTCACAACATATTAAAGATACTGGCATTATGCTACTCTTACTATGTGGCGTTCACCAGATAATAACATGTACCTCGTGCCTCGCCAAGCCTCTTGTTAACAAGTTCGATGGCGGCGTCTGCCGCATCTAGTTGCCGTTTTAATTTGGCAAACTCACTAGTCCGGCTAGCCACCGGAGCTTCCACCACCTGCACATAGGGGCAGTCTGGTTATTGCCTGGGAATATGATCCTCTGTTCATCACCGTTCTTGATGACAACCAAAGTCTCAGGGGCTACTATCTACACAGGGCACACCTAACATGTGCAGTACTATCACATATTATCTCATGTACCTCAAAGCCTGTCAGTAGACTCATAAAGGCTTCATGTAATCCGCTTTCGGCAGACGAAATTCTCTCCATCGCTGTAACCATCAGCGTACGGTGTTCTTCTGAGATGGCCGCTCGCCCCACCAACTCCCTCAGAATGTCCGACCGCATACCAGACGATGTCGGACTCTTTCGTCTGCTCTCTTCGGGAGCTGGACGCTGGGGACTTCGGGGGTCCATGTGATTATCTTCTGGCCTCACCGGATCCGGAGAGGCTCTCCGTGACGACACTTAGGGTTCGCCCGCTTCTTGAGCAAAGGAGTCTGGGGGAGGCGTTTCGCTCTCCATCATCTCTGGAAGAAGATCCCCCGAAGACGAGCTCAGCTGAGAGGGGCTAAGGCCCGAACTGCAAGATATATGCGGTGGTTATTTTCTCAGAAGAAAGATAGCATACCTTTACTATTAAAGTATTTTGGATCACTTATGACTCGTTGGAGGGCTGATCCCCCCGTGGACTTTGTGCGGCAGAAGCACCCCCCGAGGCAGGACCCTCTGTGGGAGACTTCTTCTCCCGTTTGGAGGCTTCGGCTTCCGGATCCTCAGAAGCAGTCCTTTTCCTCCCCCGGTTATCCTCCTTCATCGAGACGCTCATTCCCTCAGTTGGAACTGGCAGCGACGGGGCCCGCGTCCTCCTGTATTATCCCCCCCCCCCGTATCTTCCTTCGAGGGCTCCAGGCAAGGTGCGACCTCGAGCATCTTTTCCAATACCGGATTTTCCAAACCCTCAGGGAGGGGGGCCAAACACCGAATCATCTTCGCCTTTGTTAGCCAGTCCTGGTAAAAAAGCGAACTCTCAGAAATAACTTCGTGATGAATAAAAGACGGTGTGTTCGGCCAGAGGATTTCTTACTTGTTCGGCGGCGCGGTTACTGCTCAGGCCTACGTCCTCGGTAATATCCGGACACTCTACTTGAGGTCCGAAGAATGACTTGTACATCTCCTCATGCGTCAGGCCGAGGAAACTTTGAATGGCACGCGGTCCCTCTGGGTTGAACTCCCACAAGCGAAGGGGCCAGCGTTTGCAAGGTTGGACTCAATGAACCAGCATAACTTGTATTACTGCAACCAAATTAAAATCTCCCTCGAAGAGATCTCGGATGCAGCTTTGCAGTATAGGCACGTCCTTAGCTGGACCCCAGCTCAGACCTCTGCTAATCCATGACATCAGTTGTGGTGGGGGGCCCTAGCGGAAAGCGGGGGTAACCGCCCACTTGGCACTTCTGGGAGCCGTAACGTAAAACCACTCCCATTGCCACAATTCGGACACCTCTGGAAAGGAACCTTTCGGCCATGGGTCTCCTGCCATCTTGCCTATTGATGCACCTCCGCACGTTGCATGTTGCCCCTCGATCATCTTCGGCTTTACTTCGAAGGTCTTGAGCCACAGGCCAAAGTGAGGGGTAACACGGAGGAAGGCCTCACACACGACAATAAATGTCGAGATGTGGAGAAAGGAGTCCAGAGCTAGATTGTGGAAATCTAGCCCATAATAGAACATCAAACCCCTGACGAAGGGATCCAGAGTGAGGCCTAGACCTCGGAGGAAGTGGGAGACGAACATGACGTTCTCGTTGGGTTCGGGAGTAGGGACGATCTGCCCTCGAGAAGGCAGCCGATGCGAAACCTCGGCGGTCAGGTATCTGGCCTCCCTCAACTTCTTAATGTCCTCTTCCATAACGGAGGAGGGCATGCATTGGCCTTGAAGGCTGTATCCGGACATGATTGAAGATCTGGAGCACCTAACCTGGGCTTTGGGTGTTAGAACTCGAGGCGAGGGAAGCGTTTGATTGAGCACGAGAGGGAAAAAGCGAAAACCTTGTCCCTTTATAAAGAGGGTGAATACCAAGCGTCCTCTCCATAGCCGTTTAGGACTTGCCTATAATCTAGGAGTCCTAGACACGGTTGGGTTACCCACGCTCGTATTGATGAGAATCCCGTAATAAGGGGACACGATCTCTGCTTTGACAAGACGTGTCGAAAAACTGCCGCGCGTTATGTGCGGGGCTGGTTAAGAGAAACAGTTCGAATAATCACCGGGCCATGACGTAACGTCATGCTGCCAAAACAAGCCAACAAATTAGATTTGCGAAAATATTATTCTCTCTACGGTGGTACGTGGAACTTATTTTGCAGGGTCGGACACTATCCTCGTTTTCAAGTTCTTCTGTGATGTATTCGGAGAAGGAACCCGCCTTGCAATGCCGAAGACAATACCGCATGCCGGACTCATCGTCATTGAAGCCTGGTTCAGGGGCTACTGAGGGAGTCCAGGATTAGGGGGTCTCCGGACAGCCGGACTATCTCCATTGGCCGGACTATTAGACTATGAGGATACAAGATTGAAGACTTCGTCTCGTGTCTGGATGGGACTCTACTTGGCGTGGAAGGCAAGCTAGGCAATACGAATATGGATATCTCCTCCTTTGTAACCGACCTTGTGTAACCCTAACCCTCTCCGGTGTCTATATAAACCGGATGGTTTTAGTCCGTAGGACAATAACCATAACATACAATCATACCATAGGCTAGCTTCTAGGGTTTAGCCTCTCTGATCTCATGGTAGATCTACTCTTGTACTACCCATATCATCAATATTAATCAAGCAGGACATAGGGTTTTACCTCCATCAAGAGGGCCCGAACCTGGGTAAAACATCGTGTCCCCTGCCTCCTGTTACCATCCGGCCTAGACGCACAGCTCGGGACCCCCTACCCTAGATCCGCCGGTTTTGACACCGACAGTATACCTTCTATCTCAGATCCGAGGGCAAAGTGTTTGTCGCTAAGAACGGGTACTTTCTCGAGAAGGAGTTTCTCTGGAAAGAATTGAGTGGGAGGAAGATAGAACTTGATGAGGTTGTTGAACCTCTACTTCAACCGGAAAGTGGTGCAACACAGAAAGATGTTTCTGTGGCGCCTACATCGGTTGAGGAGGAAGTTAATGATAGTGATCATGAAGCTTCGGATCAAGTTGCTATCGAACCTCGTAAGTCGACAAGGATATGTACTACTCCTGAGTGGTACGGTGATCCTATCTTAGATATCATGTTGGACAACAATAAACCTACGAGCTATGGAGAAGCGATGGTAGGCCCATATTCCGACAAATGGTTAGAAGACATGAAATCCGAGATAGGATCCATGTATCAGAACAAAGCATGGACTTTGGTGGACTTGCCTGATGATCGGCAAGCCATTGAGATAAATGGATCTTTAAGAAGAAGACGGACGTGGACGGTAATGTTACCATCTATGAAGCTCAACTTGTGGCAAAGAGTCTTTTCACAAGTTCAACGAGTTGACTACGATCAGATTTTCTCACCCGTAGCGATGTTTAAGTCCGTCGGAATCATGTTAGCATTAGCTGTATTTTTCGATTATGAAATCTAACAGAAGGATGTCAAAACAAGTTTTCTTACCAGTTTTCGTAAGAAAAGTTGTATGTGATATAATAAAAGGTTTTGTCGATCCTAAAGATGCTAAAAGGTATGTTGGCTCCAGCGATCCTTCTATGGACTAGAGCAAGCATCTCGAAGTCGGAATATGTGCTTTGATGGAGTGATCAAACTTTTAGGTTTATACAATGTTTGCTAGAAACTTGTATTTACAAGAAAGTGAGTGGGAGCACTACAACATTTCTGATAAGTATATGTGGATGACATATTGTTGATCTGAAATAATGTAGAATTTCTGGAAAGCATAAACGGTTGTTTGAAGAGTGTTTTTCAAAGGAAGACCTAGATAAAGCTACTTACATATTGGGCATCAAGATCTATAGAGATAGATCAAAACACCTGATGATACTTTCAAAGAACGCACACCTTGACATGATTTTGAAGGAGTTCAAAATAGATCAGTCAAAGAAGGGATTCTTACCTAAGTTGTAAGGTGTGAAGTTGAGTAAGACTCAAAGCTTGACCACAGCAGAAGAAAGAGGAAGGATGAAGGTCGTCCCCTATGCTTTTGTCGTAGGCTCTACACGGTATGCCATGCTGAGTACCGCACCTGATTTGTGCCTTGCCACATGTCTGGCAAGAGGGTACAAAGGTGATCCAGAAGTGGATCACTGGACAGTGGTCAAAATTATCCTTAGAGGAATAAGGAAATATTTCTCGGTTATGGAGGTGAAAAAGAGTTCGATGTTAAGAGTTACGTTGATGCAAGCTTTAACACCTATCCGGATGACTATGAGTAGAAAAACCGGATATGTATAATGGAGCAACCATTTGGAATAGCTCCAAGTGGAACGTGGTAGCAGCATCTATGATATGACATAAAGTTTTGCGAAGTACATGCGGATCTGATTGTTGCAGACCAGTTGACTATAACCTCTCTCACAAGCATAACATGATCAAACCCAGAACTCATTGAGTGTTAATCACATAATGATGTGAACTGGATTATTGACTATAGTAAACTCTTGAGTGTTAGTCACATGGCATTGTGACCTATGAGTGTTAATCACATAGCGATGTGAACTAGATTATTGACTCTAGTGCAAGTGGGAGACTGTTGGAAATATGCCCTAGAGGCGATAATAAATTGGTTATTATTATATTTCCTTGTTCATGATAATCGTTTATTGTAACATCCCAAAATTCTAAATTTTGGAATGTTATATTAAATAAATAATTTTGATTTGTTTGTTTGATTGTTGAGTGATTGATTGTGTGAAATTGAGTGGAATTTGAAACTTTTTGAAAGTTTAATGAGAGGGAATGAAATGACTTTCCCAGGCTTTCTTTTTGACTTTTGATCTTTGGGGATTCAAATTCATTTTATCATCATAACACTAGTGTGAAGATGACATGACTTCTTCCATTTGAAATGAAAAGGGTTTTTGAAAAAAATATTTGAATTCCATCTGAAAGTATTTCAAATTCATAAACTTTATGCAACTCAGTGATTTTCATGAGGGAAGATAAAATGACTTCTTCAAAGTATATGAAATATGAGTTGGAAGTATGAAGAAAGGTTTGAAGATGGTTTGAATTTTTTTAAAATTCAAAACCATTTGGAGTTATTTGGTTTATTTTGAATTATTTTTCTCCAAAATTAAACTATATGGAAAATAGGGTAAAATGATTCAGTAGAAGATTCAATAGGGTAAAATTAAACTATATGGAAAACTATATAAAAATGGAGAAAATTTAGTTTGAAATAATTTTGGTATCTTAATGTAATTTTATTTGAATTTTAATTGCATCAGTAGCACTTTTTGATTTATTAGAATTTACGTGAATTTTATTTCACCATGTAAAAATGTTCATGTTGTAGGTTTTATTCTTCCGGTCATTTTGATATATAATATGTCTATATAAAAGTATTATTGTTTTTCCTTTATTTAGTTTTCTTGTCTGTGCTTTATAAAAAAAATTAGCCGAAGCCAACGGACCAAGGGCCCACCTAACTTTCTCTCTCTCGCTCTCCCTCGGCCCATCTACGCGCCAGGTTGGCCCAGCAGCCACGCGCACGCCCGGAGCCCCTTCGCCTCGGTCGCCCGCTCCCTCCTCGCTCGCCCTGTGCCGCTGACCGCTGGGGCCCACTGCCCGATCGCCCCGCCCGCATCTTCCTCTTCTTCCTCCCCACGCCAGAACCACTGCCGCCACCGCCGTATCCTGGAGATCGCGGGATCCTCCCCCGATTTGCCCCCTCCACGAAGGAAACCCCTCCCCCTATATATATACCCCTCCCCTCACCCTGTTCTACCCCTTCCTGACCCCCGAACCCCTCTCCATCGCCTTCAATCCCTCGCCGGAGCCCGAGCTCTGCCGCCACGCCATTGCCGCCGCAACACTCGACCTCGACCACCTTGCCGCCACCTAAGATCACCACCGCAACCCCATCGCTCGTCTGTATCTCCCTGTGCCTTCGACCGAGCCCGACACCCACCGGAGCGCCGTCATCCGCCGATGCCCGAACGCCATCCCCGCCTCAACCTCATCGCCGTCCTCCTCTGACGTCCCCGAGCTCACCGCCGACCACCATCAGCATCGCCGTTGTCTTCCGCATCGCCTGGGCGTCTTCACCATCGTCGAGGACCACCGGAGGCCTCACCTGCATCGTCCCCGAGCCGCCACCGCCACCGACGACCTCGCCGGAGCTCGCCCCACCGCGGTGAGCCATTCCCCTCCGTCCGATCTATTATTGACGCGCTAGATTAGATCTAATGAACGGTTTTCTGTTTATAGATCGGTTTAGTTCCGGCTCGTTTCAGTTTTATTCGGTTTAGATCGGTTCAGGTCGAGTCGGTTAGCCGATCGGTCTTTCTGTTTTAGCCCGTACACGTTTCTACTATTTTCCGCTCGAGCGCTGTTTAGTTTCAGCTCGCACACCCCGTAGCGCCTGTTAGTTTTTTTTATTATTTTTCGTTTCTGTTTTAAAAACAGAATAGTTCTGATTTTATATTGCTTATAACTTTTATGTTTTAGATCCAAATTGATTGATTCTTTTTGCATTAGATTCAAAATTTGTTGAAGTTTCTGTTTGTACCATTGGATTTCAAATTTGAGTAGTTTAAAATTGAATTTGATGAAATTTATCCAAATCGCTATTTTGGCCGTATCTTGAGTTTTATGAAATATTTTTGATTGATTCTTTTAGCTACTGTTTTGTCTATCCAGTAGCTTATAGTTATTCATTTTTTAGTTTAATTTAATTAGGTTTATTGCGAAAACAGTACTGTTTTGCTTATGTAGTTGTTTTAGTCATATAATTAGTGTTTTTAATTATTTTTAGTTAATTCCTTTTGTAAATTTTTACATGTTGTCATATGTTTATGTTAGACTGCAGTAGATAAATTTTTGTAGTTATTTACTAGTGTTTAGCTACTATTTTAGTATTTGTTTGTTTAGTTCATAGTGATAGTTGATAAAAGTAGTTCCATTAGTTTCAAAAGTAACTCTTTTTGCCACTTCATTATATGTTGTCATTGATTCTGTAATTTTGGAGTAAATTGGTTTGATAATTATTTTAGTATTGTTTACTTTTGTCTTTTGCTAGTTGTTATAGTTGTTCTGGCGTTAACTAGTGAGTTACAATAGTTTTCATACTAGTTCCTTTTGCTAGTAAATGCTTTAGTAAATTTTTTGTTGTTGTTGTATTAGAATTTTATTTTCTTTACTGTAGAGAAGTTATTAGAGTAATTTAGTGATGTTATGTAAGATTTGTGAGAATTTGGTCTCCACTAGTTTTCCTTGAAGTTTTCTTTCGAAGTTTTCCTTTGGTTTTTATTTGGTTTTCTTCTTGTTTTTTGATTGTTATTTTGAGTGCTAGTATTGTTTGCTAGGACGATTACTTATATGATTACCCTGTTTGACTATATAAATTTACATCGGAGTGACGAATAGTTTTATCAAATTTCCGAGAGCATTAATATCTTCATCAACATACCAGGCAAGTTCACTTTGACCATGTTTTTCATACCTATATTTTTATTGCATTTAGTATCATCCTTGCAACAACTTCTCCATTAGTGATATTGATTCTTGTAGTTGAGTAGAATGGATGAGGTAGGAACCCACCTCCCTGTTACCAAGCCTAGGACGTATATAGTTTTAATGCTACGCTGTAGTAGACGGGGTTTGGTATGAGTGCTCTGGAGAAGTGTGAGAATGAAGGACTTTACGTCAAAGATGACAACTTCATCATGGCATCTGCAAGGACTGCATCTTCAGGACTCCTCAAGATTTCGAGACTCGAGACAAGAATTCAATACACACTACTGGGTGAAGGACGGTTGACGGGCACCCTGGAGAAACCAGTGGTTGGTCGGGATGCATGGAGAAGCGCCATGACATCTTGCGGAAAGCTTCACCCAGACTCAAAGAGACGGAAGGATACTTCATCCCCGGAAGCTTACCTTTGCAACCACAAGTCACTATGGGCTCTGGCTTGGTTGACCTTAGTGGTGACTCTGGCTGGGACGGTGCTAGCAGATGTAGAACTACGGTAGGATTGGATGACCACCGGACAGTGGTCAGAGGAACTCTTCGGAAGACCATGTTTCGGTCATCTTGTTCTCAAACACCCTGAAGTGCGAGAATGAAAAGAGAGGGATCGAATCTTGCGGGTAAAGTGTACAAACCTCTGTAGAGCGTTAAAACGTAATCGATTAGCCGTGTCCCCGGTTACAGACAATTTGAGCCTCTGGACTTGTATCTATCTCGGAACTCTCAACACCAGATTGATAACTTAATTGTGGGCAACTTATGTTGATTTGGGCTATGAGACATCGGTTGGCGGAACGATGTCATGATAGAAAACTCCGTAGTACAGACTCCTAATATTCCTTTATTGTAGGGAAAATAAAACCAGCTTTTACGCAAAAACATCAGACACAGAGCCACAAAGCCATATTGCATATAGAATAGTTTTATCATCTGTTTTCCTCATATTGTGATCTTGCCGGTACATTCAATGTACTGACCTACACGGCTGCAACGTCTCATGTTGCAGATATGTTCCTTCTGACGAGTAAGAGTACGGTACATGGTTACGGTCTATACTCAACCTGCCGATGGTGTTGATGGGACTCCACACCTGATTGTTTGTTTCCGCTGAGACTTATGAGGTATATGTCCGTTTTACGTTATTTATACATGTGATTGCACTTTGATATATACATTGATGTACTGTGTGTGCCAGCATACCGATCCAGGGATGGCACAGATACACAGAGGCTTCACCGTCTGAGGTCGGGTCGCTACAGATATGGTATCAGAGCACATGTTGACTGTAGGAAGTGACCCTAGAAATCGGAAAAGCCCCTAGGACAGGAAATCTCTAAAACTCTATTTTCAAAAGAATCCATTACTTCTCATCTTTTCTGATTTTATCAAATATCCTCTCTTACCTCAAATTGTTAGAATATACCCCTTTCGCTTTTGACCACACGGAGGATCAACTAAAGCCGCTCCAAGAAGGACAAGATATCGGACAACCGATGACGATTTCAGAGTAAAGAGGATTTCACCATGCATTAGAAGAGTTGAAGCTACAACGGTTGAGCACTCCGAAGACTTGAAGAATCTGAAGAATTATTTGACCTTTAGAAGACCAAACCCATGTTATATACTTACGTTAGATGCGACGATTTGTGAGCTGTTATTTGTTTGATGTTTTTCCGACAGCCACAAATAAAACCCATTTTCAAAACTATTGTTTGTATTGTGTGTATCCCTCCCCACCCCTCTCTTATCTCACCCTAAAACCCTTGGACCCAGTAGATGATGAATGAAGTTGGACTGGTATTCTCTGGACCGAAAACCCAGCCGGAAGCAGAGCTATGGATTCAGAACATGGAAAATCACTTCGGGAGCAATTTGATTTCAAGGAAGAATGAAGTATCGTACGCTCTCTAGTACTTTGAAGGAAGTGATGCGACATGGTGGCAGATGCATCAAGCTATATAGGGATGGAATGGAGCAAGGACTTGGGAAGAATTCAAGAGGACTCTGACAAGATCCCGTCTTATCCGGAAGCACCATGACACCCCAAGAAATAAGCCTCGTGCTTGCAAGATTTGCGGAGAAATAGGACACACCCAGGAGGAACACAAGGATGGATGCCCTCATTGTGAGGAGAAACACCCAGCTGAGGAATGCCCAACTAGTCAGGTGACTTGTTTCTTGTGTGAAGGAACCACACACTACCCAGCTCAGTGTCACATTTACACCACAGTGCAACAAATTATTCAGAAGCAGGAAGAAGGAATGACAGAAGCCCTCCGAGAAGTTATGAAAGAACCTGTGATAAAGGAAAGTGTTGAAGACCCTGATGGAGAAAGCCTCAACAGATTTTACTCCAATGCCTGTTATTCATGTGGAGAAGGACATTTTTCACAGTATTGCACCAAGGAAAGAAAAGAGTATTTGGGATACTTCCCGACAGAAGCAGTGGAGTTTGATCCACGGGGAATAGAACATTTGATCAGAATGAAGAAAACCAGGAAGAGAAAACAAAGACACCCTCAGAACAACCCAATTTCTGCAAAGAGGGACAAGAGTCATATTACCTGTTTTGAATGTAAGGATGTCGGGCATTATGCCAATGATTGTCTCGAAAGGAAGCAAGGAACTCAAGGAGCAGGCACCATCACCAAGAAGCCTCAATACATGCCGGAAGTTATTTGTTTTCGTTGCAAGGAAGCAGGACATTTTGCTAGGGATTGTTCAAATCATGAGAAAGCTGGAGCTGAGTAGTAGAGATGTTGATATCAGTAATAAGGGTAGTAAGGAAAACACTTTTTCATGAGAATGCGGGGTGGAGTTATGTAATAGATTACTCAGAGATTGTAATAATTCTTGACTCAATAAAGTTGATATGTCATATGCTGAAAGGCTTCAAGGAGTTGTTATGTTTTATCTTGGAAATTAATATTCTGGGTGAACATGGAAGAAAATGAGTTGTGATACATAAACTGGATGTTGGAAATTGAGTTTGAAGTTCTTTTTGGATGATATGAATGTGTACCCAAGGAGATATGTACCTTATTCTAAGCACCATTTTTGTTTTACAACTGCAGATGACGACCCTTTATGAGTCTTTCCTCAAGGGACCGGAAACAATCATGACCCTGATAAGTGATCATGATTACCCAAAAATCCTGAAGGACATGATGAAGCATATTCACCTTGAAGGAGATGCAGTCTACAAAGGCTACCCCTTCATGCAAAAGGGAGTGGAACTTTGGTATGTGGAGGTACATCTCCACCATATGAAAGGAGTTTGCCCAAAGACGATGGGGCAGTACTTTTTCATCTCACGTGTACCACAAGCAACTTTCTTCGACGCTGTTCGTAAAGCAGCCATGGAAGCCATACGCGAGATAAGAGAAATACTTGAAGCAATACTCCGTTATACTCAGGAATAACTAAGAGAAGTGCATGCAGAGATGATGGAGACGAAGCTCAAGGCCACCATGATGAAACAGAAGATTAAAGATTTCAAGGAGCATGTCGCACAATTCCAGTGGGACTGAAGGATCCTCAAGGAGGAAAAATGAAAAAAAGTGAGAAGTAATGCTTGACCATACCAAACCATGTGGATGGCGGCATTTGTAATGAAGTACCTTTTTGGAATTTGGATTTATGAAAAATGGTTAAGGATATAATAAAAGATTTGATATGAAAATAATATGATTTATGGATGAACTAATGCATTTCATTTTTAAGTGTGGTAGTACTTCGTAAAGCCACGGGATCAATGAAGAAAGAAAGGTGTTGTTCATGATGGTCCGTAGAAAGGAGCCAGACAAAATAAGTTGGAGTTTGATTATGATGGTTACCCCAAGAGTATGACCAAATGAAGTACTATTGGATTTAAAGGAGGTGTAATGTTGGAATTGTTGGGGAACGTAGTAATTTCAAAAAAATTCCTACGCACACGCAAGATCATGGTGATGCATAGCAACGAGGGGAGAGTGTGACCTACGTACCCTTGTAGATCGACAACGGAAGAGTTTGGTTGATTTAGTCGTACGTCTTCATGGCCCGACCGATCAAGCACCGAAACTACGGCACCTCCGAGTTTTAGCACACGTTCAACTCGATGACGATCCCCGGACTCCGATCCAGCAAAGTGTCGGGGAAGAGTTCCGTCAGCACGATGGCATGGTGACGATCTTGATGTACTACTGTCGCAAGGCTTCGCCTAAGCACTGCTACAATATTATCGAGGACTATGGTGGCAGGGGGCACCGCACACGGCTAATAATATGACCACGTGGATCAACTTGTGTGTCTCTGGGGTTCCCCTGCCTCCGTATATAAAGGATCAAGGGGGGGTGCGGCCGGCCTAGGAGAGGCGCGCCAGGAGGAGTCCTACTCCCTCTGGGAGTAGGATTCCCCCCCCAATCCTAGTTGGAATAGGATTCGCGGAGGGGGGAAAAGAGAGAGGGGGCTGGCCCCCTCTCCTTGTCCTATTCGGACCAAGGGAGGGGAGGGGCGCGCGGCCCATCTTGGGCTGCCCCTTCTCTTTTCCACTAAGGCCCACTAAGGCCCATCTAACTCCCGGGGGGTTCCGGTAACCTCCCGGTACTCCGGTAAAATCCCGATTTCACCCGGAACACTTCCGATATCCAAACATAGGCTTCCAATATATCAATCTTTATGTCTCGACCATTTCGAGACTCCTCGTCATGTCCGTGATCACATCCGGGACTCCGAAAAACCTTCGGTACATCAAAACGTATAAACTCATAATATAACTGTCATCGAAACCTTAAGCGTGCGGACCCTACGGGTTCGAGAACAATGTAGACATGACCGAGACACGTCTCCGGTCAATAACCAATAGTGGGACCTGGATGCCCATATTGGCTCCTACATATTCTACGAAGATCTTTATCGGTCAGACTGCATAACGACATACGTTGTTCCCTTTGTCATCAGTATGTTACTTGCCCGAGATTCGATCGTCAGTATCCAATACCTAGTTCAATCTCGTTACCGGCAAGTCTCTTTACTCGGTCCGTAATACATCATCTCGCAACTAACTCATTAGTTGCATTGCTTGCAAGGCTTAAGTGATGTGTATTACCGAGAGGGCCCAGAGATACCTCTCCGACGATCGGAGTGACAAATCCTAATCTCGAAATACGTCAACCCAACATGTACCTTTGGAGACACCTGTAGAGCACCTTTATAATCACCCAGTTACGTTGTGACGTTTGGTAGCACACAAAGTGTTCCTCCGGCACACGGGAGTTACATAATCTCATAGTCATAGGAACATGTATAAGTCATGAAGAAAGCAATAGCAACATACTAAACGATCGGGTGCTAAGCTAATGGAATGGGTCATGTCAATCAGATCATTCAACTAATGATGTGATCCCGTTAATCAAATGACAACTCTTTGTCCATGGTTAGGAAACATAACCATCTTTGATTAACGAGCTAGTCAAGTAGAGGCATACTAGTGACACTCTGTTTGTCTATGTATTCACACATGTATTATGTTTCCTGTTAATACATTTCTAGCATGAATAATAAACATTTATCATGAAATAAGGAAATAAATAATAACTTTATTATTGCCTCTAGGGCATATTTCCTTCAGTCTCCCACTTGCACTAGAGTCAATAATCTAGTTCACATCGCCATGTGATTTAACATCAATTGTTCACATCACCATGTGATTAACACCCATAGTTCACATCGACTTGTGACCAACACCCAAAGGGTTTACTAGAGTCAATAATCTAGTTCACATCGCTATGTGATTAACACCCAAAGAGTACTGAGGTGTGATCATGTTTTGCTTGTGAGAGAAGTTTAGTCAACGGGTCTGCCACATTCAGATCTGTAAGTATTTTGCAAATTTCTATGTCAACAATGCTCTGCATGGAGCTACTCTAGCTAATTGCTCCCACTTTCAATATGTATCCAGATTGAGACTTAGAGTCATCTGGATCAGTGTCAAAACTTGCATCGACGTAACCCTTTACGACGAACCTTTTTTCACCTCCATAATCGAGAAACATATCCTTATTCCACTAAGGATAATTTTGACCAATGTCCAGTGATCTACTCCTAGATCACTACTGTACTCCCTTGCCAAACTCAGGGCAGGGTATACAATAGGTCTGGTACACAGCATGGCATACTTTATAGAACCTATGGCTGAGGCATAGGGAATGACTTTCATTCTCTGTCTATCTTCTACCGTGGTCGGGTTTTGAGTCTTACTCAACTTCACACCTTTGTCACACAGGCAAGAACTCCTTCTTTGACTGCTCCATTTTGAACTACTTCAAAATCTTGTCAAGGTATATACTCATTGAAAAACTTCTCAAGCGTCTTGATCTATCTCTATAGATATTGATGCTCAATATGTAAGCAGCTTCACCCAGGTCTTTCATTGAAAGAGTCTTATTCAGGTATCCCTTTATGCTATCCAAAAATTCTATATCATTTCCAATCAGTAATATGTCATCCACATATAATGTCAGAAATGCTACAGAGATCCCACTCACTGTGACGCCCCCGATTTAATCGTACACTAATCATACACGCAAACATGTACGATCAAGATCCGGGACTCACGGGAAGATATCACAACAAAACTCTACAAATAAAATAAGTCATACAAGCATCATATTACAAGACAAGGGCCTCGAAGGCTCGAATTCAAGAGCTCGATCATAGACGAGTCAGCGGAAGCAACAATATCTGAGTACAGACATAAGTTAAACAAGTTGCCTTAAGAAGGCTAGCACAAACTGGGATACAGATCGAAAGAGGTGCAGGCCTCCTGCCTGGGATCCTCCTAAACTACTCCTGGTCGTCGTCAGCGGGCAGCACATAGTAGTATGCACCTCCGATGTAGTAGGAGTCATCATCGACGGTGGCGTCTGGCTCCTGGGCTCCAACATCTGGTTGCGACAACCAGGTAGAAGGGATAGAGGGAAAAGAAGGAGAAAGCAACCGTGAGTACTCATCCAAAGTACTCGCAAGCAAGGAGCTATACTACATATGCATGTGTATCAAATGGAATAAGGGTATCATATGTGGACTGAACTGCAGAATGCCAGAATAAGGGGGGGATAACTAATCCTGTCGAAGACTAGGCTTCTGGCAGCCTCCGTCTTGCAGCATGTAGAAGAGAGTAGACTGAAGTCCTCCAAGTAGCATCGCATAGCATAACCCTAACCAATGATCCTCTCCTCGTCACCCTGTGAGAGAGCGATCACCTGTTGTCGCTGGCACTTGGAAGGGTGTGTTTTATTAAGTATCCGGTTCTAGTTGTCATAAGGTCAAGGTACAACTCCGGGTCGTCCTTTTACCGAGGGACACGGCTATTCGAATAGATAAACTTCCCTGCAGGGGTGCACCACATACCCCAACACGCTCGATCCCATTTGGCCGGACACACTTTTCTGGGTCATGCCCGGCCTCGGAAGATCAACACGTCGCAGCCCTACCTAGGCACAACAGAGAGGTCAGCACGCCGGTCTAAACCCTATGGCACAGGGGTCTGGGCCCATCGCCCTTTGCACACCTGCACGTTGCGAACGCGGCCGGAAGCAGAACTAGCCCCCTTAATACAAGAGCAGGCTTACGGTCCAATCCGGCGCGCGCCACTCAGTCGCTGACGTCACGAAGGCTTTGGCTGATACCACGACGCCGGGATACCCATAACTACTCCCGCGTAGATGGTTAGTGCGTATAGACCAAATGGCCAGACTCAGATCAAATACCCAGATCTCGTTAAGCGTGTTAAGTATCCGCGAACACCGACCAGGGCCAGGCCCACCTCTCTCCTAGGTGGTCGGAACCTGCCCTGTCGCTCCGCCTCAAAGATCCACTCGCGGGTGCTCCTACGAGCCGTCCCATCTTTAGTCACCACATGTATCATGTATAAAGTATATAGTACATACCCGTGATCACCTCCCGAGTGATCACGGCCCGATAGTATAGCATGGCAGACGGACAAGAATGTAGGGCCACTGATGATAAACTAGCATCCTATACTAAGCATTAGGTTTGCAGGTAAAGGTAACAACAGTAGTAGCAAGGACAGGCTATGCATCAGTATAGGATTAACGGGAAATAGTAACATGCTACACTACTCTAATGCAAGCAGTATAGAGAAGAGTAGGCGATATCTGGTGATCAAAGGGGGGGCTTGCCTGGTTACTCTGGCAAGAGAGAGGGGTCGTCAACTCCGTAGTCGTACTGGGTAGCAGCGGCGTCGGTCTCGGTGTCTATCGAGAGAAGAGGGGGGAGAAACAATAAATATTTAAGCAAGCATATGCATAGTGATGCATGACATGACAAGTAACGGCGTTAGAGGTGCCCTAACGCGGTAGTAGGTGATACTGGTGAAGGGGGATGACATCCGGGAAAATATTCCCGGTGTTTTGCGTTTTCGGGCAGAGGACCGGAGGGGGAAAGTTGCGAGTTCGATAGGTTAGAGGGGTGTGGCGGACGAACGGGTTGCGTATCCGGAATCGTCACGTCGTTCTGAGCAACTTTCATGTACAAAGTTTTTCGATCCGAGCTACGGTTTATTTTATATTAATTTTAAAAGATTTAAATCATTTTTAGGATTTATTTAATTAATTTAATCAACATTATCCAGAATAGTGTCTGCTGACGTCATGATGACGTCAGCATGATGTCAGCAATTGACCAGGTCAACCTAACATGTGGGTCCCGCTCGTCGTTGACTGTTTAGTCTAATTAGGGTTTAAATAAACTAACTAGTTAATTAGATTAATTAAACAGGATTAATTATCTTAATTAATTAATTAATTAATTTAATTATTAATTAATAAATTAATTATTTCTTATTATTTCTTATTTATTATTTTTTTTTGTTCTGGGGCGGGGCCCCCTTGGCAGTGCCCTAAAGGCCATACCGGGTAGGGCTATCGGGCGAGCGGGCGACGGGTTAACGGGGGGTGGAGCGGAGCAAGCCACGGGGCCGTGCAGCAGCAGCAGGGCGCTGCGCTGGCAGGGGAACAGGGCGGCGGAGGCGTGGTCGGCCGCCGTTGTCGCGGGAGCGCTGGCACGGGGCAGGGGACGGCCGTCGGGTAGCAATGGTGGGGCACGGCTGGGGATGCGCACAGGGGTGCGACGAGCGCGGACGTCGGAGCGGGGAGCGGAGTGGGGTGCGAGGCAGCAACGAGAGGGGCACGGGGCGCGTGGGTCGCGGAGCACGGCAGCGGGGCAGGTGCGCGGCGCGAGCCAGGCGTGTCTGGGGCGCGCAGGGCGAGGTGCGCGAGACAGGGGTCGAGACCGCTCCGTGAGCGGGCGTGGCCAGCCGGCGGGCAGTCACGCCGGGAGGCAAGCTGGAGAAGGTGAGGTGGCGAGCACGAGGCCACGGCGCGGAGCGGCGGCGGAGTGCTGTAGGCGCGACCGGGCCTAGAGCAGAGGTAGGGGAGGCCAGTGCGGGCGACGGCGCATCGGAGGCGGGCGAAGCGGGACGAGGGCGTGCGTGCGCGAGCATGTGAAAGACAGGGAGAGAGAGGAGGGGCTTATGCTCACGGTGGCCGTAGGGGAGTGGCAGTGGGGCGCGAGGAGGGTGACGGGGACGACGGCATCGGAGAGGAAGCAGGCCGGCGTGGAAGGTCCGGCGAGGTCCAGGCAGTCCGGCCGGCGGCGGCGTCGAGCGTCGAGGCGCGCTCGTGGGCGCGTCGGGTGCGGGACGGCGCGGGCGTGCGGTGATGGGGAAGTCCAGCGGCGGAGTGTGGGCGAGGCACCGCGAGAGAGGGGGGGATCGGGGGGAATGGTGGGGTTAGTGGCTAGGGTTTCGGGGGGGGGGGGGATGGATAAGGGGAGGGGGGCCGGTTGGGCCTGCGCCCGAATGGGCCGGCCAACTAGGCCAGTAGGCCGTGGGAGGGGTTCCCTCTTCTTTTTTTTGTTAGTTTCTTTCTTTTATTTATTTTCCTTTTCTGTTTTTATTTTAGTTTCCCAAATTGTTTTAGTTTTGTAAAACATTTAACTAGCACCTAAATAGTAACATTAATTATACCACTGCCATAATAACTTTGGCACCTAGCTAAAATAGTTTAGTATTTTATAAAATACAACAGGAGTATAATTAATTGTTTTTGTTGTTGTTTTAATCACTCTAGGGTATTTAATTGTTTTATAAAGATGTTGTTTCTTCTCCAATATTATCCATGATTTATTTGTCACATGAAGAACATTATAGTTTTGACTTTTGAAAACTTTTGTTGTTTGCCTTTAATTAAGATTTGAATTTGAATCATTTTGATCTAACGCAAGTTTACCAATAGTAACCGAGGTGACGTGGCATCGTTAGCAGAGGTTTACTGTAGCTTAATTATCCGGGCATCACACTCACTTTCTTGTAAATACAGGCTTCTCCGAAAGTCTGTATAAAACCAAATGCTTTGATCACACTATCAAAGCGTTTATTCCAACTCCGAGAGGCTTGCACCAGTCCACAAATGGATCGCTGGAGCTTGCACACTTTGTTAGCTCCTTTTGGATCGACAAAACCTTCTGATTGCATCATATACAACTCTTCTTCCATAAATCCATTCAGGAATGCAGTTTTGACATCCATCTGCCAAATTTCATAATCATAAAATGCGGCAATTGCTAACATGATTCGGACAGACTTAAGCATCGCTACGGGTGAGAAGGTCTCATCGTAGTCAACCCCTTGAACTTGTCGAAAACCTTTTGCGACAAGTCGAGCTTTGTAGATAGTAACACTACTATCAACGTCCATCTTCCTCTTGAAGATCCATTTATTCTCAATTGCTTGCCGATCATCAGGCAAGTCAACCAAAGTCTACACTTTGTTCTCATACGTGGATCCCATCTCAGATTTCATGGCCTCAAGCCATTTTGCGGAATCTGGGCTCATCATCGCTTCCTCATAGTTTGCAAGTTCGTCATGGTCTAGTAACATGACTTCCAGAACAGGATTACCGTACCACTCTGGTGCAGATCTCACTCTGGTTTACCTACGAGATTCGGTAGTAACTTGATCTGAAGTTACATGATCGTCATCATTAGCTTCCTCACTAATTGGTGTAGTAGTCAAAAGAACAGATTTCTGTGATGAACTACTTTCCAATAAGGGAGATGATACAATTACCTTATCAAGTTTTCTACTTTCCTCCCACTCACTTCTTTCGAGAGAAACTCCTTCTCTAGAAAGTATCCATTCTCAGCAACGAAGGTCTTGCCTTCGGATCTGTGATAGAAGGTGTACCCAACAGTCTCCTTTGGGTATCCTATGAAGACATATTTCTCCGATTTGGGTTTGAGCTTATCAGGATGAAACTTTTTCATATAAGCATCGCAACCCCAAACTTTAAGAAACGACAACTTTGGTTTCTTGCCAAACCATAGTTCAGATTGTGTCGTCTCAACGGACTTAGATGGTGCCCCTTTTTAACGTGAATGCAGCTGTCTTTAATGCAGAACCTGAAAAACGATAGTGGTAAATCGGTAAGAAACATCATAGATTTGCACTATATCTAATAAAGTACGGTTATGACGTTCGGACACACCATTATGCTGTGGTGTTCCAGGTGGCACGAATTTGTGAAACTATTCCACATTGTTTTAATTGAAGACCAAACTCGTAACTCAAATATTTGTCTCCGCGATCAGATCGTAGAAACCTTATTTTATTGTCACGATGATTTTCCACTTCACTCTGAAATTCTTTGAACTTTTCAAATGTTTCATACTTATGTTTCATCAAGTAGATATACCCATATCTGCTCAAATCATCTGTGAAGGTCAGAAAATAATGATACCCGCTGCAAGCCTTGATATTCATCGGACCACATACATCAGTATGTATGATTTCCAACAAATCTGTTGCTTGCTCCATTGTTCTGGAGAACGGCGTTTTAGTCATCTTGCCCAAGAGACATGGTTCGCAAGCATCAAGTGATTCATAATCAAGTGATTCCAAAATCCCATCAGCATGGAGTTTCTTCATGCGCTTTACACCAATATGACCTAAACGGCAGCACCACAAACAAGTTGCACTATCATTATTAACTTTGCATCTTTTGGCTTCAATATTATGAATATGTGTATCATTACAATCGAGATCCAACAAACCATTTTCGTTGGTGTGTATGACCATAGAAGGTTTTATTCATGTAAACAGAACAACAATTGTTCTCTAACTTAAATGAATAACCGTATTGCAATAAACATGATCAAATCATATTTATGCTCAACGCAAACACCAAATAACACTTCTTTAGGTTCAACATTAATCCTAAAGTATAGGTGGTGTGCGATGATGATCATATCAATCTTGGAACCACTTCCAATACACATCGTCACTTCACCCTTAACTAGTCTCTATTTATTCTGCAACTCCCGTTTCGAGTTACTAATCTTAGCAACACTAGTAAAGTACACATCAATAACATGTATATCAAATATACCTTTGTTTACTTTGCCATCCTTTCTTATCCACCAAATACTTGGGGTAGTTCCGCTTCCAGTGACCAGTCCCTTTGCAGTAGAAGCACTTAGTCTCAGGCTTAGGATCAGACTTGGGCTTCTTCACTTGAGTAGCAACTTGCTTGCCGTTCTTCTTGAAGTTCCCCTTCTTCCCTTTGCCCTTTTCTTGAAACTAGTGGTCTTGTCAACCATCAACACTTGATGTTTTTCTGGATTTCTACCTTCGTTGATTTCAGCATCACAAAGAGCTTGGGAGTTGTTTCCGTTATCCCTTGAATATTATAGTTCATCACGAAGTTCTACTAACTTGGTGATGGTGACTAGAGAATTCTGTCAATCACTATCTTATCTGGAAGATTAACTCCCACTTGATTCAAGTGATTGTAGTACCCAGTCAATCTGAGCACATGCTCACTAGCTGAGCGATTCTCCTCAATCTTTTAGCTATAGAACTTGTTGGAGACTTCATATCTCTCAACTCGGGTATTTGCTTGAAATATTAACTTCAACTCCTGGAACATCTCATATGGTCCATGACATTCAAAACGTCTTTGAAGTCCCAATTCTAAGCCGTTAAGCATGGTGCACTAAACTATCAAGTAGTCATCATATTGAGCTAGCCAAACGTTCATAACGTCTGCATCTGCTCCTGCAATAGGTTTGTCACCTAGCGGTGCATCAAGGACATAATTCTTCTGTGCAGCAATGAGGATAAACCTCAGATCACGGATCCAATCCGCATCATTGCAACTAACATCTTTCAACACAATTTTCTCTAGGAACATATCAAAATAAACATAGGGAAGCAACAATGCGAGCTATTGATCTACAACATAGATATGCTAATACTACCAGGACTAAATTCATGATAAATTTAAGTTCAATTAATCATATTACTTTAAGAACTCCCACTTAGATAGACATCCCTCTAATCCTCTAAGTGATCACGTGATCCAAATCAACTAAACCATGTCCGATCATCACGTGAGATGGAGTAGTTTCATTGGTGAACATCACTATGTTGATCATGTCTACTATATGATTCATGCTCGACCTTTCGGTCTCCGTGTTCCGAGGCCATATCTGTATATGCTTGGCTCGTCAAGTATAACCTGAGTATTCCGCGTGTGCAACTGTTTTGCACCCGTTGTATTTGAACGTAGAGCCAATCACACCCGATCATCACGTGGTGTCTCAGCACGAAGAACTTTCGCAACGGTGCATACTCAGGGAGAACACTTCTTGATAATTTAGTGAGAGATCATCTTATAATGCTACCACCAATCAAAGCAAGATAAGATGCATAAAAGATAAACATCACATGCAATCAATATAAGTGATATGATATGGCCATCATCATCTTGTGCTTGTGATCTCCATCTCCGAAGCACCGTCATGATAACCATCGTCACGGGCGCGACACCTTGATCTCCATCGTAGCATCGTTGTTGTCTCGCCAATCTTATGCTTCTACGACTATCGCTACCACTTAGTGATAAAGTAAAGCATTACAGGGCGATTGCATTGCATACAATAAAGCGACAACCATATGGCTCCTGCCAGTTGCCGATAACTCGGTTACAAAACATGATCATCTCATACAATAAAATTTAGCATCATGTCTTGAACATATCACATCACAACATGCCCTGCAAAAACAAGTTAGACGTCATCTACTTTGTTGTTGCAAATTTTACGTGGCTGCTACAGGCTTAGCAAGAACCGTTCTTACCTAAGCATCAAAACCACAACGATAGTTTGTCAAGTTGGTGTTGTTTTAACCTTCTCAAGGACCGGGCGTAGCCACACTCGGTTCAACTAAAGTTGGAGAAACTGACTCCCGCCAGCCACCTGTGTGCAAAGCATGTCGGTAGAACCATTCTCGCGTAAGCGTACGTGTAATGTCGGTCCGGGCCGCTTCATCCAACAATACCGCCGAACCAAAGTATGACATGCTGGTAAGCAGTATGACTTATATCACCCACAACTCACTTGTGTTCTACTCATGCATATGACATCTACGCATAAAACCTGGCTCAGATGCCACTGTTGGGGAACGTAGTAATTTCAAAAAAATTCCAACGCACACGCAAGATCATGGTGATGCATAGCAACGAGAGGGGAGTGTGTTGTCCATGTACCCTCGTAGACCGAAAGCGGAAGCATTAGCACAACGCGGTTGATGTAGTCGTACGTCTTCACTATCCCACCGATCAAGTACCGAACGTACAGCACCTCCGACTTCAGCACACGTTCAGCCCCATGACGTCCCTCGAACTCCGATCCAGTCGAGTGTTGAGGGAGAGTTTCGTCAGCACGATGGCGTGGTGACGATAATGATGTTCTACCGACGCAGGGCTTCGCCTAAGCACCACTACAGTTTTATCGAGGTGGACTATGGTGGAGGGGGGCACCGCACACGGCTAAAAGATCGAACGATCAATTGTTGTGTCTATGGGGTGCCCCCTGCCCCCGTATATAAAGAGCAAGGGGGGGGGGGTGCGGCCGGCCTAGAGAGGGGCACGCCAGGAGGAGTCCTACTCCTACCGGGAGTAGGACTCCCCCTTTTCCTTGTTGGACTAGGAGAGAGAGGGGAAAGAGGTGGAGGAGAAGAAGGAAGGGGGGGGCGCCGCCCCCCTCTCCTTGTCCTATTCAGACTCGGGGGGAGGGCGCGCAGCCCTTGCCCTGGCCGCCTCTCCTCTCTTTCCACCAAGGCCCACTAAGGCCCATTATGTCCCCGGTAAAATCCCGATTTTACCCGGAACACTTCCGATATCCAAACATAGGCTTCCAATATATCAATCTTCACGTCTCAACCATTTTGAGACTCCTCGTCATGTCCGTGATCACATCCGGGACTCCGAACAACCTTTGGTACATCAAAACATATATACTCGTAATATAACTGTCATCGAAACGTTAAGCGTGCGGACCCTACGGGTTCGAGAACTATGTAGACATGACCGAGACTCGTCTCTGGTCAATAACCAATAGCGGAACCTGGATGTTCATATTGGTTCCCACATATTCTATGAAGATCTTTATCGGTCAGACCGCATAACAACATACGTTGTTCCCTTTGTCATCAGTATGTTACTTGCCCGAGATTCGATCGTCGGTATCTCAATACCTATTTCAATCTCGTTACCGGCAAGTCTCTTTACTCATTTCGTAATACATCATCCCGCAACTAACTCATTAGTTGCAATGCTTGCAAGGCTTAAGTGATGTGCATTACCGAGAGGGCCCAGAGATACATCTCCGACAATCGGAGTGACAAATCCTAATCTCGAAATACGCCAACCCAACAAGTACCTTTGGAGACACCTGTAGAGCACCTTTATAATCACCCAGTTACGTTGTGACGTTTGGTAGCACACAAAGTGTTCGTTCGGTAAACGGGAGTTGCATAATCTCATAGTCATAGGAACCTGTATAAGTCATGAAGAAAGCAATAGCAACATACTAAACGATCGGGTACTAAGCTAACGGAATGGGTCAAGTCAATCACATCATTCTCCTAATGATGTGATCTCATTAATCAAATGACTAATCTTTGTCTATGGTTAGGAAACTTAACCATCTCTGATCAATGAGCTAGTCAAGTAGAGGCATACTAGTGACATACTGTTTGTCTATGTATTCACAGATGTATTACGTTTCCGGTTAGTACAATTCTAGCATGAATAATAAACATTTATCGTGATATAAGGAAATAAATAATAACTTTATTATTGCCTCTAGGGCATATTTCCTTCAGAGGGCACATAAGTAGACTCACCCACAATACGTGGACAATGAGTATAATGTAAAGGAAAGGAGTGGAGAGGTAGAATCACTTGAGGTGGAGATGGGAATGTATCGGTGATGAAGGTGGAGAAGGGGAAGGTATCGGTGATGAAGGTGGAGAGTCATGCCATGAGGAAGGAGAAGAAACCATGGGAGAGGACGGTGTCGGATCTGCAACAACGAGGCGAGGAAAAGGAATACTAGGCACATATGGAGGTGTATCGAAAACATAAGAAAAGAGATGTCCTCCATGGAAAAATCCGAGGAGGATGGACGCAAGTTGAAGGAATGAGACTCATCAAAGCTCACATCCAGCGAAATATGCATCTGATGACCTACATGATCCCAACACCGATAGTGAAAGGATCGACATGGTCGACTAGAGGGGGAGGGATGGTGAATAGGCGACTAATTTTTTGAGCTTCTTTTAATAAATTGAAGCTTGACAAGAAAGTAGGTTGTCTAGATATGCAACTAGGTGGACAACCTATATGCCAAGCTCAACCACAACACAAGAAAGCACGAGACACAAACACAATAATCTTGCACAAAGTACAGGCAAGAAGTAACCGCCAGTTGAGACGATGAAGACGAAAATGTGTTATCAAAGTTCCCTCCTTTGGGAGGAGGTACGTGTCCGTTTGAGCGGCGAGCCACTAAGGCCATCATATTCTCCTTACCTCCTCACACAATAAAAGATGTCGTCAATCCACTAGCGGTCCCCTTGAAGACGACAATTGGACCATTAGAAACAAGGTTGGGGATCTCTCCATGACTTAATTGGCTACTTCGACTATGCCTATCTCATGAAAAAGGCCTTTAGCCATGCTGAGTTGAGAACACCCATACGGGTGATCGCTACTCAGCGATGGTCGGCCCGACCCAGGAGGGCCCGAACAACCCCCACCTAGCCCCAATTTCCCCTAACCTACCACCACTCGCTCGCCTCTCTCTCTCACGAACATGGCGACCATGGCAGTTTGTCCTCCACCTCTCTCCTACCGCAGATAGCCCTTGCAGTTCACCGTCAAGGTCGCCTGTGTTATAGTCCCAATAGCATTGATGTTTTCCAATGTAAATGGATTAATATGGAACTGTCCAGTGTTCTTGTTAATCAATGAACATTTTCCACGAATGTTGATTTTTGTAATAAGTATTCATGAGTTTGCATCATTGGTTGTTCATGCTTATTTTATAGAATTAAAAGTAACACTTGTGCCGCTGAAAATTAGCAACGAGCTATGTGTCACACACATGCTACCAAACACAATCTCATCCAAGCATGCTCAACATATACATAACCACCGGAGTACTGGAGATGCATGTACTCAACATGTTTACACTAAGCATGTATCAAAAGAAAAAAACTATGTTAGGATGAGAACAATTACCAAACACATCCTTAGAGCATCTCCAACAGGAGCGCGATATTAGCGCTGCGCTGGAAAAATCTGTTTATTTTACACGCGCGCAGCCGTTCCAAGCACTCCAACGGAGGCGCAAAAAACGCACGTGCGACATAAGTCGTTCAGCGCGAGGAGCGAAACGGCATCATGCGCCGCTTATTTCGTGCGTCCGCGTCGTGACTTCCACCTACTGCCATGTCCAGGCGCCGCCGCCGCCGCCCGCACCTCCCCATTTGCTCCGGCGACCTGATGGCGCTTCCCCGGCCTATCCCTGCGCCGTGCTGCTTCCTCCAGCTCCCTCTAGTCACCGCTGCCCCTCGAGCGTGTCATTCCTCCGACGAACAGCGCCCGGCCGCCCACTGCCGCTCGGCGTCCACCTGGTGTTCGACAAAACGCTTGCAAGGTATGTATTGCTTCAACTTCACATTTCTGACATGAATTTGGTGCATGTTGTTTGTAGTTTTTATAGACTCGTTTAAATTTAATATTGTAGATGAGTTCTTCATATGATTCTTCCGACGAAGAATTTGATATTCAAGAGGAGGAGGACCTTGCAATGATCCTAGCCATGCACATCAATAAAAATCCGAAGCATGGTGGTTCGGTTATGGGTCGCTATAAATTTTGGAGTGATAAGATCGATGCCAACAACAGATTGATGAGGCAATATTTTCTGGATAATCCCGTATAGCCCGAGTCATACTTCCGGCGTCGTTTTAGGATGAGCACCGAGTTGTTCAGGTGCATTGCCAAGAAACTGGCGAGCCATGATCGGGTTTTTCAGCAAAGGAGGAATGCCACCAGAGAACTTGGGCATAACGCCTTTCAAAAGGTGATAGCCGCTTTGCGTATGTTGGCATACGATATTCCGGCTGATTGTGACGCCCCAAGACTGGAGCTTTAGATGCCTTCCAGGGTTTTCGGGTTTTGTCGTGTGATTTGTTTGGTTCGTTGCATCATGTGCATTGCATCATGTCATCATGCCATCATCTCATAAATCTTTTGCAACTCAACTAAATAAATTGCATGGATCTTCAGTCCATTTAAACCGAGGGAACTCACATGGTGGTTTCTCTTTAAAACATATCCTCCCGATAGTAGGGAGCTATATTCAATATTTCTTTAATTTCAAATTCACCATAGCACACTTGCAAAAATCCTAGTGCCTTTGTTATCACAACACTTGGCCTCGAACTTTGTCCGTAAATTCTTTCTTCATTTTCTGGAGGTCCACCAAAAATCCTAACATTTTTGGACACTTCTATAACCAAGCCCTAGTTCAAACCCTTTTGAACTAAATTCAAACGAGTTTGAATTACATCTTTCAATCTTGCCTCTCCTGTTTTTCGTGGACCATGCACATTTTTATAAGTCCGTGAAAATTATTCCCATGCCCAGATTCCACCCTACCTTCTCTTTCTTTTCTTCCTCTTTTTCTATTTTGTTTTAATATGGAAAAGAGTAAGAGAGAGAGAGAGAGAGAGATCCCAGCCAGGCCTCTAGCCACCCGGGCCTCCCTTCCACCAGGTCGGCCTTCCTTCCCTGCAGTCAAAGTGGCCAAAGGCCCTGCAGCTGACCTCCCTCCTAACCCTAGATGGCCGAAGCCCAGCTCCTGCACTGCACTCATCTCCCTTCGTTTCCTCCTAGCGCCGCCAGGAGAGCCCCACGCTCGATCTCCCCGTTCTTTCCCCTCCCGCAGCGCCACACACACACACACAGGACTTGCTCGGTCCCCCTCCTCTTTCTTCGATCTCTAGCGCTGCCTCAGCCTCCATGGCCTCTCTCGCTCACCGCCGAACCTCATCGCGCCAGCGCTCCAACCTCCGCCGCCGCTTTAGTCCGAGGACCCCGCCTCCCGCGTCTCCTCGTCCGCGTCCCGCCTCCTCTTCTTTGCGTTCGCGCCTGCCCGAGCGTCGGCTTCGCCCGCTGCCTCCTCTTCACGTCGCGCCCGAGGCCCCGTGAGCCTCCCGCTCGTCCGCCGTACTTCCTCCATGGCGCCTCCTCGCCACCCGAGGCCTGCAGCCCCGTGCCTCCCTCCGCGGGCGGGCTTGAGCAGGAGCTCCCCGAGTCGGTGCCCGTCGGTCACCTCCACACGCTCGCCGTCATCCACTTCCGGCGCCTCCGACCCACCTCTGCATCGTCTCCCCGTCACCATGGCGTCGCCTCAGCTCGAAGCAGATGAACAGCAGCGTCCGCCGCACGCTTCCTTTGCTTCGTCACGCCCGCGCCAAGTCCTGTCTGTGGATTTCGTCAAGTTCGAGCTTCGTTGAACGAGGGCTTTTGCCTTGCTCATTTTGGGACGCAACAAGTTCATCTTCGAAAGTACGTCTACATGTTGACCTGACAAGTTCCGTGGCACTGAAGACCTTTCATGCGTCAAGTCCATCTCCGAGGATTTCACCAAGTACCAAGATGGCCGTTATTCGTTAAGTACCCCTTCGGATCACCAAGTTTCGGCTACCATCGTCGTGAACTACTTTTGGAACGTGTATCACTAACGCCAAGTACTAGTTCTACGAGGACCGCCAAGTTCGACGATGCTCTCCGCCCGAACGACTACCGCCGACGCGTACCTCTCTGTCGCCGTGGGTTTTATCAAGTTCAACGGTGAACCCCGAAGCCTTCGGATTCGTCAAGTTTGAAGACGCAAGTACCACTCCGAACCTTGTACGACGACCGTCGCCGAAGACCCGTGTAACGCGAACGTCAAGTTTGACTACCGTCGCGTGTACCCCTACTTCCACTACCGAACGTTCCGAGAACGTGTACTTCCCCTACACCGCATCGAACTTGAACCCCTCCGATAACGCACGCTTCAAAGGTGTAACCATCGAGACGACGCCCGTAGATGAATGATTGTGTTGTATGAGTTGCACCCTATGTTTGAACCGTATCCGAGTTGTCACTTTCTCGGTCCTCCTCGTTGCCATGCCGTCCATCCGTGGGAACCCAGAATCCGGGATCACCCCACCATCTTTTGCATGCTCCCATCACTTTTCCTTTTGCACCGGTCTTTCCATGAGCTACTGCAACCGTTATCGTTGCCGTGGCACTCCCTTTCTTTCCACCACGGTGACAAATGCTTCTTAATGCTCTTGTCGACTTTTAATAAAAATTGCATAAACTTGCACATGTCATTCGCATCATGATAATAACATTTAAATGTTTAAAATTGTTGTTGCACCTAATTGATAATTTACATATGGGGATTTACCGGATTTGTTGTTTGTTATTTCCGGCCTCATTTAAAATTGCCTAAATGTTTAGTTTACTTTCGCTTCACCTCTTGACATGCTTAACAACATTTTATATTGTTGTGTACATAACCGAGAGAGAACTAAATAAGTCAAGTGGTGTTCCGTTAATATGCAATCCCGTTACATATTGAGCTCCACTTAATTTGTAGTTTTGGTTATTGCACTTTGCCATGTCATGCATATTTAAACCGGACATGCATCATACTTGGTTGTGCATCATGCCATGCTTCTGTGATGGTTGTTTACCATGTTGTTTGCTTCTTTACGGTGTTGCTTCTTCGGGTTAGTTCTGATAACATCGCGTTTGTGAGGATCCGTTCGACTACGTCCGTTTGTCTTCTTCATGGACTCGTTCTTCTTCCTTGCAGGATTTTAGGAAAGATGACCATACCCTCGAAATCACTTCTATCTTTGCTTGCTAGTTGCTTGCTCTTTTGCTATGCCTATGCTGCGATATCTACCACTTGCTTATCATGCCTCCCATATTGCCATGTCAAACCTCTAACCCACCTTGTCCTAGCAAACCGTTGTTTGGCTATGTTACCGCTTTGCTCAGCCCCTCTTATAACGTTGCTAGTTGCAGGTGAAGATTGGAGTTTGTTCCATGTTGGAACATGGATTGTTGTTGGGATATCACAATATCTCTTATTTATTTAATACATCTATATACTTGGTAAAGGGTGGAAGGCTCGGCCTTATGCCTGGTGTTTTGTTCCACTCTTGCCGCCCTAGTTTCTGTCATACCGGTGTTATGTTCCTTGATTCTCCGTTCCTTACATGGTTGGTTATAATGGGAACCCCTTGACAGTTCGCCTTGAATAAAACTCCTCCAGCAAGGCCCAACTTTGGTTTTACCATTTGTCACCTAGCCTTTTCTTTCCCTTGGGTCGGCCGGCTCAAGGGTCATCTTTATTGAACCCCCCCGAGCAAGTGCTTCTCTAAGTGTTGGTCCAATTGAGCGATGTCCGGGGCTACCAGGGGCAACTCTGGGCTGGCCTTCCCGACGTCTTGCTCATCTGGTGTGCCCTGAGAACGAGATATGTGTAGCTCCTATCGGGATTTGTCGGCACATCTAGGTGGCTTTGCTGGTCTTGTTTTACCATTGTCGAAATATCTTCTAACCGGGATTCCGAGCCTGATCGGGTCTTCCTGGGAGAAGGAATATCCTTCATTGACCGTGAGAGCTTGTGATGGGCTAAGTTGGGACACCCCTGCAGAGATTTGAACTTTCGAAAGCCATGCCCGCGGTTATGGGCAGATGGGAATTTGTTAATGTCCGGTTGTAGAAAACCTGAAACTTATCTTAATTAAAATGCATCAACCGCATGTGTAACCGTGATGGTCTCTTTCCGGTGGAGTCCGGGAAGTGAACACGGTGTTGGAGTTATGCTTGACGTAGGTTGCTCTAGGATCACTTCTTGATCACAGATTCTTGACCGTGCTTTTGCCTTCTCTTCTCGCTCTCATTTGCGTATGTTAGCCACCACATATGCTAGTCGCTTGCTGCAGCTCCACCTCATACTCTTTTACCCTACCTATAAGCTTAAATAGTCTTGATCGCGAGGGTGTGAGATTGTTGAGTCCCCATGACTCACAGATACTTCCAAAACCAGGTTGCAGGTGCCGATGTTATCGTGAAGGTGATGCAACCAAGCTCAAGGAGGAGCTCGTTGAAGTTCTTGTTCATTGTGTTGTTCCGTTTTTTTCAGTTGATCAGTAGTGGAGCCCAGTTGGGACGATCGGGGACCATGTTGCTTTTGGGGTAGTCTTCTTTTATTTTGGTTCCATAGTCGGACCTAGATTGTATCTAGATGATGTAATGCTTTATTCATGTATTGTGTGAAGTGGCGATTGTAAGCCAACTATGTATCTCTTTCCCTTATGTATTACATGGGTTGTGTGAAGATTAACTCACTTCCGACATTGCTTACAATGCGGTTATGCCTCTAAGTCGTGCTTTGACACGTGGGAGATATAGCCGCATCGTGGGCGTTACACTGATCTAGTTGATGACCACTTGGCCATGGGTGAGAGTCAAGCCATCATGTGTGTCAAGCGCTTCACAGTCGGAATTGTGCAAGTATTTGTTCTGGAGTATTTGAGAGCTCCCAATGCCGAAGACGCCGTAAGGCTTTTGGAGATGAACAAGCTCGCGGGTTCCCAGCTATGCTTGGCTCAATAGATTGCATGCATTGGAGTTGGAAGAACTGTCATAAAGCCTGGCATGGACAATTCCACGACTAGAAAAAGGGCTCTACTATAATCCTTGAAGCGGTGGCCGATCAAGAGACTTGAATTTCGCATGCATTTTTGGAATGCCTGGATCTTTGAGTGACATAGACGATGTTAATAGGTCACCACTCATGAATAAGATTGCAAATGGTGAACTGCCACCGGTGCAGTTTGTAGCAAATGACCATACATACAACTATGGCTACTATCTTGCGGATGGCATCTACCCAAAGTGGCAAACATTTGTGAAGCCGTTGAAAAAACGAAAGGTAAGAAAAATCTAGATTTTCACAATGCTCGGGCTAGTAAAGATGTGGAAAGAGTTTTTGGGATTTTGCAAGCCCAATTTGCTATTGTGAGAGGACCGGCTAAATTTTGGTATCAAAAGATCCTTTGGTACATCATGCATGCTTCTGTTATCATGCATAACATGATCATTGAGAATGAGCGTGGCCAAGATTTAGACTACTCTCAGTATGAACTCTTGGGACATCCCGTGCGAGTGCGGCGGAGGGCTATGAGGATGGCCTGATTTGTTCCCTTTGTCATCGGTATGTTACTTGCCCGAGATTCGATCGTCGATATCTCAATACCTTGTTCAATCTCGTTACCAGCAAGTCTCTTTACTCGTTCCGTAATACATCATCCCGCAACTAACTCATTAGTTGCAATGCTTGCAAGGCTTAAGTGATGTGCATTATCGAGAGGGCCCAGAGACACCTCTCCGACAATCGGAGTGACAAATCCTAATCTCGAAATACGCCAACCCAACAAGTACCTTTGGAGACACCTGTAGAGCACCTTTATAATCACCCAGTTACGTTGTGACGTTTTGTAGCACACAAAGTGTTCCTCCGATAAACGGGAGTTGCATAATCTCATAGTCATAGGAACATGTATAAGTCACGAAGAAAGCAATAGCAACATACTAAACGATCGGGTGCTAAGCTAACAGAATGGGTCAAGTCAATTACATCATTCTCCTAATGATGTGATCTCATTAATCAAATGACAACTCTTTGTCTATGGTTAGGAAACTTAACCATCTCTGATCAATGAGCTAGTCAAGTAGAGGCATACTAGTGACATACTGTTTGTCTATGTATTCACACATGTATTATGTTTCCGGTTAATACAATTCTAGCATGAATAATAAACATTTATCATGATATAAGGAAATAAATAATAACTTTATTATTGCCTCTAGGGCATATTTCCTTCAGTATCCCACTTGCACTAGAGTCAATAATCTAGATTACACAGTAATGATTCTAACACCCATGGAGCCTTGGTGCTGATCATGTTTTGCTCGTGGAAGAGGCTTAGTCAACGGGTCTGCAACATTCAGATCCGTATGTATCTTGCAAATTTCTATGTCTCCGACCTGGACTAAATCCTGGATGGAATTGAAGCTTCTCTTGATGTGCTTGGTTCTCTTGTGAAATCTGGATTCCTTCGCCAAGGAAATTGCACCAGTATTGTCACAAAAGATTTTCATTGGACCCGAAGCACTAGGTATTACACCTAGATAGGATATGAACTCCTTCATCCAGACTCCTTCATTTGCTGCTTCCGAAGCATCTATGTACTCCACTTCACATGTAGATCCCGCCACAACGCTTTGTTTAGAACCGCACCAACTAACAGCTCCATCGTTCAATGTAAACATGTATCCGGTTTGCGATTTAGAATCGTCCGAATCAGTGTCAAAGCTTGCATCAATGTGACCATTTACGATGAGCTCTTTGTCACCTCCATAAACGAGAAACATATCGTTAGTCCTTTTCAGGTATTTCAGGATGTTCTTGACTGCTGTCCAGTGATCCACTCCTGGATTAATTCGGTACCTCCCTGCTAGACTTATAGCTAGTCACACATCAGGTCGGGTACACAGCATTGCATACATGATAGAGAATATGGCTGAAGCATAGGGAACATCTTTCATTTTCTCTCTATCTTCTGCAGTGGTTGGGCATTGAGTCTTACTCAACTTCACACCTTGTAACACAGGCAAGAACCCTTTCTTCGCTTGATCCTTTTTGAACTTCTTCAAAACTTTGTCAAGGTATGTGCTTTGTGAAAGTCCAATTAAGCGTCTTGATCTATCTCTATAGATCTTGATGCCCAATATATAAGTTTCTTCACCAAGTTCTTTCATTGAAAAACTCTTATTCAAGTATCCCTTTATGCTATCCAGAAATTCTATATCATTTCCAATCAACAATATGCCATCCACATATAATATTAGAAATGCTACAGAGCTCCCACTCACTTTCTTGTAAATACAGGCTTCTCCAAAAGTCTGTACAAAAGCAAATGCTTTGATCACACTATCAAAGCGTTTATTCCAACTCCGAGAGGCTTGCACCAGTCCATAAATGGATCGCTGGAGCTTGCACACTTTGTTAGCTCCCTTTGGATCGACAAAACCTTCTGGCTGCATCATATACAACTCTTCTTCCAGAAATCCATTCAGGAATGCAGTTTTGACATCCATTTGCCAAATTTCATAATCATAAAATGCGGCAATTGCTAACATGATTCGGACAGACTTAAGCATCGCTACGGGTGAGAAGGTATCATCGTAGTCAATCCCTTGAACTTGTCGAAAACCTTTTGCAACAAGTCGAGCTTTATAGACAGTAACATTACCGTCAACGTCAGTCTTCTTCTCGAAGATCAATTTATTCTCAATTGCTTGCTGATCACCGGGCAAGTCAACCAAAGTCCATACTTTGTTCTCATACATGGATCCCATCTCAGATTTCATGGCCTCAAGCCATTTTGCGGAATCTGGGCTCACCATCGCTTCTTCATAGTTCGTAGGTTTGTCATGGTCTAGTAACATAACTTCCAGAATAGGATTACCGTACCACTCTGGTGCGGATCTTACTCTAGTTGACCTACGAGGTTCAGTAACAACTTGATCTAAAGTTTCATGATCATCATCATTAACTTCCTCACTGATTGGTGTAGGTGTCGCAGAAACCAGTTTCTGTGATGAACTACTTTCCAATAAGGGAGCGGGTACAGTTACCTCATCAAGTTCAACTTACCTCCCACTCACTTCTTTCGAGAGAAACTCCTTCTCTAGAAAAACTCCGAATTTAGCAACCAAAGTCTTGCCTTTGGATCTGTGATAGAAGGTGTACCCAACAGTCTCCTTTGGGTATCCTATGGAGACACATTTCTCCGATTTTGGTTCGAGCTTATCAGGTTGAAGCTTTTTCATACAACCATTGTAGCCCCAAACTTTCAGAAACGACAACTTTGGTTTCTTACCAAACCACAGTTCATAAGAAGTCATCTCAACGGATTTCGATGGTGCCCTATTTAATGTGAATGCGGCCGTCTCTAAAGCATAACCCCAAAACGATAGCGGTAAATCAGTAAGAGACATCATAGATCGCACCATATCTAGTAAAGTACGATTATGACATTCGGACACACCATTACGCTGTGGTGTTCTGGGTGGCATGAGTTGCGAAACTATTCCGCATTGTTTCAAATGAAGACCAAACTCATAACTCAAATATTCTCCTCCAAGATCAGATCGTAGAAACTTTATTTTCTTGTTACGATGATTTTTAACTTCACTCTGAAATTCTTTGAACTTTTCAAATGTTTCAGACTTATGTTTCATTAAGTAGATATACCCATATCTGCTTAAATCATATGTGAAGGGGAGAAAATAACGATATTCGCCCCGAGCCTCAACATTCATCGGACTACATACATCTGTATGTATGATCTCCAACAAATCTGTTGCTCTCTCCATAGTTCCAGAGAACGGCGTTTTAGTCATCTTGCCCATGAGGCACGGTTCGCAAGTACCAAGTGATTCATAATCAAGTGGTTCCAAAAGTCCATCAGTATGGAGTTTCTTCATGCGCTTTACACCGATATGACCTAAACGGCAGTGCCACAAATAAGTTGCACTATCATTATCAACTCTGCATCTTTTGGCTTCAATATTATGAATATGTGTATCACCACTATCGAGATTTAGCAAAAATAGACCACTCTTCACGGGTGCATGACCATAAAATATATTACTCATATAAATAGAACAACCATTAATCTCTGATTTAAATGAATAACCGTCTCGCATCAAACAAGATCCATATATAATCTTCATGCTCAACGCTGGCACCAAATAACAATTATTTAGGTCTAATACTAATCCTGAAGGTAGATCTAGAGGTAGCGTGCCGACTGCGATCACATCGACTTTGGAACCATTTCCCACGCGCATCGTCACCTCGTCCTTAGCCAATCTTCGCTTAATCCATAGCCCCTGTTTCGAGTTGCAAACATTAGCAACAGAACCAGTATCAAATCCCTAGGTGCTACTGCGAGCATTAGTAAGGTACACATCAATAACATGTATATCACATATACCTTTGTTCACCTTGCCATCCTTCTTATCCGCCAAATACTTGGGACAGTTCCGCTTCTAGTGACCAGTCTCCTTGCAGTAGAAGCACTCAGTCTCAGGCTTAGGTCCAGAGTTGGGTTCCTTCTCCTCAGCAGCAACTTGCTTGCTGTTCTTCTTGAAGTTCCCCTTCTTCTTCCCTTTGCCTTTTTTCTTGAAATTGGTGGTCTTATTGACCATCAACACTTGATGCTCCTTCTTGATTTCTACCTCAGCTGCCTTTAGCATTGCGAAGAGCTCGGGAATTGTCTTATCCATCCCTTGCATATTATAGTTCATCACGAAGCTCTTGTAGCTTGGTGGCAGTGATTGGAGAATTCTGTCAATGACGCTATCATCCGGAAGATTAACTCCAGGTAGAATCAAGTGATTGTAGTACCCAAACATCTTGGTTATATGCTCACTGAGAGAACTATTCACCTCCATCTTGCAGCTATAGAAATTATTGGAGACTTCATATCTCTCAATTCGGGCTTTTGTTTGAAATATTAACTTCAACTCTTGGAACATCTCATATGCTCCCGGTTCTAAGCCGTAAAGCATGGCACATTGAACTATTGTGTAGTCATCAGCTTTGCTCTGCCAGACATTCTTAACATCGTCAGTTGCATCAGCAATAGGCTTGGCACTCAGCGGTGCTTCTAGGACGTAATTCTTCTGTGCAGCAATGAGGATAATCCTCAAGTTACGGACCCAGTCCATGTAATTGCTACCATCATCTTTCAACTTTGCTTTCTCAAGGAACGCATTAAAATTCAACGGAACAACAACACGGGCCATCTATCTAGAACCAACATAGACAAGCAAGATACTATCAGGTACTAAGTTCATAATAAATTTAAGTTTAATTAATCATATTACTTAAGAACTCCCACTTAGATAGACATCCCTATAATCCTCTAAGTGATCACGTGATCCATATCAACTAAACCATGTCCGATCATCACGTGAGATGGAGTAGTTTCAATGGTGAACATCACTATGTTGATCATATCTACAATATGATTCACGCTCGACCTTTCGGTCTCCGTGTTCCGAGGCCATATCTATTATATGCTAGGCTCGTGAAGTTTAACCTGAGTATTCCGCGTGTGCAACTGTTTTGCACCCGTTGTATTCGAACGTAGAGCCTATCACACCCGATCATCACGTGGTGTCTTAGCACGAAGAACTTTCGCGACGGTGCATACTCAGGGAGAACACTTTATACTTCGATAATTTAGTGAGGGATCATCTTATAATGCTACCATCAAACAAAGCAAGATAAGATGCATAAAAGATAAACATCACATGCAACCAATATAAGTGATATGATATGGCCTTCATCATCTCGTGCTTGTGATCTCCATCTCCGAAGCACCGGCATGATCACCATCGTCACTGGCGCGACACCTTGATCTCCATCGTAGCATCGTTGTCGTCTCGCCAATCTTATGCTTCTACGACTATCGCTACCGCTTAGTGATAAAGTAAAGCATTACAGGGCGATTGCGTTGCATATAATAGAGCGACAACCATATGGCTCCTGCCAGTTGCCGATAACTCGGTTACAAAACATGATCATCTCATACAATAAAATTTAGCATCATGTCTTGACCATATCACATCACAACATGCCCTGCAAAAACAAGTTAGACGTCATCTACTTTGTTGTTGCAAATTTTACGTGGCTGCTACGGGCTAAGCAAGAACCGTTCTTACCTAAGCATCAAAACCACAACGATAGTTTGTCAAGTTGGTGTTGTTTTAACCTTCTCAAGGACCGGGCATAGCCACACTCGGTTCAACTAAAGTTGGAGAAACTGACCCCCGCCAGCCACATGTGTGCAAAGCACGTCGGTAGAACCAGTCTCGCGTAAGCGTACGCGTAATGTCGGTCCAAGCCGCTTCATCCAACAATACCGCCGAATCAAAGTATGACATGCTGGTAAGCAGTATGACTTATATCACCCATAACTCACTTGTGTTCTACTCATGCACATGACATCTACGCATAAAACCTGGCTCGGATGCCACTGTTGGGGAACGTAGTAATTTCAAAAAAAAAATCCAACGCACACGCAAGATCATGGTGTTGAATAGCAACGAGAGGGGAGAGTGTTGTCCACGTACCCTCGTAGACCGAAAGCGGAAGCGTTAGCACAACGCGGTTGATGTAGTCGTACGTCTTCACGATCCGACCAATCAAGTGTCAAATGTACGGCACCTCCGAGTTCAGCACACGTTCAGCCCAATGACGTCCCTCGAACTCCGATCCAGCCGAGTGTTGAGGGAGAGTTTCGTCAGCACGACGGTGTGGTGACGATGATGATGTTCTACCGACGCAGGGTTTCGCCTAAGCACCGCTACAGTATTATCGAGGTGGACTATGGTGGAGGGGGGCACCGCACACGGCTAAAAGATCAAACAATCAATTGTTGTGTCTATGGGTGCCCCCTGCCCCCGTATATAAAGGAGCAAGGGGGGGGGGGGTGCGGCCGGCCTAGAGAGGGGCGCGCCAGGAGGAGTCCTACTCCTACCGGGAGTAGGACTCCCCCATTTTCCTTGTTGGACTAGGAGAGAGAGAGGAAAGAGGTGGAGGAGAAGAAGGAAGGGGGGCACCGCCCCCCTCACCTTGTCCTATTCGGACTAGGGGGGAGGGGCGCAGCCCTTGCCCTGGCCGCCTCTACTCTCTTTCCACCAAGGCCCACTAAGGCCCATTATGTCCCCGGGGGGTTCCGGTAACCTCTTGGTACTCCGGTAAAATCCCGATTTCACCCGGAACACTTCCGATATCCAAACATAGGCTTCCAATATATCAATCTTAACATCTCGACCATTTTGAGACTCCTCGTCATGTCCGTGATCACATACGGGACTCTGAACAACTTTCAGTACATCAAAACATATAAACTCATAATATAACTATCATCAAAACGTTAAGCGTGCGGACCCTACGGGTTCGAGAACTATGTAGACATGACCGAGACACGTCTCTGGTTAATAACCAATAGCGGAACCTGGATGTTCATATTGGTTCCCACATATTCTATGAAGATCTTTATCGGTCAGACCGCATAACAACATACGTTGTTCCCTTTGTCATCGGTATGTTACTTGCCCAAGATTCGATCGTCGGTATCTCAATACCTAGTTCAATCTCGTTACCGGCAAGTCTCTTTACTCGTTTCATAATACATCATCCCACAACTAACTCATTAGTTGTAATGCTTGCAAGGCTTAAGTGACGTGCATTACCAAGAGGGCCCAGAGATACATCTCCGACAATCGGAGTGACAAATCCTAATCTCGAAATACGCCAACCCAACAAGTACCTTTGGAGACACCTGTAGAGCACCTTTATAATCACCCAGTTACGTTGTGACGTTTGGTAGCACACAAAGTGTTCCTCCGGTAAACGGGAGTTGCATAATCTCATAGTCTTAGGAACATGTATAAGTCATGAAGAAAGCAATAGCAACATACTAAATGATCGGGTGCTAAGCTAACGGAATGGGTCAAGTCAATCACATTATTCTCCTAATGATGTGATCTCATTAATCAAATGACAACTCTTTGTCTATGGTTAGGAAACTTAACCATCTCTGATCAATGAGCTAGTCAAGAAGAGGCATACTAGTGACATACTGTTTGTCTATGTATTCACACATGTATTATGTTTCCGGTTAATACAATTCTAGCATGAATAATAAACATTTATCATGATATAAGGAAATAAATAATAACTTTATTATTGCCTCTAGAGCATATTTCCTTCATAGGGCACATAAGTAGACTCACCCACAACACGTGGACGATGAGTATAATGTAAAGGAAAGGAGTGGAGAGGTAGAATCACTTGAGGTGGAGATGGAAATGTATCGGTGATGAAGGTGGAGAAGGGGAAGGTATCGGTGATGAAGGTGGAGAGTCATGCCATGAGGAAGGAGAAGAAACCATGGGAGAGCACGGTGTCGGATCTGCAACAACGAGGCGAGGAAAAGGAATACTAGGCACATATGGAGGTGTATCGAAAACTTAAGAAAAGAGATGTCCTCCATGGAAAAGTCTGAGGAGGATGGACGCAAGTTGAAGGGACGAGACTCATCAAAGGTCACATCCTGAGAAATATGCATCTAATGACCTACATGATCCCAACACCGATAGTCAAAGGATCAACATGGTCGACTAGAGGGAGAGGGATGGTGAATAGGCGACTAATTTTTTTAGCTTCATTTAATAAATTGAAGCTTGACAAGAAAGTAGGTTGTCTAGATATGCAACTAGGTGGACAACCTATATGCCAAGCTCAACCACAACACAAGCATGCACAAGACTCAAACACAATAATCTTGCACAAAGTAGAGGTAAGAAGTAACCGCCAGTTGAGACGATGAAGACGAAAATGTGTTATGAAAGTTCCCTCCTTTGGGAGGAGGTACGTGTCCGTTCGAGCGGCGAGCCACTAAGGCCATCATATTCTCCTTACCTCCTCACACAATAAAAGATGTCATCAATCCACTAGCGGTGCCCTTGAAGACGGCAACCGAACCATTAGAAACAAGGTTGGGGATCTCTCCATGACTTAATTGGCTACTTCGACTATGCCTATCTCATGGAAAAGGCCTTTAGCCATGCTGAGTTGAGAACGCCCATACGAGTGATCGCTACTTGGAGATGGTCGGCCCGACCCAGGAGGGCCCGAACAACCCCCACCTAGCCCCGATTTCCCCTAACCTAGCCACCACTCCCTCGCCTCTCCCTCTCACGAACATGGCGACCATCGCAGTTTGTCCTCCACCTCTCTCCTGCCGCAGAAAGCCCTTGCAGTTCACCGTCAAGGTCGCCTGTGTTATAGTCCAAATAGCACTAATGTTTTCCAATGTAAATGGATTAATATGGAACTATCCAGTGTTCTTGCTAATCAATGAACATTTTCCATGAATGTTGATTTTTGTAATCAATATTCATGAGTTTGCATCATTGGTTGTTCATGCTTATTTTATAGAATGAAAAGTAACACTTGTGCCGCTGAAAATTAGCAACAAGCTATGTCTCACACACATGCTACCAAACACAATCTCATCCAAGCATGCTCAACATATACATAACCACCGGAGTACTGGAGATGCATGTACTCAACATGTTTACACTAAGCATGAATCAAAAGAAAACAACTATGTTAGGATGAGAACAATTACCAAACACATCCTTAGAGCATCTCCGACAGGGGCACGATATTAGTGCTGCGCTGGAAAAATCTGTTTATTTTACACGTGCGCAGCCATTCCAAGCACTCCAGCGGAGGCGCAAAAAACGCACGTGCGACATAAGTGGTTCAGCGCGCGGAGCGAAACGGCATCATGCGCCGCTTATTTCGTGCGTCCACGCCGTGACTTCCACCTACTGCCATGTCCAGGCGCTACCGCCGCCGCCCGCACCTCCCCATTTGCTCTGGCGACCTGACGGAGCTTCCCCGGCCTATCCCCGCGACACCGCCGCTTCCTCCACCTCCCTCTAGTCACCACTGCCCCTCGAGTGTGTCATTCCTCCGACGAACAGCGTCCGGCCGCCCACTGCCGCTCGGCGTCCACATGGTGTTCGACAAAACGCTTGCAAGGTATGTATTGCTTCAACTTCACATTTCTTACATGAATTTGGTGCATGTTGTTAGTAGTTTTTATAGACTTGTTTGAATTTAATATTGTAGATGAGTTCTTCATATGATTCTTTCGACGAAGAATTTGATATTCAAGAGGAGGAGGACCTTTCAATGATCCTAGCCATGCACATCAATTAAAATCCGAAGCATGGTGGTTCGGTTATGGGTCAACAGAAAATTTGGAGGGCTAAGATCGATGCCAACAACAGACTGATGAGGCAATATTTTGTGGATAACCCCGTATACCCCGAGTCATACTTTCGGCGTCGTTTTAGGATGAGCACCGAGTTGTTCAGGCGCATCGCCGAGAAACTGGCAAGCCATGATCGGGTTTTTCAGCAAAGGAGGAATGCCACCGGAGAACTCAGGCATAACGCCTTTCAAAAGGTGATAGCCTCTTTGCGTATGTTGGCATACGATATTCCGGCTGATTGTGACGCCCCAAGACCGGAGCTTCAGATGCCTTCCAGGGTTTCTGGTTTTCGGCGTGTGATTTGTTTGGTTCGTTGCATCATGTGCATTGCATCATGTCATCATCTCATAACGGTGCCTCCCTCCGCGGGCGGGCTTGAGCAGGAGCTCCCCGAGTCGGTGCCCGTCGGTCACCTCCACACGCTCGTCGTCGTCCGCTTCCGGCGCCTCCGACCCTCCTCTGCATCGTCTCCCCGTCACCATGACCTCGCCTCTGCTCGAAGCAGATGAACAGCAGCGTCCGCCGCACGCTTCCTTTGCTTCGTCACGCCCGCGCCAAGTCCTGTTTGTGGATTTCGTCAAGTTTGAGCTTCGTTGAACGAGGGCTTTTGCCTTGCTCATTTTGGGACGCGACAAGTTCATCTTTGAAAGTACGTCTACATGTTGACCTGACAAGTTCCGTGGCACCGAAGATCGTTCATGCATCAAGTCCATCTCCAAGGATTTCACCAAGTACCACGACGGCCGTTATTCGTCAAGTACCCCCTCGGATCACCAAGTTTCGGCTACCATCGTCATGAACTACTTTCGGAACCTGTATCACTAACGCCAAGTACTAGTTATACGAGGACCGCCAAGTTCGACGACGCTCTCCGCCCGAACGACTGCCGCCGATGCGTACCTCTCCGTCGCCGTGGGTTTCATCAAGTTCAACGGTGAACCCCGAAGCCCTCGGATTCGTCAAGTCCGAAGATGCAAGTACCACTCCGAACCATGTACAACGACTGTCGCCGAAGACCCGTGTAATGCGAACATCAAGTTCGACTACCGTCACGTGTACCCCTACTTCCACTACCGAACGTCCCGAGAACGTCTACTTCCCCTACACCGCATCGAACTTGAACCCCTCCGATAACGCACGCTTCGAAGGTATAACCATCGAGACGACGCCCATGGATGAATGCTTGTGTTGTATGAGTTGCACCATATGTTTGAACCATGTCCGAGTTGTCACTTGCTCGGTCCTCCTCGTCGCCATGTCGTCCATCCGTGGGAACCCGGAATCTGGGATCACCCCACCATCTTTTGCATGCTCCCATCACTCTTCCTTTTACACCGGTATTTCCATGAGCTACCGGAACCGTTATCGTTGCCGTGGCACTCCCTTTCTTTCCACCATGGTGACAAATGCTTCTTAATGCTCTTGTCAACTTTTAATAAAAATTGCATAAACTTGCACATGTCATTCGCATCATGATAATAACATTTAAATGTTTAAAAATTTTGTTGCACCTAATTGATAACTTACATATGGGGATTTACCGGATTTGTTGTTTGTTATTTCTGGCCTCATTTAAACTTGCCTAAATGGTTAGTTTACTTTTGCTTCACCTCTTGACATGCTTAACAACATTTTATATTGTTGGGTACATAACCGAGAGAGAACTAAATAAGTCATGTGGTGTTCCGTCAATATGCAATCCTGTTACATATTGAGCTCTACTTAATTTGTAGTTTTGGTTATTGCACTTTGCCATGTCATGCATATTTAAACCGGACATGCATCATACTTGGTTGTGCATCATGCCATGCTTATGTGATGGTTGTTTACCATGTTGTTTTCTTCTTTCCGGTGTTGCTTCTTCGGGTTAGTTCCGATAACATCGCGTTTGTGAGGATCCGGTCGACTACGTCCGTTTGTCTTCTTCATGGACTCTTTCTTCTTCCTTACAGGATTTCAGGCAAGATGACCATACCCTCGAAATCACTTCTATCTTTGCTTGCTAGTTGCTCGCTCTTTTGCTATGCCTATGCTGCGATACCTACCACTTGCTTATCATGCCTCCCATATTGCCATGTCAAACCTCTTACCCACCTTGTCCTAGCAAACCGTTGTTTGGCTATGTTACCACTTTGCTCAGCCCCTCTTATAACGTTGCTAGTTGCAGGTGAAGATTGGAGTTTGTTCCATGTTGGAACATGGATTGTTGTTGGGATATCACAATATCTCTTATTTATTTAATACATCTATATACTTGGTAAAGGGTGGAAGGCTCGGCCTTATGCATGGTGTTTTGTTCCACTCTTGCCGCCCTAGTTTCCGTCATACCGGTGTTATGTTCCTTGATTCTGCGTTCCTTACACAGTTGGGTTATAATGGGAACCCCTTGACAGTTCGCCTTGAATAAAACTCCTCCAGCAAGGCCCAACTTTGGTTTTACCATTTGTCACCTAGCCTTTTGTTTCCCTGGGGTCGGCCGGCTCAAGGGACATCTTCATTGACCCCCCCGGGCCAGTGCTTCTCTAAGTGTTGGTCCAACTGAGCGATGTCCGGGGCTACTAGGGGCAACTCTGGGCTGGCCTTCCCGACGTCTTGCTCATCCGGTGTGCCCTGAGAACGAGATATGTGCAGCTCCTATCGGGATCTGTCGGCACATCTGGGTGGCTTTGCTGGTCTTGTTTTACCATTATCGAAATTTCTTTTAACCGGGATTCCGATCCTGATCGGGTCTTCCTGGGAGAAGGAATATCCTTCGTTGACCGTGAGAGCTTGTGATGGGCTAAGTTGGGACACCCCTGCAGGGATTTGAACTTTCGAAAGCCGTGCCCGTGGTTATGGGCAGATGGGAATTTGTTAATGTCTGGTTGTAGAAAACCTGAAACTTATCTTAATTAAAATGCATCAACCGCGTGTGTAACCGTGATGGTCTCTTTCCGTCGGAGTCCGGGAAGTGAACACGGTGTTGTGTTATGCCTGACATTGGTTGCTCTAGGATCACTTCTTGATCATAGATTCTTGACCGTGCTTTTGCCTCTCTTCTTGCTCTCATTTGCGTATGTTAGCCACCACATATGCTAGTCGCTTGCTGCAACTTCACATCATACTCTTTTACCCTACCTATAAGCTTAAATAGTCTTGATCGCGAGGGTGTGAGATTGCTGAGTCCCCGTGACTCACAGATACTTCCAAAACCAGGTTGCGGGTGCCGATGTTATCGTGCAGGTGACGCAACCAAGCTCAAGGAGGAGCTCGTTGAAGTTCTTGTTCATCGTGTTGTTCCGTTTTTTTTCCAGTTGATCAGTAGCGGAGCCTAGTTGGGACGATCGGGGACCATGTTGCTTTTGGGCTAGTCTTCTTTTATTTTGGTTCCGTAGTCGGACCTTGATTGTATCTGGATGATCTAATGCTTTATTCATGTATTGTGTGAAGTAGCGATTGTAAGCCAACTATGTATCTCTTTCCCTTATGTATTACATGGGTTGTGTGAAGATTACCTCACTTGCGACATTTCTTACAATGCGGCTATGCCTCAAAGTCGTGCTTCGACACGTGGGAGATATAGCCGCATCGTGGGCGTTACACTGATCTAGTCGATGACCACTTGGCCATGGGTGAGAGTCAAGCCATCATGTGTGTCAAGCGCTTCACAGTCGGAATTGTGCAAGTATTTGGTCCGGAGTATTTGAGAGCTCCCAATGCTAAAGACGCCGTAAGGCTTTTGGAGATGAACAAAGCTCGCGGGTTCCCAGCTATGCTTGGCTCAATAGATTGCATGCATTGGAGTTGGAAGAACTGTCATAAAGCATGGCATGGACAATTCCACGACCACAAAAAGGGCTCTACTATAATCCTTGAAGCGGTGGCCGATCAAGAGACTTGGATTTGGCATGCTTTTTTGGAATGCATGGATCTTTGAGTGACATCGACGATGTTAATTGGTCACCAATCATGAATAAGATTGCAAATGGTGAACTGCCACCGGTGCAGTTTGTAGCAAATGGCCATACATACAACTATGGCTACTATCTTGCGGATGGCATCTACCCAAAGTGGCAAACATTTGTGAAGCCGTTGAAAAAACCGAAAGGTAAGAAAATCTAGATTTTCACAATGCTCAGGCTAGTAAAGATGTGGAAAGAGTTTTTGGGATTTTGCAAGCCCAATTTGCTATTGTGAGAGGACTGGCTAAATTTTGGGATCAAAAGATCCTTTGGTACATCATGCACGCTTGTGTGATCATGCAGAACATGATCATTGAGAATGAGCGTGGCCAAGATTTAGACTACTCTCAGTATGAACTCATGGGACATCCCGTGCGAGTGCGGCGGAGGGCTGCGAGGATGGCCCGATTTGTTGCCTCCTATCATGCCATGCGACGTGCCGAAACGCATGATGGTCTTCAGAAAGATCTAATCGAGGGGTGGTGGGCATGGAATGGACGACAAAACTAGTGATTTGTATGTTTGATGTTCAATTGTTGAACTATTTGTTGTATTGGAAGATAAACTTTTTTTTTGAGTTGTAATAAAACTGAACTATTTATTGTTGATTTATTTTTTATGTGTTTTTTGCGGGGGAAAAGCATTTCATTAATTGATAACGGTTTTACATTCCTCACTAATGATAGTGCTAATCTCCTGAGGTACATTAGAGAACCAGCATGCAGTGCGTTGTTGGCCACGACCAATGGCTGCCATGGCGTGGCTTGCCTTCTTCTGCGCTCTACCAATTCGCCGGACGTGGGTCTCCGTTTCCTTGAGCAAGTCAGCCACATCGGCAAGTTGATACATGTTGCTTGATCGATCTGGTGTACTGGACGAAAGTAGAGTGACTAACTCGGCGTAGTCGGATTCCACCATAATGGGTGTCGTAGACCAATGCAGCGCTAGTCGTAGGCCTTCTTTGCATGCTGCTAGTTCCGATTCGAAGGGGCTTTGGCAGTTGAAGAGCCACCTACAAGCTGCAAATATCACACTACCAGTATGGTCACGTAATATCATTCCTGCTCCTGCCGTTCCATCAGCAGCAACGAAAGAACCATCAAAGTTCAGCTTGGCACAACCTTCCGGTGGCGGTTCCCATTCGGCCGTGGATAGTTCATACTGCTCGCATTTGGATGGTTTCTTTTGCCCTACTAAACATGCTGGTTGCTTGCCTTTAGTTAGGTCCTCATTGGGATAGTGTTTGATCAAAAGCAACGTCTCCACATAGCTACACAAAAATCGCCTGGACGCTTCTATCGGGATGAATGGCTTCTCATGTGTGAGTTCATTTCGGACGTACCAAACTCGCCATAACAACATCAGCAGGAGCATACGACGGGTGTCATCCAGGTCCTGTAGAACTAACAATAGTCAATCTGGCTCATCTCTATGCATGACTTCATCCGACGACAGGTCCCACACCCTACGCATAGCATCCTAAAGATCGCGGGCATGAGGGCACCTGGTTAATGCATGCTGGGTAGTCTCGGCTTCAAGGCCACATATTTCGTAGGTGTTCTTCGACTCTAGGTGTCACCGATGTTTATTCTCACGAGTTGCTAGTGCATCTCGTGCTGCTTTCCAAGCAAATACGTTAACCTTTGCTGGAGCTCCACTATTCCAAAGCAGCTTCCATGCCATCCGAGATCCATTAGGTCGGGAACTGGACTGACCTTCACCATCGCCTGTCATGATCATATCCCTTGCCATGTTATAAGCAGATCGCACCAAGAATCGTCCATGCTTATCTGGGTGCCAAGCAATAGTGTCAGCCTCTAGGCGTCATGATGGTTTGATTTTCAGAATTTCCATAGCATCAACAGGGAGAAAATGTTGATGGACCAAGGTTGCATTCCATTAACCGTCTACGTTCAGGAGATCAGCAACCCACCTCAGTTTGCATCGTCCTTTAGGTGTGACTGGATGGAGAGAAGGTCCCCGGGGAATCCATGGGTCGCGCCATATACGGATACTAGCTCCATTACCCACACGCCAAATGCAGCCCTGTTTTACCAACTCCAAACCATACTCTATCGCTTGCCATGTCGAGGATGCATTCCCACTGAATACTGTGCCTGTGATTTTGCCATTGGGATAGTATTTTTCTCGAAGGACCTGCGTGCATAAGCTCTCTGGGTACTGGATTAGGCGCCACGCTTGCCGAGCTAACAATGCATGATTAAACACCGGAGATCCTTAAACCCCATGCCGCCTCGCATTTTGGGCCGCAACATGATGTCCCATCCGACCCAATGAGTTTTGCGTTTACCTCGTTCTACACCCCACCAATATCGACGAATCATCTTTGTAAGCTCATCACAAAGGCCAGCCGGGACTTTGAATATGCTCATGATGTACACAGGAAGAGCTTGTGCAATGGCTTTGATTTTTATCTCCTCGCCCCCATGGACAGATAATTATCACCCCATTCCATCAAATTCTTTGCTAGTTTCTCCTCCAAGCTCTTCAATTTACCCCTACTCATCCTACCTTCTGGTGTTGGGAGACCGAGGTATTTGGCTTCAAAAGTAGCCTGAGTTGTCAGCAATATGCCCTTTATATTGTTCTGTACCGTCATCGGGCATGCGGGGCTAAAAAGAATTGAACACTTTTGGGGGTTGATGACTTGCCCCGTCCCATTAGCATATGTCTCGAGCACACACTTGACCCTTACAGCCTGTTCTGGTTCTGCCTTAAAGAAAAGCAGAGAGTCATCTGCAAATAGCAAGTGTGAAATTCCCGGGGCCCTTCTGTAGACTTTGAGCGGAGTGATCATACCCTGGATATTTTCACGATGTAGGAGTGCAGAGAGACCGTCAGCGAAAAAAAGGAACAAGAATGGAGATAGCGGATCACCTTGGCGTAGACCTCTAGAAGGGACGAATGAATCAAGGAGGGTACCATTAAATTTAACCGAGTACCTCACCGAGGTACACTACAAGAAATATGTCAACTTATGACCTTCTATCAGTGACCCTCGAAGAATTGGTCATAAATTTATGACCATTTTAGACCAATTGGTCAAAAGCTATTAAGGGGCTCCAAACCCTAAACCAATGCGACCATTTTGGTCAGAAAGGTCGTAATTTCCTTACACGAAATGGTCACAAAGCAAACAGTGCTAGTCCGCTGCCTTATTTCTAGTTGTCAATGACCAATATAGATGGTCATAGCCTTGTAGATTGTGGTGGGTTTTGATGACTAGGCGCCATCTCATCAGTTTTGCCTATGTGTCATGTCCATGTGGCAGTTTTTGCCCTAGGTTGTGAAGCAACCTATATTTCTATGATTCCCAAAATTCCCAAAAAAATCTCATAAATTCTTTGGGGCATATCTTCATCAAATATGTAAAAATCCTTCCTTGCCTAGTTCAAAACTAATTCAATAATATTCATTTTCCTATTCTGTTCACAACAACACTTTATGAAGGAAGTGCTATTTATATATTCTTGATTGCCCTCGGAATTTTTGGGCACTCTTTCCTATCCAAATCTTTACCGCATGACAAAATTCAGCTCCATTTGCCTAGCAAATCTTCCTCGGCAAATTTCCAAAGTTTTTGTCCACCTAGAAGCATTGTGAAGGAAGTACCTTTTTTATATCTATAAATTACATGAAATTTATACAGTTCCTTCATATGCCCAAATTATCACCCTCCTCCAAATTGCAGCTCAGTCAAATCATCTATGTGAGCCCAGGTTCAATTTATATTTTATCGCCAAATTGGCACGTTGCAAAGCAAGTGTTATATAGACCCCTCCTATTACCCTCAAACTTTTTGGGCACTCTTCCATACCCAAATCATTGCCACATGATAATATTCAACTCAATTTTCCTAGAAAATCTTTCTCGGGAAATTTCCAAAGTTTCTACCTCGAGAGAAGCTTTATGAAGTAAGTACTAGCTAGGCTTAACCAAATGATCTGAAAATTTACCAGCGCATGACCATACCTAAGTAACTTACCTACACCAATTGTGAGCTCATTTCATTCATCCAATCTCTCTCACTAGTTTTCCCAAGTTTCTGTCCATAGAAGAGCATTGTGAAGGAAGTACTACTTTGGCATGTCCAAATGGTATCAATTTTCTACAATGCTTTCCTATGCCCAAATAACCATCCTCCACAAAATTTCAACTCACTCCATTCATTATTTTGAGCCCAGCTTCAACATTCATATTTTTGTCCAGCGTGATACTTTGCAAAGCAAGTAACACCTAGGATCCTCCTTTTGAGCTAAACATTTGTGAATACATTCTCCTTAGTAGATGATCATCCTCAGCCAAAACTCACGCCCATTGGCCATGTGCATTTCCCGTACCGCTAATCAAACACTTGGCTGCTAATTCATGTTTGAGCATCGATCGGTCTCCTCGTGAGAATCTTATGTTGTAATTTTCTTCCTAGCACCAACCTGGGGAGTTCCCAACCCACTAGACATGCCTAGGCCGCCCAGAACACATGGCAACATTACGGTCACGCGGTGACCACGCGACGGGCATGCGAGTTTACGCGCTCTAGAGTTGGGGCCCTCGGCCACCGCCCAAACCTCGACGTATCGCCACCAAACCATGTATTTATGATTAAATAGGTCCTTATGTAACTAGAAATGATTTTTGGAAAAAATAAATAGCAAACTATGAGGCAGCTGTAGTTCAAATTTGACCCGCTTCCAGCTGAATCGGCGAAAATTTGTCTTTTTCACGAGAGGTGGATCAAAAAATTTTACACCCAACCATTTCGTAAATTGTGCATTAAATATGGCCTAGTATTTTATAATAATTATTTGGTCCAATTTTGCAACAATTATTTGGTAGTTCCTTCACAAAAAAACCTCCTTTCGGGCACTCAAAAAATGGAAAATGGTTTTTTCGTCCAACAAAAATGAAAACTTCCTTAGGCAACATTGTTTGCCATTCCAATATGCACCCTTGTGCACAATATGAGATCATTTGAACAAACTATGCCATGAATGTGGCAATAAGATTGATCATTTGGCTTGAAAGCCATTGATCTCCACACGTGATAGCTCGTTTCTGAGAACACTTTTTAAAAATAATTGCCATATTACAAGTTTGTTATTTTTCCTGGGAACTTGGCCACATATAATGACACAATGCGAAGATTTTCCCAATTTTTTGATTTTTTTTTGAATTTTTTATGCCCGTTTCAAAATGCGGTCAAAATGGCGGGAATGACCGTTCCTAGCTAGTGGTTGAATCTTGGATATTTTTTGGTGTTTCTCTGATTAAATAGGTACTTATGTACCTAGAAATGATTTTTGTAAAAAATAAATAGCAAACTATGATGCAGTTGCAGTTCAAATTTGACCCGCTTCCTATTGAATCGGCGGAAATTTGTCTTTTTCACGAGAGGTGGATCAAAACTTTGTACACCCAACCATTTTGTCAATTGTGCATTAAATATGGCCTAGTATTTTAGAAAAATGATTTGGTCCAATTTTGCAACAATTATTTGGGAGGTCCTTCACAAAAAAACCTCCTTTTGGGCACTCAAAAAATGGAAAATGGTTTTTTCGTCCAAAGAAAATGAAAACTTCCTTAGGAAACATTGTTTGCCATTCCAATGTGCACCCTTGTGCACAATATGAGATCATTTGAACAAACTATGCCATGAATGTGGCCATAAGATTGATCATTTGGCTTGAAAGCCATTGATCTCCACACGTGATAGCTCGTTTCTGAGAACACTTTTTTAAAATAATTGCCGTATTACAAGTTTGTTATTTTTCCTGGGAACTTGGCCACATATAATGACACAATGCGAAGGTTTCCCAATTTTTTGATTTTTTTTTGAATTTTTTATGCCCGTTTCAAAATGCGGTCAAAACGACGGGAATGACCGTTCCTAGCTAGTGGTTGAATCTTGAAATTTTTTTGGTGTTTCTCTGATTAAATAGGTACTTATGTACCTAGAAATTATTTTTGTAAACAATAAATAGCAAACTATGATGCAGCTGCAGTTCAAAATTGACCCGCTTCCTACTGAATCGACGAAAATTTGTCTTTTTCACGAGAGGAGGATCAAAACTTTTTACACCCAACCATTTGGTCAATTGTGCATTAAATATGGCCTAATATTTCAGAAAAATTATTTGGTCCAATTTTGCAACAATTATTTGGGAGGTCCTTCACAAAAAATACCTCATTTCCGGCACTCGGAAAATGGAAAATGAATTTTCCGTGCAAAGAATATAAAAACTCCCTTAGGAAACATTGTTTGGAATTCCAATATGCACCCTTGTGCACAACATGAGATTATTTGAACAAACTATGCCATGAATGTGGCCATAAGATTGATCATTTGGCTTGAAAGCCATGAATCTTCACGCATGATAGCTCATTTCTGAGAACACTTTTTAAAAATAATTGTCGTATTACAAGTTTATTATTTTTCCTCGAAACTTGGCCACATGTAATGACACAATGCGAAGGTTTCCCAATTTTTTGAATTCTTTTGAATTTTTTATGCCCGTTTCAAAATGCGGTCAAAACGACAGGCTTGACCGTTCCCAGCTAGTGGTTGAATCTTGGAAAACTTTTGATGTTTCTTTGATTAAATAGATACTTATGTACCTAGAAATGATTTTTGGAGAAAATAAAGAGCAAACTATGAGACAGTTGTAGTTCAAATTTGACCCGCTCCCAGCTAAATCGGCAGGAATTTGTCTTTTTCACGGGAGGTGGATCGAAACTTTTGACACACAACCATTTGGTGAACCGTGCATTAAATTTGTCCGAGTATTTTAGAAAATTGATTTTGTCTAATTTTGCAACAAATATATGGTAGGTCCTTCACAAAAGAACTCATTTCGGGCACTCGGAAAATGGAAAATTGATTTTTCGTGCAAAGGAAATAAAAACTCCCTTTGTCAATATTGTTTGCAAATCCAAGATGTAAACTTGTGCACAATATGATATCATTTGAACAAATATTTGATAGGACTTCATAAAAAACCTCATTTTGAGCATTGAAAAATGGAATGAAATTTTTATCTTGAATCGATCACGACCAATTTATACGGTCATAAGGTCATCAAATGGTTTCCTACGTTCTGATTGGTCCATGAGTATATCACGCGGATCATGCATCAACCGTCGTAGGATGCTTCCGGATCCAACGGCAGCCCTCACCCCCTCAGCCAACCGCAACCCAACTACCCAAACCCTAACCCACACTCCTCCTCCCTCGGCTCCTCGCCGCCGCCACCTCCTCCCCCTTCCAGATCGAGACAGAGCGAGAGCTCGCATCCTCCCTTATAGATCGCTGCCACCACCTCCCTCCGGCGGAGCTCGCCCCCGTCCATGGCCTCCTCCACGCCCTCCTTTTCTCACCCCTCCCCTTCCCTCACCAGGAGGGAGAGAAGAACCCGAGGGAGGGAGATCCAACGCGATCTAGCCTCGACCTCCACTACCTCGGCCTCGCGCCTCGCCGGAGCAGCTCTGCCGTCAGCCAAAGTTGCGCATGTCACCGTGTTCCCCCGCTCTTGTTCCTCCCTCTGTTTATCTCTTCCTTTTTTCTCTCCAGTCTCAACCCCCCTCTGTACTTCTCTTTGCAAGGAGGCCGCCATGGACTTCCTCGTCGAGCCGTCGCCGGAGTTCCAAGTCCGCGCCGCTCGAAACCGTCTTCAACCTCCATCGGCCCTTGTTCCTCCATGCCCCGCCAAGCGCACGCCAAGCCGTCGCCGCGTCGAGCTCTACCGCCCAAGTCCGCCGTCCCGCTGCCCGCCGAACCTCCCTGGCTGTCTTCCTCCACTGCATCCAGTCGCTCCTCGAACGCACCAAGTCCCCCTACATCAAGCGCCGCCCTCGCCCAGACGCATCGAGCATTGGTGCTCCTCTGCCTCATCGGGTGGATGACACCCAGTGCACTCACGCGTGTGGGGTCAAGGGCATTGACCGCGCCCCTGCTTGGGCAGATCGCTAGCGCCTCCCGGCTCGATCCCCTGCTCGACCGCTCGCATGGTACGCTCCCTCTGTCCCCTCTCCTCGAGTTGTACCAGACAGTGGAGCCTTCACTCTGTCAAGATGTACCAAGCAGTGAGAAACAAGTGTATTTGCTAAGTAACACTAAGAAGACAAAATGCCTACTTCAGATGTTTATGAACTTTATCCTGGTTTTACAGTAGTACTAGCAAGTTTTTCAGCGAGCTTAGTTATTGTGCATTTGCATCACAGTTCAAGCTAATAAGCCATAAATTTAGGACGTGAAGCCATTAAAAGAGCAAACATTAACAGCAGAATGGCTCTTAGCAGCCCAATATGCGAATAACCACACATGAAGTTTCCATATACTACATCTCCAAGCAAGTACTTCAACTAAAATAATCCCAAAACAGATCTTATAGCTTCTACTCGTCAATGGCAAGGAAATTCCAAGAATTGAGTTATTATAAAGAAAGTTAAGTGTGATTTCACAGACATGCATAAACGTTTACCTGCTGTCCGGCAATATAGATGTTATTTTCTTTGAACTGTGAGCCACTAACATCACCAATTGTTATTTGTATAGACTAATGGATTAGAACCATATGTTCCATAGGCACCAGGCGTTATAGCATATGTCTGACTTCCAGTGTTGGCACCAGGTTTGTATGCTGTGGCAGAGTATTTGACTGGGGGTGCAACAGCTGAACTTACAGGTGGATACATGCTTCTAGGTGAAGGAGCTTGAGGAAACGCAGCATTGCCCATGAAATGGTGAAGGACTTGTTTTAATCCTGATATATCTGATGAAATAGTACTTCTCTACTTCACTGTTCAATCAGGCGATGCAGAATCCCAGTTCCAGAATGTTTTTCAAACTATACTTGCTAGAAAAACGATCTTATATTATTTACATGGGTCAATCTCGACCATCATGACTCCTAAGTTAATAAGGTTGGTTGTGTGCTCTCCTTGCAGCAGCCTGAGCTCCGGCGAGGTTGATCTGGACGGCTCGGTAGCGTCACCGGCGGTGAGAACCCCCCTCCCTTTGTGGCTATGGACGAACTGGTTTGCGTGTTGCCTCATGCCTTTTGTGCTCGCGTTGCGGTGGTTAGGTTAATGAAAATTGAACTAGTTAACTACTGTAAGCGATTCTGCAATTGTTTGTGGATCTGGTAGCAAGCTGTATGAATCATAGTTAGCTGCTTTAGATAACTACAACTTATTAGGTTAATAACAATTAGTAGGACTTCATCACAGTACTTCTGTAGTTCCCTTTAGCTGCTTTAGATAACCATATGTCTTAGTTGTAGCTGGACTGTTAATTTGGTACTCCATCACATCGGTGTGGGTTTTTGCAGTACGAGTGTACTGCCACAATGTCACCAGCTGGTGCAATTGCAACCAGTAGAAATGAGAATATAGTATTGGCAATTTGGCATAATATACACCTAAGTCGGATAAGACTTAGGACTGTTGGGGAACATAGTAATTTCAAAAAATTTCCTACGCACACGCAAGATCATGGTGATGCATAGCAACGAGAGGGGAGAGTGTGATCTACGTACTATTGTAGATCGACAACGGAAGCGTTTGGTTGATGTAGTCGTACGTCTCCACGGCCCGACCGATCAAGCACCGAAACTATGGCACCTCAGAGTTCTAGCACATGTTCAGCTCGATGACAATCCCCGGACTCCGATCCAGCAAAGTGTCGGGGAAGAGTTCCGTCAGCACGACGGCGTGGTGACGATCTTGATGTACTACTGTCGCAGGGCTTCGCCTAAGCACCGCTACAATATTATCAAGGACTATGGTGGCAGGGGGCGCCGCACACGGCTAAGAATATGATCACATGGATCAACTTGTCTGTCTCTGGGGTGCCCCTGCCTCCGTATATAAAGGTTCCAGAGGGGGAGGCCGGCCGGCCATCATAGGGCGCGCCAGGAGGAGTCCTACTCCCTCCGGGAGTAGGACTTCTCCCCCAATCCTAGTTGGAATAGGATTCGTGAGGTGGAAAAGAGAGAGAGAGAGAAGGAGGGGGGCGCCGGCCCCATCTCTCCTTGTCCTATTCGGACTAGGGGGGAGGGGCGCGTGGCCCAGCCCTGGCTACCTCTCCTCTTCTTCCACTAAGGCCCACTAAGGCCCATATAGCTCCCAGGGGGTTCCGGTAACCTCCCGGTACTCCGGTAAAATCCCGATTTCACCCGGAACACTTCCGATATCCAAACATAGGCTTCCAATATATCAATCTTTATGTCTCGACCATTTCGAGACTCCTTGTCATGTCTGTGATCTCATCCGAGACTCCGAACAACCTTTGGTACATCAAAACGTATAAACTCATAATATAACTGTCATCGAAACCTTAAGCGTGCGGACCCTACGGGTTCGAGAACAATGTAGACATGACCGAGACATGTCTCCGGTCAATAACCAATAGCAGGACCTGGATGCCCATATTGGCGCCTACATATTCTACAAAGATCTTTATCGGTCAGACCGCATAACAACATACGTTGTTCCCTTTGTCATCGGTATGTTACTTGCCCGAGATTCGATCGTCGGTATCCAATACCTAGTTCAATCTCGTTACCGGCAAGTCTCTTTACTTGTTCCGTAATACATCATCTCGCAACTAACTCTTTAGTTGCATTGCTTGCAAGGCTTAAGTGATGTGCATTACCGAGAGGGCCCAAAGATACCTCTCCGACGATCGGAGTGACAAATCCTAATCTCGAAATACGTCAACCCAACATGTACCTTTGGAGACACCTGTAGAGCACCTTTATAATCACCCAGTTATGTTGTGACGTTTGGTAGCACACAAAGTGTTCCTCCGGCACACGGGACTTACATAATCTCATAGTCATAGGAACATGTATAAGTCATGAAGAAAGCAATAGCAACATACTAAACGATCAGGTGCTAAGCTAATGGAATGGGTCATGTCAATCAGATCATTCAACTAATGATGTGACCTCGTTAATCAAATAACAACTCTTTGTTCATGGTTATAACCATCTTTGATTAACGAGCTAGTGAAGTAGAGGCATACTAGTGACACTCTGTTTGTCTATGTATTCACACATGTATTATGTTTCCGGTTAATACAATTCTAACATGAATAATAAACCTTTATCATGATATAAGGAAATAAATAATAACTTTATTATTGCCTCTAGGGCATATTTCCTTCAGTCTCCCACTTGCACTAGAGTCAATAATCTAGATTACATAGTAATGATTCTAACACCCATGGAGCTTTGGTGTTGATCATGTTTTGCTCGTGGAAGAGGCTTAGTCAACGGGTCTGCTACATTCAGGTCCGTATGTATCTTGCAAATCTCTATGTCTCCCACCTGGACTAGATCCCGGATGGAATTGAAGCGTCTCTTGATGTGTTTGGTTCTCTTGTGAAATCTGGATTCCTTTGCCAAGGCAATTGCACTAGTATTGTCACAAAAGATTTTCATTGGACCCGAAGCACTAGGTATGACACCTAGATCAGTTATGAACTCCTTCATCCAGACTCCTTCGTTTGCTGCTTCCGAAGCAGCTATGTACTCCGCTTCTCATGTAGATCCTGCCACGACGCTTTGTTTAGAACTGCACCAACTGACAGCTCCACCGTTTAATGTAAACACGTATCCGGTTTGCGATTTAGAATCGTCCGAATCAGTGTCAAAGCTTGCATCAATGTAACCATTTACGATGAGCTCTTTGTCACCTCCATATACAAGAAACATATCCTTAGTCCTTTTCAGATATTTCAGGATGTTCTTGACCGCTGTCCAGTGATCCACTCCTGGATTACTTTGGTACCTCCCTGCTAAACTTATAGCAAGGCACACATCAGGTCTGGTACACAGCATTGCATACATGATAGAGCCTATGGCTGAAGCATAGGGAACATCTTTCATTTTCTCTCTATCTTCTGCAGTGGTCGGGCATTGAGTCTGACTCAACTTCACAACTTGTAACACAGGCAAGAACCCTTTCTTTGCTTGATCCATTTTGAAGTTCTTCAAAATCTTGTCAAGGTATGAGCTTTGTGAAAGTCCAATTAAGCGTCTTGATCTATCTCCATAGATCTTTATGCCTAATATGTAAGCAGCTTCACTGAGGTCTTTCATCGAAAAACTCTTATTCAAGTATCCTTTTATGCTATCCAGAAATTCTATATCATTTCCAATCAGTAATATGTCATCCACATATAATATCAGAAATGCTATAGAGCTCCCACTCACTTTCTTGTAACTACAGGCTTCTCCGAAAGTCTGTATAAAACCAAATGCTTTGATCACACTATCAAAGCGTTTATTCCAACTCCGAGAGGCTTGCACCAGTCCATAAATGGATCGCTGGAGCTTGCACACTTTATTAGCTCCCTTTGGATCGACAAAACCTTCCGGTTGCATCATATACAACTCTTCTTCCAGAAATCCATTCAGGAATGCTGTTTTGACATCCATCTGCCAAATTTCATAATCATAAAATGTGGCAATTGCTAACATGATTCGGACAGACTTAAGCATCGCTACGGGTGAGAAAGTCTCATCGTAGTCAACCCCTTGAACTTGTCGAAAACCTTTTGCGACAAATCGAGCTTTGTAGACAGTAATATTACCGTCAGCGTCAGTCTTCTTCTTGAAGATCCATTTATTCTCAATTGCTTGCCGATCATCGGGCAAGTCAACCAAAGTCCATACTTTGTTCTCATACATGGATCCCATCTCAGATTTCATGGCTTCAAGCCATTTTGCGGAATTTGGGCTCACCATCGCTTCTTCATAGTTCATAGGTTTATCATGATCTAGCAGCATGATTTCCAGAACAGGATTACCGTACCACTCTGGCGCGGATCTCACTCTGGTTGATCTACGAGGTTCAGTAGTATCTTGTCCTAAAGGTTCATGATCATTATCATTAGCTTCCTCACGAATTGGTGTAGGTGTCACAGAAACAGTTTTCTGTGATGTACTACTTTCCAATAAGGGAGCAGGTACAGTTACCTCATCAAGTTCTACTTTCCTCCCACTCACATCTTTCGAGAGAAACTCCTTCTCTAGAAAGTTACCGAATTTAGCAACAAAAGTCTTGCCTTCGAATATGTGATAGAAGGTGTATCCAATAGTTTCCTTTGGATATCCTACGAAGACACATTTCTCCGATTTGGGTTCGAGCTTATCAGGTTGAAGCTTTTTCACATAAGCATCGCATCCCCAAACTTTCAGAAATGACAACTTTGGTTTCTTGCCAAACCATAGTTCATAAGGCGTCGTCTCAACGGATTTTGATGGTGCCCTATTTAACGTGAATGCGGCCGTCTCTAAAGCATAACCCCAAAACGATAGCGGTAAATCAGTAAGAGACATCATAGATCGCACCATATCTAGTAAAGTACGATTACGACGTTCGGACACACCATTACGCTGTGTTGTTCCGGGTGGCGTGAGTTGCGAAACTATTCCGCACTGTTTCAAATGTACTCCAAACTCATAACTCAAATATTCTCCTCCATGATCAGATCGTAGAAACTTTATTTTCTTGTTACGATGATTTTCAACTTCACTCTAAAATTCTTTGAACTTTTCAAATGTTTCAGACTTATGTTTCATTAAGTAGATATACCCATATCTGCTTAAGTCATCTGTGAAGGTGAGAAAATAACGATATCTGCCACGAGCCTCAATATTCATCGGACCACATACATCTGTATGTGTGATTTCTAGCAAATCTGTTGCTCTCTCCATAGTACCGGAGAACGGTGTTTTAGTCATCTTGCCCATGAGGCACGGTTCGCAAGTACCAAGTGATTCATAATCAAGTGGTTCCAAAAGTCCATCAGTATGGAGTTTCTTCATGCGCTTTACACCGATATGACCTAAACGGCAGTGCCACAAATAAGTTACACCATCATTATCAACTCTGCATCTTTTGGCTTCAACATTATGAATATGTGTGTCACTACTATCGAGATTCAATAAGAATAGACCACTCTTCAAGGGTGCATGACCATAAAAGATATTACTCATATAAATAGAACAACCATTATTCTCTGATTTAAATGAATAACCGTCTCGCATCAAACAAGATCCAGATATAATGTTCGTGCTTAATGCTAGCACCAAATAACAATTATTTAGGTCTAATATTAATCCCGAAGGTAGATGTAGAGGTAGCGTGCCGACTGCGATCACATCGACTTTGGAACCGTTTCCCACGCGCATCGTCACCTCGTCCTTAGCCAATCTTCGCTTAATCCGTAGTCCCTGTTTTGAGTTGCAAATATTAGCAACAGAACCAGTATCAAATACCCAGGTGCTACTGCGAGCATTAGTAAGGTACACATCAATAACATGTATATCACATATACCTTTGTTCACCTTGCCATCCTTCTTATCCGCCAAATACTTGGGGCAGTTCTGCTTCAATTGACCAGTCTGCTTGCAGTAGAAGCACTCAGTTTTAGGCTTAGGTCCAGACTTTGGTTTGTTCTCTTGAGCAGCAACTTGCTTGATGTTCTTCTTGAAGTTCCCCTTCTTCTTCCCTTTGCCCTTTTTCTTGAAACTAGTGGTCTTGTTGACTATCCACACTTGATGCTCCTTTTTGATTTCTACCTCCGCAGCTTTCAGCATTGCGAAGAGCTCGGGAATAATCTTATTCATCCCTTGCATATTATAGTTCATCACGAAGCTCTTGTAGCTTGGTGGCAGTGATTGGAGAATTCTGTCAATGACAAAATCATCTGGAAGATTAACTCCCATCTGAACCAAGTGATTATTATACCCAGATATTTTGAGTATATGCTCACTGACAGAACTGTTCTCCTCCATCTTGCAGCTATAGAACTTATTGGAGACTTCATATCTCTCAATCCGGGCATTTGCTTGAAATATTAACTTCAACTCCTAGAACATCTCATATGCTCCATGACATTCAAAATGTCGTTGAAGTCCTGATTCTAAGCCGTAAAGCATGGCACACTGAACTATCGAGTAGTCATCAGCTTTGCTCTACCAGACGTTCATAACAACTGGTGTTGCTCCTGCAGCAGGCCTGGCACCCAGTGGTGCTTCCAGGACGTAACTCTTCTGTGCAGCAATGAGGATAATCCTCAAGTTACGGACCCAGTCCGTGTAATTGCTACCATCATCTTTCAACTTTGCTTTCTCAAGGAACGCATTAAAATTCAACGGAACAACAGCACGGGCCATCTATCTACAATCAAACATACATAAGCAAGATACTATCAGGTACTAAGTTCATGATAAATTTAAGTTCAATTAATCAAATTACTTAAAGAACTCCCACTTAGATAGACATCTCTCTAATCCTCTAAGTGATCACATGATCCAAATCAACTAAACCATGTCCGATCATCACGTGAGATGGAGTAGTTTCACTGGTGAACATCAATATGTTGATCATATCTACTATATGATTCATGCTCGACCTTTCGGTCTCCGTGTTCTGAGGCCATATCTGCATATGCTTGGCTCGTCAAGTATAACCTGAGTATTCCGCGTGTGCAGCTGTTTTGCACCCGTTGTATTTGAACGTAGAGCCAATCACACCCGATCATCACGTGGTGTCTCAGCACGAAGAACTTTTGCAACGGTGCATACTCAGGGAGAACACTTCTTGATAATTTAGTGAGAGATCATCTTATAATGCTACCACCAATCAAAGCAAGATACGATGCATAAAAGATAAACATCACATGCAATCAATATAAGTGATATGATATGGCTATCATCATCTTGTGCCTATGATCTCCATCTCCGAAGCACCGTCATGATCACCATCGTCACCGGCGTGACACCTTGATCTCCATCGTAGCATCGTTGTTGTCTCGCCAATCTTATGCTTCCACGACTATCGCTACCGCTTAGTGATAAAGTAAAGCATTACAGCGCGATTGCATTGCATACAATAAAGCGACAACCATATGGCTCCTGCCAGTTGCCGATAACTCGGTTACAAAACATGATCATCTCATACAATAAAATTCAGCATCATGTCTTGACCATATCACATCACAACATGCCCTGCAAAAACAACTTAGACGTCCTCTACTTTGTTGTTGCAAGTTTTACGTGGCTGGTACGGGCTTAAGCAAGAACCAATCTTACCTACGCATCAAAACCACAACGATAGTTTGTCAAGTTGGTGCTATTTTAACCTTCGCAAGGACCGGGCGTAGCCACACTCAGTTCAACTAAAGTTGGAGAAACTGTCACCCGCAAGCCACCTATATGCAAAGCACGTCGGGAGAACCGGTCTCACGTAAGCGTACGCGTAATGTCGGTCCGGGCCGCTTCGTCCAACAATACCGCCGAACCAAAGTATGACATGCTGGTAAGCTGTATGACTTATATTGCCCACAACTCACTTGTGTTCTACTCGTGCATATAACATCAACACATAAAACCTAGGCTCGGATGCCATTGTTGGGGAACGTAGTAATTTCAAAAAAATTCCTACACACACGCAAGATCATGGTGATGCATAGCAACGAGAGGGGAGAGTGTGATCTACGTACTCTTGTAGATCGACAACGGAAGTGTTTGGTTGATGTAGTCGTGCGTCTCCACGGCCCGACCGATCAAGCACCGAAACTATGGCACCTCAGAGTTCTAGCCCACGTTCAGCTCGATGACGATCCCCGGACTCTGATCCAGCAAAGTGTCGGGGAAGAGTTCCGTCAGCACGACGGCGTGGTGACGATCTTGATGTACTACTGTCGCAGGGCTTCGCCTAAGCACCGCTACAATATTATCGAGGACTATGGTGGCAGGGGACGCTGCACACGGCTAAGAATATGATCACGTGGATCAACTTGTCTGTCTCTGGGGTGCCCCTACCTTCGTATATAAAGGTTCCAGAGGGGGAGGCCGGCCGGCCATCATAGGGCGCGCCAGGAGGAGTCCTACTCCCTCCGGGAGTAGGACTTCTCCCCCAATCCTAGTTGGAATAGGATTCGTGAGGTGGAAAAGAGAGAGAGAGAAGGAGGGGGCGCCGGCCCCCTCTCTCCTTGTCCTATTCGGACTAGGGGCGAGGGGCGCGCGGCCCAACCCTGGCTGCCTCTCCTCTTCTTCCACTAAGGCCCATATAGCTCCCGGGGGGTTCCAGTAACCTCCCGGTACTCGAGTAAAATCCCGATTTCACCCGGAACACTTCCGATATCCAAACATAGGCTTCCAATATGTCAATCTTTATGTCTCGACCATTTCGAGACTCCTCGTCATGTCCGTGATGTCATCCGGGACTCCAAACAACCTTTGGTACATCAAAACGTATAAACTCACAATGTAACTGTCATCGAAACCTTAAGCGTGCGGACCCTACGGGTTCGAGAACAATGTAGACATGACCGAGACATGTCTCCGGTCAATAACCAATAGCGGGACCTAGATGCCCATATTGGCTCCTACATATTCTACGAAGATCTTTATCGGTCAGACCGCATAACAACATACGTTGTTCCCTTTGTCATCGGTATGTTACTTGCCCGAGATTCGATCGTCGGTATCCAATACCTAGTTCAATCTCGTTACCGGCAAGTCTCTTTACTCGTTCCGTAATACATCATCTCACAACTAACTCTTTAGTTGCATTGCTTGCAAGGCTTAAGTGATGTGCATTACCGAGAGGGCCCAGAGATACCTCTCCGACGATCGGAGTGACAAATCCTAATCTCGAAATACGTCAACCCAGCATGTACCTTTGGAGACACCTGTAGAGCACCTTTATAATCACCCAGTTACGTTGTGATGTTTGGTAGCACACAAAGTGTTCCTCCGGCACACGTGAGTTACATAATCTCATAGTCATAGGAACATGTATAAGTCATGAAGAAAGCAATAGCAACATACTAAACGATCGGGTGCTAAGCTAATGGAATGGGTCATGTCAATCAGATCATTCAACTAATGATGTGATCCCGTTTAATCAAATGACAACTCTTTGTCCATGGTTAGGAAACACAACCATCTTTGATTAACGAGCTAGTCAAGTAGAGGCATACTAGTGACACTCTGTTTGTCTATGTATTCACACATGTATTATGTTTCCGGTTAATACAATTCTAGCATGAATAATAAACCTTTATCATGATATAAGGAAATAAATAATAACTTTATTATTGCCTCTAGGGCATATTTCCTTCAAGGACAATGTCCTTTGAGGCTGCAGAAGATTAGTTGCTAGTTGCTACCATGTGCGTAGGATAAGATCAGATGCTGCTGCTGTAGGATAGTTATCCTCTTCGTATGGCAATATGCTTATTTTCCTTGGTTCCAACTACGCAGCAAATTCTCTTTCAAAAAAAATGTGGCGCATGCATGAGGATCAATCCTGTTGACTGCGTGACAATCATGTTTCCGTGAAGTTATTAGACATACAATACTTTTGAAATACCCATACTGTAACTGACCAAAGAACTAGAAGCAAAAGACATACAGTACATCACTTTTCAAATGCTCAATACTGTAGCTGACACACTAGAGAACTAGAAGAATAACCTGCATTAGAAACACTCGCTGGGTGCTTCCCTTGCCCCTGGCAATGTCAATGAATCATAGTGGTACTGTAGGCACCGAGGAAATTGTGGGAGACGTTGATTGTAAATGTCAATGTAAACAGAAATCATGATGTAAATTTTCTAATCTGAATTCTGAATTTGAATCAGAGTTGATTGTTAACTCTGAATCTTTCAGACCTCACTTCTTCAGTTTATCCTGAGGGTTCTTCTCCTAACCTTCACTTCTTGTATGTGAATGTGCTCCAGCTCACCCATGGTCTTGTTTATCCTGCAGGTTAGTGAGCAGCAGCAGGAGGAGCTCAAGCACGACCACCAAGAGGCACCACCGCAGCAGCAGGTAGCATGTCCATATCCGCCTCCCTCTCCCTCTGTTCCCAATCCTTTTTATTAGAATATACTGTGTACATTCTGAACCCCCTAATGTGACACAAGTATATGCACATGCTATGGTTTAAGTGTTGCTTGTGTATGGTAAATAGGTTGAGCACCCACCGCTATTTGATGCTATTTTGTTTAGGATTCTGTTCCTCTATGCATGTAATCTCCAGACCATGATCAAGCATATACACACAGTTAATTTGCATGGAATGATTACTACTAACTAAAGAAGGAAGCAGACTTCTTCACATAAAGGAAGATGTCTGTTTTAGTAATATAAACAAATAAAAAAAGATTGTTTGCATACAATCAGATCATTCTCACTTATTAGTGGAGTTCTAAGTATGTAGAATCTTTAGTTCTCTGGTTATATTACAGTCAAAATTATACTATGTGCATGATTTTATCAATTGTTGGCACTATGGATAGAGCTTTGTGTGTAGTCTGGAGTTGTTCCTGTTATTGTTCTATCCATTTAATTGGTGTTACATGTGTAGCCAGTAACCAGGACCTGCACTTGTGACATGCATATTCATATTGTCTCTATTGTCTTGTATGAATATCTCATTTTGACTAGCTCGGCTAAAAAAAGCTCGGTACTAGCTGAAATGTGTTTATCATTCTATAAAGAATTGTCCTTTACTCCTTCACTCCTTTTTTTGAATGTAATGTTCATAATATATTGGCTCCAGTTTTTCTAATTCTTCTAAGATGATTCATGTAACAGGGCGATCATGGAAGGCAAGCAGTCGTTCTGTTAGCCCAGTCCCGACTGTGGCATTTGATCTCTATCGAAGGAGCTCCATGCTGAAGAAGAATACACTTGTAGAGCTTGTAACATTACTTGGAGAGCTTGTAAAGTACTGTAGAGCTTTGCATTTGTAGAGCTTGTAAAGCATTGTATATATTAGAGCTTGTATTACGTGTCATTTGTAGAGCTTGTAGTGAATCTGGCTATTGTTATTTGAATTATTATGTGTGTTTTCTGCTTGCCTATTTAAATACTGGTTATTTTCTTACTATGAAATTCAAATATGATGTCAAATTGAAATATGAAGAATCTGAGCCTAATAGCTAGGACCCACTTATCAAAACCTGACAAGTGGGACCTGTTTGACTAATGAACCCATTAAAAAAAGAAAACTAAAACTGTTGGTGCAAAAAGGCCATGGCCCAGACAATAAAAAGGCCAAATTGTAGGGCTTGGCCCATGTAGTTCACCAAAATTAGTAGCGAAAAAAACACAAATAGGCTGAATTGTTGGGCTAGGCCCATGTAGAAAATCGAATTGGACCGGGCTAAATCTTGTGCCACATCAGATTGCCACGCTGGATGCCTACGTGGCCTGGGGAGGTTGCTAGTGACCAAAACGCCACAGTAGACGTATTTTGGTCATAAACGTCTTCGATCATTCCAAAAGAAAGGTCGCTATAGTCAATTTATGACGGCCAGCTTTTGACCTTATGTTTTTGGTCACAAAAAGGTCACAAATGGAAATTTGTGACCATTCAGTGACCAATAGTGGTGGTCACAAGTTGACATATTTCTTGTAGTGATAACGCAGGACATAATCCAATCAACCCATCGGGGAGCGAAACCCAACCTCTGCATCATTCTTCTGAGGAAGTCCCAGTCGACTCTGTCATACGCCTTAGATAAATCCAATTTGTATGCACAAAAGGATTCATGTACCTTGCTGCAGTGCTCAATTGCATGAAAAAACTCAAACGCCACTAATGCATTGTCAGTAATCAAGCGCCCCTGGACAAAGGCACTTTGATTCAGTGATACAATCTCACCAAGTATTGGCCTGAGTCTATTGACGAGACACTTCGCCACAATCTTGTATAGGACTGAGCACAGACTGATAGGACGGAAATCTTTAAGAGTTTCCGGTTGATCTGATTTTGGAATGAGCACAATCGCTGTGGAGTTCGTCTCAGAGGGCATATATCCCGTGGCAAAGAAAAGACGTACTGCCGCTACCACCGTGGTCTTCAGGACAGCCCAGTTTCGTTGGTAGAACTGTGCTGGGAATCCATCCGGCCCGGGTGCTTTCAAGGGCCCAATCTGAAACAAAGCGTCTGCAATCTCCTTCTCCGAAAACTCCATGCACAGGGAAGTGTTCATATCTTCTGTAACTTTCTGCTCTACCAAGTTGAGAATTTCATCCGCATTTAGAGATGGATCGCGGGTGAACAACTCTTTGAAGAATGAAGATGCCATCAGTTCCATGACCGAGGGGTTGCTCTACCATACCCCTGTGTCGTCCTTCAACTTTTTTACCTTGTTCTTTCGGGCTCTCCAAACAGATTGGCTATGGAAAAACTTAGTATTTCTGTCACCGTCTTTGAGGCAATTAACACGTGAGCGTTGCAGCCAAAGAAGCTCCTCTTTATAGAGCAACTCGTCCATGCTATCAGATAGTCGGTGGATTTCGCTTTAGTCACCATTTGATTGCACTAGCTGCTCAAGTTTACGTCGCGTACGCTCCACCTCTCGCATGATATTACCAAACCGCCGTCGGCTCCAGCCATGTAGCTCCTCCATGATTTTGTTTAGTCCAGCTGTTACCGAAGCCAGATTCCCACTTGTTTGGGTAGCATCCCAAGCCCTTTGGATGATCTCTGAAAATTCGCCTGCTCGTTCCCAGAATATTTCATATTGGTTGGTGCGGCCACGGCTTGGTGGGCGCTCTTCCTTCTGCAACTCAATTATGATCGGTAGATGATCAGAACAAGGGGACACGCGGTGTACCACACGTGCATCAAAGAATAAGTCCCTCCAGCGGTCGTCGGCTAGGGCTCGGTCCAACCTAACTTTGACATTCGCTCTTCCTTTTCGCTTGTTATCATACGTGAATGGTGCTCCTGAAAACCCAAGGTCATGGAGCTCACAGTCTTGGACAATGTCACGGAAGGCTGCAATCTGGCAAGCAGGCCGAGGGGTAGCTGACAAGTGCTCGCATTGCCAGAGAGCTTCATTGAAGTCTCCCATCAGCATCCACGGGAGATCAGTACTAGCCCTCAACTGCGACATGATGGACCACATTCGATGTCTATTTTCAGTACGTGGTTCGCCATACACACAAGTAAGATGCCACAACGGATCATTGGGTGAGGCACGAACATAAGCATCAATCATTCTTTCATTCTGATCTTTGATCTCAACTGACAACTGATCATTCCAAAACAAAGCTAGACCACCGCTGTTTTTTATGTGTTTGATCTTCTTGATTTTGTTTGAAGTGTCAAATGTTATTTGTGTTGGGCGTGCACGCTGTTTTTTTGCAGCCCATGCTGGAGCGGCTCGCGTGCGCTATACTTTCCAGTGGCCACTGGAGCAAGCGATGTGCTGCGCGCAAAAACTTGCTATTTCGGCGCTATAAGGGTTATTTTAACGCGCCGCGCGTTGCACACCTGTTAAGGGAGCTCACAGCCACCTATTTGTGCATAGTGAGCAAGCTTTGACTTGGCTTGTTGGATCTTACGTTATTTTTGCCATTTTAGGAAGAGAATAATGTTGCGAGAGTGCTTTTCTATATCGGCTGTGTATGGATTGTCCGTGATTACTTTTGATATTCATGCTATTTTTTACTTGTTGTTAAAATTTATTTTGTTTTATAATGTTTTGTTTCTTTTCTTATTTCAATGTGTACCTCACGTTTCATTGCTTATATTGACAAAAACAAAAAATAGTGCAATATAAGGAATGAGACACGATGTATGTTCTGCTGCGCGATATTCATAATGTTTTGATGATACACGATGAAACATTATGATTCACTTTGGAACAAGAAAAAAAATCTGATGTAACACTTTGAATTTTGAAACATGACAAATTTTGACAACAACAAAAAGTAGCATGAATCTCAAAGTAACCATCAACGGTAGATTCCCGTGCATGCATGATTGAATCTCATTTCTCGTAACGTTTTGTATCTTGCAGATGCATTCGATTGCAAGCAAATAAATCTCCCCTCGTCTAATAAGGTAAACACTTCTAATGTTGATTAGATATACACAGAGCCAGAGGACCTGGCGCTGGCGCAGTCTGCTGGGGCGAAGGTCACGGTGCCCTTGTCGAGGTCGTACCCAACGTGCATGTTCTGCTGCGCAATATTCCCGATGATGGACACAGGAGGAAACTGCAGGGCCACCACCGCCAAGCACAGGGTCCCCTCATGCAAAACTACGAACGTGTTCTCGGACTTGAGCGTGACCGCCGCGCCACCGCCCAGTTCCAGCGTAACGTCAGGGATCATCGCCGCAACCTGCCCCTCTCCTACACCGCTCACGTCGAAGCACAGTGGCAGGAGTTCTTCCGGCGACTTCGCCGGCGGGAGCTTGACCCTCCGGGCTAGCTCTTTCACCAATGGGTCCACAAGCTCGTTCGCGAGGTACGTCAGCGTCGAGCCGGAGTCGACGATGACGGGGTACTGCTGCGGCGCCGCGAAGGTCTTGTTCCCGATCTTGACGGACCGGAGGTCGACGGTGTAGTAGGTCTTCACTTCGGATGGGATCAGCGGCGTCGTCGCCGCGCCGGGCTCCGTCACGGCGGCGCGGGGACCGAAGTTGAGCATGGAGGAGGCGTTGATGGAGTAGGGCACGAGGCAGTAGGAGAACCTCCGGCCGAGCGATGTGTCTGCGGCTAACTGATTGACGAGGGAGAGGTCGCCGCCACCGAGTCCGACGAGGCCGTCCCCGATGAACGAGCCGATCATGGTCGTGGAGCAGCCGAAGTTGACGTTGGCCACGCGCATCGCCCGATCGCCGCGGGTGCCTTGGTCGTCGGCGAAGGTGAAGGTCTCTGTGGAGAGGAGGCCGCTCGTCGACTGGGAGCCGTCGCCGTAGGAGTAGAGATACCCGCACTTGGAGTCGGCGCAGGAGGCTTCCGGGAGCGCGCGGCATGCGCCGGAGCCGCAGCTCACGAGACCGAACGTCGTCGAATTGGAGGAGTTGAACTGGACGCCCGGCGGCGGCGCGGGGGCTGGAGCGGGAGCGGGCGCGCGGGCGTGACGGGCGGCCGCCAGACCAGGAGCGCCGGCTCCGTTGCTGCAGTTGAGCCAGATGAGGTCGCTGCCGGTGTCGGCGATGGCGAGCATGCGGGTGGGCGGCGTGCCCACGTTCACGGCCATCATGTACTCGAAGGGCCTGGAGGTGAGCTCGGACACGGCGCCGTCGGCTGATGGTGCGTCGGCGCGGCTGTAGGAGCGCGAGAGCGCAGCGGCGCGCGATGTGGAGCGGCGCGCGGCCTCGAGCACGCGGGCGGGCGCGGTGAGCGACGGGTCACGGTACGGCGACTTGACGGAGTCACGGTGGATGAACTCCACGCTGAACCCATCGCCGCCGACGTACGCCGTGCACAAAAACTTGTGCGCCGTCAGGACGACGCCAACGAGCAGCAGAACGCGGGATGTCATCGTCGCAGGCATTGTGTGCTAACTCAACTGCGGGGTTACTTGCCAATGGTGCGTTGCTACTGCTATGCAGAGTATTAATAGGGGAATTGGAGTAAGTTGATTAATGGGGGGACGAATGGGGCAAGTCAGTACAGGCTATGAACTGTGATTCCCATCAGCCAGCTGCTTGCATTATGCATACTAATTACGTCCGTGCTGCACTACTCACGGAATTCAGGGTAGATGTACGTGCTGCACTACGCACGGAATTCAGGGTAGATTCCAAGAGAGCTGGAGAGTATGGAAAAGATCACCAGGCTGTTCGTCTCGTCCGCTCCCGCGAGCGGGGAGGCGAACCCTTGCGCTCTCCTCCTCCAGCCCCCCGTTCCTCCCTCCCCCTCCTCATCGCCGCTGGCTCGCGCCGCCGGGCAAAGCCCGGCCGGCGTTGGCGGCGGCAGGGCTTCTTCCCCCTCCTCGCGGCAGGCTGGCGCGGGGCAGATCCTTGGCTTGGAGGCGCGCCGTTCTGCAGACGGCGTGGCGTGGCGGCGGCCAGGGCTGCATGGCGGAGGTGGCCTGGGATGGCCGCGCGGGCGGCCGCTCGTCGAGGGCTCGGTGGGGGCTTGCCAGCTAGGGCGGCGGCGGTGGGCATCTCGGCCCAGATCTGGATCGGGCGGGTGCTCGGGCAGGCGGCTGGCGGGCGACGCAGGCCAAGATGGCAAGGGCCGCTCGGCGGCGTGCGGGGCGGGGTGGTGCGGCTGGCTGCTTCGGGGGCTGGCCCGGTTCCGCCTGGCTCGCAGCGGCGCTTCGGTGGGCGCATGGCGGCGGCGCGGGGCTCGTGGCGGCGCCCGGTGGGTGTGGGCGGCGTGGCTCCTGTACTCGGTCGGCAGCGTGGTGGGCCTCGTGGTGGTGGCCCCGTGGCGGCGGGGGCCTGCGGGGAGTTGGGTGTCTCCGTCTCCGACCTGGATCGGCCATGGTCGGGGACTTCGGTGGCGGCCCTCCCCAGCGGCTCAGACGCTTGGAGCTCGGCGGGCGGCGTGGGGTGGGCAGAGGCCGGGGTGGCCGTTACTCCAGCCATGGATGGCTCCAGGGTGGCTTGGCAAGTTGGCTTCGGCGAAGGCTGGCTCGTCCTGGCGTCGGTTCGTCCGTAGTTGACTTGTATCGGCCTTTGCCCCCTCTCCTCGTTGTCCGGTCGCTATGTTCAGCAAAGGGCTGGCCTTCTCCCAGCTGCGGTCCATCGCTCATCTCGTGCCCGATGCGCAGGTCCGAGCTTGTCTCGCGCACAGTGTCGCAGGACTAATCTCGTCTCATGCACGGTGCAGCAGGACTGAGCCCGTCTCGCGCACGGGGTTGCGGGAGCAAGCTCGCCTCACGCCCGGTGCTGCAGGACGGGTCGATGGAGGCCTGGTCGCCGGCCTATTGGGTCTCGGCGTTGGGGTCGCCGAGGTGTGCGGAAGGTGGGACCTTTCTGCTCGTCTCTTTGGTTGGGATAGCGGCAGGTCCCGGGTGAGGGGGTGTCAAGGTCTTGGATGCCGGGGCAGCGGCCCTAGTGGTAGTTGTGTGGCTCTCTCAGGCGGAGGCCGTGGCTCGGTGCTGCCCGGTGGCCATGGCTGTGTGGGCGGCATGGTCGCGGGGTGTGGCGTTCGGTGGCGGTGAGGTTTAGCCGGGGTGAAAACCTGTTCTATCTTCGGACGGACCGGCGGCGGCATAGCTCGTACCCTTCTTGAAGGCGTCGTCGCGGCTCTCATTGCCCATCGTGCGGCTTCGAGGGAAACTCTGATCATCGGATTGGGCGGTGGCGGCGCTCCGGTGCCGTACCCTTCCTGAAGGCGCCGCCTTGGAGCCCACGGTTCGTCATATGCGGCTTCATCTCTTCGGGGTAGTAGTTCTAGGAGTGGTGTTGCCGCGCTCAGCGCCTATGTATCATGCCTTGGGTGTGTGCGTGTGTTATGGTGGCGTGCGTTTGTACTGGGTTGTTGGGATCATGCTTTATATATAAAGCGGGGCGAAAGCCTTTTTCGGTAGAGATGGAGAGTACGTAATGTACTCCCTCTGTTCTTAAATGTATAAGTATTTTAGAGTTTTAGAGATTTCAATATGGAGTACATACAACGCGTGAATCTACATTTTAAAATATGTTTACATACATTTGTATATAGTATAAGGGCGGTGCTTCAGTAGACCCCCCCCCCCCCCCCAAGACGTAGAAGGGCAGAATGGTCATACAGAAGAGACGTATGCCCACCTCGTATTGTATAGTTCCGCCGGGAGTACGTATACCACGCACATGCCAAAAAAACTGCCAATTGCATGAACTACTCGCCCGCCCCATCTTCTCGCCCGCCCGGAGATCACGGTCCTTCCAAGTGGCCGATCGCCGCCATCGCGGATCGCCGCTGTCCGAACCCCGTTCGACGCCGCCGTCGCCGTCCCAACGGCGTCCATCGCCGCATCTCACCATCGTCATTCGACGCCGCGGATGTGAAGGGCCCGACGTCCGCCGCCGCCTCCGCATCTCACCGTCTTCATCCGATGCCACGGGTTGCTCGTCGTGCACATCGCCGCCTGCTAGATTCAAGGCGGGGACACCTGCCTCAAGGCCGTCGTCGAACGCTGGCCACGTCTACACCATGGCCCAAGTTTTGTCAACTAAACCTAGCGGGCATGATAGATAGAAGTGATTCGGTTCATGTACTGATTTAGGGTTTAGGGTTCATCAAAACCTCCCGCCGCAGCGCCGCCTCTACGGACTACCACATGATTTAGAGAACTAGCGTTGCCCTTAGGCATGATCCACTGTACTAAACTTAACACGCAATAAATTATCAATGTTTTGCCGTTCTGTGAGTTAGCTTTATTAACATGGACGAACAACTTGCATTCACGAGGGATGAGAATGATACTGATAAGGTGACTAAGACTGATAACGATAATTTTAATGAAGATAATGACAGTAGCGACAACGATTTCGTCTCGTCATATGATATCTTACCTCCAAAGGATTTTGATAATAATGAACATGGCGTAAATACTGAAAATGTAAGTGGCATATATTTTGATTTTATTTTTGAATTTGCAAAGTATGGCATGGCTAACTATTTATCTATGTATACGAATTTGCAGGAAGATGTAGATGTTGACAATGTGCAAAATAGTTTTCAGGAATAATTCGCAGATAACTTGAGCCAGGTTAGTTGATAAATGTTGTACATCGATCAATAGTATGAATAAAATGATAGTAATTGACATATATATATATTTTTTCATATGAATTTTGTAGGAGGAGTCAGATGGTCCTAGCAATGATCATGATGAGGGAGAGATCGACATTGAGGAGGCTCGAAGGCAGCATCACATGCTGGAGACACATGGGAAGGTCATGGCTATGACCTTTCGGTCGCAAGGAGATGCATACATATTCTACAACAATCACGCCAAAGAGCACGGGTTTAGCATCAGGAAAGAAAAGGTGAAACGAGGTGCTTTAGGAATGATATGGTACCAGTGGTTTCTTTGCACCAGGGCAGGGAGAAGGCAGAGCAAGTTCATAACGATGGAGGGCCGCAAGCACAGGCTTAGACCGGAGACTCGTTGCGACTGCGGTGCACATATGGTGGTGAAGCTGGACAGAGAACGTGGTATTTGGTTCGTCGCGTCATTCGTGGATGATCACAACCACGCGATGGCTCGGCCCGACGATGTTTGTTTTTTATGGTCACACAGATGGATTGGAGATGGCTAGAGGGCTGAAATATTGGCGATGGAAGTGACCGGGATAAGAAATCATATACTAATGGACAACTTCATCAGCAGATACGGTTCGTACGATAAGTGCAAGCTTATCAGGAGGGGCATTTACAATCTTTGCTGCAGATAAAAAATGAAGCTCATTGCAAAGGGTGATGCTGAGACGGCAGTTGGAATTATGAGGAGCGGGAAGGAGAAGGACCCTAAGTTTTTTTGAGTATGTGCTTGACAAGGAAGGGCGACTGAAGAGTATGTTCCGGTGCAATGCACAGTTGCGGAGGGACTATCAGGACTACGGAGATGTGGTCATGTTTGATAGCACATATAAGATGAACAAATATGGTATGTTGTTCGTCCCCTTTATCGGAGTTAACAACCACCATTGCACCACAATGTTTGGTTGTGCCATCATTGCTAATGAGATGGAAGGGACATACGTGTGTGTAGCGCCCCGAGACCGATGTGCCAGGTGTCGTCCAGTTATTCGTTGTTGTTGCCCTGTCATTGCTTGCATGTCATGCATTGCATATCATGTCATCATGTGCATTTCATTTGCATACGTGTTCGTCTCATGCATCCGAGCATTTTCCCGTTGTCCGTTTTGCATTCCGGCGCTCCGTTCTCCTCTGGTGGTCATTTCTACCTTTCTTTCGTGTGTGGGGATTAAACATTTCCGGATTGGACCGAGACTTGCCAAGCGGCCTTGGTTTACTACCGGTAGACCGCCTGTCAAGTTTCGTATCATTTGGACTTCGTTTGATACTCCAACGGTTAACCGAGGGACCGAAAAGGCCTCGTGTGTGTTGCAGCCCAACACCCCTCCATTTTGGGCCCAAAACCCACCTAAACCTGTTCCATCCTCTCGGTCGTTCGATCACGATCGCGTGGCCAAAAACCGCATCTCATTTGGACTCTCCTAGCTCCCTCTACCTATAAATATGTGTTCCTCTCGAAATTTTCGGCAGATGAAACCCTAGATCCACTCCCTCCGCGCGCAGCCGGACGTTTCTTCCCGCGCCGCCCGGACTTGTCCACCGCCCGGCCACCTCACTCCCACCAATGGGGAGCCGCCACATCAGCCGCGCCACCGCTCCGGGCCAACCGCGGCGCGCCACCTCAGCCCAGCCGCTCCCTCTCTCTCCTCAGCCCCGTCGGCGGCCCGATCGGATCCGCCGCCGCCCGGTGTTCTCGCCTCCCCGCGCATGCTTGCCCGAGCCGCCGCTCGCGCCATGCGCCGCCTTCACCGCGGGCCACCATCGCCGGCGCCGCCTTGCGCCGTCCCGATAGCCGCCGGAGCCGAGCTCCCTCGCCGCCCTGCTCCAGCCCCGGTCGCCGCCATGCCCCGCCGCTGCTTCGCCGCTCGGCCAAGCTCGCCGTCCGCCATGGCCGAGCTCCGCCTTGCTCCGCCCCTCGCCGGAATCACCGCGCCGCTCGCCGGAGTCCGTCCCGGCCAGATCCGCCCCGCCTGGATGAGATCCATTGGGAGTCCAACCAAACACGCCACCCTCAGATCTGCACCGCTCCGTCCCGGATCCCTCTGTCCCGCGTTGACTTTCGCGGAGGTATATTTTCACTAAGTCCCGGAGATTGCAGATCCATGTTGCCCTGTTCGAGGCCTCGTAACTTTGCATCTGTAGCTCCGATTCTTGCATATAGCATATCAAAATGTTCGTCTCAGAGAGTACATCATTTCATTCCATTGCATCATTTCCATTTGAGTTCATGTTGATGCCCGAAATGCTGTTAGAAGAAAGCTACTTGAGTTAATTGTCAGATCTGCTACTCCATCTTAGACTTTTGTCATTTTTGCCATGATTATTGTGTGCATGATATGATCATGAGCTCTACATATGTTTTGTTAAGGGTTTTGTTATCTTTCCAGAGGTGCAACCCAGGTATTTTTGTGATGTGTGTGGTGACTAGTGCAAGCATGCAAAGTGAGGCACTTGGTAATTCTGTTTTCAGGGACTTAACATTTTCACTAAGTCCTGGGATTGTTTAGTTCATGATGCCATATGTTCATGTTGTTTCCTAGTGATCCGTGCCTCTTTTGAGGATGATCAGTAAAGGAGTTTTGTTAATATTGTAGTGCTCTATCCATCCATGTCTTTGTTTGCATATATGGAGCACCCTAGCTTGAGTCAACCTTGCTCTACTTTTGCTACTTTGTGAATCTGGGCAGATCGTCAACTTGTTTGCGATTTTGCCGATGTTGTTGTAGTTGATCCGTGCATGCTATGATATTGTTCTTGCCATGTCTAGCTTGCATTTTGTGCCTTCTTAATGGATGTATGCTTTTCTTGCCATGACTTGCACCATAGTGAGTGCATCGAGCTCGTAAACATGCCTATTTGAGTTATGATTTCAGCATGTCCCAGTTTTTCACCAAGTCTGAAACTGATTATGTTTTTGCTATGTTCATGTGCTTGTTAGTATATTTTGTGATCCCTTTTGGCTCAAGGTCACTAAGGGACTTTTATTAAGCTATTTGAGTAGCTCCATGCCATGCTTTACTTTGTCATGTTCAGGTCCTGTAGCATGTAGTTTTGTTGCTCCGAAGAGGGCTAACTGATCTGAAATTCCAGACGTGTTAATTTCACTAAGTCTGAGATCTGTTTACCGTTTGCATTTTTGGCATGCTTGTTTGAACCTGTTAATGGATGATTTGGCCGTAGCTCAGTGCTAGACTTTTGTTAAGCATCTTGAATGCATCCCTGCCATGTATTTTGATGCCATGTTTGGGTGATGTAGCATGTTCATCTCATTGCATTTAGATGACTACTTGCTGTATATCGCAGACCAGTGTCATATTTGAATCGCTTACCATTTCCAAACCGTAACTCCGATTCTGGCGTTCTTTATATTGTTTTCAAGCGATTTCATCTCATCTTTCCAGTGGCACACTTGGATTTCCAAGTTGAGGCTAGGTTCTTGCATTCCCTGTCCAATCATGCATATGCATCGCATACCGCATCTCGCATATCATACCATGTTCATGTGTTGGTTGGTTACTATGTTGTGTGCTTCTTTTCCGGTGTTGCTTCTTCGGGTTGGTTCCGGTAACGTCGTGTTTGTGAGGACCCGTTCGTCTATGTCCGTTTGTCTTCTTCATGGACTCGTTCTTCTTCCTTGCGGGATTTCAGGCAAGATGATCATACCCTCGAAATCACTACTATCTTTGCTTTGCTAGATGCTCGCTCTTTTGCTATGCATATGCTGCGATACCTACCACTTTCTTATCATGCCTCCCATATTGTTGAACCAAGCCTCTAACCCACCTTATCCTAGCAAACCGTTGTTTGGCTATGTTACCGCTTTGCTCAGCCCCTCTTATAGCGTTGTTAGTTGCAGGTGAAGATTGAAGTTTGTTCCTTGTTGGAACATGGAGATGTTGTTCCTTGTTGGAACATGTTTACTTGTTGGGATATCACAATATATCTTATTTAATTAATGCATCTATATACTTGGTAAAGGGTGGAAGGCTCGGCCTTATGCCTGGTGTTTTGTTCCACTCTTGCCGCCCTAGTTTCCGTCATATCGGTGTTATGTTCCCGGATTTTGCGTTCCTTATGCGGTTGGGCTATTATGGGAACCCCTTGACAGTTCGCCTTAAGTAAAGCTTCTCCAACAATGCCCAACATTGGTTTTACCATTTGCCACCTAGCCTTTTCTTTCCCTTGGGTTCTGCAGACTCAAGGGTCATCATTATTTTAACCCCCCGGGCCAGTGGTCCTCTGAGTGTTGGTCCAACTTGTCAGCCGCCGGTGGCCACCAGGGGCAACTCTAGGCTGGCCTACCGGAAGTTTAGACAATCCGGTGTGCCCTGAGAAAGAGATATGTGCAGCTCCTATCGGGATTTGTCGGCACATTCGGGCGGTGTTGCTGGTTTAGTTTTACCCTGTCGAAATGTCTTGTTGTACCGGGATACCGAGTCTGATCGGAATGTCTCGAGTGGAGGTCTATTCCTTCGTTGACCGTGAGAGCTTGTGATGGGCTAAGTTGGGACACCCCTGCAGGGATTTGAACTTTCGAAAGCCATGCCCGCGGTTATGGGCAGATGGGAATTTGTTAACGTCCGGTTGTAGAAAACCTGAAGTTGACCTTAATTAAAATGAATCAACCGCGTGTGTAACCGTGATGGTCTCTTTCCGGCAGAGTCCGGGAAGTGAACACGGTGTTGGAGTTATGCTTGACGTAGGTTGCTCTAGGATCACTTCTTGATCACAGATTCTTGACCGTGCTTTTGCCTTCTCTTCTCGCTCTCATTTGCGTATGTTAGCCACCACATATGCTAGTCGCTTGCTGCAGCTCCACCTCATACTCTTTTACCCTACCTATAAGCTTAAATAGTCTTGATCGCGAGGGTGTGAGATTGCTGAGTCCCCATGACTCACAGATACTTCCAAAACCAGGTTGCAGGTGCCGATGTTATCGTGCAGGTGACGCAACCAAGCTCAAGGAGGAGCTCGTTGAAGTTCTTGTTCATCGTGTTGTTCCATTTTTTTCAGTTGATCAGTAGTGGAGCCCAGTTGGGACGATCGGGGACCATGTTGCTTTTGGGGTAGTCTTCTTTTATTTTGGTTCCATAGTGGGACCTTGATTGTATCTAGATGATGTAATGCTTTATTCACGTATTGTGTGAAGTGGCGATTGTAAGCCAACTATGTATCTCTTTCCCTTATGTATTACATGGGTTGTGTGAAGATTAACTCACTTCCGACATTGCTTACAATGCGGTTATGCCTCTAAGTCGTGCTTCGACACGTGGGAGATATAGCCGCATCGTGGGCGTTACACTGATCTAGTTGATGACCACTTGGCCATGGGTGAGAGTCAAGCCATCATGTGTGTCAAGCGCTTCACAGTCGGAATTGTGCAAGTATTTGTTCTGGAGTATTTGAGAGCTCCCAATGTTCTGGAGTATTTGTTTTGGAGATGAACAAGCTCGCGGGTTCCCAGCTATGCTTGGCTCAATAGATTGCATGCATTGGAGTTGGAAGAACTGTCATAAAGCCTGGCATGGACAATTCCACGACCAGAAAAAGGGCTCTACTATAATCCTTGAAGCGGTGGCCGATCAAGAGACTTGAATTTCGCATGCTTTTTTGGAATGCCTGGATCTTTGAGTGACATAGACGATGTTAATAGGTCACCACTCATGAATAAGATTGCAAATGGTGAACTGCCACCGGTGCAGTTTGTAGCAAATGACCATACATACAACTATGGCTACTATCTTGCGGATGGCATCTACCCAAAGTGGCAAACATTTGTGAAGCCGTTGAAAAAACGAAAGGTAAGAAAAATCTAGATTTTCACAATGCTCGGGCTAGTAAAGATGTGGAAAGAGTTTTTGGGATTTTGCAAGCCCAATTTGCTATTGTGAGAGGAACGGCTAAATTTTGGTATCAAAAGATCCTTTGGTACATCATGCATGCTTATGTGATCATGCATAACATGATCATTGAGAATGAGCGTGGCCAAGATTTAGACTACTCTCAGTATGAACTCTTGGGACATCCCGTGCGAGTGCGGCGGAGGGCTACGAGGATGGCCTGATTTGTTCCCTTTGTCATCGGTATGTTACTTGCCCGAGATTCGATCGTCGATATCTCAATACCTTGTTCAATCTCGTTACCAGCAAGTCTCTTTACTCGTTCCGTAATACATCATCCCGCAACTAACTCATTAGTTGCAATGCTTGCAAGGCTTAAGTGATGTGCATTATCGAGAGGGCCCAGAGACACCTCTCCGACAATCGGAGTGACAAATCCTAATCTCGAAATACGCCAACCCAACAAGTACCTTTGGAGACACCTGTAGAGCACCTTTATAATCACCCAGTTACGTTGTGACGTTTTGTAGCACACAAAGTGTTCCTCCGATAAACGGGAGTTGCATAATCTCATAGTCATAGGAACATGTATAAGTCACGAAGAAAGCAATAGCAACATACTAAACGATCGGGTGCTAAGCTAACAGAATGGGTCAAGTCAATTACATCATTCTCCTAATGATGTGATCTCATTAATCAAATGACAACTCTTTGTCTATGGTTAGGAAACTTAACCATCTCTGATCAATGAGCTAGTCAAGTAGAGGCATACTAGTGACATACTGTTTGTCTATGTATTCACACATGTATTATGTTTCCGGTTAGTACAATTCTAGCATGAATAATAAACATTTATCATGATATAAGGAAATAAATAATAACTTTATTATTGCCTCTAGGGCATATTTCCTTCAGTATCCCACTTGCACTAGAGTCAATAATCTAGATTACACAGTAATGATTCTAACACCCATGGAGCCTTGGTGCTGATCATGTTTTGCTCGTGGAAGAGGCTTAGTCAACGGGTCTGCAACATTCAGATCCGTATGTATCTTGCAAATTTCTATGTCTCCGACCTGGACTAAATCCTGGATGGAATTGAAGCTTCTCTTGATGTGCTTGGTTCTCTTGTGAAATCTGGATTCCTTCGCCAAGGAAATTGCACCAGTATTGTCACAAAAGATTTTCATTGGACCCGAAGCACTAGGTATTACACCTAGATAGGATATGAACTCCTTCATCCAGACTCCTTCATTTGCTGCTTCCGAAGCATCTATGTACTCCACTTCACATGTAGATCCCGCCACAACGCTTTGTTTAGAACCGCACCAACTAACAGCTCCACCGTTCAATGTAAACATGTATCCGGTTTGCGATTTAGAATCGTCTGAATCAGTGTCAAAGCTTGCATCAATGTAACCATTTACGATGAGCTCTTTGTCACCTCCATAAACGAGAAACATATCCTTAGTCCTTTTCAGGTATTTCAGGATGTTCTTGACTGCTGTCCAGTGATCCACTCCTGGATTAATTCGGTACCTCCCTGCTAGACTTATAGCTAGGCACACATCAGGTCGGGTACACAGCATTGCATACATGATAGAGCATATGGCTGAAGCATAGGGAACATCTTTCATTTTCTCTCTATCTTCTGTAGTGGTTGGGCATTGAGTCTTACTCAACTTCACACCTTGTAACACAGGCAAGAACCCTTTCTTTGCTTGATCCATTTTGAACTTCTTCAAAACTTTGTCAAGGTATGTGCTTTGTGAAAGTCCAATTAAGCGTCTTGATCTATCTCTATAGATCTTGATGCCCAATATATAAGTTTCTTCACCGAGGTCTTTCATTGAAAAACTCTTATTCAAGTATCCCTTTATGCTATCCAGAAATTCTATATCATTTCCAATCAACAATATGCCATCCACATATAATATTAGAAATGCTACAGAGCTCCCACTCACTTTCTTGTAAATACAGGCTTCTCCAAAAGTCTGTACAAAAGCTAATGCTTTGATCACACTATCAAAGCGTTTATTCCAACTCCGAGAGGCTTGCACCAGTCCATAAATGGATCGCTGGAGCTTGCACACTTTGTTAGCTCCCTTTGGATCGACAAAACCTTCTGGCTGCATCATATACAACTCTTCTTCCAGAAATCCATTCAGGAATGCAGTTTTGACATCCATTTGCCAAATTTCATAATCATAAAATGTGGCAATTGCTAACATGATTCGGACAGACTTAAGCATCGCTACGGGTGAGAAGGTCTCATCGTAGTCAATCCCTTGAACTTGTCGAAAACCTTTTGCAGCAAGTCAAGCTTTATAGACAGTAACATTACCGTCAACGTCAGTCTTCTTCTCGAAGATCCATTTATTCTCAATTGCTTGCTGATCACCGGGCAAGTCAACCAAAGTCCATACTTTGTTCTCATACATGGATCCCATCTCAGATTTCATGGCCTCAAGCCATTTTGCGGAATCTAGGCTCACCATCGCTTCTTCATAGTTTGTAGGTTTGTCATGGTCTAGTAACATAACTTCCAGAATAGGATTACCGTACCACTCTGGTGCGGATCTTACTCTAGTTGACCTACGAGGTTCAGTAACAACTTGATCTAAAGTTTCATGATCATCATCATTAACTTCCTCACTGATTGGTGTAGGTGTCGCAGAAACCAGTTTCTGTGATGAACTACTTTCCAATAAGGGAGCGGGTACAGTTACCTCATCAAGTTCAACTTTCCTCCCACTCACTTCTTTCGAGAGAAACTCCTTCTCTAGAAAAACTCCGAATTTAGCAACCAAAGTCTTGCCTTCGGATCTGTGATAGAAGGTGTACCCAACAGTCTCCTTTGGGTATCCTATGGAGACACATTTCTCCAATTTTGGTTCGAGCTTATCAGGTTGAAGCTTTTTCATATAAGCATTGTAGCCCCAAACTTTCAGAAACGACAACTTTGGTTTCTTACCAAACCACAGTTCATAAGAAGTTGTCTCAACGGATTTCGATGGTGTCCTATTTAATGTGAATGCGGCCGTCTCTAAAGCATAACCCCAAAACGATAGCGGTAAATCAGTAAGAGACATCATAGATCGCACCATATCTAGTAAAGTATGATTATGACATTCGGACACACCATTACGCTGTGGTGTTCTGGGTGGCATGAGTTGCGAAACTATTCCGCATTGTTTCAAATGAAGACCAAACTCATAACTCAAATATTCTCCTCCAAGATCAGATCGTAGAAACTTTATTTTCTTGTTACGATGATTTTTAACTTCACTCTGAAATCCCTTGAACTTTTCAAATGTTTCAGACTTATGTTTCATTAAGTAGATATACCCATATCTGCTTAAATCATATGTGAAGGGGAGAAAATAACGATATTCGCCCCGAGCCTCAACATTCATCGGACTACATACATCTGTATGTATGATCTCCAACAAATCTGTTGCTCTCTCCATAGTTCCAGAGAACGGCGTTTTAGTCATCTTGCCCATGAGGCACGGTTCGCAAGTACCAAGTGATTCATAATCAAGTGGTTCCAAAAGTCCATCAGTATGGAGTTTCTTCATGCGCTTTACACCGATATGACCTAAACGGCAGTGCCACAAATAAGTTGCACTATCATTATCAACTCTGCATCTTTTGGCTTCAATATTATGAATATGTGTATCACCACTATCGAGAGTTAGCAAAAATAGACCACTCTTCAAGGGTGCATGACCATAAAAGATATTACTCATATAAATAGAACAACCATTAATCTCTGATTTAAATGAATAACCGTCTCGCATCAAACAAGATCCAGATATAATCTTCATGCTCAACGCTGGCACCAAATAACAATTATTTAGGTCTAATACTAATCCTGAAGGTAGATGTAGAGGTAGCGTGCCGACTGCGATCACATCGACTTTGGAACCATTTCCCACGCGCATCGTCACCTCGTCCTTAGCCAATCTTCGCTTAATCCATAGCCCCTGTTTCGAGTTGCAAACATTAGCAACAGAACCAATATCAAATCCCTAGGTGCTACTGCGAGCATTAGTAAGGTACACATCAATAACATGTATATCACATATACCTTTGTTCACCTTGCCATCCTTCTTATCCGCCAAATACTTGGGACAGTTCCGCTTCTAGTGACCAGTCTCCTTGCAGTAGAAGCACTCAGTCTCAGGCTTAGGTCCAGAGTTGGGTTCCTTCTCCTGAGCAGCAACTTGCTTGCTGTTCTTCTTGAAGTTCCCCTTCTTCTTCCCTTTGCCTTTTTTCTTGAAACTGGTGGTCTTATTGACCATCAACACTTGATGCTCCTTCTTGATTTCTACCTCAGCTGCCTTTAGCATTGCGAAGAGCTCGGGAATTGTCTTATCCATCCCTTGCATATTATAGTTCATCACAAAGCTCTTGTAGCTTGGTGGCAGTGATTGGAGAATTCTGTCAATGACGCTATCATCCGGAAGATTAACTCCAGGTAGAATCAAGTGATTGTAGTACCCAAACATCTTGGTTATATGCTCACTGAGAGAACAATTCACCTCCATCTTGCAGCTATAGAAATTATTGGAGACTTCATATCTCTCAATTCGGGCTTTTGTTTGAAATATTAACTTCAACTCTTGGAACATCTCATATGCTCCCGGTTCTAAGCCGTAAAGCATGGCACATTGAACTATTGTGTAGTCATCAGCTTTGCTCTGCCAGACGTTCTTAACATCGTAAGTTGCATCAGCAATAGGCTTGGCACTCAGCGGTGCTTCTAGGACGTAATTCTTCTGTGCAGCAATGAGGATAATCCTCAAGTTACGGACCCAGTCCATGTAATTGCTACCATCATCTTTCAACTTTGCTTTCTCAAGGAACGCATTAAAATTCAACGGAACAACAACACGGGCCATCTATCTAGAACCAACATAGACAAGCAAGATACTATCAGGTACTAAGTTCATAATAAATTTAAGTTTAATTAATCATATTACTTAAGAACTCCCACTTAGATAGACATCCCTATAATCCTCTAAGTGATCACGTGATCCATATCAACTAAACCATGTCCGATCATCACGTGAGATGGAGTAGTTTCAATGGTGAACATCACTATGTTGATCATATCTACAATATGATTCACGCTCGACCTTTCGGTCTCCGTGTTCCGAGGCCATATCTATTATATGCTAGGCTCGTGAAGTTTAACCTGAGTATTCCGCATGTGCAACTGTTTTGCACCCGTTGTATTCGAACGTAGAGCCTATCACACCCGATCATCACGTGTTGTCTCAGCACGAAGAACTTTCGCAACGGTGCATACTCAGGGAGAACACTTTATACTTCGATAATTTAGTGAGGGATCATCTTATAATGCTACCATCAAACAAAGCAAGATAAGATGCATAAAAGATAAACATCACATGCAATCAATATAAGTGATATGATATGGCCTTCATCATCTCGTGCTTGTGATCTCCATCTCCGAAGCACCGGCATGATCACCATCGTCACTGGCGCGACACCTTGATCTCCATCGTAGCATCGTTGTCGTCTCGCCAATCTTATGCTTCTACGACTATCGCTACCGCTTAGTGATAAAGTAAAGCATTACAGGGCGATTGCGTTGCATATAATAAAGCGACAACCATATGGCTCCTGCCAGTTGCCGATAACTCGGTTACAAAACATGATCATCTCATACAATAAAATTTAGCATCATGTCTTGACCATATCACATCACAACATGCCCTGCAAAAACAAGTTAGACGTCATCTACTTTGTTGTTGCAAATTTTACGTGGCTGCTACGGGCTAAGCAAGAACCGTTCTTACCTAAGCATCAAAACCACAACGATAGTTTGTCAAGTTGGTGTTGTTTTAACCTTCTCAAGGACCGGGCATAGCCACACTCGGTTCAACTAAAGTTGGAGAAACTGACACCCGCCAGCCACATGTGTGCAAAGCACGTCGGTAGAACCAGTCTCGCGTAAGCGTACGCGTAATGTCGGTCCAAGCCGCTTCATCCAACAATACCGCCGAATCAAAGTATGACATGCTGGTAAGCAGTATGACTTATATCACCCATAACTCACTTGTGTTCTACTCATGCACATGACATCTACGCATAAAACCTGGCTCGGATGCCACTGTTGGGGAACGTAGTAATTTCAAAAAAAATCCAACGCACACGCAAGATCATGGTGTTGAATAGCAACGAGAGGGGAGAGTGTTGTCCACGTACCCTCGTAGACCGAAAGAGGAAGCGTTAGCACAACACGGTTGATGTAGTCGTACGTCTTCACGATCCGACCAATCAAGTGTCAAATGTACGGCACCTCCGAGTTCAGCACACGTTCAGCCAAATGACGTCCCTCGAACTCCGATCCAGCCGAGTGTTGAGGGAGAGTTTCGTCAGCACGACGGTGTGGTGACGATGATGATGTTCTACCGACGCAGGGTTTCGCCTAAGCACCGCTACAGTATTATCGAGGTGGACTATGGTGGAGGGGGGCACTGCACACGGCTAAAAGATCAAACAATCAATTGTTGTGTCTATGGGTGCCCCCTGCCCCCGTATATAAAGGAGCAAGGGGGGGGGTGCGGCCGGCCTAGAGAGGGGCGCGCCAGGAGGAGTCCTACTCCTACCGGGAGTAGGACTCCCCCCTTTTCCTTGTTGGACTAGGAGAGAGAGGGGAAAGAGGTGGAGGAGAAGAAGGAAGGGGGGCACCGCCCCCCTCACCTTGTCCTATTCGGACTAGGGGGGAGGGGCGCAGCCCTTGCCCTGGCCGCCTCTACTCTCTTTCCACCAAGGCCCACTAAGGCCCATTATGTCCCCGGGGGGTTCCGGTAACCTCTTGGTACTCCGGTAAAATCCCGATTTCACCCGGAACACTTCCGATATCCAAACATAGGCTTCCAATATATCAATCTTAACATCTCGACCATTTTGAGACTCCTCGTCATGTTCGTGATCACATACGGGACTCTGAACAACTTTCAGTACATCAAAACATATAAACTCATAATATAACTATCATCAAAACGTTAAGCGTGCGGACCCTACGGGTTCGAGAACTATGTAGACATGACCGAGACACGTCTCTGGTTAATAACCAATAGCGGAACCTGGATGTTCATATTGGTTCCCACATATTCTATGAAGATCTTTATCGGTCAGACCGCATAACAACATACGTTGTTCCCTTTGTCATCGGTATGTTACTTGCCCGAGATTCGATCGTCGGTATCTCAATACCTAGTTCAATCTCGTTACCGGCAAGTCTCTTTACTCGTTTCATAATACATCATCCCACAACTAACTCATTAGTTGTAATGCTTGCAAGGCTTAAGTGACGTGCATTACCAAGAGGGCCCAGAGATACATCTCCGACAATCGGAGTGACAAATCCTAATCTCGAAATACGCCAACCCAACAAGTACCTTTGGAGACACCTGTAGAGCACCTTTATAATCACCCAGTTACGTTGTGACGTTTGGTAGCACACAAAGTGTTCCTCCGGTAAACGGGAGTTGCATAATCTCATAGTCTTAGGAACATGTATAAGTCATGAAGAAAGCAATAGCAACATACTAAATGATCGGGTGCTAAGCTAACGGAATGGGTCAAGTTAATCACATTATTCTCCTAATGATGTGATCTCATTAATCAAATGACAACTCTTTGTCTATGGTTAGGAAACTTAACCATCTCTGATCAATGAGCTAGTCAAGAAGAGGCATACTAGTGACATACTGTTTGTCTATGTATTCACACATGTATTATGTTTCCGGTTAATACAATTCTAGCATGAATAATAAAAATTTATCATGATATAAGGAAATAAATAATAACTTTATTATTGCCTCTAGAGCATATTTCCTTCATAGGGCACATAAGTAGACTCACCCACAACACGTGGACGATGAGTATAATGTAAAGGAAAGGAGTGGAGAGGTAGAATCACTTGAGGTGGAGATGGAAATGTATCGGTGATGAAGGTGGAGAAGGGGAAGGTATCGGTGATGAAGGTGGAGAGTCATGCCATGAGGAAGGAGAAGAAACCATGGGAGAGCACGGTGTCGGATCTGCAACAACGAGGCGAGGAAAAGGAATACTAGGCACATATGGAGGTGTATCGAAAACTTAAGAAAAGAGATGTCCTCCATGGAAAAGTCCGAGGAGGATGGACGCAAGTTGAAGGGACGAGACTCATCAAAGGTCACATCCTGAGAAATATGCATCTAATGACCTACATGATCCCAACACCGATAGTCAAAGGATCAACATGGTCGACTAGAGGGAGAGGGATGGTAAATAGGCGACTAATTTTTTTAGCTTCATTTAATAAATTGAAGCTTGACAAGAAAGTAGGTTGTCTAGATATGCAACTAGGTGGACAACCTATATGCCAAGCTCAACCACAACACAAGCATGCACAAGACTCAAACACAATAATCTTGCACAAAGTAGAGGTAAGAAGTAACCGCCAGTTGAGACGATGAAGACGAAAATGTGTTATGAAAGTTCCCTCCTTTGGGAGGAGGTACGTGTCCGTTCGAGCGGCGAGCCACTAAGGCCATCATATTCTCCTTACCTCCTCACACAATAAAAGATGTCATCAATCCACTAGCAGTGCCCTTGAAGACGGCAACCGAACCATTAGAAACAAGGTTGGGGATCTCTCCACGACTTAATTGGCTACTTCGACTATGCCTATCTCATGGAAAAGGCCTTTAGCCATGCTGAGTTGAGAACGCCCATACGAGTGATCGCTACTTGGAGATGGTCATCCCGACCCAGGAGGGCCCGAACAACCCCCACCTAGCCCCGATTTCCCCTAACCTAGCCACCACTCCCTCGCCTCTCCCTCTCACGAACATGGCGACCATCGCAGTTTGTCCTCCACCTCTCTCCCGCCGCAGAAAGCCCTTGCAGTTCACCGTCAAGGTCGCCTATGTTATAGTCCAAATAGCACTGATGTTTTCCAATGTAAATGGATTAATATGGAACTATCCAGTGTTCTTGCTAATCAATGAACATTTTCCATGAATGTTGATTTTTGTAATCAATATTCATGAGTTTGCATCATTGGTTGTTCATGCTTATTTTATAGAATGAAAAGTAACACTTGTGCCGTTGAAAATTAGCAACGAGCTATGTCTCACACACATGCTACCAAACACAATCTCATCCAAGCATGCTCAACATATACATAACCACCGGAGTACTGGAGATGCATGTACTCAACATGTTTACACTAAGCATGTATCAAAAGAAAACAACTATGTTAGGATGAGAACAATTACCAAACACATCCTTAGAGCATCTCCGACAGGGGCACGATATTAGTGCTGCGCTGGAAAAATCTGTTTATTTTACATGTGCGCAGCCATTCCAAGCACTCCAGCGGAGGCGCAAAAAACGCACGTGCGACATAAGTGGTTCAGCGCGCGGAGCGAAACGGCATCATGCGCTGCTTATTTCGTGCGTCCACGCCGTGACTTCCACCTACTGCCATGTCCAGGCGCTGCCGCCGCCGCCCGCACCTCCCCATTTGCTCTGGCAACCTGACGGAGCTTCCCCGGCCTATCCCCGCGACACCGCCACTTCCTCCACCTCCCTCTAGTCACCGCTGCCCCTCGAGCGTGTCATTCCTCTGACGAACAGCGCCCGGCCGCCCACTGCCGCTCGGCGTCCACATGGTGTTCGACAAAACGCTTGCAAGGTATGTATTGCTTCAACTTCACATTTCTTACATGAATTTGGTGCATGTTGTTAGTAGTTTTTATAGACTTGTTTGAATTTAATATTGTAGATGAGTTCTTCATATGATTCTTCCGACGAAGAATTTGATATTCAAGAGGAGGAGGACCTTTCAATGATCCTAGCCATGCACATCAATAAAAATCCGAAGCATGGTGGTTCGGTTATGGGTCAACAGAAAATTTGGAGGGCTAAGATCGATGCCAACAACAGATTGATGAGGCAATATTTTGTGGATAACCCCGTATACCCCGAGTCATACTTTCGGCGTCGTTTTAGGATGAGCACCGAGTTGTTCAGGCGCATCGCCGAGAAACTGGCAAGCCATGATCGGGTTTTTCAGCAAAGGAGGAATGCCACCGGAGAACTCAGGCATAACGCCTTTCAAAAGGTGATAGCCTCTTTGCGTATGTTGGCATACGATATTCCGGCTGATTGTGATGCCCCAAGACCGGAGCTTCAGATGCCTTCCAGGGTTTCTGGTTTTCGGCGTGTGATTTGTTTGGTTCGTTGCATCATGTGCATTGCATCATGTCATCATCTCATAACGGTGCCTCCCTCCGCGGGCGGGCTTGAGCAGGAGCTCCCCGAGTCGGTGCCCGTCGGTCACCTCCACACGCTCGTCGTCGTCCGCTTCCAGCGCCTCCGACCCTCCTCTGCATCATCTCCCCGTCACCATGGCCTCGCCTCTGCTCGAAGCAGATGAACAACAGCGTCCGCCGCACGCTTCCTTTGCTTCGTCACGCCCGCGCCAAGTCCTGTTTGTGGATTTCTTCAAGTTTGAGCTTCGTTGAACGAGGGCTTTTGCCTTGCTCATTTTGGGACGCGACAAGTTCATCTTTGAAAGTACGTCTACATGTTGACCTGACAAGTTCCGTGGCACCGAAGATCGTTCATGCATCAAGTCCATCTCCAAGGATTTCACCAAGTACCATGACGGCCGTTATTCGTCAAGTACCCCCTCGGATCACCAAGTTTCGGCTACCATCGTCATGAACTACTTTCGGAACCTGTATCACTAACGCCAAGTACTAGTTCTACGAGGACCGCCAAGTTCGACGACGCTCTCCGCCCGAATGACTGCCGCCGATGCGTACCTCTCCGTCGCCGTGGGTTTCGTCAAGTTCAACGGTGAACCCCGAAGCCCTCGGATTCGTCAAGTCCGAAGATGCAAGTACCACTCCGAACCATGTACAACGACTGTCGCCGAAGACCCGTGTAATGCGAACATCAAGTTCGACTACCGTCGCGTGTACCCCTACTTCCACTACCGAACGTCCCGAGAACGTCTACTTCCCCTACACCGCATCGAACTTCAACCCCTCCGATAACGCACGCTTCGAAGGTATAACCATCGAGACGACGCCCATGGATGAATGCTTGTGTTGTATGAGTTGCACCATATGTTTGAACCATGTCCGAGTTGTCACTTGCTCGGTCCTCCTCGTCGCCATGTCGTCCATCCGTGGGAACCCGGAATCCGGGATCACCCCACCATCTTTTGCATGCTCCCATCACTCTTCCTTTTACACCGGTATTTCCATGAGCTACCGGAACCGTTATCGTTGCCGTGGCACTCCCTTTCTTTCCACCATGGTGACAAATGCTTCTTAATGCTCTTGTCAACTTTTAATAAAAATTGCATAAACTTGCACATGTCATTCGCATCATGATAATAACATTTAAATGTTTAAAATTTTTGTTGCACCTAATTGATAACTTACATATGGGGATTTACCGGATTTGTTGTTTGTTATTTCTGGCCTCATTTAAACTTGCCTAAATGGTTAGTTTACTTTTGCTTCACCTCTTGACATGCTTAACAACATTTTATATTGTTGGGTACATAACCGAGAGAGAACTAAATAAGTCATGTGGTGTTCCGTCAATATGCAATCCTGTTACATATTGAGATCTACTTAATTTGTAGTTTTGGTTATTGCACTTTGCCATGTCATGCATATTTAAACCGGACATGCATCATACTTGGTTGTGCATCATGCCATGCTTATGTGATGGTTGTTTACCATGTTGTTTTCTTCTTTCTGGTGTTGCTTCTTCGGGTTAGTTCCGATAACATTGCGTTTGTGAGGATCCGTTTGACTACGTCCGTTTGTCTTCTTCATGGACTCTTTCTTCTTCCTTACAGGATTTCAGGCAAGATGACCATACCCTCGAAATCACTTCTATCTTTGCTTGCTAGTTGCTCGCTCTTTTGCTATGCCTATGCTGCGATACCTACCACTTGCTTATCATGCCTCCCATATTGCCATGTCAAACCTCTTACCCACCTTGTCCTAGCAAACCGTTGTTTGGCTATGTTACCGCTTTGCTCAGCCCCTCTTATAAAGTTGCTAGTTGCAGGTGAAGATTGGAGTTTGTTCCATGTTGGAACATGGATTGTTGTTGGGATATCACAATATCTCTTATTTATTTAATACATTTATATACTTGGTAAAGGGTGGAAGGCTCGGCCTTATGCATGGTGTTTTGTTCCACTCTTGCCGCCCTAGTTTCTGTCATACCGGTGTTATGTTCCTTGATTCTGCGTTCCTTACACAGCTGGGTTATAATGGGAACCCCTTGACAGTTCGCCTTGAATAAAACTCCTCCAGCAAGGCCCAACTTTGGTTTTACCATTTGTCACCTAGCCTTTTCTTTCCCTTGGGTCGGCCGGCTCAAGGGACATCTTCATTGAACCCCCCCGGGCCAGTGCTTCTCTAAGTGTTGGTCCAACTGAGCGATGTCCGGGGCTACTAGGGGCAACTCTGGGCTGGCCTTCCTGACGTCTTGCTCATCCGGTGTGCCCTGAGAACGAGATATGTGCAGCTCCTATCGGGATCTGTCGGCACATCTGGGTGGCTTTGCTGGTCTTGTTTTACCATTATCGAAATGTCTTTTAACCAGGATTCCGATCCTGATCGGGTCTTCCTGGGAGAAGGAATATCCTTCGTTGACCGTGAGAGCTTGTGATGGGCTAAGTTGGGACACCCCTGCAGGGATTTGAACTTTCGAAAGCCGTGCCCGCGGTTATGGGCAGATGGGAATTTGTTAATGTCTGGTTGTAGAAAACCTGAAACTTATCTTAATTAAAATGCATCAACCGCGTGTGTAACCGTGATGGTCTCTTTCCGTCGGAGTCCGGGAAGTGAACACGGTGTTGTGTTATGCCTGACATTGGTTGCTCTAGGATCACTTCTTGATCATAGATTCTTGACCGTGCTTTTGCCTCTCTTCTTGCTCTCATTTGCGTATGTTAGCCACCACATATGCTAGTCGCTTGCTGCAGCTCCACATCATACTCTTTTACCCTACCTATAAGCTTAAATAGTCTTGATCGCGAGGGTGTGAGATTGCTGAGTCCCCGTGACTCACAGATACTTCCAAAACCAGGTTGCGGGTGCCGATGTTATCGTGCAGGTGACGCAACCAAGCTCAAGGAGGAGCTTGTTGAAGTTCTTGTTCATCGTGTTGTTCCATTTTTTTCCAGTTGATCAGTAGCGGAGCCTAGTTGGGACGATCGGGGACCATGTTGCTTTTGGGCTAGTCTTCTTTTATTTTGGTTCCGTAGTCGGACCTTGATTGTATCTGGATGATGTAATGCTTTATTCATGTATTGTGTGAAGTAGCGATTGTAAGCCAACTATGTATCTCTTTCCCTTATGTATTACATGGGTTGTGTGAAGATTACCTCACTTGCGACATTGCTTACAATGCGGTTATGCCTCAAAGTCGTGCTTCGACACGTGGGAGATATAGCCGCATCGTGGGCGTTACACTGATCTAGTCGATGACCACTTGGCCATGGGTGAGAGTCAAGCCATCATGTGTGTCAAGCGCTTCACAGTCGGAATTGTGCAAGTATTTGGTCCGGAGTATTTGAGAGCTCCCAATGCTAAAGACGCCGTAAGGCTTTTGGAGATGAACAAAGCTCGCGGGTTCCCAGCTATGCTTGGCTCAATAGATTGCATGCATTGGAGTTAGAAGAACTGTCATAAAGCATGGCATGGACAATTCCACGACCACAAAAAGGGCTCTACTATAATCCTTGAAGCGGTGGCCGATCAAGAGACTTGGATTTGGCATGCTTTTTTGGAATGCATGGATCTTTGAGTGACATCGACGATGTTAATTGGTCACCAATCATGAATAAGATTGCAAATGGTGAACTGCCACCGGTGCAGTTTGTAGCAAATGGCCATACATACAACTATGGCTACTATCTTGCGGATGGCATCTACCCAAAGTGGCAAACATTTGTGAAGCCGTTGAAAAAACCGAAAGGTAAGAAAATCTAGATTTTCACAATGCTCAGGCTAGTAAAGATGTGGAAAGAGTTTTTGGGATTTTGCAAGCCCAATTTGCTATTGTGAGAGGACTGGCTAAATTTTGGGATCAAAAGATCCTTTGGTACATCATGCACGCTTGTGTGATCATGCAGAACATGATCATTGAGAATGAGCGTGGCCAAGATTTAGACTACTCTCAGTATGAACTCTTGGGACATCCCGTGCGAGTGCGGCGGAGGGCTGCGAGGATGGCCCGATTTGTTGCCTCCTATCATGCCATGCGACGTGCCGAAACGCATGATGGTCTTCAGAAAGATCTAATCGAGGGGTGGTGGGCATGGAATGGACGACAAAACTAGTGATTTGTATGTTTGATGTTCAATTGTTGAACTATTTGTTGTATTGGAAGATAAACTTTTTTTTGAGTTGTAATAAAACTGAACTATTTATTGTTGATTTATTTTTTATGTGTTTTTTTTGCGGGGGAAAAGCATTTCATTAATTGATAACGGTTTTACATTCCTCACTAATGATAGTGCTAATCTCCTGAGGTACATTAGAGAACCAGCATGCAGTGCGTTGTTGGCCACGACCAATGGCTGCCATGGCGTGGCTTGCCTTCTTCTGCGCTCTACCAATTCGCCGGTCGTGGGTCTCTGTTTCCTTCAGCAAGTCAGCCACATCGGCAAGTTGATACATGTTGCTTGATCGATCTGGTGTACTGGACGAAAGTAGAGTGACTAACTCGGCGTAGTCGGATTCCACCATAATGGGTGTCGTAGACCAATGCAGCGCTAGTCGCAGGCCTTCTTTGCATGTTGCTAGTTCCGATTCGAAGGGGCTTTGGCAGTTGAAGAGCCACCTACAAGCTGCAAATATCACACTACCAGTATGGTCACGTAATATCATTCCTGCTCCTGCCGTTCCATCAGCAGCAACGAAAGAACCATCAAAGTTCAGCTTGACACAACCTTCCGGTGGCGGTTCCCATTCGGCCGTGGATAGTTCATACTGCTCGCATTTGGATGGTTTCTTTTGCCCTACTAAACATGCTGGTTGCTTGCCTTTAGTTAGGTCCTCATTGGGATAGTGTTTGATCAAAAGCAACGTCTCCACATAGCTACACAAAAATCGCCTGGACGCTTCTATCGGGATGAATGGCTTCTCATGTGTGAGTTCATTTCGGACATACCAAACTCGCCATAACAACATCAGCAGGAGCATACGACGGGTGTCATCCAGGTCCTGTAGAACTAACAATAGTCAATCTGGCTCATCTCTATGCATGACTTCATCCGACGACAGGTCCCACACCCTACGCATAGCATCCTAAAGATCGCGGGCATGAGGGCACCTGGTTAATGCATGCTGGGTAGTCTCGGCTTCAAGGCCACATATTTCGCAGGTGTTCTTCGACTCTAGGTGACACCGATGTTTATTCTCACGAGTTGCTAGTGCATCTCGTGCTGCTTTCCAAGCAAATACGTTAACCTTTGCTGGAGCTCCACTATTCCAAAGCAGCTTCCATGCCATCCGAGATCCATCAGGTCGGGAACTGGACTGACCTTCACCATCGCCTGTCATGATCATATCCCTTGCCATGTTATAAGCAGATCGCACCAAGAATCGTCCATGCTTATCTGGGTGCCAAGCAATAGTGTCAGCCTCTAGGCGTCGTGATGGTTTGATTTTCAGAATTTCCATAGCATCAACAGGGAGAAAATGTTGATGGACCAAGGTTGCATTCCATTAACCGTCTACGTTCAGGAGATCAGCAACCCACCTCAGTTTGCATCGTCCTTTTGGTGTGACTGGATGGAGAGAAGGTCCCCGGGGAATCCATGGGTCGCGCCATATACGGATACTAGCTCCATTACCCACACGCCAAATGCAGCCCTGTTTTACCAACTCCAAACCATACTCTATCGCTTGCCATGTCGAGGATGCATTCCCACTGAATACTGTGCCTGTGATTTTGCCATTGGGATAGTATTTTGCTCGAAGGACCTGCGTGCATAAGCTCTCTGGGTACTGGATTAGGCGCCACGCTTGCCGAGCTAACAATGCATGATTAAACACCGGAGATCCTTAAACCCCATGCCGCCTCGCATTTTGGGCCGCAACATGATGTCCCATCCGACCCAATGAGTTTTGCGTTTACCTCGTTCTACACCCCACCAATATCGACGAATCATCTTTGTAAGCTCATCACAAAGGCCAGCCGGGACTTTGAATATGCTCATGATGTACACAGGAAGAGCTTGTGCAATGGCTTTGATTTTTATCTCCTCGCCCCCATGGACAGATAATTATCACCCCATTCCATCAAATTCTTTGCTAGTTTCTCCTCCAAGCTCTTCAATTTACCCCTACTCATCCTACCTTCTGGTGTTGGGAGACCGAGGTATTTGGCTTCAAAAGTAGCCTGAGTTTTCAGCAATATGCCCTTTATATTGTTCTGTACCGTCATCGGGCATGCGGGGCTAAAAAGAATTGAACACTTTTGGGGGTTGATGACTTGCCCCGTCCCATTAGCATATGTCTCGAGCACACACTTGACCCTTACAGCCTGTTCTGGTTCTGCCTTAAAGAAAAGCAGAGAGTCATCTGCAAATAGCAAGTGTGAAATTCCCGGGGCCCTTCTGTAGACTTTGAGCAGAGTGATCATACCCTGGATATTTTCACGATGTAGGAGTGCAGAGAGACCGTCAGCGAAAAAAAGGAACAAGAATGCAGATAGCGGATCACCTTGGCGTAGACCTCTAGAAGGGACGAATGAATCAAGGAGGGTACCATTAAATTTAACCGAGTAGCTCACCGAGGTACACTACAAGAAATATGTCAACTTATGACCTTCTATCAGTGACCCTCGAAGAATTGGTCATAAATTTATGACCATTTTAGACCAATTGGTCAAAAGCTATTCAGGGGCCCCAAACCCTAAACCAATGCGACCATTTTGGTCAGAAAGGTCGTAATTTCCTTACACGAAATGGTCACAAAGCAAACAGTGCTAGTCCGCTGCCTTATTTCTAGTTGTTAATGACCAATATAGATGGTCATAGCCTTGTAGATTGTGGTGGGTTTTGATGACTAGGCGCCATCTCATCAGTTTTGCCTATGTGTCATGTCCATGTGGCAGTTTTTGCCCTAGGTTGTGAAGCAACCTATATTTCTATGATTCCCAAAATTCCCAAAAAAATCTCATAAATTCTTTGGGGCATATCTTCATCAAATATGTAAAAATCCTTCCTTGCCTAGTTCAAAACTAATTCAATAATATTCATTTTCCTATTCTGTTCACAACAACACTTTATGAAGGAAGTGCTATTTATATATTCTTGATTGCCCTCGGAATTTTTGGGCACTCTTTCCTATCCAAATCTTTACCGCATGACAAAATTCAGCTCCATTTGCCTAGCAAATCTTCCTCGGCAAATTTCCAAAGTTTTTGTCCACCTAGAAGCATTGTGAAGGAAGTACCTTTTTTATATCTATAAATTACATGAAATTTATACAGTTCCTTCATATGCCCAAATTATCACCCTCCTCCAAATTGCAGCTCAGTCAAATCATCTATGTGAGCCCAGGTTCAATTTATATTTTATCGCCAAATTGGCACGTTGCAAAGCAAGTGTTATATAGACCCCTCCTATTACCCTCAAACTTTTTGGGCACTCTTCCATACCCAAATCATTGCCACATGATAATATTCAACTCAATTTTCCTAGAAAATCTTTCTCGGGAAATTTCCAAAGTTTCTACCTCGAGAGAAGCTTTATGAAGTAAGTACTAGCTAGGCTTACCCAAATGATCTGAAAATTTACCAGCGCATGACCATACCTAACTAACTTACCTACACCAATTGTGAGCTCATTTCATTCATCCAATCTCTCTCACTAGTTTTCCCAAGTTTCTGTCCATAGAAGAGCATTGTGAAGGAAGTACTACTTTGGCATGTCCAAATGGTATCAATTTTCTACAATGCTTTCCTATGCCCAAATAACCATCCTCCACAAAATTTCAGCTCACTCCATTCATTATTTTGAGCCCAGCTTCAACATTCATATTTTTGTCCAGCGTGGTACTTTGCAAAGCAAGTACCACCTAGGATCCTCCTTTTGAGCTAAACATTTGTGAATACATTCTCCTTAGTAGATGATCATCCTCAGCCAAAACTCACGCCCATTGGCCATGTGCATTTCCCGTACCGCTAATCAAACACTTGGCTGCTAATTCATGTTTGAGCATCGATCGGTCTCCTCGTGAGAATCTTATGTTGTAATTTTCTTCCTAGCACCAACCTGGGGAGTGCCCAACCCACTAGACATGCCTAGGCCGCCCAGAACATATGGCAACATTACGGTCACGCGGTGACCACGCGACGGGCATGCGAGTTTACGCGCTCTAGAGTTGGGGCCCTCGGCCACCGCCCAAACCTCGACGTATCGCCACCAAACCATGTATTTATGATTAAATAGGTCCTTATGTAACTAGAAATGATTTTTGGAAAAAATAAATAGCAAACTATGAGGCAGCTGTAGTTCAAATTTGACCCGCTTCCAGCTGAATCGGCAAAAATTTGTCTTTTTCATGAGAGGTGGATCAAAAAATTTTACACCCAACCATTTCGTCAATTGTGCATTAAATATGGACTAGTATTTTATAATAATTATTTGGTCCAATTTTGCAACAATTATTTGGTAGTTCCTTCACAAAAAAACCTCCTTTCGGGCACTCGAAAAATGGAAAATGGTTTTTTCGTCCAACAAAAATGAAAACTTCCTTAGGCAACATTGTTTGCCATTCCAATATGCACCCTTGTGCACAATATGAGATCATTTGAACAAACTATGCCATGAATGTGGCAATAAGATTGATCATTTGGCTTGAAAGCCATTGATCTCCACACGTGATAGCTCGTTTCTGAGAACACTTTTTAAAAATAATTGCCATATTACAAGTTTGTTATTTTTCCTGGGAACTTGGCCACATATAATGACACAATGCGAAGATTTTCCCAATTTTTTGATTTTTTTGAATTTTTTATGCCCGTTTCAAAATGCGGTCAAAATGGCGGGAATGACCGTTCCTAGCTAGTGGTTGAATCTTGGATATTTTTTGGTGTTTCTCTGATTAAATAGGTACTTATGTACCTAGAAATGATTTTTGTAAAAAATAAATAGCAAACTATGATGCAGTTGCAGTTCAAATTTGACCCTCTTCCTATTGAATCGGCGGAAATTTGTCTTTTTCACGAGAGGTGGATCAAAACTTTGTACACCCAACCATTTTGTCAATTGTGCATTAAATATGGCCTAGTATTTTAGAAAAATGATTTGGTCCAATTTTGCAACAATTATTTGGGAGGTCCTTCACAAAAAAACCTCCTTTTGGGCACTCAAAAAATGGAAAATGGTTTTTTCGTCCAAAGAAAATGAAAACTTCCTTAGGAAACATTGTTTGCCATTCCAATGTGCACCCTTGTGCACAATATGAGATCATTTGAACAAACTATGCCATGAATGTGGCCATAAGATTGATCATTTGGCTTGAAAGCCATTGATCTCCACACGTGATAGCTCGTTTCTGAGAACACTTTTTTAAAATAATTGCCGTATTACAAGTTTGTTATTTTTCCTGGGAACTTGGCCACATATAATGACACAATGCGAAGGTTTCCCAATTTTTTGATTTTTTTTTGATTTTTTTATGCCCGTTTCAAAATGCGGTCAAAACGGCGGGAATGACCGTTCCTAGCTAGTGGTTGAATCTTGAAATTTTTTTGGTGTTTCTCTGATTAAATAGGTACTTATGTACCTAGAAATTATTTTTGTAAACAATAAATAGCAAACTATGATGCAGCTGCAGTTCAAAATTGACCCGCTTCCTACTGAATCGACGAAAATTTGTCTTTTTCACGAGAGGAGGATCAAAACTTTTTACACCCAACCATTTGGTCAATTGTGCATTAAATATGGCCTAATATTTTAGAAAAATTATTTGGTCCAATTTTGCAACAATTATTTGGGAGGTCCTTCACAAAAAAAACCTCATTTCGGGCACTCGGAAAATGGAAAATGAATTTTCCGTGCAAAGAAAATAAAAAGTCCCTTAGGAAACATTGTTTGGAATTCCAATATGCACCCTTGTGCACAACATGAGATTATTTGAACAAACTATGCCATGAATGTGGCCATAAGATTGATCATTTGGCTTGAAAGCCATGAATCTTCACGCATGATAGCTCATTTCTGAGAACACTTTTTTAAAATAATTGTGGTATTACAAGTTTATTATTTTTCCTCGAAACTTGGCCACATATAATGACACAATGCGAAGGTTTCCCAATTTTTTGATTTCTTTTGAATTTTTTATGCCCGTTTCAAAATGCGGTCAAAATGACAGGCTTGACCGTTCCCAGCTAGTGGTTGAATCTTGGAAAACTTTTGATGTTTCTTTGATTAAATAGATACTTATGTACCTAGAAATGATTTTTGGAGAAAATAAAGAGCAAACTATGAGACAGTTGTAGTTCAAATTTGACCCGCTCCCAGCTAAATCGGCAGGAATTTGTCTTTTTCACGGGAGGTGGATCGAAACTTTTGACACACAACCATTTGGTCAACCGTGCATTAAATTTGTCCGAGTATTTTAGAAAATTGATTTTGTCTAATTTTGCAACAAATATATGGTAGGTCCTTCACAAAAGAACTCATTTCGGGCACTCGGAAAATGGAAAATTGATTTTTCATGCAAAGGAAATAAAAACTCCCTTTGTCAATATTGTTTGCAAATCCAAGATGTAAACTTGTGCACAATATGATATCATTTGAACAAATATTTGATAGGACTTCATAAAAAACCTCATTTTGAGCATTGAAAAATGGAATGAAATTTTTATCTTGAATCGATCACGACCAATTTATACGGTCATAAGGTCATCAAATGGTTTCCTACGTTCTGATTGGTCCATGAGTATATCACGCGGATCATGCATCAACCGCCGTAGGATGCTTCCGGATCCAACGGCAGCCCTCACCCCCTCAGCCAACCGCAACCCAACTACCCAAACCCTAACCCACACTCCTCCTCCCTCGGCTCCTCGCCGCCGCCACCTCCTCCCCCTTCCAGATCGAGACAGAGCGAGAGCTCGCATCCTCCCTTATAGATCGCTGCCGCCACCTCCCTCCGGCGGAGCTCTCCCCCGTCCATGGCCTCCTCCACGCCCTCCTTTTCTCACCCCTCCCCTTCCCTCACCAGGAGGGAGAGAAGAACCCGAGGGAGGGAGATCCAACGCGATCTAGCCTCGACCTCCACTACCTCGGCCTCGCGCCTCGCCGGAGCAGCTCTGCCGTCAGCCAAAGTTGCGCATGTCACCGTGTTCCCCCGCTCTTGTTCCTCCCTCTGTTTATCTCTTCCTTTTTCCTCTCTAGTCTCAACCCCCCTCTGTACTTCTCTTTGCAAGGAGGCCGCCATGGACTTCCTCGTCGAGCCATCGCCGGAGTTCCAAGTCCGCGCCGCTCGAAACCGTCTTCAACCTCCATCGGCCCTTGTTCCTCCATGCCCCGCCAAGCGCGCGCCAAGCCGTCGCCGCGTCGAGCTCTACCGCCCAAGTCCGCCGTCCCGCTGCCCGCCGGACCTCCCTGGCTGTCTTCCTCCACTGCATCCAGTCGCTCCTCGAACGCACCAAGTCCCCCTGCATCAAGCGCCGCCCTCGCCCAGACGCATCGAGCATTGGTGCTCCTCTGCCTCATCGGGTGGATGACACCCAGTGCACTCACGCGCGTGGGGTCAAGGGCATTGACCGCACCCCTGCTTGGGCAGATCGCTAGCGCCTCCCGGCTTGATCCCCTGCTCGACCGCTCGCATGGTACGCTCCCTCTGTCCCCTCTCCTCAAGTTGTACCAGACAGTGGAGCCTTCACTCTGTCAAGATGTACCAAGCAGTGAGAAACAAGTGTATTTGCTAAGTAACACTAAGAAGACAAAATGCCTACTTCATATGTTTATGAACTTTATCCTGGTTTTACAGTAGTACTAGCAAGTTTTTCAGCGAGCTTAGTTATTGTGCATTTGCATCACAGTTCAAGCTAATAAGCCATAAATTTAGGACGTGAAGCCATTAAAAGCGCAAACATTAACAGCAGAATGGCTCTTAGCAGCCCAATATGCGAATAACCACACATGAAGTTTCCATATACTACATCTCCAAGCAAGTACTTCAACTAAAATAATCCCAAAACAGATCTTATAGCTTCTACTCGTCAATGGCAAGGAAATTCCAAGAATTGAGTTATTATAAAGAAAGTTAAGTGTGATTTCACAGACATGCATAAACGTTTACCTGCTGTCCGGCAATATAGATGTTATTTTCTTTGAACTGTGAGCCACTAACATCACCAATTGTTATTTGTATAGACTGATGGATTAGAACCATATGTTCCATAGGCACCAGGCGTTATAGCATATGTCTGACTTCCAGTGTTGGCACTAGGTTTGTATGCTGTGGCTGAGTATTTGACTGGGGGTGCAACAGCTGAACTTACAGGTGGATACATGCTTCTAGGTGAAGGGGCTTGAGGAAACGCAGCATTGCCCATGTAATGGTGAAGGACTTGTTTTAATCCTGATATATCTGATGAAATAGTACTTCTCTACTTCACTGTTCAATCAGGCGATGCAGAATCCCAGTTCCAGAATGTTTTTCAAACTATATTTGCTAGAAAAACGATCTTATATTATTTACATGGGTCAATCTCGACCATTATGACTCCTAAGTTAATAAGGTTGGTTGTGTGCTCTCCTTGCAGCAGCCTGAGCTCCGGCGAGGTTGATCTGGACGGCTCGGTAGCGTCACCGGCGGTGAGAACCCCCCTCCCTTTGTGGCTATGGACGAACTGGTTTGCGTGTTGCCTCATGCCTTTTGTGCTCGCGTTGCGGTGGTTAGGTTAATGAAAATTGAACTAGTTAACTACTATAAGCGATTCTGCAATTGTTTGTGGATCTGGTAGCAAGCTGTATGAATCATAGTTAGCTGCTTTAGATAACTACAACTTATTAGGTTAATAACAATTAGTAGGACTTCATCACAGTTCTTCTGTAGTTCCCTTTAGCTGCTTTAGATAACCATATGTCTTAGTTGTAGCTGGACTGTTAATTTGGTACTCCATCACATCGGTGTGGGTTTTTGCAGTACGAGTGTACTGCCACAATGTCACCAGCTGGTGCAATTGCAACCAGTAGAAATGAGAATATAGTATTGGCAATTTGGCATAATATACACCTAAGTCGGATAAGACTTAGGACTGTTGGGGAACATAGTAATTTCAAAAAATTTCCTACGCACACGCAAGATCATGGTGATGCATAGCAACGAGAGGGGAGAGTGTGATCTACGTACTATTGTAGATCGACAACGGAAGCGTTTGGTTGATGTAGTCGTACGTCTCCACGGCCCGACCGATCAAGCACCGAAACTATGGCACCTCAGAGTTCTAGCACATGTTCAGCTCGATGACGATCCCCGGACTCCGATCCAGCAAAGTGTCGGGGAAGAGTTCCGTCAGCACGATGGCGTGGTGACGATCTTGATGTACTACTGTCGCAGGGCTTCGCCTAAGCACCGCTACAATATTATCAAGGACTATGGTGGCAGGGGGCGCCGCACACGGCTAAGAATATGATCACATGGATCAACTTGTCTGTCTCTGGGGTGCCCCTGCCTCCGTATATAAAGGTTCCAGAGGGGGAGGCCGACCGGCCATCATAAGGCGCGCCAGGAGGAGTCCTACTCGCTCCGGGAGTAGGACTTCTGCCCCAATCCTAGTTGGAATAGGATTCGTGAGGTGGAAAAGAGAGAGAGAGAGAGAGAAAGAGGGGGGCGCCGGCCCCCTCTCTCCTTGTCCTATTCGGACTAGGGGGGAGGGGCGCGTGGCCCAGCCCTGGCTACCTCTCCTCTTCTTCCACTAAGGCCCACTAAGGCCCATATAGCTCCCGGGGGGTTCCGGTAACCTCCCGGTACTCCGGTAAAATCCCGATTTCACCCGGAACACTTCCGATATCCAAACATAGGCTTCCAATATATCAATCTTTATGTCTCAACCATTTCGAGACTCCTCGTCATGTCCGTGATCTCATCTGAGACTCCGAACAACCTTTGGTACATCAAAACGTATAAACTCATAATATAACTGTCATCGAAACCTTAAGCGTGCGGACCCTACGGGTTCGAGAACAATGTAGACATGACCGAGACATGTCTCCGGTCAATAACCAATAGCGGGACCTGGATGCCCATATTGCCGCCTACATATTCTACAAAGATCTTTATCGGTCAGACCGCATAACAACATACGTTGTTCCCTTTGTCATCGGTATGTTACTTGCCCGAGATTCGATCGTCGGTATCCAATACCTAGTTCAATCTCGTTACCGGCAAGTCTCTTTACTTGTTCCGTAATACATCATCTCGCAACTAACTCTTTAGTTGCATTGCTTGCAAGGCTTAAGTGATGTGCATTACCGAGAGGGCCCAAAGATACCTCTCCGACGATCGGAGTGACAAATCCTAATCTCGAAATACGTCAACCCAACATGTACCTTTGGAGACACCTGTAGAGCACCTTTATAATCACCCAGTTATGTTGTGACGTTTGGTAGCACACGAAGTGTTCCTCCGGCACACGGGAGTTACATAATCTCATAGTCATAGGAACATGTATAAGTCATGAAGAAAGCAATAGCAACATACTAAACGATCGGGTGCTAAGCTAATGGAATGGGTCATGTCAATCAGATCATTCAACTAATGATGTGACCTCGTTAATCAAATAACAACTCTTTGTTCATGGTTATAACCATCTTTGATTAACGAGCTAGTGAAGTAGAGGCATACTAGTGACACTCTGTTTGTCTATGTATTCACACATGTATTATGTTTCCGGTTAATACAATTCTAGCATGAATAATAAACCTTTATCATGATATAAGGAAATAAATAATAACTTTATTATTGCCTCTAGGGCATATTTCCTTCAGTCTCCCACTTGCACTAGAGTCAATAATCTAGATTACATAGTAATGATTCTAACACCCATGGAGCTTTGGTGCTGATCATGTTTTGCTCGTGGAAGAGGCTTAGTCAACGGGTCTGCTACATTCAGGTCCGTATGTATCTTGCAAATCTCTATGTCTCCCACCTGGACTAGATCCCGGATGGAATTGAAGCGTCTCTTGATGTGTTTGGTTCTCTTGTGAAATCTGGATTCCTTTGCCAAGGCAATTGCACCAGTATTGTCACAAAAGATTTTCATTGGACCCGATGCACTAGGTATGACACCTAGATCAGTTATGAACTCCTTCATCCAGACTCCTTCGTTTGCTGCTTCCGAAGCAGCTATGTACTCCGCTTCTCATGTAGATCCTGCCACGACGCTTTGTTTAGAACTGCACCAACTGACAGCTCCACCGTTTAATGTAAACACGTATCCGGTTTGCGATTTAGAATCGTCTGGATCAGTGTCAAAGCTTGCATCAACGTAACCGTTTACGATGAGCTCTTTGTCACCTCCATATACGAGAAACATATCCTTAGTCCTTTTCAGATATTTCAGGATGTTCTTGACCGCTGTCCAGTGATCCACTCCTGGATTACTTTGGTACCTCCCTGCTAAACTTATAGCAAGGCACACATCAGGTCTGGTACACAGCATTGCATACATGATAGAGCCTATGGCTGAAGCATAGGGAACATCTTTCATTTTCTCTCTATCTTCTGCAGTGGTCGGGCATTGAGTCTGACTCAACTTCACAACTTGTAACACAGGCAAGAACCCTTTCTTTGCTTGATCCATTTTGAAGCTCTTCAAAATCTTGTCAAGGTATGAGCTTTGTGAAAGTCCAATTAAGCGTCTTGATCTATCTCCATAGATCTTTATGCCTAATATGTAAGCAGCTTCACTGAGGTCTTTCATCGAAAAACTCTTATTCAAGTATCCTTTTATGCTATCCAGAAATTCTATATCATTTCCAATCAGTAATATGTCATCCACATATAATATCAGAAATGCTATAGAGCTCCCACTCACTTTCTTGTAAATACAGGCTTCTCCGAAAGTCTGTATAAAACCAAATGCTTTGATCACACTATCAAAGCGTTTATTCCAACTCCGAGAGGCTTGCACCAGTCCATAAATGGATCGCTGGAGCTTGCACACTTTATTAGCTCCCTTTGGATCGACAAAACCTTCCGGATGCATCATATACAACTCTTCTTCCAGAAATCCATTCAGGAATGCTGTTTTGACATCCATCTGCCAAATTTCATAATCATAAAATGTGGCAATTGCTAACATGATTCGGACAGACTTAAGCATCGCTACGGGTGAGAAAGTCTCATCGTAGTCAACCCCTTGAACTTGTCGAAAACCTTTTGCGACAAATCGAGCTTTGTAGACAGCAATATTACCGTCAGCGTCAGTCTTCTTCTTGAAGATCCATTTATTCTCAATTGCTTGCCGATCATCGGGCAAGTCAACCAAAGTCCATACTTTGTTCTCATACATGGATCCCATCTCAGATTTCATGGCTTCAAGCCATTTTGCGGAATCTGGGCTCACCATCGCTTCTTCATAGTTCGTAGGTTTATCATGATCTAGCAGCATGATTTCCAGAACAGGATTACCGTACCACTCTGGCGCGGATCTCACTCTGGTTGATCTACGAGGTTCAGTAGTATCTTGTCCTAAAGGTTCATGATCATTATCATTAGCTTCCTCACGAATTGGTGTAGGTGTCACAGAAACAGTTTTCTGTGATGTACTACTTTCCAATAAGGGAGCAGGTACAGTTACCTCATCAAGTTCTACTTTCCTCCCACTCACATCTTTCGAGAGAAACTCCTTCTCTAGAGAGTTACCGAATTTAGCAACAAAAGTCTTGCCTTCGAATATGTGATAGAGGGTGTATCCAATAGTTTCCTTTGGATATCCTACGAAGACACATTTCTCCGATTTGGGTTCGAGCTTATCAGGTTGAAGCTTTTTCACATAAGCATCGCATCCCCAAACTTTCAGAAACGACAACTTTGGTTTCTTGCCAAACCATAGTTCATAAGGCGTCGTCTCAACGGATTTTGATGGTGCCCTATTTAACGTGAATGCGGCCGTCTCTAAAGCATAACCCCAAAACGATAGCGGTAAATCAGTAAGAGACATCATAGATCGCACCATATCTAGTAAAGTACGATTACGACGTTCGGACACACCATTACGCTGTGTTGTTCCGGGTGGCGTGAGTTGCGAAACTATTCCGCACTGTTTCAAATGTACTCCAAACTCATAACTCAAATATTCTCCTCCATGATCAGATCGTAGAAACTTTATTTTCTTGTTACGATGATTTTCAACTTCACTCTAAAATTCTTTGAACTTTTCAAATTTTTCAGACTTATGTTTCATTAAGTAGATATACCCATATCTGCTTAAGTCATCTGTGAAGGTGAGAAAATAACGATATCTGCCACGAGCCTCAATATTCATCGGACCACATACATCTGTATGTATGATTTCTAGCAAATCTGTTGCTCTCTCCATAGTACCGGAGAACGGTGTTTTAGTCATCTTGCCCATGAGGCACGGTTCGCAAGTACCAAGTGATTCATAATCAAGTGGTTCCAAAAGTCCATCAGTATGGAGTTTCTTCATGCGCTTTACACCGATATGACCTAAACGGCAGTGCCACAAATAAGTTACACCATCATTATCAACTCTGCATCTTTTGGCTTCAACATTATGAATATGTGTGTCACTACTATCGAGATTCAATAAGAATAGACCACTCTTCAAGGGTGCATGACCATAAAAGATATTACTCATATAAATAGAACAACCATTATTCTCTGATTTAAATGAATAACCGTCTCGCATCAAACAAGATCCAGATATAATGTTCGTGCTTAACGCTAGCACCAAATAACAATTATTTAGGTCTAATATTAATCCCGAAGGTAGATGTAGAGGTAGCGTGCCGACTGCGATCACATCGACTTTGGAACCGTTTCCCACGCGCATCGTCACCTCATCCTTAGCCAATCTTCGCTTAATCCGTAGTCCCTGTTTTGAGTTGCAAATATTAGCAACAGAACCAGTATCAAATACCCAGGTGCTACTGCGAGCATTAGTATGGTACACATCAATAACATGTATATCACATATACCTTTGTTCACCTTGCCATCCTTCTTATCCGCCAAATACTTGGGGCAGTTCTGCTTCCAGTGACCAGTCTGCTTGCAGTAGAAGCACTCAGTTTTAGGCTTAGGTCCAGACTTTGGTTTGTTCTCTTGAGCAGCAACTTGCTTGATGTTCTTCTTGAAGTTCCCCTTCTTCTTCCCTTTGCCCTTTTTCTTGAAACTAGTGGTCTTGTTGACCATCAACACTTGATGCTCCTTTTTGATTTCTACCTCCGCAGCTTTCAGCATTGCGAAGAGCTCGGGAATAATCTTATTCATCCCTTGCATATTATAGTTCATCACGAAGCTCTTGTAGCTTGGTGGCAGTGATTGGAGAATTCTGTCAATGACAAAATCATCTGGAAGATTAACTCCCATCTGAACCAAGTGATTATTATACCCAGACATTTTGAGTATATGCTCACTGACAGAACTGTTCTCCTCCATCTTGCAGCTATAGAACTTATTGGAGACTTCATATCTCTCAATCCGGGCATTGCTTGAAATATTAACTTCAACTCCTAGAACATCTCATATGCTCCATGACATTCAAAATGTCGTTGAAGTCCTGATTCTAAGCCGTAAAGCATGGCACACTAAACTATCGAGTAGTCATCAGCTTTGCTCTACCAGACGTTCATAACATCTGGTGTTGCTCCTGCAGCAGGCCTGGCACCCAGTGGTGCTTCCAGGACGTAATTCTTCTGTGCAGCAATGAGGATAATCCTCAAGTTACGGACCCAGTCCGTGTAATTGCTACCATCATCTTTCAACTTTGCTTTCTCAAGGAACGCATTAAAATTCAACGGAACAACAGCACGGGCCATCTATCTACAATCAAACATACATAAGCAAGATACTATCAGGTACTAAGTTCATGATAAATTTAAGTTCAATTAATCAAATTACTTAAAGAACTCCCACTTAGATAGACATCTCTCTAATCCTCTAAGTGATCACGTGATCCAAATCAACTAAACCATGTCCGATCATCACGTGAGATGGAGTAGTTTCACTGGTGAACATCAATATGTTGATCATATCTACTATATGATTCACGCTCGACCTTTCGGTCTCCATGTTCCGAGGCCATATCTGCATATGCTTGGCTCGTCAAGTATAACCTGAGTATTCCGCGTGTGCAACTGTTTTGCACCCGTTGTATTTGAACGTAGAGCCAATCACACCCGATCATCACGTGGTGTCTCAGCACGAAGAACTTTTGCAACGGTGCATACTCAGGGAGAACACTTCTTGATAATTTAGTGAGAGATCATCTTATAATGCTACCACCAATCAAAGCAAGATAAGATGCATAAAAGATAAACATCACATGCAATCAATATAAGTGATATGATATGGCTATCATCATCTTGTGCCTATGATCTCCATCTCTGAAGCACCGTCCTGATCACCATCGTCACCGGCGCGACACCTTGATCTCCATCGTAGCATCGTTGTCGTCTCGCCAATCTTATGCTTCCACAACTATCGCTACCGCTTAGTGATAAAGTAAAGCATTACAGCGCGATTGCATTGCATACAATAAAGCGACAACCATATGGCTCCTGCCAGTTGCCGATAACTCGGTTACAAAACATGATCATCTCATACAATAAAATTCAGCATCATGTCTTGACCATATCACATCACAACATGCCCTGCAAAAACAACTTAGACGTCCTCTACTTTGTTGTTGCAAGTTTTACGTGGCTGCTACGGGCTTAAGCAAGAACCAATCTTACCTACGCATCAAAACCACAACGATAGTTTGTCAAGTTGGTGCTATTTTAACCTTCGCAAGGACCGGGCGTAGCCACACTCAGTTCAACTAAAGTTGGAGAAACTGTCACCCGCAAGCCACCTATGTGCGAAGCACGTCGGGAGAACCGGTCTCACGTAAGCGTACGCGTAATGTCGGTCTGGGCCGCTTCGTCCAACAATACCGCCGAACCAAAGTATGACATGCTGGTAAGCTGTATGACTTATATTGCCCACAACTCACTTGTGTTCTACTCGTGCATATAACATCAACACATAAAACCTAGGCTCGGATGCCATTGTTGGGGAACGTAGTAATTTCAAAAAAATTCCTACACACACGCAAGATCATGGTGATGCATAGCAACGAGAGGGGAGAGTGTGATCTACGTACTCTTGTAGATCGACAACGGAAGTGTTTGGTTGATGTAGTCGTGCGTCTCCACGGCCCGACCGATCAAGCACCGAAACTACGGCACCTCAGAGTTCTAGCCCACGTTCAGCTCGATGACGATCCCCGGACTCTGATCCAGCAAAGTGTCGGGGAAGAGTTCCGTCAGCACGACGGCGTGGTGATGATCTTGATGTACTACTGTCGCAGGGCTTCGCCTAAGCACCGCTACAATATTATCGAGGATTATGGTGGCAGGGGGCGCTGCACACGGCTAAGAATATGATCACGTGGATCAACTTGTCTGTCTCTGGGGTGCCCCTACCTTCGTATATAAAGGTTCCAGAGGGGGAGGCCGGCCGGCCATCATAGGGCGCGCCAGGAGGAGTCCTACTCCCTCCGGGAGTAGGACTTCTCCCCCAATCCTAGTTGGAATAGGATTCGTGAGGTGGAAAAGAGAGAGAGAGAAGGAGGGGGCGCCGGCCCCCTCTCTCCTTTTCCTATTCGGACTAGGGGCGAGGGGCGCGCGGCCCAACCCTGGCTGCCTCTCCTCTTCTTCCACTAAGGCCCATATAGCTCCCGGGGGGTTCCAGTAACCTCCCGGTACTCCAGTAAAATCCCGATTTCACCCGGAACACTTCCGATATCCAAACATAGGCTTCCAATATATCAATCTTTATGTCTCGACCATTTCGAGACTCCTCGTCATGTCCGTGATGTCATCCGGGACTCCGAACAACCTTTGGTACATCAAAACGTATAAACTCACAATATAACTGTCATCGAAACCTTAAGCGTGCGGACCCTACGGGTTCGAGAACAATGTAGACATGACCGAGACATGTCTCCGGTCAATAACCAATAGCGGGACCTGGATGCCCATATTGGCTCCTACATATTCTACGAAGATCTTTATCGGTCAGACCGCATAACAACATACGTTGTTCCCTTTGTCATCGGTATGTTACTTGCCCGAGATTCGATCGTCGGTATCCAATACCTAGTTCAATCTCATTACCGGCAAGTCTCTTTACTCGTTCCGTAATACATCATCTCACAACTAACTCTTTAGTTGCATTGCTTGCAAGGCTTAAGTGATGTGCATTACCGAGAGGGCCCAGAGATACCTCTCCGACGATCGGAGTGACAAATCCTAATCTCGAAATACGTCAACCCAGCATGTACCTTTGGAGACACCTGTAGAGCACCTTTATAATCACCCAGTTACATTGTGACGTTTGGTAGCACACAAAGTGTTCCTCCGGCACACGTGAGTTACATAATCTCATAGTCATAGGAACATGTATAAGTCATGAAGAAAGCAATAGCAACATACTAAACGATCGGGTGCTAAGCTAATGGAATGGGTCATGTCAATCAGATCATTCAACTAATGATGTGATCCCGTTTAATCAAATGACAACTCTTTGTCCATGGTTAGGAAACATAACCATCTTTGATTAACGAGCTAGTCAAGTAGAGGCATACCAGTGACACTCTGTTTGTCTATGTATTCACACATGTATTATGTTTCCGGTTAATACAATTCTAGCATGAATAATAAACCTTTATCATGATATAAGGAAATAAATAATAACTTTATTATTGCCTCTAGGGCATATTTCCTTCAAGGACAATGTCCTTTGAGGCTGCAGAAGATTAGTTGCTAGTTGCTACCATGTGCGTAGGATAAGATCAGATGCTGCTGCTGTAGGATAGTTATCCTCTTCGTATGGCAATATGCTTATTTTCCTTGGTTCCAACTACGCAGCAAATTCTCTTTCAAAAAAAATGTGGCGCATGCATGAGGATCAATCCTGTTGACTGCGTGACAATCATGTTTCCGTGAAGTTATTAGACATACAATACTTTTGAAATACCCATACTGTAACTGACCAAAGAACTAGAAGCAAAAGACATACAATACATCACTTTTCAAATGCTCAATACTGTAGCTGACACACTAGAGAACTAGAAGAATAACCTGCATTAGAAACACTCGCTGGGTGCTTCCCTTGCCCCTGGCAATGTCAATGAATCATAGTGGTACTGTAGGCACCGAGGAAATTGTGGGAGACGTTGATTGTAAATGTCAATGTAAACAGAAATCATGATGTAAATTTTCTAATCTGAATTCTGAATTTGAATCAGAGTTGATTGTTAACTCTGAATCTTTCAGACCTCACTTCTTCATTTTATCCTGAGGGTTCTTCTCCTAACCTTCACTTCTTGTATGTGAATGTGCTCCAGCTCACCCATGGTCTTGTTTATCCTGCAGGTTAGTGAGCAGCAGCAGGAGGAGCTCAAGCACGACCACCAAGAGGCACCACCGCAGCAGCAGGTAGCATGTCCATATCCGCCTCCCTCTCCCTCTGTTCCCAATCCTTTTTATTAGAATATACTGTGTACATTCTGAACCCCCTAATGTGACACAAGTATATGCACATGCTATGGTTTAAGTGTTGCTTGTGTATGGTAAATAGGTTGAGCACCCACCGCTATTTGATGCTATTTTGTTTAGGATTCTGTTCCTCTATGCATGTAATCTCCAGACCATGATCAAGCATATACACACAGTTAATTTGCATGGAACGATTACTACTAACTAAAGAAGGAAGCAGACTTCTTCACATAAAGGAAGATGTCTGTTTTAGTAATATAAACAAATAAAAAAAGATTGTTTGCATACAATCAGATCATTCTCACTTATTAGTGGAGTTCTAAGTATGTAGAATCTTTAGTTCTCTGGTTATATTACAGTCAAAATTATACTATGTGCATGATTTTATCAATTGTTGGCACTATGGATAGAGCTTTGTGTGTAGTCTGGAGTTGTTCCTGTTATTGTTCTATCCATTTAATTGGTGTTACATGTGTAGCCAGTAACCAGGACCTGCACTTGTGACATGCATATTCATATTGTCTCTATTGTCTTGTATGAATATCTCATTTTGACTAGCTCGGCTAAAAAAAGCTCGGTACTAGCTGAAATGTGTTTATCATTCTATAAAGAATTGTCCTTTACTCCTTCACTCCTTTTTTTGAATGTAATGTTCATAATATATTGGCTCCAGTTTTTCTAATTCTTCTAAGATGATTCATGTAACAGGGCGATCATGGAAGGCAAGCAGTCGTTCTGTTAGCCCAGTCCCGACTGTGGCATTTGATCTCTATCGAAGGAGCTCCATGCTGAAGAAGAATACACTTGTAGAGCTTGTAACATTACTTGGAGAGCTTGTAAAGTACTGTAGAGCTTTGCATTTGTAGAGCTTGTAAAGCATTGTATATATTAGAGCTTGTATTACGTGTCATTTGTAGAGCTTGTAGTGAATCTGGCTATTGTTATTTGAATTATTATGTGTGTTTTCTGCTTGCCTATTTAAATACTGGTTATTTTCTTACTATGAAATTCAAATATGATGTCAAATTGAAATATGAAGAATCTGAGCCTAATAGCTGGGACCCACTTATCAAAACCTGACAAGTGGGACCTGTTTGACTAATGAACCCATTAAAAAAAGAAAACTAAAACTGTTGGTGCAAAAAGGCCATGGCCCAGACAATAAAAAGGCCAAATTGTAGGGCTTGGCCCGTGTAGTTCACCAAAATTAGTAGCGAAAAAAACACAAATAGGCTGAATTGTTGGGCTAGGCCCATGTAGAAAATCGAATTGGACCGGGCTAAATCTTGTGCCACATCAGATTGCCACGCTGGATGCCTACGTGGCCTGGGGAGGTTGCTAGTGACCAAAACGCCACAGTAGACGTATTTTGGTCATAAACGTCTTCGACCATTCCAAAAGAAAGGTCGCTATAGTCAGTTTATGACGGCCAGCTTTTGACCTTATGTTTTTGGTCACAAAAAGGTCACAAATGGAAATTTGTGACCATTCAGTGACCAATAGTGGTGGTCACAAGTTGACATATTTCTTGTAGTGGTAACGCAGGACATAATCCAATCAACCCATCGGGGAGCGAAACCCAACCTCTGCATCATTCTTCTGAGGAAGTCCCAGTCGACTCTGTCATACGCCTTAGATAAATCCAATTTGTATGCACAAAAGGATTCATGTACCTTGCTGCAGTGCTCAATTGCATGAAAAAACTCAAACGCCACTAATGCATTGTCAGTAATCAAGCGCCCCTGGACAAAGGCACTTTGATTCAGTGATACAATCTCACCAAGTATTGGCCTGAGTCTATTGACGAGACACTTCGCCACAATCTTGTATAGGACTGAGCACAGACTGATAGGACGGAAATCTTTAAGAGTTTCCGGTTGATCTGATTTTGGAATGAGCACAATCGCTGTGGAGTTCGTCTCAGAGGGCATATATCCCGTGGCAAAGAAAAGACGTACTGCCGCTACCACCGTGGTCTTCAGGACAGCCCAGTTTCGTTGGTAGAACTGTGCCGGGAATCCATCCGGCCCGGGTGCTTTCAAGGGCCCAATCTGAAACAAAGCGTCTGCAATCTCCTTCTCCGAAAACTCCATGCACAGGGAAGTGTTCATATCTTCTGTAACTTTCTGCTCTACCAAGTTGAGAATTTCATCCGCATTTAGAGATGGATCGCGGGTGAACAACTCTTTGAAGAATGAAGATGCCATCAGTTCCATGACCGAGGGGTTGCTCTACCATACCCCCGTGTCGTCCTTCAACTTTTTTACCTTGTTCTTTCGGGCTCTCCAAATAGATTGGCTATGGAAAAACTTAGTATTTCTGTCACCGTCTTTGAGGCAATTAACACGTGAGCGTTGCAGCCAAAGAAGCTCCTCTTTATAGAGCAACTCGTCCATGCTATCAGATAGTCGGTGGATTTCGCTTTGGTCACCATTTGATTGCACTAGCTGCTCAAGTTTACGTCGCGTACGCTCCACCTCTCGCATGATATTACCAAACCGCCGTCGGCTCCAGCCATGTAGCTCCTCCATGATTTTGTTTAGTCCAGCTGTTACCGAAGCCAGATTCCCACTTGTTTGGGTAGCATCCCAAGCCCTTTGGATGATCTCTGGAAATTCGCCTGCTCGTTCCCAGAATATTTCATATTGGTTGGTGCGGCCACGGCTTGGTGGGCGCTCTTCCTTCTGCAACTCAATTATGATCGGTAGATGATCAGAACAAGGGGACACGCGGTGTACCACACGTGCATCAGAGAATAAGTCCCTCCAGCGGTCGTCGGCTAGGGCTCGGTCCAACCTAACTTTGACATTCGCTCTTCCTTTTCGCTTGTTATCATACGTGAATGGTGCTCCTGAAAACCCAAGGTCATGGAGCTCACAGTCTTGGACAATGTCACGGAAGGCTGCAATCTGGCAAGCAGGCCGAGGGGTAGCTGACAAGTGCTCGCATTGCCAGAGAGCTTCATTGAAGTCTCCCATCAGCATCCACGGGAGATCAGTACTAGCCCTCAACTGCGACATGATGGACCACATTCGATGTCTATTTTCAGTACGTGGTTCGCCATACACACAAGTAAGATGCCACAACGGATCATTGGGTGAGGCACGAACATAAGCATCAATCATTCTTTCATTCTGATCTTTGATCTCAACTGACAACTGATCATTCCAAAACAAAGCTAGACCACCGCTGATTTTTTATGTGTTTGATCTTCTTGATTTTGTTTGAAGTGTCAAATGTTATTTGTGTTGGGCGTGCACGCTGTTTTTTTGCAGCCCATGCTGGAGCGGCTCGCGTGTGCTATACTTTCCAGTGGCCACTGGAGCCAGCGATGTGCTGCGCGCAAAAACTTGCTATTTCGGCGCTATAAGGGTTATTTTAACGCGCCGCGCGTTGCACACCTGTTAAGGGAGCTCACAGCCACCTATTTGTGCATAGTGAGCAAGCTTTGACTTGGCTTGTTGGATCTTACGTTATTTTTGCCATTTTAGGAAGAGAATAATGTTGCGAGAGTGCTTTTCTATATCGGCTGTGTATGGATTGTCCGTGATTACTTTTGATATTCATGCTATTTTTTACTTGTTGTTAAAATTTATTTTGTTTTATAATGTTTTGTTTCTTTTCTTATTTCAATGTGTACCTCACGTTTCATTGCTTATATTGACAAAAACAAAAAATAGTGCAATATAAGGAATGAGACACGATGTATGTTCTGCTGCGCGATATTCATAATGTTTTGATGATACACGATGAAACATTATGATTCACTTTGGAACAAGAAAAAAAATCTGATGTAACACTTTGAATTTTGAAACATGACAAATTTTGACAACAACAAAAAGTAGCATGAATCTCAAAGTAACCATCAACGGTAGATTCCCGTGCATGCATGATTGAATCTCATTTCTCGTAACGTTTTGTATCTTGCAGATGCATTCGATTGCAAGCAAATAAATCTCCCCTCGTCTAATAAGGTAAACACTTCTAATGTTGATTAGATATACACAGAGCCAGAGGACCTGGCGCTGGCGCAGTCTGCTGGGGCGAAGGTCACGGTGCCCTTGTCGAGGTCGTACCCAACGTGCATGTTCTGCTGCGCAATATTCCCGATGATGGACACAGGAGGAAACTGCAGGGCCACCACCGCCAAGCACAGGGTCCCCTCATGCAAAACTACGAACGTGTTCTCGGACTTGAGCGTGACCGCCGCGCCACCGCCCAGTTCCAGCGTAACGTCAGGGATCATCGCCGCAACCTGCCCCTCTCCTACACCGCTCACGTCGAAGCACAGTGGCAGGAGTTCTTCCGGCGACTTCGCCGGCGGGAGCTTGACCCTCCGGGCTAGCTCTTTCACCAATGGGTCCACAAGCTCGTTCGCGAGGTACGTCAGCGTCGAGCCGGAGTCGACGATGACGGGGTACTGCTGCGGCGCCGCGAAGGTCTTGTTCCCGATCTTGACGGACCGGAGATCGACGGTGTAGTAGGTCTTCACTTCGGATGGGATCAGCGGCGTCGTCGCCGCGCCGGGCTCCGTCACGGCGGCGCGGGGACCGAAGTTGAGCATGGAGGAGGCGTTGATGGAGTAGGGCACGAGGCAGTAGGAGAACCTCCGGCCGAGCGATGTGTCTGCGGCTAACTGATTGACGAGGGAGAGGTCGCCGCCACCGAGTCCGACGAGGCCGTCCCCGATGAACGAGCCGATCATGGTCGTGGAGCAGCCGAAGTTGACGTTGGCCACGCGCATCGCCCGATCGCCGCGGGTGCCTTGGTCGTCGGCGAAGGTGAAGGTCTCTGTGGAGAGGAGGCCGCTCGTCGACTGGGAGCCGTCGCCGTAGGAGTAGAGATACCCGCACTTGGAGTCGGCGCAGGAGGCTTCCGGGAGCGCGCGGCATGCGCCGGAGCCGCAGCTCACGAGACCGAACGTCGTCGAATTGGAGGAGTTGAACTGGACGCCCGGCGGCGGCGCGGGGGCTGGAGCGGGAGCGGGCGCGCGGGCGTGACGGGCGGCCGCCAGACCAGGAGCGCCGGCTCCGTTGCTGCAGTTGAGCCAGATGAGGTCGCTGCCGGTGTCGGCGATGGCGAGCATGCGGGTGGGCGGCGTGCCCACGTTCACGGCCATCATGTACTCGAAGGGCCTGGAGGTGAGCTCGGACACGGCGCCGTCGGCTGATGGTGCGTCGGCGCGGCTGTAGGAGCGCGAGAGCGCAGCGGCGCGCGATGTGGAGCGGCGCGCGGCCTCGAGCACGCGGGCGGGCGCGGTGAGCGACGGGTCACGGTACGGCGACTTGACGGAGTCACGGTGGATGAACTCCACGCTGAACCCATCGCCGCCGACGTACGCCGTGCACAAAAACTTGTGCGCCGTCAGGACGACGCCAACGAGCAGCAGAACGCGGGATGTCATCGTCGCAGGCATTGTGTGCTAACTCAACTGCGGGGTTACTTGCCAATGGTGCGTTGCTACTGCTATGCAGAGTATTAATAGGGGAATTGGAGTAAGTTGATTAATGGGGGGACGAATGGGGCAAGTCAGTACAGGCTATGAACTGTGATTCCCATCAGCCAGCTGCTTGCATTATGCATACTAATTACGTCCGTGCTGCACTACTCACGGAATTCAGGGTAGATGTACGTGCTGCACTACGCACGGAATTCAGGGTAGATTCCAAGAGAGCTGGAGAGTATGGAAAAGATCACCAGGCTGTTCGTCTCGTCCGCTCCCGCGAGCGGGGAGGCGAACCCTTGCGCTCTCCTCCTCCAGCCCCCCGTTCCTCCCTCCCCCTCCTCATCGCCGCTGGCTCGCGCCGCCGGGCAAAGCCCGGCCGGCGTTGGCGGCGGCAGGGCTTCTTCCCCCTCCTCGCGGCAGGCTGGCGCGGGGCAGATCCTCGGCTTGGAGGCGCGCCGTTCTGCAGACGGCGTGGCGTGGCGGCGGCCAGGGCTGCATGACGGAGGTGGCCTGGGATGGCCGCGCGGGCGGCCGCTCGTCGAGGGCTCGGTGGGGGCTTGACATCTAGGGCGGCGGCGGTGGGCATCTCGGCCCAGATCTGGATCGGGCGGGTGCTTGGGCAGGCGGCTGGCGGGCGACGCAGGCCAAGATGGCAAGGGCCGCTCGGCGGCGTGCGGGGCGGGGTGGTGCGGCTGGCTGCTTCGGGGGCTGGCCCGGTTCCGCCTGGCTCGAAGCGGCGCTTCGGTGGGCGCATGGCGGCGGCGCGGGGCTCGTGGCGGCGCCCGGTGGGTGTGGGCGGCGTGGCTCCTGTACTCGGTCGGCAGCGTGGTGGGCCTCGTGGTGGTGGCCCCGTGGCGGCGGGGGCCTGCGGGGAGTTGGGTGTCTCCGTCTCCGACCTGGATCGGCCATGGTCGGGGACTTCGGTGGCGTCCCTCCCCAGCGGCTCAGACGCTTGGAGCTCGGCGGGCGGCGTGGGGTGGGCAGAGGCCGGGGTGGCCGTTACTCCAGCCATGGATGGCTCCAGGGTGGCTTGGCAAGTTGGCTTCGGCGAAGGCTGGCTCGTCCTGGCGTCGGTTCGTCCGTAGTTGACTTGTATCGGCCTTTGCCCCCTCTCCTCGTTGTCCGGTCGCTATGTTCAGCAAAGGGCTGGCCTTCTCCCAGCTGCGGTCCATCGCTCATCTCGTGCCCGATGCGCAGGTCGGAGCTTGTCTCGCGCACAGTGTCGCAGGACTAATCTCGTCTCATGCACGGTGCAGCAGGACTGAGCCCGTCTCGCGCACGTGGTTGCGGGAGCAAGCTCGCCTCACGCCCGGTGCTGCAGGACGGGTCGATGGAGGCCTGGTCGCCGGCCTATTGGGTCTCGGCGTTGGGGTCACCGAGGTGTGCGAAAGGTGGGACCTTTCCGCTCGTCTCTTTGGTTGGGATAGCGGCAGGTCCCGGGTGAGGGGTTGTCAAGGTCTTGGATGCCGGGGCAGCGGCCCTAGTGGTAGTTGCGTGGCTCTCTCAGGCGGAGGCCGTGGCTCGGTGCTGCCCGGTGGCCATGGCTGTGTGGGCGGCATGGTCGCGGGGCGTGGCGTTCGGTGGCGGTGAGGTTTAGCCGGGGTGAAAACCTGTTCTATCTTCGGACGGACCGGCGGCGGCATAGCTCGTACCCTTCTTGAAGGCATCGTCGCGGCTCTCATTGCCCGTCGTGCGGCTTCGGGGGAAACTCTGATCATCGGATTGGGCGGTGGCGGCGCTCCGGTGCCGTACCCTTCCTGAAGGCGCCGTCTTGGAGCCCACGGTTCGTCATATGCGGCTTCATCTCTTCGGGGTAGTAGTTCTAGGAGTGGTGTTGCCGCGCTCAGCGCCTATGTATCATGCCTTGGATGTGTGCGTGTGTTATGGTGGCGTGCGTTTGTACTGGGTTGTTGGGATCATGCTTTATATATAAAGCGGGGCGAAAGCCTTTTTCGGTAGAGATGGAGAGTACGTAATGTACTCCCTCTGTTCTTAAATGTATAAGTATTTTAGAGTTTTAGAGATTTTAATATGGAGTACATACAACGCGTGAATCTACATTTTAAAATATGTCTACATACATTTATATATAGTATAAGGGCGGTGCTTCAGTAGACCCCCCCCCCCCCAAGACGTAGAAGGGCAGAATGGTCATACAGAAGAGACGTATGCCCACCTCGTATTGTATAGTTCCGCCGGGCGTACGTATACCACGCGTATGCCAAAAAAACTGCCAATTGCATGAACTACTCGCCCGCCCCATCTTCTCGCCCGCCCGGAGATCACGGTCCTTCCAAGTGGCCGATCGCCGCCACCGCGGATCGCCGCTGTCCGAACCCCGTTCGACGCCGCCGTCGCCGTCCCAACGGCGTCCATCGCCGCATCTCACCATCGTCATCCGACGCCGCGGATGTGAAGGGCCCGACGTCCGCCGCCGCCTCCGCATCTCACCGTCTTCATCCGATGCCACGGGTTGCTCGTCGTGCACATCGCCGCCTGCTAGATTCAAGGCGGGGACACCTGCCTCAAGGCCGTCGTCGAACGCTTGCCCGAGCCGCCGCTCGCGCCATGCGCCGCCTTCACCGTGGGCCACCATCGCCGGCGCCGCCTTGCGCCGTCCCGATAGCCGCCGGAGCCGAGCTCCCTCGCCGCCCTGCTCCAGCCCCGGTCGCCGCCATGCCCCGCCGCTGCTTCGCCGCTCGGCCAAGCTCGCCGTCCGCCATGGCTGAGCTCCGCCTTGCTCCGCCCCTCGCCGGAATCGCCGCGCCGCTCGCCGGAGTCCGTCCCGGCCAGATCCGCCCCGCCTGGATGAGATCCATTGGGAGTCCAACCAAACACGCCACCCTCAGATCTGCACCGCTCCGTCCCGGATCCCTCTGTCCCGCGTTGACTTTCGCGGAGGTATATTTTCACTAAGTCCCGGAGATTGCAGATCCATGTTGCCCTGTTCGAGGCCTCGTAACTTTGCATCCGTAGCTCCGATTCTTGCATATAGCATATCAAAATGTTCGTCTCAGAGAGTACATCATTTCATTCCATTGCATCATTTCCATTTGAGTTCATGTTGACGCCCGAAATGCTGTTAGAAGAGGGCTACTTGAGTTAATTGTCAGATCTGCTACTCCATCTTAGACTTTTGTCATTTTTGCCATGATTATTGTGTGCATGATATGATCATGAGCTCTACATATGTTTTGTTAAGGGTTTTGTTATCTTTCTAGAGGTGCAACCCAGGTATTTTTGTGATGTGTGTGGTGACTAGTGCAAGCTTGCAAAGTGAGGCACTTGGTAATTCTGTTTTCAGGGACTTAACATTTTCACTAAGTCCTGGGATTGTTTAGTTCATGATGCCATATGTTCATGTTGTTTCCTAGTGATCCGTGCCTCTTTTGAGGATGATCAGTAAAGGAGTTTTGTTAATATTGTAGTGCTCTATCCATCCATGTCTTTGTTTGCATATATGGAGCACCCTAGCTTGAGTCAACCGAGCTCTACTTTTGCTACTTTGTGAATCTGGGCAGATCATCAACTTGTTTGCGATTTTGCCGATGTTGTTGTAGTTGATCCGTGCATGCTATGATATTGTTCTTGCCATGTCTAGCTTGCATTTTGTGCCTTCTTAATGGATGCATGCTTTTCTTGCCATGACTTGCACCGTAGTGAGTGCATCGAGCTCGTAAACATGCCTATTTGAGTTATGATTTCAGCATGTCCCAGTTTTTCACCAAGTCTGAAACTGATTATGTTTTTGATATGTTCATGTGCTTGTTAGTATATTTTGTGATCCCTTTTGGCTCAAGGTCACTAAGGGACTTTTGTTAAGCTATTTGAGTAGCTCCATGCCATGCTTTACTTTGTCATGTTCAGGTCCTGTAGCATGTAGTTTTGTTGCTCCGAAGAGGGCTACCTGATCTGAAATTCCAGACGTGTTAATTTCACTAAGTCTGAGATCTGTTTACCGTTTGCATTTTTGGCATGCTTGTTTGAACCTGTTAATGGATGATTTGGCCGTAGCTCAGTGCTAGACTTTTGTTAAGCATCTTGAATGCATCCCTGCCATGTATTTTGATGCCATGTTTGGGTGCTGTAGCATGTTCATCTCATTGCATTTAGATGACTACTTGCTGTATATCGCAGACCGGTGTCATATTTGAATCGCTTACCATTTCCAAACCGTAACTCCGATTCCGGCGTTCTTTATATTGTTTTCAAGCGATTTCATCTCATCTTTCCAGTGGCACACTTGGATTTCCATGTTGAGGCCAGGTTCTTGCATTCCCTGTCCAATCATGCATATGCATCGCATACCGCATCTCGCATATCATACCATGTTCATGTGTTGGTTGGTTACTATGTTGTGTGCTTCTTTTCCGGTGTTGCTTCTTTGGGTTGGTTCCGGTAACGTCGTGTTTGTGAGGACCCATTCGTCTACGTCTGTTTGTCTTCTTCATGGACTCGTTCTTCTTCCTTGCGGGATTTCAGGCAAGATTATCATACCCTCGAAATCACTACTATCTTTGCTTTGCTAGATGCTCGCTCTTTTGCTATGCCTATGCTGCGATACCTACCACTTTCTTATCATGCCTCCCATATTGTTGAACCAAGCCTCTAACCCACCTTATCCTAGCAAACCGTTGTTTGGCTATGTTACCGCTTTGCTCAGCCCCTCTTATAGCGTTGTTAGTTGCAGATGAAGATTGAAGTTTGTTCCTTGTTGGAACATGGAGATGTTGTTCCTTGTTGGAACATGTTTACTTGTTGGGATATCACAATATATCTTATTTAATTAATGCATCTATATACTTGGTAAAGGGTGGAAGGCTCGGCCTTATGCCTGGTGTTTTGTTCCACTCTTGCCGCCCTAGTTTCCGTCATATCGGTGTTATGTTCCCGGATTTTGCGTTCCTTATGCGGTTGGGCTATTATGGGAACCCCTTGACAGTTCGCCTTAAGTAAAGCTTCTCCAACAATGCCCAACATTGGTTTTACCATTTGCCACCTAGCCTTTTCTTTCCCTTGGGTTCTGCAGACTCAAGGGTCATCATTATTTTAATCCCCCGGGCCAGTGGTCCTCTGAGTGTTGGTCCAACTTGTCAGCCGCCGGTGGCCACCAGGGGCAACTCTGGGCTGGCCTACCGGAAGTTTAGACAATCCGGTGTGCCCTGAGAAAGAGATATGTGCAGCTCCTATCGGGATTTGTCGGCACATTCGGGCGGTGTTGCTGGTTTAGTTTTACCCTGTCGAAATGTCTTGTTGTACCGGGATACCGAGTCTGATCGGAATGTCTCGGGTGGAGGTCTATTCCTTCGTTGACCGTGAGAGCTTGTGATGGGCTAAGTTGGGACACCCCTGCAGGGATTTGAACTTTCGAAAGCCGTGCCCGCGGTTATGGGCAGATGGGAATTTGTTAACGTCCGATTGTAGAAAACCTGAAGTTGACCTTAATTAAAATGAATCAACCGCGTGTGTAACCGTGATGGTCTCTTTCCGGCGGAGTCCGGGAAGTGAACACGGTGTTGGAGTTATGCTTGACGTAGGTTGTTTTAGGATCACTTCTTTATCATACCTTTATCGACCGTGCTTTGCCTTGTCTTCTTGCTCTCTTTTGTGAATATGTTAGCCACCATATATGCTAGTCGCTTCCTGCAGCTCCACCTCGTACCTTTACCTTACCCATAAGCTTAAATAGTCTTGATCGCGAGGGTGCGAGATTGCTGAGTCCCTGTGGCTCACAGATACTTCCAAAACCAGCTTGCAGGTGCCGATTAGTCCGTGCAAATGATGCTACCAAGCTCAGGAGGAGCTCGATGAAGATCTTGTCCTTTGTGTTGTTTCGTTCTAGTTGAACAGTAGTGGAGCCCAGTTGGGGTCGATCGGGGACCTTTTTCGCATTTGGGGTTCTTCTTTTATTTTGGTTCCGTAGTCGGACCTTGATTGTATTTGGATGATGTAATGCTTTATTCATGTAATTGTGTGAAGTGACGATTGTAAGCCAACTATGTATCTTTTTCCCCTATTGTATTTCATGGGTTGTGTGAAGATTACCTCACTTGTGACATTGCTTTCAATGCGGTTATGCCTCTAAGTCGTCCTTCGACACGTGGGAGATATAGCCGCATCGAGGGCGTTACAGTGTGGCTGCTGCAGACATTTATGAAGGAAAACTGTCAAGTGAAGCCAAAGTCAATAATCACATACGATGATGCGCAATGATCTGGGCTATTCAGACTGTCCCTTTAGATGTGTTCGATCGTATTTGCTCCTGGAATATCGAGAAAAATATGCAGAGGCACTTGCATTACAAGTCACTGTATGAGTTCAGATCACTCATGTACTATGCCACCTCTCAAGCGAACTTTGAGCAGAGATGGACCGCTTTCTATGATAAGTGGAAGACGAATCGAACTGAAGAGTGGCTTAACAGGATGTACAGGAAGAGGATACTTTGGGCAGCTTCATATCTTTCGCATGGCTTTTTTTTCTTAGTATGCGAAGTAACTAGAGGAGCGAAAGCCTCAACTCCTGCCTTCACCTTCACCTGGACTATGGTATGACAATAGTTGATTTGGTAGTGCATTATGAGAACTGTATAATTCGCCTGCGTGAGAGAGGCGTACGATGACTGCGAGGCACACCAGAAAGAACCACCATTAAAGTATTCACACCTGCTAATTTCTACATCCTGCAAGATGATTTTCATAAGATGGGTCAGCTGGAGATACTTGAGAAGCTCGTGGGAATTGAGCGTCAGACATTCATGGTGATATGGAAGGATAACCACAAGTTCAGGTACAATGTTGTTTATGAACCAGGTAACTCAGAAGAAACTAGAACATGCAGTTGTCTTAGGATGGTTCGGAAAGGGCTGCCATGCAAACACATTCCCTTTATTCTCCATCATCTAAACTTAACTGAAATACCAAAGTGTTGTGTCCTTCATCGGTTGTCCAAACATGTGAGAGATGGGTTGCATGTGCAGCGGAAGAGTGATATGTTTGGATGGGGTTGGACAGGGACATTGGAGAGAGAACGGTATAGTGCAATAACCATTAAAACCGCAGAAGCTGCTCATGTTGCAGAAAATGATCCATTCTTGTTCGACGAGTTGATGAAGTGTCTGGACAACATAATAGCGCAGAAAAAGATTTCAGAGGAGGAACTTATAGGAAGTAGAAGGTATACTATGCTTATGAAGGAGGCAAGTCAGGCGCAACAAGTTGAGCCTGGTATTGGTGATCCTCAGAAAGTTTCAACGAAGGGTGCACCTAAGAAGGGACGGTCAAAGGGGGTCCTGGCGTTACAAAGAATGGTAGGCCAAAAGATTTCACAATAAAGAAAAGTGGTCCTTTGTGCAGTTTGTGTAGTCTCCCAAGTCATAACAAGGCTACATTTCGTCTGAACAAGAAGTGAGCTGCTACCTTCTTATTTTGTTATGTTGCTAATTTTATTTCACTGACTATATTTTCTCACCCATTTCTTTATATTTTTTTCAGGAATCAGGCGTATAGAAGCAGCTTGGCGAAGAATAAAAGTGGTCGCACGAGTCATGTCTGAATAACCTATGCTGTTTTTATTCGTTTGTGTGTGCCAGAAAACTTGATAAGTGATTTATTTATGTTTCGTAAAAATATTTATGTAATAAATTTGTATTTTGTACTTTATGTGAAATAGTCTGCAGTTTGAAAATTCTGTTTATTTTGTTAGTTTTTGCTTGGTGATGATCACTGTATTTGTTCGTACCCGGGCTGACCCGCGCGGCGATTTTGTTTGCTTTTGTTTCATGATAATGACACTCTATATGTTACTACCTGGGCTGACCGACGTGGCGAGAAAAAGAGTACCCGGCCTGACCCGCGTGGCATAATTTTTTTACCCGACCGGTACTGGACCAAGAGTTGGCGTTATTTCTGACCCAAATCAAGTCGGACGGTGACTCAGTACAGCAAATACGCCAGGAAACGGCCCAGCAGCTGGGTCCAATGGGTGTCAGGACCCCGATACCAAGTCACATCGATCTAGCCAGTAACACCTCATATCACTTTGTGGCCTCACGCATGGTATTCCCACGGGTGTTGCCCGGGACCGTTTGCGCCTTTTGGCTCACGTATATGATAGTGTTGCTAGCATCCATATGACAGAGAACCCGGGCCGACATGGCTAGTCATGGACCCAAAGCGGCATAGACCTATGGGGACAAGCATACTGGAATCAACATCGAGCATGTCGGTCAGCAGCGTGCGAATCTGGGCTATAGCACTGGGCTAACAGGACTCTGGTGAACCAGGCTGTAGCAGGCTAGGCAGGACTCCGGATGTCACCGCGTGACATTTGCCCGAAGGGACAGACACAGGATCGAATTGAATCACATGCCGGCCAGTCAAGTGTTCCGGAGCAGTAGTGCTGGGCTAGTAGGACTCCGGTGAACCGGGCTGTAGCGGACTACTATGACTCATGGAAGCACAAGACTACATTTCCCCATAAGAGAGGCTACCAAGGATAAGCAACTAGGTTGTCGGATCCCACACATACCAAGCATTTCAATCATACACACAATACGCTCAATATGTGCAATACAACATGGCATCACAACAAGACTCTACGACTCAGAATATTTATTCATTAGGCTCCGAGGAGCCAAGTATTACAAACACGGGTCTCATGACCCAACATACAGAGCATACAAGCAACAAGCACATGCGGAAGCTTAACTTGTCTGAGTACAGACAACTACAAATGAAGAAGGCTCAGAAGCCTGACTATCTACAAGACCCTCCCAAGGGTATAAGATCGTAGCTGAGGTAACAAGCTAAACGTCGAAGTCCACGTGGAACTACTAGCGAGACTGAAATCTCTCTGCAAAACATAAAATAAGCAAACGTGAGTACAAATGTACCCAACAATACTTACATCAGAACTAACTATATATGCATCGGTATCAACAAAGGGGTGGTGGAGTTTAACTGTAGCAAGCCAGCTTTGACTCAGTGCCTAACCTGAAGTACGCCTGCAAGTAACTCTTTTGAGGTGGCGCACACGAGTCCACAAATTCACCATACCAATACACCACTATGGATCCGCTCCCGTCTCCCTGTGATAACGCCATCCATAGCACTCACACTTATCTTGAGCATTTTAGATTATCCACTTTCACTTGTCTATGAACTATGCAAGGGGTCCAAGTTTCCATATCCGAGGAATCCGGCTATTCGAATAGATAATGATAACCCTGCAGGGGTGTACTTTTTCGCACACGCTCTCGCCACTTACCACCATGTACATGTTGTGTATCTCGGCAACCTTCAAGCGGAAGCCTGGCGAGGGAGTCGGCCACGACCTGACTAACCAACAAGTCTCTCGTCCAGGTTTATCGCCTATTCGGGTTCCATCCGCAAGGAAATCCGGCTGGGGTGTCGCTCACGGCCCAAAACAATGTGTACAGGGTTCCCAAGCCCACCATCCGGGTGCCACTTGGTACACCAGGCCACTATGCCTAGTTTGTCCCAAGCCCACCTATACCGGGTGCCACTTGGTAGACTACTTACACTACCTACAAACACTAGAAACTAGTTGCAACTCCTGGACAGAGATCTGGTTGATTAATAAGTCGAGAGGGGCACTTAAGCATTCTAATGCGTGGTAGTAGATGTTCATGGATCACAAACACAGAACTCAGTTCCTAAGGACGGCTGCAATGAGACAGCCCACCATGTACTCCTACATGGCCTCTCACCGCTACCTTTACCAAATCGTGTCCACACACTTAGCTCTCAACGGCAGGACATGTTCACCACGTTCCAATTCTTTCCCGATGAATCAGACTTGACTCAACTCTAAGCAGTAGCAGGCATGACAACAAGCATGAATGAGTAGGCACATCAGGGCTCAAACAGTTCCTACTCATGCTAGTGGGTTTCATCTATTTACTATGGCAATGATAGGTCATGCAGGGGAAAGGGGTTCAACTACCGCAGCATGTTACAGTTGAATCGTTGTTGTCCTAATGCAGTAAAAGAGAGCAGGAGCGAGAGAGTGGGATTGTATCGGAATGAACAAGGGGGTTTTGCTTGCCTGGCACTTCTGAAGATAGTATAGCTCTTCATCGGTGTCATCGATCACATCGTCAGAAACAACGTCTACTGAGAGGGGGCAATTACCGGCAAACAAGGAAGAATACAATCAATGCAATGCAACAATATGATGCATGATCATGACATGGCAATATGTTGTGATTTGGGCTAATGCAACAGAAAGTCATTTTAATTGAAGTGGAATTCAAAACTATATCAAATTCCAGCTCCAAACCTATTATGAAATTTTCCCTAATCATGTTTCATCCTAAATAGTGAGGTTAACTTTCTCAAACATGCATGAAAATGCCATAAACAGATTCTTCATACTTTTCTTATAATGTTTCATATATAATTTATTTCATTTGGAGTTACGGTTTATTTTCTATGATTTTTTAAAGTTCAAAACATTTTCTGGATTTTCTGGTTATTTAGAATTAAACAAAAACCAGTAAATGATTTACTGCGTCAGCATGACATCACACGGACATCAGCGGTCAACGGAGTGGCCCAGGTCAAACCTGACCTATGGGGCCCACTAGTCAGTGACCCAATGCTGCCTAGAGTCACACACAGGTGGGCCTGGTCAACGAACACGTCAGCTTAGTGAACGCTGATGCCTGGGTCCCACTGGGTTATAAATTAATCTAAACAGAAAATAAGCCCAGAGTTAATTTGGCGTGGGGCCCAGCTGTCGGTGTCACTGGAGTGGATAATTGGTGGGTCATTAGCCACTAATGATGCCCACGTCGGTGGCTAAACACCGGCTCTAAGCACAGCACGACGGCGCTTCCTGGCCGGCCATTTCCGGCCACGGTAGCAGGCGTGGCTAGGCCCTACGGATGCACTGCGAGGAGGCGCATCGGGTGGCGGCAGCGGCAAGTGCTGGGGTCGTCGGAGTTGACGGCAACGAGCTTGGCTGCGGCGGCCGGAGCTCGGGTGTGTGCGGGGATGCGGCTGCGGTGTGCGAAAGAGCAAGGCAAGACGCTAGCGATGCTCTACGAGTCGCGACGAGCACAACGGATGCACGCCCGTGACCAAATGGTTACCCGGCCACGTCGGCGATGAAGCCAGGCGACCGCGCGATTCGGTTATCAAGGGGGCGACGACTACAGGGCGTAATCGAGCTCGGGGAGTGGGGGTTTCGGTGCGGGAGCTCACGGTGGTTGCAGAGGCATCGATGTGGGCTCGGGGAAGGCTCGGAGCAGACGGCACGGCGGTGGCGATCTCGGCATCCTGAGGTTGAAGAAGAAGTCGGGGACGATGCGTCGGGGCGTCCGGTGTCGCGTGAGTCGTCGAGGAGGCGTAGACGACGGAGGCAGAGCTCATGGGCATGTTAGAGGGGCGAGGGGTGGCCGGTGGCCGCGGTGGTGCACGTCGGCGAGCTGCGGCGATTCTCGGGGTTGCTTGGGGCTATGAGAAAGCGAGATCTAGAGGAGAGGGAGAGGGCTAGACAGCGAGGGGAGAGGCAGGGGAGGTCGGGGACGTCTCCTGGCGTCGCGAGAAGGACCAGGGGGAGGAAGCAGGAGGTGGCGTCCGGTGCGTGCGCGGGCGACACGCCGCTGCCTACTGGCAGAGGCTGAAGACGCCGCTTTGGCCTGGTGGGCTGGGCCAGCTACAGAGACGGGCCAGGTAAGCGCGCCAGGTAAGTTTCTATCCTTTCTACTTCTTTCTGTTTTTGTTTTCTATTTTTGTTTTTCTGTTTTGATTTAGTTTTAAAACTAAACCATTTTTGTTGCTTCTGTAAATTATTGTATGGACTAGAGATATTACTCTAGAGCCACACAATAATTTCCAAAATTATTGGACATGTATTTCTTTTATAACAGAAATAAAGCAAATTCAAATACATTATGGTTTAATTCAAAATGCCCAATTTAACTACCCTTAATTCCCTAAAATATTGGTTTGGATTTTTACCTCTTGCCAATATTTTCAGGGATTAAAGTGAACATTTCCTTGGGCTCATTTGAAGAAAATTTTAACTTGCTCATTTTTTTAAAAGATTTATGAGGCTTTGGGAATTCCCTCAATTCAATTTTCCTTTGAATTTAAACATGATGCAACAACTAAGATAGTCCAAGGCCAAGGTAAAGCTAGGGATGTGACAACTCGCCCCCACTAAACAAGAATCTCGTCCCGAGATTCAAGACGTGAGGTAAGGAGACAAGGGGGTCACAAGGCTAACACCATCTTCTCAATCCAATTGGTCTTCTCGAAGATGTTGATTCATTGCATCATATTGATCTTGACGTCTTTGCTTTCGAAATCTTCATTCAACTCGATGACGACCAAAAAGAGATTCTACAGGAAACGATCTTCTCGAAGATCGAGCAACTCAAGATCAACTCATGGAGTGAGACGTTGAAACATCTCTTGGGCTAAGACACAAAACACACATTGAGAGAGATGGGAGGTAATAGATGACAACGATTCAAATTGGTAGGCAACAATTCCACGCCGGAGTAGGATGGTGCATGGTTTCAAAGTAGCAAGGAGGTAATTGCCATGATTCCATAATTGGACACCTTAGGGAAAGGTGACTCGTAGAGCATTTCCCTTAAGTGGCAAAAGAATTACTTTTGATACAAAGATCATTGAAACTCTTTATACCAGCCTTAGGCAATCACAAACGATCGTGTGAAGGAGCTCGAAGAAATGGCATACTCGAACTAGAATGAATGATGTGGACTACCTTGTTGAAGACAACGCAATGGATGATTTTTGCTTATCATCGAAAATGGATGGGACCCATGGTAGGACCACTTTTGGAGATGATCCTGGAAGCAACTGCTAAAAAGGGCAGCCCATGGGAAATTGGTACAACGGCGATGCAAGCTGGGAACAAAATGCAAATGCTAGGAATGATCCAACCATCATATCTACCTGAGATTCGGATATGGTTGGTAACGGAATATTTCAGACAGCGTGTCTGGAAAAGGAAAGGTAGCAACACAAATCGACGAGATGACGCTGCGAGATTCTCAAGAGATGAACTATGATAGCAACCTCCAAAACACGAGCTGGTTATGCTACATACATGTGAACACGATGTCCTAGACAAGCATGACCACATAGTAGTCTTACAATGAAACACTACCTAGTTCAGGTGGGAACCATCAATGAGGATACCGAAGTCCTTCATAAGTCCGGATTAGCTCTTATGAAGGAACTCTTTCTCCTTGAACAAACCATTCAGTGGCTTGGTGTACTAGGAGATGCACATGGAATGGAGGTAGCGAGCCTGTCGAACCATAGCATACCTCGCACGTGTATGACTGACTTGGGATAGTTCCAGAGGAAGCAACATTGACTTTCTCGAATTCACGGTGGCAACTTGCATCAAATGCACATGTATTCGGGGAAGTCACTTCTTTCATCCGAACATATGCTTCATGAGCAGAACATGAGGGCATTGCTTATAAAGTTTCGAACATTACTTAGATGTTCGACATGAATCATGGACAAGATAAGGATGTTGTCGATGGGCTCAACAACAATTCATCCAAGTTCCCATGAAGATGGAATTCCACGACTATGTGAACAAGGTGATAGCGTTGGTCAGACCAAAGGATGTAATGGTGTATGCCCGAGGAAAAACCACGAGTAAGACAACATTACGAACATCGTTGATTCTGATTTGATTCGAGGATAGCCCACGCTCAAATCAAAGTTTTGTCAAGACAATAGATCCAACAACTGATCAGAAGGACCAATCGATGAAGATATCATCTTTCTTCAACTAACACACAACACAAAGATATCCCTTTGAGACGAATTAAATTTGGTAAGCTTTTATCTTCCAACTCTCGAAGTTGTTGTTTAGCTTAACCAACTAGCTCAGGGGTATCCAACCCGGATTCTTGGAGAAGGAGTGGTTTACAAGAAACCAACTTGATCACGAACTCAACATAGCGGTCAGGTGACAACCTGGTAACACTTCGGAGAAGATATTCGGAAAATCACGAACCATCGATATGTTACTAAGCTCAAGATCAATCCTGCTTTTCAGGGCAAGATGATATGATCGAGGGAGCGAGGGATTGACACAATCCTAACTCATTGATCGAAGAGTGCACCAGGAAATATGGACTAGGTAGCAAGATCAATCTTAGAATGGTAGTTCAATAACCAACACGCTAAGAATGAGAATATTGTCCATTTACTACCAAGCAATGAGTTGCTTGGAGTATTGCTTTCACACATCACGATTCACTTGTCGGCATTCCGGTTACAATAACACGGGAACCAATGAATGAACAAAGATGGCAAGAAGTATCACTGCAACAAGAATTTATAAGAGATGGTGCAATTCTCATGATATTCCTGACATCAAGAGGGCTATACTTCAGGTTAGAATAGAATAAAAAGCTGGATTGGCATTTTGACCTATGGAATACAACTGCTTTGACCCAATCCTAGAAGTGGACGAGGTACTGGAGTTTGTTTCCCCTAGTCATTCCGGAACAAAATGGCTTGATGGACCATAAGAATAATAGGCATGGATGAACACAAGTGCACAACTATTCCTGACTATCAATTGATAGACTAGGGTCGGAATACAGCTGAGGAAGGTCAACTCAAGGAACATATAACTTTCTGAGTTGTGGATGCATAGATTAGTATGTCGAACCAGGTTCAACATGTTTCTTCCGGATAACCCACACAGAAGAAGAAGGACTAGAAGATTCACAATTTGAATGGAGAACTCGTCAAGAGCACTCTTATTGTGATCTTTTGGTTCAACGAACTTCCGCCAAGGATGGTTCATGGTATTAGGAAGAATGATATACCACGGACCTCGAGAACTATCGCAAAGGTTACTAGTATCCTAAAGGTACGAGTAACACTATCAACACGAGGTAAATCGAGTGAATCTTGGGCTCAAGAACCCATAAATAGAAGGCCTACTACTAAATGGCATCACGGGATGCTTTCGAGAACAATGGACAGAATCATCACACCGGGAATACAAAACATGGCTAGATTACTAGGTAATCTTCTAAGACACCTAGGGTCGTAATAATAACTCCAACATATATGTCGAGGCAATAAATTACCTCAACGCATCGGATAGTGTGGTTAGACTGGCCCAAAAAGACGTCGAACACGGGAGAAAGGGATTTGCAAATGCATCAGATTGTTTAGAAACCTAGGATGACTCGGACAACATAATGGCTGTAATTGCTCAAAATGATTTGAGACATCCTGCAAAGATGGTGGCATAACCTCTCAACATCACAATATCAAGGTTCTGAGGCCAGCTATGAACATATGGAGGTAGTAGGAATTGAACTGAGGCTTGAACTCAACAATCCTAGGCAACTACGGTTTAGTAACACGTCATCCTGAGAGATAGAAGAGAAGCCTAGTTCTTAATCCCGTAGGAAAGATAAGATGACTCAGATTAGAAGGTCATGAGGATAAGGAGTAAAAAGAGCCTTACGTCCCCATCCACAATCAAGTCCCTTATATAACTAAAGCATTTCTAGACACAACTTCGACCATCTTGGCTTGGAAATCCTACAGGCAGTCACGCTCTGATACCAAAGCTGTCAGGACCCCGATTCCAAGTCACATCGATCTAGCCGGTAACACCTCATATCACTTTGCGCCTCACGCACGGTATTCCCATGGGTGTCGCCTTACCATGGCCCGGGACCGTTTGCGGCTTTTGGCTCACGTATATGATAGTGTCGCTAGTATCCATATGATAGAGAACCCGGGCCAACATGGCTAGTCGTGGACCCAAAGCGGCACAGACCTATGGGGACAGGCATACATGAATCAACATTGAGCATGTCGGTCAGCAGCGTGCGAATCTGGGCTGTAGCACTAGGCTAACAGGACTCCGGTGAACCGGGCTGTAGCAGGCTAGGCAGGACTCTGAATGTCATTGCATGACATTTCCCCGAAGGGACAGACACAGGATCGAAGTGAATCACATGCCGGCCAGTCAAGTGTTCTGGAGCAGTAGTGCTGGGCTAGCAGGACTCCGATGAACCGGGCTGTAGCGGACTACTATGGCTCATGGAAGCACAAGACTACATTTCCCCATAAGAGAGGCTACCAAGGATAAGCAACTAGGTTGTCGGATCCCACACATACCAAGAATTTCAATCATACACACAATACGCTCAATATGTGCAATACAACATGGCATCACAACAAGACTCTATGACTCAGAATATTTATTCATTAGGCTCCGAGGAGCCAAGTATTACAAACATGGGTCTCATGACCCAACATACAGAGCATACAAGCAACAAGCACATGCGAAAGCTTAACTTGTTTGAGTACAAACAACTACAAATGAAGAAGGCTCAGAAGCCTGACTATCTACAAGACCCTCCCAAGGGTATAAGATCGTAGCTGAGGTAACAAGCTAAACGTCGAAGTCCACATGGAACTACTAGCGAGACTGAAATCTCTCTGCAAAACATAAAATAAGCAAACATGAGTACAAATGTACCCAACAAGACTTACCTCAGAACTAACTACATATGCATTGGTATCAACAAAGGGGTGGTGGAGTTTAACTGCAGCAAGCCAGCTTTGACTCAGTGGCTAACCTGAACTACGACTACAAGTAACTCTTTTGAGGTGGCGCACACGAGTCCACAAATTCACCATACCAATACACCACTATGGATCCGCTCCCGTCTCCCTGCGATAACGTCATCCATAGCACTCACACTTATCTTGAGCATTTTAGAGTATCCACTTTCACTTGTCTATGAACTATGCAAGGGGTCCAAGTTTCCATATCCGAGGAATCCGGCTATTCGAATAGATAATGATAACCCTGCAGGGGTGTACTTCTTCGCACATGCTCTCGCCACTTACCACCATGTACACATTGTGTATCTCGGCAACCTTCAAGCGGAAGCCTGGCGAGGGAGTCGGCCACGACCTGACTAACCAACAAGTCTCTAGTCCAGGTTTATCGCCTATTCGGGTTCCATCCGCAAGGAGATCCGGCCGGGGTGTCGCTCACGGCCCTAAATGATGTGTACAGGGTTCCCAAGCCCACCATCCGGGTGCCACTTGGTACACCGGGCCACTGTGCCTAGTTTGTCCCAAGCCCACCTGTATCGGGTGCCACTTGGTAGAATACTAACACTACCTACAAACACCAGATACTAGTTGCAACTCCTGGACAGAGATCAGGTTGATTAATAAGTCGAGAGGGGCACTTAAGCATTCCAATGCGTGGTAGTAGCTGTTCATGGATCACAAACACAGAACTTAGTTCCTAAGGACGGCTGCAATGAGACAACCCACCATGTACTCCTACATGGCCTCTCACCGCTACCTTTACCAAATCGTGTTCACACACTTAGCACTCAATGGCAGGACATGTTCACCACGTTCCAATTCATTCCCGATGAATTAGAATTGACTCAACTCTAAGTAGTAGCAGGCATGACAACAAGCATGAATGAGTAGGCACATCAGGGCTCAAACATTTCCTACTCATGCTAGTGGGTTTCATCTATTTACTGTGGCAATGACAGGTCATGCAGGGGAAAGGGGTTCAACTATCGCAACATGTAACAGTTGAATCGTTGTTGTCCTAATGCAGTAAAAGAGAGCAGGAGCGAGAGAGTGGGATTGTATCGGAATGAACAAGGGGGATTTGCTTGCCTGGCACTTCTAAAGATAGTATAGCTCTTCATCGGTGTCATCGATCACGTCGCCGGAAACAACATCTACTGAGAGGGGGCAATTACCGACAAACAAGGAAGAATACAATCAATGCAATGCAACAATATGATGCATGATCATGACATGGCAATATGTTGTGATTTGGGCTAATGCAACAGAAAGTCATTTTAATTGAAGTGGAATTCAAAACTATATCAAATTCCAACTCCAAACCTATTATGAAATTTGCCCTAATCATGTTTCATCCTAAACAGTGAGGTTAACTTTCTCAAACATGCATGAAAATGCCATAAACAGATTCTTCATATTTTTCTGATAATTTTTCGTATATAATTTATTTCATTTGGAGTTACGGTTTATTTTCTATGATTTTTTAAGTTCAAAACATTTTCTGGATTTTCTGGTTATTTAGAATTAAACAAAAACCGGCAAATGATTTACTGCGTCAGCATGACATCACGCTAATGTCAGCGGTCAACGGAGTGTCCTAGGTCAAACCTGACCTGTGGGGCCCACTGGTCAGTGACCCAGTGCTGCCTAGAGTCACAGACAGGTGGGCCTGGTCAACGAACACGTCAGCTTAGTCAACGCTGATGCCTGGGTCCCGCTGGGTTATAAATTAATCTAAACAGAAAATAAGCCCAGAGTTAATTTGGGGTGGGGCCCAGCTGTCGGTGTCACTGGAGTGGATAATTGGTGGGTCATTAGCCACTAATGATGCCCACGTCGGCGGCTAAACACCGGAGCTAAGCACAGCACGGCGGCGCTCGCCGGCCGGCCGTTTCCGGCCATGGTAGCAGGCACGGCTAGGCCCTACGGATGCACCGTGAGGAGGCGCATCGGGTGGCGGCAGCGGCAAGTGCTGGGGTCGTCGGAGTTGACGGCAACGAGCTTGGCTGCGGCGGTCGGAGCTCGGGTGTGTGCGGGGACGCGGCTGCGATGTGCGAAAGAGCAAGGCAAGACGCTAGCGATGCTCTACGAGTCGCGGCGAGCACAACAGATGCACGCCCGTGACCAAATGGTCACCCGGCCACGTCGGCGACGAAGCCAGGCGGCGGCGCGATTCGGCTGTCAAGGGGGCGACGACTACAGGGCGTAATCGTGCTCGGGGAGAGGGGGTTCCGGTGCGGGAGCTCACGGTGGTTGCAGAGGCGTCGATGTGGGCTCGGGGAAGGCTCAGAGCAGACGGCATGGCGGTGGTGATCTCGGCATCCCGAGGTTGAAGAAGAAGTCGGGGACGATGCGTCGGGGTGTCCGGTGTCGCGTGAGTCGTCGAGGAGGCGTAGACGACGGAGGCGGAGCTCATGGGCACGTCAGAGGGGCGAGGGGTGGCCGGTGGCCACGGTGGTGCACGTCGGCGAGCTGCGGCGATTCTTGGGGTTGCTCGGGGCTATGAGAAAGCGAGATCCAGAGGAGAGGGAGAGGGCTAGACAGCGAGGGGGAGGCAGGGGAGGTCGGGGACGTCTCCTGGCGTCGCCAGAAGGACCAAGGGGAGGAAGCAGGAGGTGGCTTCCGGTGCGTGCGCGGGCGACACGCCTCTGCCTACTGGCAGAGGTTGAAGATGCCGCTTCGGCCTGGTGGGCTGGGCCAGCTATAGAGACAGGCCAGGTAAGCGCGCCAGGTATGTTTCTATCCTTTCTACTTCTTTCTGTTTTTGTTTTCTATTTTTTTTTCTGTTTTGATTTAGTTTTAAAACTAAACCATGTTTGTTGCTTCTGTAAATAATTGTATGGACTAGAGATATTACTCTAGAGCCCCACAATAATTTCCAAAATTATTGGACATGTATTTCTTTTATAACAGAAATAAAGCCAATTCAAATACATTATGGTTTAATTCAAAATGCCCAATTTAACTACCCTTAATGCCCTAAAATATTGGTTTGGATTTTTACCTCTTGCCAATTTTTTCGGGGATTAAAGTGAACATTTCCTTGGGCTCATTTGAAGAAATTTTTAACTTGCTCATTTTTTTAAAAGATTTCTGAGGCTTTGGGAATTCCCTCAATTCAATTTTCCTTTGAATTTAAACATGATGCAACAACCAAGATAGTCCAAGGCCAAGGTAAAGCTAGGGATGTGACAATGGGGCTGGGAGCTTTCAGAGGAGTTCAGCGGCTATGGCATGCCCGGCTATTTAAGTCGCTCCTCACTCGCCCCCACTTCTAAGGTGGGACTAAACACCTGAGTGGTGCCCCGCGCGCGCGAGGGGAGGGGCGTGGGCCGGGGAAGGGGGCGAGTGGTGGCATGTCCCATTGGGCCGAACGGGGCCGGCCGGCGACAACGCATAAAACGGCCTCGTGAACCTCGTGGCCACCGTGTGCAGTGCGGGGTGTGATGTTTAGTCCCACCTCTGAAGCGGGGGGGGGCACGAGGAGCGACTTAAATAGTTGCCTCCGTGCACTCTTCTTAACTCCTCTATTATTACTCCCCATAGTCCCATTGGACCCCGTTTCTGGGCCCATTACTGGGCTCAATAAGCCGCCCGAGTCGCCTTCGGGCTTGATTTGGGTAGGTTTTGTACGCTACTATGGTCCCAACAGCGGTGGTTGGGCATTTCTTTTGTAATTATTTTTTGACATATAGCAGCGGCCGACCGCAATTCATATTTGTCCATAAGGGCCATGGCGGCATAATCATCACAGTATATACAACATAAAAACTGCGAATATAAGACGTTGAAAAATCATCACACACAAAGATGCAAATAAGAGTGACATTAAAAATAGATATTGTAGCAAATACCGACCACGACACATTTATTTAGGTGCGAAACATGCAAAATCATGCCGCATTACAATAAAGAGATGTCTTAATATGAAAATTGTATCAAGTACCGACAATGGCACATTTATTCAGTGGAGATAATAGCCAACACCCCATCCTCCGACTCATTTCTTCTCCATGATCTTGAGGATCTTCTCTTTCACTACTTCCATTGTGTTGCATCCTGAAAAAAGTATTTCAGCTAGAATGCGTCCCCTTAAAGAATTAACCTCAGCCTGGTCGAACTCAAATATCCAATCATCTCCGTCTCAGTTTTCAACGCATTTCACCACGAAAATATCACAAGAGACTCTGCAAGAAACCTCGAGTCAAGTATTGATGGATAAGAGAAGTACATACAAATTCAACATTTGAACATACCCGTCCTCTTGTAACGGCATATCGTACTCCCTTATTGGCCACGAAGATACGTCAGGATGTTCCATTCCAATAATGGAGTTCACCTCCATCGTATCTTTAGCTATTTCTGCCCTTTGAAATAAAAATGTGAAATCCATATGAAGTACATATCAAATTACTATATCTTGTTTTATGTAAAGTTGTAAGCTTACCAGCTTAGTAATCTTTGAAAGAACTCTGTTTCTCCTTTTACCAGTAGAATTTAAAACTTGAAACTCGTTTTTCTTGTTGTGCATGACAACTGTTATCCAATGATTTTCTTCCACATCAAAAGGAAAGTATGCCTACAACAAATTTTATTCATGTTGGTGTACACACAGATAGTTATGTAGTACGAAGGATTATACTAAAATGAAGTATCTTATCTTTGACGTAATACTCTTCAGTAACTCTAGACACCATTTTAGTTTGGTTAGTGAAATGCTCCAGAACATGCTTCATAGAGTTCTTAACCTTTCCGTCAGCACGAAGAATAAGTCAGTGGGACACCCAAGGTGATAATATGTGATGATCAACACGAGGATTATGGGTCTGCGTATGGTTGCAATAACTATTGATGACCTGAAAATATCATAAGAGTAGTACGGCTATTACAAAATTAATAAAAATGACATGTACAACTTAATAAATCACTGCTAATACTTACACCGCCATGCAACCACTTCTTCAAAGTGATGGCTTGAAGCATATCAGGTTTACATGTCTCCCCACCAATTCCCATCATGTGCACCACAGTTTTCCTACAAAGCTTCTCCGAGTCTGCTAGTGTCTGGATATAAACCTTTGTGGCCACTATGTGTTCCTCATTAATGTAATACGTACTAATGAGAGCGGCCTTTGTACCAAACAAACCAAAAATAGTTGCAAACAATTAGTTAATGAACTGTGCATGCAAGGACAGAAATATCTAGCAATAATAAATAACCTAGCACTTACTTTTTTAGACGTTTACGTCCAGTCTTATGCTGGTAGGATGAACGCTAGTATTTTGACTCTTTCTGCTTGCGTTTCCCATCATCCTCCTTAGTGCCACTTTCTTTCACATTTTTCATATGGGTTTTCGGACTATCCGTACTAATCTCCTCAGATTTATCGGCGCTAGACCCGTCTGACACTGTATTTATATTCTTGGGGGTTGCAGTAAGAGCTGGAAAGTCATTTGTGTCTACCGTTGCTAGAGATGGGTCGGGTGAATTACCATTCTCCTCAATCATGAAGGGGTCGGCTTCATCTCCTGCGCCGGGTGTATTGTGATGCACACCTTTCTCACCTGTGAACTTCTTCCCATTCCCAGTGGTGAAGGATGCCTCCACCCTGTCCTCCATATCTTCTTCTGTAGGAGTTGATTTTACGCATGTCCAATATTTCGGACCATACTTCCTCACCACGTCTTAACTATGCTCCACAAACTCAACATCATCACGAAACCCCCTGTTTGTCTTGAAGACAAGACCTTTCTTCTCCAGCTTCTCCACTACTATCTGCAATAACACACTGAAAGCATAAACTACATGCAAACATTATGAACAATCCCATGTAAATTGAAATACACATCACTCATTACCTCAGCACATTTCAGGGAGAAGATGCATTTCTTTTTGCATATGTTTGATGCATTTCATCACTTTATCTAATGTAGTGTCCCTGCTCGACGAAGCTTCATCTTTATTGTCTTTCCTTTTTCGTGCACGACATGTTCGATCTTCTGGCTAAAATTCTTCCTCCGCAATTTTTCCTTCTTGAGCAATTAACGTCTGTCTGTACTTCTCACTTATTAAGTCATCAATCTGTGACACGTTAAATCAATTTAATTTGCTCAACATTTAAATAGTACCATAACTGCATGCAGTACGAACCATTAATACTTGCCTTCCCATTACTGCGGCCATATGATATGTCGTACGCGTTACGCTTCTTAGCCTCATATTCTGTCCAATTAAGCATCAACGGATATTCATGAGTTAGTGGATTGAATGTCTCTTCATCTAGTGGATGCAATTTCTCCCAAAACAAGTACTGCATGAACATGAATTATATTAGCAATCTTTTTTTGACAAACTATAGTTGGAAAGAAAAAAAATATAACGTAAGATTTACCTGTATCAGGGCAAGGTTTCCCACCGGCCATGTAAATTTTGTAACATCTGATACCGTCTTTGTGATGCCATCAACGCAAACGCGTAAAGTAAATGCATTCCAATGAAATGTTTTGATGGCCTCCACATCTTCCACTAACTTGTAATAAGCATTAGGAACTTCTTTCGTGGAGTGCGGTGCAAGAATCGTGCCTAGAAGAACCAACACAATTTTACTCAGGAAATCATCATCATACGTGCCACTGGTAACGATGTTCTCAATCAGCTGGTCTATCATTATTTCACTCGTACTAGAATCTAGAAAACAACTAGGCACCTTCACCTTCGCCCTTAACCCCCCTTTACCTAGCGCTTTCATGGCATCTTTGGCCTTGTTCTCTAGCCCAAAAATGTCAAACACATCTTCGGTGTGCAATGATATCGCACCATTTTTTGATGGCATAATGAACTTTTTTCTGTCCAAGGCATATGATTTAATTATGAATTTCGGCAAACACTTTTGCATGAGCACACTAGGAATCATCAACATTTTTTCCAATCTAGTGCTTGCAAAACGCTTTTTCTGCCTAGAGTTCAGTTTGCTGACCAAAAAACACCACTTCTCAACACAAGAATATATCTCTCCGTACTCGTCCATCACTACGAATAGAAGCAAGTAAATATTAGCTACTTTACATGCGTACATGATAAACATGATGAATGCATAGTGCGTTCGAAAAAAAACTTACCTCGTGCCATGGGATCAGGGGCTGGCCATGGGGGACAACAGCGTGCTGGGGAACGGCGGACCGCGACGTCAGAGACGGCGGACGGCGGCATCACAGATGGCGGACTGTGGAAGGCAGCGTGAATGATGGGTGCAGGGTCAGGGCATCGGCGTGAGGTGGCGTTGGGGGTGTTGATGTGAGGTGGGGTGGGAGCGTCGGCCTGAGGTGGCCTCGGGGCATCAGGGGCAGATGGCGTCGGGGGTAGAGGCGTCGGGGGCGTCGGGGGAAGATAGCTAGGGTTGGGAATAAGGCGGTGTGGAGTGGCGATCGTGGAGGCGGCGTGGACTAGGGATTTGACCCCCAATGGACAAGCATGTATATGCCGGACCCATCCATTAATTGCGTTGGCTTTTTAAAAAAACCATTATCGCAAGTACATTAATTGATAAGTATGTTTTTTTACTCCGCCAAATGGCCCAAAACATTTTCCACGCGTTGGCATCACCATCGACAGCACCCACGCCAATTTGCATATTTTCCCGACGCTCGATGCATTTCATAGGATTTCCCGGTGAAAAAACCCTAAAACATTGGCCGGACGTGACTCAACGTTCGTTTTGTGTCCGTTTTCCAACCTTGCATGGGGGCCTCCATCGTAAATATTGGTTCCATTTCATGCATGCGATCATGTAACCTTAGTGCAACCAGCTCCGTTTTGGTCTGCCGGAGGAGGGGGGGTTCCCAAGTACATTTTTTAACTCTATCAAATGGCCCGAAACTTTTACCACACGTTGGCATCAGCATCGACAACACCCAGGCAAATTTGCATATTTTTTTACGCTCGATGCATTTCCTAGGATTTTCCCGGTGAAAAAACCCTAAAACACTGGCTGGACGTGACGCAGCATTCATTTTGTGTCTGTTTTTGTTCAAACCATGCATGGGGTCCTACATCGGCCGTGCCCACATGTCTGCACACTCCGGTGCAATTGCATGCATGCGATGACGTAGACCTTGTGCAACCAGCTCCGTTTCGGTCTGCCAGAGAGGGGTTCCCAAGTACATTTTTTTTACTCTGCCAAATGGTCCGAAACTTTTACCACACATTGGCATCACCATCGATAGCACCCACACCAATTTGCATATTTTTTTGACGCTCGATGCATTTCCTAGGATTTTCCCAATGAAAAAAAATCCTAAAACGGCCTGATGTGATGCAACGTTCATTTTGTGTCCATTTTTGTTTCGACCTTGCGTGGCGGCCTACGTCGTCTGTGTCCACATGTCGCACAGTTTGGTGCAATTACATGCATGCGACCACATAGACCTTGTGCAACCAGCTCCGTTTCGGTCTGCTGGAGGGATGTTCCCAAGTACGTTTTTTACGACTCTGCCAAATGGCCCGAAACTTTTACCACACGTTGGCATCACCATCGACAGCACCCAAGACAATTTACATATTTTCTGACACTCGATGCATTTGCTAGGATTTTCCAAGTGAAAAAACCGTAAAACACTGGCCGGACGTCACGCAATGTTCGATTTGCGTCCGTTTTCATTCCAACCTTGTGTGGGGTCCTACGTCGGCCATGCACACACCCTCGTAAAAATTGGTTTCATTTCACGCATGGGATCACGTAACCCTAGTGCAACCAGCACCGTTCAGGTGTGTTAGTAGGGCAACTCTCAAACACGTTTTTTCCACCTCGACCAAATGACCCCCAAATTTTCCACGTACTCCAGGCACCATGGGGAGCACGCATGACAATTTTCGGTATTTTTTGACGTCCGATGCTTTTTCTAGGGTTTTCCTGACAAAAAACCCTGAAAAACTGCCCAGACGTGACACGACGTGCATTCGGTGTCTGATTTCGTTCATATCCTGCGTGGGGGCCTACGTTGTCCATGCACACACCCACGCAAAATTTGGTTTCATTTCCTGCAAGCGATCACATACCCCTAGTGCAACCAGCACCGTTCAGGTGTGCCGGTCGGGCTACTCTCAAACACGTTTTGTTTACCTTGACCATATGACCCCCAACTTTTTTCACATGCTCCAGGCACCATGGGGAGCATGCACAACAATTTTTGGTATTTTTTTACGTCCGATGCTTTTTCTAGGGTTTTCCCGGCGAAAAAACACTAAAAACTGCCCGAACGTGACGCGACGTGCGTTCGGTGTCCGAGTTCGTTCATATCTTGCGTGGGGGCCTACGTTGGCCATGCACACACCCTCGCAAAATTTGGTTTCATTTCATGCATGATATCTGTTGGGGAACGTAGCAGAATTTTAAAATTTTCTACGCATCACCAAGATCAATCTATGGAGTCATCTAGCAACGAGGGAGAGGGGAGTGCATCTACATACCCTTGTAGATCGCGCGCGGAAGCGTTCAAGAGAACGGGGTTGATGGAGTCGTACTCGTCGTGATCCAAATCACCGATGACCTAGCGCCGAACGGATGACATCTCCGCGTTCAACACACGTATGGTTGGGAAGACGTCTCCTCCAACTTGATCCAGCAAGGGGGAAGGAGAGGTTGATGGAGATCCAGCAGCACGATGGCGTGGTGGTGGAACCAACGGTGTTCTCGGCAGGGCTTCGCCAAGCTCAGGGAGAGGGAGAGGTGTCACAGGAGGGAGAGCGAGGCGCCAGGGGCTAGGGTGAGGCTGCCCTCCATTCCCCCACTATTTATAGGACCCCTAAGGGGGGGCGCCGGCCCTAGGAGATGGAATCTCCAAGGGGGGCGGCGGCCAAGGGGGGTGGAGTGCCCCCCAAGCCAAGTGGGGCGCCCCCACCCCTAGGGTTTCCAACCCTAGGCGCAGGGGAGGCCCATGGGGGGCGCACCAGCCCATCTGGGGCTGGTTCCCCTCCCACTTCAGCCCATGGTCCCCTCCGGAATAGGTGGCCCCACCCGGTGGACCCCCGGGACCCTTCCGGTGGTCCCGGTACAATACCGATTACCCCGAAAACCTTCCCGATGGCCGAAACTTGACTTCCTATATATAAATCTTCACCTCCGGACCAATCCGGAACTCCCCATGACATCCGGGATCTCATCCGGGACTCCAAACAACTTTCGGGTTACCGTATACTAATATCTCAACAACCCTAGCGTCACCGAACCTTAAGTGTGTAGACCCTACGGGTTCGGGAGACACGTAGACATGACCGATACGACTCTCCGATCAATAACCAACGGAGGGAGCTGGATACCCATGTTGGCTCCCACATGATCCTCGATGATCTCATCGGATGAACCATGATGCTGAAGATTCGATCAATCCCGTATGCAATTCCCTTTGTCAATCGGTACGTTACTTGCCCGAGACTCGATCGTCGGTATCCCAATACCTTGTTCAATCTTGTTGCCGGCAAGTCACTTTACTCATACCGTAATGCATGATACCGTGATCAAACACTTGGTCACATTGAGCTCATTATGCTGATGCATTACCGAGTGGGCCCAGAGATACCTCTCTGTCATACGGAGTGACAAATCCCAGTCTCGATTCGTGCCAACCCAACAGACACTTTCGGAGATACCCGTAGTGTACCTTTATAGTCACCCAGTTACGTTGTGACGTTTGGCATACCCAAAGCACTCCTACGGTATCCGGGAGTAGCACAATCTCATGGTCTATGGAAATGGTACTTGACATTCAGAAAAGCTATAGCAAACGAACTACACGATCTTTGAGCTATGCTTAGGATTGGGTCTTGTCCATCACATCATTCTCCTAATGATGTGATCCTGTTATCAATGACATCCAATGCCCATAGTCAGGAAACCATGACTATCTTTTGATCAACGAGCTAGTCAACTAGAGGCTCACTAGGGACGTGTTGTGGTCTATGTATTCACACATGTATTACGATTTCCGGATAACACAATTATAGCATGAACAATAGACAATTATCACGAACAAAGAAATATAATAATAACCATTTTATTATTGCCTCTAGGGCATATTTCCAACAGTCTCCCACTTGCACTAGAGTCAATAGTCTATTTACATTGTGATGAATCGAACACCCATGCAGTTCTGGTGTTGATCATGTTTTGCTCTAGGGAGAGGTTTAGTCAACGGATCTGCCACATTCAGGTCCGTATGTACTTTACAAATATCTATGTATCCATTTTGAACACTTTCACGAATGGAGTTGAAGCGATGCTTGATATGCCTGGTCTTCCTGTGAAACCTGGGCTCCTTGGCAAGGGCAATAGCTCCAGTGTTGTCACAGAAGAGAGTCATCGGGCCCGACGCATTGCGTATGACTCCGAGGTCGGTAATGAACTCCTTCACCCAGATTGCCTCTTGTGCTGCCTTTGAGGCTGCCATGTACTCCGCTTCACATGTAGATCCTACCACAACGCTTTGCTTGCAACTGCACCAGCTTACTGCCCCACCATTCAAAATATACACGTATCCGGTTTGTGACTTAGAGTCATCCAGATCTGTGTCAAAGCTAGCATCGATGTAACCCTTCACAACGAGCTCTTCGTCACCTCCATAAACGAGAAACATATCCTTAGTCCTCTTCAGGTACTTCAGGATATTCTTTACCGCTGTCCAGTGTTCCATGCCGGGATTACTTTGGTACCTTCCTACCAAACTTACGGCAAGGTTTACATCGGTCTGGTGCACAGCATAGCATACATGATAGACCCTATGGCCAAGGCATAGGGGACGACACTCATCTTTTCTCTATCTTCTGCCGTGGTCGGGCATTGAGCCGTGCTCAATCTCGTACCTTTCAATACAGGCAAGAACCCATTCTTTGACTGATCCATATTGAACTTCTTCAATATCTTGTCAAGGTACGTACTCTGTGAAAGACCAATGAGGCGTCTCGATCTATCTCTATAGATCTTGATGCCTAATATGTAAGCAGCTTCTCCAAGATCCTTCATTGAAAAACACTTGTTCAAGTAGGCCATTATGCTTTCCAAGAATTCTATATCATTTCCCATCAATAGTATGTCATCCACATACAATATGAGAAATGCTACAGAGCTCCCACTCACTTTCTTGTAAATGCAGGCTTCTCCATAAGTCTGCGTGAACCCAAATGCTTTGATCATCTCATCAAAACGAATGTTCCAACTCCGAGATGCTTGCACCAGCCCATAAATCAAGCGTTGGAGCTTGCACACCTTGTCAGCATTCTTAGGATCAACAAAACCTTCCGGCTGCATCATATACAATTCTTCCTTAAGGAAACCATTAAGGAATGCCGTTTTGACGTCCATTTGCCATATCTCATAATCATAGAATGCCGCAATTGCTAACATGATTCGGACGGACTTCAGCTTCGCTACGGGTGAGAAAGTCTCATCGTAGTCAACCCCTTGAACTTGTCGATAACCCTTAGCGACAAGTCAAGCTTTATAGATGGTCACATTACCATCCGCGTCTCTCTTCTTCTTAAAGATCCATTTATTTTCTATGGCTCGTCGATCATCGGGAAAGTCAGTCAAAGTCCATACTTCGTTTTCATACATGGATCCTATCTCGGATTTCATGGCTTCCAGCCATTTGTCGGAATTTGGGCCCGCCATCGCTTCTTCATAGTTCGAAGGTTCACCGATGTCTAACAACATGATTTCCAAGACAGGGTTGCCGTACCACTCTGGTGTGGAACGGGTCCTCGTGGACCTACGAAGTTCAGCAGCAACTTGATCTGAAGTTTCATGATCATCATCATTAACTTCCTCTCTAGTCGGTGCAGGCACCTCAGGAACATTTTCTTGAGCTGCGCCACTTACCAGTTCAAGAGGTAATACTTCATCAATTTCTACTTTCCTCCCACTTATTTCTTTCGAGAGAAACTCTTTCTCTAGAAAGGACCCATTCTTGGCAACAAAGATCTTGCCTTTGGATCTGAGGTAGAAGGTATACCCAATTGTTTCTTTAGGGTATCCTATGAAGACGCATTTTTCCGATTTGGGTTCGAGCTTTTCAGGTTGAAGTTTCTTGACATAAGCATCGCATCCCCAAACTTTTAGAAACGACAGCTTAGGTTTCTTCCCAAACCATAATTCATACGGTGTCGTCTCAACGGATTTCGACGGACCCCTATTTAAAGTGAATGCGGCAGTCTCTAAAGCATAGCCCCAAAATGACAGCGGTAGATCGGTAGGAGACATCATAGATCGCACCATATCCAATAGAGTGCGATTACGACGTTCGGACACACGATTACGCTGAGGTATTCCAGGCGGCGTGAATTGTGAAACTATTCCACATTTCCTTAAGTGTGTGCCAAATTCGTGACTCAAGTATTCTCCCCCACGATCTGATCGCAAGAACTTGATTTTTCTGTCACGTTGATTCTCAACCTCACTCTGAAATTCCTTGAACTTTTCAAAGGTCTCAGACTTGTGTCCCATTAAGTAGACATACCCATATCTACTCAAGTCATCAGTGAGGGTGAGAACATAACGATAGCCACCGCGAGCCTCAACACTCATTGGACCGCACACATCAGTATGTATGATTTCCAATAAGTTGGTTGCTCGCTCCATTGTTCCTGAGAACGGAGTCTTGGTCATTTTACCCATGAGGCATGGTTCGCACATCTCAAATGATTCATAATCAAGAGACTCTAAAAGTCCATCTGCATGGAGCTTCTTCATGCGCTTGACACCTATGTGACCAAGGCGGCAGTGCCACAAGTATGTGGGACTATCATTATCAACCTTACATCTTTTGGTATTCATACTATGAATATGTGTAACATTACGCTCGAGATTCATTAAGAATAAACCATTCACCAGCGGAGCATGACCATAAAACATATCTTCTCATATAAATAGAACAACCATTATTCTCGAATTTAAATGAGTAGCCATCTCGAATTAAACGAGATCCTGATACAATGTTCATGCTCAAAGCTGGCACTAAATAACAATTATTGAGGTTTAAAACTAATCCCGTAGGTAAATGTAGAGGCAGCGTGCCGACGGTGATCACATCGACCTTGGAACCATTCCCGACGCGCATCGTCACCTCGTCCTTTGCCAGTCTCCGCTTATTCCGCAGCTCCTGCTTCGAGTTACAAATGTGAGCAACCGCACCGGTATCAAATACCCAGGAGCTACTACGAGTACTGTTAAGGTACACATCAATTACATGTATATCACATATACCTTTAGTGTTGCCGGCCTTCTTGTCCGCCAAGTATTTGGGGCAGTTCCACTTCCAGTGACCACTTCCCTTGCAATAAAAACACTCAGTCTTAGGCTTGGGTCCATTCTTTAACTTCTTCCCGGCAGCTTGCTTACCGGGCACGGCAACTCCCTTGCCGTCCTTCTTGAAGTTCTTTTTACCCTTGCCTTTCTTGAACTTAGTGGTTTTATTCACCATCAACACTTGATGTTCCTTTTTGATTTCCACCTCCGCTGATTTCAGCATAGAATATACCTCAGGAATGGTATTTTCCATCCCCTTCATATTGAAGTTCATCAAAAAGCTCTTGTAGCTCGGTGGAAGTGACTGAAGGATTCTGTCAATGACCGCATCATCCGGGAGATTAACTCCCAGCTGAGTCAAGCGGTTATGGAACCCAGACATTTTGAGTATGTGCTCACTGACAGAACTATTTTCCTCCATCTTACAACTGAAGAACTTGTCGGGGACTTCATATCTCTCGACCCGGGCGTGAGCTTGGAAAACCATTTTCAGCTCTTCGAACATCTCATATGCCCCGTGTCTCTCAAAACGCTTTTGGAGCACCGGTTCTAAGCTGTAAAGCATGCCGCACTGAACGAGGGAGTAATCATCAGCATGTGACTGCTAAGCATTCATAACGTCTTGGTTCTCTGGGATGGGTGCGTCACCTAGCGGTGCTTCTAGGACATAATCTTTCTTGGCAGCTATGAGGATGATCCTTAGGTTCCGGACCCAGTCCGTATAGTTGCTGCCACAATCTTTCAACTTGGTTTTCTCTAGGAAGGCGTTCAAGTTGAGGGCAACATTAGCGTGGGCCATTTGATCTACAAGACATAGTGTAAAGATTTTAGACTAAGTTTATGATAATTAAGTTCATCTAATCAAATAATTCAATGAACTCCCACTTAGATAGACATCTCTCTAGTCATCTAAGTGAAACATGATCCGAGTCAACTAGGCCGTGTCCGATCATCACGTGAGACGGACTAGTCAACATCGGTGAACATCTTCATGTTGATCATATCTTCTATACGACTCATGCTCGACCTTTCGGTATTCCGTGTTCCGAGGCCATGTCTATACATGCTAGGCTCGTCAAGTTAACCTAAGTGTATTGCGTGTGTAAATCTGGCTTACACCCGTTGTATTCGAACGTTAGCATCTATCACACCCGATCATCACGTGGTGCTTCGAAACAACGAACCTTCGCAACAGTGCACAGTTAGGGGGAACACTTTCTTGAAATTATTACGAGGGATCATCTTATTTAAGCTACCATTGTTCTAAGCAAATAATATGTAAAACATGATAAACATCACATGCAATCAAATAGTGACATGATATGGCGAATATCATTTGCTCCTTTTGATCTCCATCTTCGGGGCTTCATGATCATCGTTGTCACCGGCATGACACCATGATCTCCATCATCATGATCTCCATCATCGTGTCTTCTTGAAGTTGTCTCGTCATCTATTACTTCTACTACTATGGCTAATGCTTTAGCAATAAAGTAAAGTAATTACATGATGTTTATGTTGACACGCAGGTCATAAATAAATAACGACAACTCCTATGGCTCCTGCCAGTTCTCATACTCATCGACATGCAAGTCGTGATTCCTATTACAAGAACATGATCAATCTCATACCTCACATATATCATTCATCACATCCTTTTGGCCATATCACATCACATAGCACATGCTGCAAAAACAAGTTAGACGTCCTCTAATTCTTGTTGCAAGTTTTTTACGTGGCTGTAAGGTTTCTAGCAAGAACGTTTCTTACCTACGCCAAAACCACAACGTGATATGCCAATTTCTATTTACCCTTCATAAGGACCCTTTTCATCGAATCCGATCCGACTAAAGTGGGAGAGACAGACACCCGCCAGCCACCTTATGCAACTAGTGCATGTCAATCGGTGGAACTAGTCTCACGTAAGCGTACGTGTAAGGTCGGTCTGGGCCACTTCATCCCACGATGCTGCCGAATCAAGATAAGACTAGTAATGGCAAGCAAATTGACAATATCCACGCCCACAACTGCTTTGTGTTCTACTCGTGCATAGAAACTACGCATAGACCTAGCTCATGATGCCACTGCTGGGGAACGTAGCAGAATTTTAAAAAAATTCTACGCATCACCAAGATCAATCTATGGAGTCATCTAGCAATGAGGGAGAGGGGAGTGCATCTACATACCCTTGTAGATCGCGCTTGGAAGCATTCAAGAGAACGGGGTTGATGGAGTCGTACTCGTCGTGATCCAAATCACCGATGACCTAGCGCCGAACGGATGGCACCTCCGCGTTCAACACACGTACAGTTGGGAAGACGTCTCCTCCAACTTGATCCAGCAAGGGGGAAGGAGAGGTTGATGGAGATCTAGCAGCACGATGGCGTGGTGGTGGAAGCAACGGTGTTCTCTGCAAGGCTTCGCCAAGCTCAGGGAGAGGGAGAGGTGTCACGGGAGGGAGAGGGAGGCGCCAGGGGCTAGGGTGCGGCTGCCCTCCCTCCCCCCACTTTTTATAGGACCCCTAGGGGGGCGTCGGCCCTAGGAGATTGAATCTCCGAGGGGGGCGGCGGCCAAGGGGGGTGGAGTGCCCCCCAAGCCAAGTGGGGCGCCCCCACCCCTAGGGTTTCCAACCCTAGGCGCAAGAGAGGCCCATGGGGGGGTGCACCAGCTTATCTGGGGCTGGTTCCCCTCCCACTTCAGCCCATGGGGCCCTCCGAGATAGGTTGCACCACCCGGTGGACCCCTGGGACCCTTCCGGTGGTCCCGGTACAATACCGATTACCCCGAAAACCTTCCCGATGGCCGAAACTTGACTTCCTATATATAAATATTCACCTCCGGACCAATCCGGAACTCCTCGTGACGTCCGGGATTTCATCCGGGACTCCGAACAACTTTCGGGTTACCGTATACTAATATCTCAACAACCCTAGCGTCACCGAACCTTAAGTGTGTAGACCCTACGGGTTCGGGAGACACGCAGACATGACCGAGACGACTCTCCCGTCAATAACCAACAGCGGGATCTGGATACCCATGTTGGCTCCCACATGTTCCTCGATGATCCCATCGGATGAACCACGATGTCAAGGATTCGATGAATCCCTTATGCAATTCCCTTTGTCAATCGGTACGTTACTTGCCCGAGACTCGATCGTCGGTATCCCAATGCCTCGTTCAATCTCGTTGCCGGCAAGTCACTTTACCCGTACCGTAATGCATGATCCCGTGATCAACCACTTGGTCACATTGAGCTCATTATGATGATGCATTACCGAGTGGGCCCAGAGATACCTCTCCGTCATACGGAGTGATAAATCCCAGTCTCGATTCGTGCCAACCCAACACACTTTCGGAGATACCCGTAGTGTACCTTTATAGTCACCCAGTTACGTTGTGACGTTTGGCACACCCAAAGCACTCCTACGGTATCCGGGAGTTGCACAATCTCATGGTCTAAGGAAATGATACTTGACATTCAGAAAAGCTATAGCAAACGAACTACACGATCTTTGAGCTATGCTTAGGATTGGGTCTTGTCCATCACATCATTCTCCTAATGATGTGATCCCGTTATCAATGACATCCAATGCCCATAGTCAGGAAACCATGACTATCTCTTGATCAACGAGCTAGTCAACTAGAGGCTCACTAGGGACGTGTTGTGGTCTATGTATTCACACATGTATTACGATTTCCGGATAACACAATTATAGCATGAACAATAGACAATTATCACGAACAAAGAAATATAGTAATAACCATTTTATTATTGCCTCTAGGCCATATTTCCAACAATATCACATACCCCTAATGCAACCAGCACCATCTGGGTCTGCCGGTCGGGCTACTCTCAAAGTCGTTTTTTTCACCTCGACCATATGAAACCCAACTTTTTCCACGTACTCCAGGCACCATGGGGAGCACGCTCGATAATTTTTGGTATTTTTTTACGTCCGATGCTTTTTCTAGGGTTTTCCCGGTGAAAAAACCCTAAAAAAAACTGCCCGGACGTGACGTGACGTGCATTCGGTGTCCAATTTCGTTCATATCTTGCGTGGGGGCCTACGTTGGCCATGCACACACCCTCGCAAAATTTGGTTTCATTTCATGCATGCAATCACGTACCCCTAGTACATCCAGCACCATTCGGGTCTGCCAGTCGGGCTACTCTCAAAGGCATTATTTTCACCTCGACCGTATGACCCCCAACTTTTCCCATGTACTCCGGGCACCATGGGGAGCACGCACGACAATTTTCGGTATTTTTTTATGTCTGATGCTTTTTCTAGGGTTTTCCCGGCGAAAAATCCGAAAAAACTTCCCGGACGTGACGCGGCGTGCGTTCGGGGTTCGATTTCGTTCATATCTTGTGTGGGGGCCTACATTGGCCATGCACACACCCTCGGAAAATGCGATCACGTACCCCTAGTGCTACCAGCACCATTCGGGTGTGCCGGTATTTGATGTGTTTACTCCACGTTTTTACCATGTCAATCAAAATATCCCATTAATACCTAAAACATTATCAGTAACTAATAAATTATACAAACATTCCATTACTCATTAAAGCAACATAATTTCATTCGTATTAGGATATTTTACATTCGAACGAAATTTTACATGAAAAATAAATTAACACTAAAATAAATCTACCTATTCCTCGCTAGTCAGAAGATCGACCACTACGGGCTTTCTATCGTCTACGCTGCCGTCTGAGTCATCGGAACTGCCGAAGTGTGCGAAAATTCCTCCGCGGTAGACGACTACTACTTTAGGAGATCGGCCGGCTCCATAACTGCCTGCCAGTACCCCGGCTCATCGGCCGGGTCCCTCAGGTCAAACCACATCCGCCGATGGCATCCAATCGGTCTCCGAAGTGGAGTTCCAGAATGCGCGGATCAAACTCAGTGACTCCAACGGGTCGCCCTCCTCTTGCATCGCCGCCAGTTCTGGCAGGATCTAAAACTCAGGGGCGGCCGCTGGAGCGGCGGGCACAGCGGCGGGAGCGGCCGGGGCGCCTGCGCGAGCGCGCCGACCGGATCGGGCCTGCACGACCGGGGTGGCGGGGGCGCGTTTGGAGCGTCCACACGGAAGCCCTAGGACTTGTAGAAGGCGACGACGGTGTCGTAGTCGCGGCCGTCTTAAAAGTCCCGGTGACCTTCGGGGTTCCATGGACCGGGTTGTGCGGACCCTGGCGTGGCATAGCCGTCACTCGTGACATGCCAGCCGTGTGCTAGGCGACACAACGGCGGCACGGGGATGCCGTGCCAGTAGATATCCATGGTCCGTGGCCTGGTGAGGCTAGAGGGCCACAAACCGCCCATTGCGGCGCCGCGTCCACCACCTCTGTCGCCGCTGACAGAGCCTCTAGCCCGGCGACTGCTCCCTGCTCCTCCACTGCTGCGTCCCTAGCCAAACCAACACCTGCCGAAACATCCGCGTCCACGAGGCATCACGCCGGAGAGAGCTGCGCCGTTCGGGGCAGTTTCTGTGTGGAACAAGCGTGGGTCGAGGCGGTTTTCTGTGTGAGGGGAATGTGGGTCGGGGACGGTTGTGTTTTATGGGAGGGAAGCGGGCCATTTGACCGCGTCGGGGCGTTGGACGCATCGACTGAGGGACGGCGGGGCACGCGGGAGCGGGGCGGCGATGCATGCGCAGCCGAGGCGAGGCCAGGCGGCTGCACGGCAGGTGATGTGCGGCAGCCGAGCAGCAGTGGGCAGAGGGGCGACGGGGCAGCAGGGGCAGGTGGCAGAGGGGGCAAGGCAGCAGCAGGGGGCAGGCGCGACCGTGGCGAGGCCAGACGGCAGTGCCGCAGGCGTCAGTGCGGCAGGCGATGCCCGACGATCGACGCGGCAGCGGGGCAGGAGGCAAAGGGGGCCAGGCGGAAGCGATAACAGCGCTGCCATGCATGCATGCACGACACCGCGATCAAGCCGGGAAAAAACATGCTGTATTCGTATACGTATATGTCGCGGCCGGGCGGGCACTTTTTCAAAATATGCCCATCACGCCCCTCGTTACGAAGGGTACGGGGAAATCTCGACCCGCCTTGTGTTAGGGGGTTCTACCGAAGCCAAAGTGTATAGTTTATACTAGTAAATGTGCCCATGCATTGCAACGGGATAAAAAAATCCTAAAGGTTTGTATCAGTTTTGTTCCATTTCTGCCCCTAGCTTTTGCACTTCTTTTGTTGTGCCAATTTTGCTATTCTTTTTTCTGAAAGGAATTTTGCTATTCTTCGATACCTGAAGGTTTGTATCAATTTGTATTTATTATGCATCAGCAGGGGTGAAGTGTAGTGACAAATTCAGTTGACTTCCTGTCGAAGTGTGTTAATACCCTCATGAGTCATGACGGATACACCTCAGATCAGAGAGTGGGCCTGAAATGTAAGCAAAACATACAACACCGGTCGACAGTTCAGCTAGGGAGGCCAGATCCAATGGCGACACCAGAATCAAAGAAGACGAACCCTCGTCAGATCAGCAAAGACACCCGAACATGCTAAGCAAAGTCGCAGAATAACAAACAAGGGAGGTCACGTGCATTTGAACAGCCTCACATACTCAAAGTCTTTTCCCTTTCTATAAAAAATCACTCTGCATTTTTCATAGTAAAAGCAAAAGGGGGAAATACGTGAAACCAATGGCAAGCAAAGATACTTACATGTTTGAGAATTATGTATGGCAAACACATATATAGAATAAAGAAAGTTGAAATATCTTTGCCTCTATGAGAATGAATAGAAAAAAAGAAAGTAGTGCCACCTGTATCTTACTGCTTCCAATATTGATATCTCAAGCTTAACCTGCAAAATAAAGGATTACATGCAATTGCAATTCAAAGAGCGCAACCGTAACAGTTGAAGAAAAAATGTAGAAATACCTTAACCGCCAAATTCTCTGTAGATATTCGAAATAACTATGCAACAAACAAAGATAGCAGAAGTCAGATTAGGGATTCATGAGATTTGTTCATATGCTTATAGAAATATAGAAATAGAAGGACATGGGAATAGTACTATCTGCTTATAGCAGAGACCATTTTTTTGAACACAATATAGCAGAGACCATTTATGACACTAATAGGGTATGCCTGGTGCTTTAGGAGAGCATCGTAAAAGAACCAACCATATATAAGATAAGAACAGTAGGATTGATATCTAGCGTGTAATGATTAACACACAAATGCAGATGCTTACCCCAAAGCAGTTCCATAAGCTGAAAATTACAAAGATGAAATGATTTTACAGATGATACAATTTTTTCTATTTAGTCATAAACATATACAATAATGCTAAAAATGTGAGATTTGAGAAGCAAAGCCACCAAACTCAGACCTAAAAGAAGTACAAGATTATTAACTAAGAACAGCTGACATACATCATTCGTTCCGCCAGCACGACTTGCAGCATCAAAGAAAATATCCTCAAAAGGATTTTCAAAACCGCCCTTGAATCTACCAACTATACCACATCCAATAGCATCTCTCTCATACTGGTCAGAGCCAACCTATAAAAATCAGGCCAAGTTATGAATGCAGATTTCATGAGATTGTAAGGAGCATGCTTACTCTAAACGGTTGGTCTTATTTTTTTAGAAAGGTTGTTGACCCTGGCAACTAGTATAGGGAAATAAAAACCAGACAATTAGTCAAACCGTATTTTTGTCTAGTTATCTGCAGTTTCAAGCAATTAATTCTCTGTAACTCATGAAGATACAAAAAAGCAGCCAGTAATTTACATCAAAGCAATGTAGACATGTGTATATTCACAGAATTAAATTGTTACATGATCATGGAGAGTTATCTTTTCTTCATCCTTTAGAGTATATAGAGAGGAGGCAAAAATGTTGTCTTAGTGGTTCAGTAATATTCGAAGTTCTATAATTAAGCGTCACAATTTGAAAGAAATTCAAATACCTCATAAGCTCATGGAACCTCTTGAAACTTGATTTCCCCATCAGCATTGCCTTTCTTTGTATACAATTGAGCCTTTTTGGCAAGCTTTTAGGAGAGAGCAAGAGTAGAAAGATGGTGAGGTAAATTCCATGACATCCAACATGAATTATCTAGTAGTGTAGTGTATACCAAAAAGAAAATTCCATTCCAAAAATATCAAACATCCAAATGAGCTTTGCGTACAACTAACGTGTACATGCTTCATATTTTTTGAGGCATGTTTTTGGAATTGGTTAGCATGGAGTCCTAGGCAAATATTGACAAAAAAACTTAAAGGCAACACTATCATAATGGGTGAATGGTGATCTGATTTGTGCACAAAATATTCATGAAGAACCAAAATGGGTGGATGGTGAATTCATTTCGAAGCATATAACTTATCATGCTTATGCCACATAATGTGTGCGTATTTGGATCCTGGAACATCTACCAACTAAAACTACTCCCAAAAGGCAATCTTCAAGTTCAATCGTAAGATGTAACACATAAAGCTACAGATTACAGTTTAGATGCATATATTTGGCTCACTCAATTCAGTTTAGAGATTACCCACACCCAAATATAGAAGAACTAATTAAGTAGAACCATGCACTACCTGAAACTACATGATGCAAATGCCATTACCTTTGTTGCATGGACGACTGCATACTGAAATATGGATGCCAAAGAGTAGCTCTAACATGGTAGTCCTTGTCAGTTGTCGTCATTCAACTACCGATACAAATCTTGTTTGCTGAAGACAATCTCACCAAACAAAACCTGAAGAGTTTATTAAACCTCAGCCAAATGCCTTTCCCCCAAATAGTAGTATATTATATGAAGAGAATCATAATTGACAATATACAATGGTTTGCATTTGCTAACCACCGCCACCTTCGCCTGGCTATCTACCAGACAATTTGGTACAAATGCCTTGATTCCCACTACAAAAAAAACTTTCACTTGTGGTGGTCTATCTGTCGGGGGCCTCACTGCACATCATCATCCACTCCAGTTGCCCTGCCCTGGAGTGCTTGGTGATTGTTTTGGGAATAGAAATCCCTATCAGTTGTCTCCAAATAAAGTTGCATCACCTTAAAAGCATTGGAATTTGTTTTGAAGGACAACAGCTCATCATCGAAGACGCCCCTTCACTTCAAAGGTTGCTCCTTCATTATTGTTATATACCTTCGCAAATAACTGTCCTCTCTATCCCTAAGCTGGAGACCTTAGGTGTAATTCGTGATCCGTTTAATTATCACAAGTTGGTGTTTGGCTCCACACTTATTCAGGTACCGTATATTATCATCTACACACTTGTAATCGTAAGCTACATTTTTCATTTGTGCGCATAAGTTTTATATCATCTTGGAGTTCACTTTGGGTATTAATATTATGTTATATGCTCAATGAAGAGTTTGTCCAGGGATAGCCTATCAATGGTGCTGGATTCTACCAAGATCTTATATATCCTAATGTTTAGTTATGATTTGAACACAATTATTAGCTTGCTGCGATGCTTTTCATGTCTGGGGAATTTCTATATAAAGGTGATGATTTTATACACATTGAAAGCCCATATATATTGTACTAGAATTAACCGTTCAGTTGTCGCTCTTTCGACATATTCTTTTTTTAGACCTTAACTATTTTCAATCTTCATGTCTACTTAGGCACTAACACATGGAGAAAAACGTATAACCAATTGGTGACATAATAAGCACCGGGATTTTCTCAGTTCTCATGACATTCGTTTGAGGACAATAACGATGGAAGGATATGCATCCAACCAGGCAAACAGAAGCTTTGTCACATTCTTCCTATTGAATGCGAGGTTACTATTGTCCATGAAGCATAAGTTTTTCAACAAAAAAATTCACATGGATAGATATGTTGAATAGCAAAAAAAGAAGTTTCAGGTCGACAGATGGGCTTCTGAACGTGCTCGGCTTCTATTTACAACAACTTGTGGTCATGTTCCAGTAATTTTTTTCGCATAGGATGTTGATTTTATGGATCAGACCGATCCATTTGTTTGTGACTGCCAAAAACAGTGTTTGGGTTAGATGTTATTGCCATATTCAATCTCGATTTTGTCTAAATTTGATGAACAATTAATCCTTTAGCTTTTGTACCGTTTGTAAGCTTGAGTTAGATGTTGTTGCCCTTTTTAATTCGGCTGTGACTATCGTATTTTCTTTGAAACAAGGCAAATGGCTTGCCATTTCCTTTATTAAAGAGAAACATTGTAACAACAGAGACCCAGCAGCTCGCCCAGTTATTTTTTAGTTTTAGAGACGGAGCAGGGTATCAACTGCGCTGTGTGGGGGTTGCGACCCGTTAGCCCAGGCTTTTATTTAAGCACATGACGAGCCTGATACGTCTCCAAAGTATCTACTTTTCCTAACGCTTTTCCTCTTGTTTTGGACTCTAATTTGCATGATTGAATGAAACTAACCCCGAACTGATGTTGTTTTCAGCAGAACTACCATGGTGTTGTTTTTGTGCAGAAATAAAAGTTCTCGGAATGGAACGAAACATTGCGCAGAATTTTTATATAATATATAAGAATTTCTGGAGCCAAGACCTACCGAAGTGGGGCACTTGGGTGGGCACAACCCACCAGGGCGTGCCCCCCTCACCACGCGCACCCAGGTGGGTTGTCCCCACCTGGTGGCCCTGCAGACCCTGAAACCAGTGCTATAAAATTCTATTGTCGGAGGAAAAAATCTGGGAGAAAGACTTATCATGATCCATGAGATGGAGCCACCGCCAAGCCCCGTTCTTCCTTGGGAGGGCAGATTGGGAGTCCGTTTGCGGCTCCAGAGAAGGGGATCTTCGTTCTTCGTCATGACCAACCCTTCTCCATCACCAATTCCACGATGCTCCCCACTGGGAGTGAGTAATTCCTTCTTAGGCTTGCTGGTCGGTGAGGAGTTGGATGAGATTCATCAAGTAATCGAGTTAGTTTTGTTAGGGCTTGATCCCTAGTATCCACTATGTTCCTAGATTGATGTTGCTATGACTTTTCCATGCTTAATGCTTGTCACTTTGGGCCCGGGTGCCATGATTTCAGATCTGAACCGTTTATGTTATCACCATTCTATTCATGTTCTAGATCCGATCTCGCAAGTTATAGTCACCTACTATGTGTTATGATTCGGTAACCCTGGAGTGACAATAACTGGGACTTCTTCCTATGATTACCGTAGTTTGAGGAGTTCATGTGTTCGCTATGTATTAATGCTTTGTTCCGGTTCTCTATTAAAAGGACGCCTTAATATCCCTTAGTTTCCAATATGGACCCCGCTACCACGGGAGGGTAGGACAAAACATGTCATGCAAGTTCTTTTAATAAAGCATGTATGACTATTTACGGAATACATGCCTACATTATATCGATGAACTAGAGCTAGTGTCGTATCGCCCTAGGTTACAACTGTCTCATGATGAATATCATCCAACAAGTCACCGATCCAATGCCTACGAATTTATCCTATATTATTTCTGCTAAGTTACTACTGCTATCGTCACTGTTACACTTTCTACAAACTATTGCTATCACCGTTACCGTTACTATTGCTGCTGCTACTATTATCAAAACTATCATATTACTGTGCTACTGATCCCTTTGCTACAGATAATTAATCTCCAGGTGTGGTTGAATTGACAACTCAGCTGCTAATACCTTCAAATATTCTTTTGCTCCCCTTGTGTCGAATCTACAAATTTGGTTTGAATACTCTACCCTCGAAAACTGTTGTGATCCCCTATACTTGTGGGTTATCTAGACCTTTTTCTGGCGCCCTTGCTGAGGAGCATAGCTATATTTGTTGAGTCACTTGGTATTATTATCATATTATCACTATGAAGAATCTGAAGGATGCTAAGACTAAGATATTTCCCTCAAAGACGAGGGGAGGTAAGGAACTGCCATCTGGTTCTGCTTTAGATTCACCTCCTGTTATAAGTAAACTTGCAACAGCACCACATGCTATTAATTCTGATATGTCACAAGTTATTGATGATGCTACTTCTGCTATGGATAATGCTTATGATGATGCTAGTACCTTGCCTCATAATGATGATGTGCCACTTGGTGATTTTCTTGATAAACAAATTGCTAGAGTTATACAACATGATGTTGTTGAATCTGATGATTAGCTTGAAACTAAATCTCCTGATACACCTACTAGAACTAGCCTTCCTAGATATGAATTTCCTAAGGTGCCTGAAGGTTATCTTATGAGTGGAGAAACAACTAGAGATATTCTTGCTTGCAATGATAGAGATGATCTAGATAAATTATTATGCAAGTATAAAGAAAAATCTATGATTGCAAGAATGAAACGTGATCCTAAGTTTGCTACTTCGCCTATCTTTATTGATGATAAGGATTATGAGTTCTCTGTCGACCCAGAGTTAATTACTTTGGTTGAATCTGATCCTTTCCATGGTTATGGAACTGAAATTATTGTGGCACATCTTACTAAGTTGAATGACATAGCCACCCTTTTTACTCATGATGAGAAAACTTGCTATTACTTTATTCTCACATTATTTCGTTTCTCATTAAAGGGTGATGCTAAAGCTTGGTACAATACTCTTGCTCCTGGTTGTGTGCGTAGTCCCCAAGATATGATTTATTACTTGTCTGTAAAATAGTTTCCTGCTCATAAGAAACAAGCTGCCTTACAGGAAATATTTAACTTTGTGCAAATTAAAGAAAAGAGTCTCCCACAAGATTGGGGGAGGATTTGCCAATTACTTAATGCTTTGCCTGATCATTCTCTTAAGAAAAATGAAATACTTGATATCTTCTATAATGGACTAACCAATGCTTCTAGGGACTTCCTAGATAGTTGTGCTGGTTGTGTTTTCAGGGAATGAACTATTGGACAAGCTGAGGAATTATTGAATAACATATTGAAAAATTATGATGATTGGACTATTCCTGAACCACTGCCTAAACCCACTCCGAAGAAGAGGGGTATATTATATCTCAGTCCTGAAGATATGCAAGAGGCAAAGAAATCTATGAAGGAAAAAGGTATTAAAGCTGAGGATGTTAAAATTTTACCTCCTATTGAAGAGATACATGGTCTTAATACACCACCACTGCCTAAGGTGGTAGAGGTAAATTCTCTAATGAAGTTCAATGATAATGACAATCCTCACAATATGCATCCTAGTCAATGCCTTTATGAGTTTGAAAAATATATTAGAAAACAAGAACACTTCAATGCAAATGTTATGAAACAATTGAAATACAATTCTGATATGATTGCTCACTTGAGTGACTTGTTATTTAGAATATCAAATGATGTTAGAGGTGCTGGAAAACATGCTTCTATGGTACAAACCCAGTTAGAACAAGTTGCTAAATCTCAAAGAGAGTTGCTTGACGAAATGAATAATAATATGCATGACTTTGCTATTAGAGTTGCAACTAGAGGAGGTAAAATGACTCAGGAACCACTTTATCCCGAGGGACACCCAAAAAGAATTGAACAAGATTCACAAAGAGCCAACACTAGTGCACCTAGTCCTTCTACAAAGAAAAAGAAAAATGATAGGACTTTGCATGCTCCTAGTGAACCAGAAATAGAAAAACCTCCCGACATAGATAATGAAGTTTCTATCTCTGATGCTAAAAATCAGTCTGGTAGTCAACATTCACCTAGTGATAATGAAAAATACAATGCTGATGTTCATATAGACTCTCAACCAAATAACAAAGAGACAGACAATGATGTTGAGATAGAACCACATGTTGATCTTGATAACCCACAACCTAAGAATAAAAGGTATGATAAAAGAGACTTCATTGCTAGGAAACACGATAAAGAACTGTGGGTTCCAAAACCTATGCCTTTTCCACCTAAGTCAACTAAAAAGAATGATGATGAAGAATTTGAACGCTTTGCTGAAATGTTGAGGCCAGTCTTTTTGCGTACTCGCTTGACTGATATTGAAAATGCCTACTTATGCAAAGTATATGAAAAACATCATCACAAATAAGAGGAAAATACCGGAAGCTGAAATCTCCACTATGCTTTCTAATTATACTTTTAAAGATGGAGTACTTAAAAAACTTGGAGATCCGGGAATACCAACTATACCTTGCTCTATCAAAAAGAATTATGTGAAAACTGCTTTGTGTGATTTAGGAGCCGGTGTAAGTGTTATGCCTTTTGATATGTCTCCATCGTATATACTTTTCCAAACACTTTTGCCCTTGTTTTGGACTCTAACTTGCATGAATTGAATGGAACTAACCCGGACTGACGCTGTTTTCAGCAGAATTGCCATGATGTTATTTTTGTGCAGAAATAAAAGTCCTCAGAATGACATGAAAATCAACGGAGAATATTTTTGGAATATATAAAAAATACCGGTGAAAGAATCAAGGCCAGGGGCCCCACACCCTATTCACGAGGGTGGGGGCGCGCCTACCCCACCTGGGCTCGCCCCTACCTCGTGGGCCCCCTGGTGCTCCACCGACCTCAACTCCAACTCTATATATTCACATTCGGGGAGAAAAAAATCAGAGAAAAGGATTCGTCGCGTTTACGATATGGAGCCGCCACCAAGCCCTAATCTCTCTCGGGAGGGCTGATCTAGAGTCCGTTCGGGGCTCCGGAGAGGGGAATCCGTCGCCATCGTCATCACCAACCTTCCTCCATCACCAATTTCATGATGCTCACCGCCGTGCGTGAGTAATTCCATCGTAGTCTTGCTGGACGGTGATGGGTTGGATGAGATTTACCATGTAATCGAGTTAGTTTTGTTAGGGTTTGATCCCTGGTATCCATTATGTTCTGAGATTGATGTTGCTATGACTTTGCTATGCATAATGCTTGTCACTAGGGCCCGAGTGCCATGATTTCAGATCTGAACCTATTATGTTTTCATGAATATATGTGAGTTCTTGATCCTATCTTGCAAGTCTATAGTCACCTGAAGTGACAATAATCGGGATACTTTCCGGTGATAACTATAGTTTGAGGAGTTCATGTATTCACTAAGTGTTAATGCTTTGGTCGAGTACTCTATTAAAAGGAGGCCTTAATATCCCTTAGTTTCCAATAGGACCCCGCTGCCACAGGAGGGTAGGACAAAAGATGTCATGCAAGTTCTTTTCCATAAGCACGTATGACTATATTCGGAATACATGCCTACATTACATTGATGAACTAGAGCTAGTTGTGTGTCACCCTATGTTATAACTGTTGCATGAGGAATCGCATGCGACATAATTATCCATAACTGATCCAATGCCTACGAGCTTTCCACATATTGATCTTTGCTTATTTACTTTTCCTTTGCTACTGTTACAATCACTACCAAACCCATACTGTTACTTTTGCCACCGTTACTGCTACTACCATATTACTTTGCTACTAAATACTTTGCTGCAGGTATTAAGTCTTTCAAGTGCGGTTGAATTGACAACTCAACTATTAATACTTGAGAATATTCTTTGGCTCCCCTTGTCTTGAATCAATAAATTTGGGTTGAATACTCTACCCTCGAAAATTGTTGCGATCCCCTGTACTTGTGGGTTATCAAGACTATTTTCTGGCGCCGTTGCCAGGGAGCATAGCTCTATTCTTTGAGTCACTTGGGATTTATATCCGCTAATCACTATGAAGGGCTTGAAAGATAAAAGAACCAAGATTTTTCCCTCAACTACGAGGGGAGGTAAGGAACTGCCATCTAGCTCTACACTTCATTCACCTTCTGTTTTGAGTAAACTTGCGACACCTACTCCTGCTATTCATTCTGATATGTCGCATGTTATTGATGATGCCACTTCTGCTATGCATGATGCTTATGATGAAACTACTTCTATGCTTGATAATACTATGCCACTAGGTGAATTTCTTGATGAACAACTTGCTAGAGTTAGAGAGAATGAAATTATTGAAACTGATAATATTGATGAAAGTGATGATGAAGATTCTCCCCTAGATATGAATTACCTGTTGTGCCTGAGGGTTATGTTATGGATAAAGAAACTGCTAGAGACGTTTTAGCTTGCAATGATAGATCTGATCTTAAGAAATTATTAGCTAAGCTTAAAGAAAAATCCTTGAATGCTAGAATGAAATATGACCCTGCTTTTGCTACTTCACCTATCTGTATTTCCGATAAGGATTATGATTTCTCTGTCGATCCTGAGTTAATTACTTTGGTTGAATCTGGTCCTTTTTATGGCTGTGAATCTGAAACTGTTGTGGCACATCTTACTAAATTAAATGATATAGTCACCATGTTCACTAATGATGAGAAAACTCGCTATTACTTTATCCTTAAGTTATTCCCATTCTTATTAAAGGGTGATGCTAAAGCATGGTTTAATTCTCTTGATCTTGGCTATCTGCGTAGTCCCCAGGATATGATTTATTACTTCTTTTCTAAATATTTCCCTGCTCATAAGAAACAAGCTGTCTTAAGGGAAATATATAATTTTGTGCAAATTGAAGAAGAGAGTCTCCCACAAGCTTGGGGGAGGCTTCTCCAATTACTTAATGCTTTGCCTGATCATCCTCTCAAGAAAAATGAAATACTTGATATCTTTTATAATGGACTAACCGATGATTCCAGAGACCACCTGGATAGTTGTGCTGGTTGTGTTTTAAGGGAAAGAACTGTTGATCAAGCTGAATTGCTATTGAATAATATGTTGAGTAATGAAAATGATTGGACACTTCCTGAACCAACTCCTAAGCCAAGTCCGAAGAAAATGGGTATTCTATTTCTCAATCCTGAAGATATGCAAGAGGCAAAGAAATCTATGAAAGAAAAAGGTATTAAAGCTGAAGATGTTAAGAATTTACCACCCATTGAAGAAATGCATGGTCTTGATAACCCGACACTGGTAGCAAAGGTAAATTCTCTCTATAGATTTGATGAAGGTGATATGCCTCGTAATAAGTCTGCTAGCCAATGCTTAGATGAGTTTGATGATTTTATTGTTAAACAAGAAAACTTCAATGCTTATGTTGGTAGAAAATTGAAACACAATGCTTATATGATTGAACACTTGAGTGATTATATGTCTAGAGTTAAAGGTGAACTTGAACTTTTTAGTAAACATGCTTCTATGGTTACCACTCAAGTAGAACAAGTACTTAAGGCTCAGAATGATTTGCTCAATGAATTAAATAATAAGAACAATGATAATGATGTTAGAGTTATGACTAGAGAGGGTAAAATGACTTAGGAACCTTTGTATCCTAAGGGCCACCCTAAGAGAATTGAGCAAGATTCTCAGAGAACTAATGTTGATGCACCTAGTTCTTCTAAGAAGAAGAAAAGGAAAAACGATAGGACCTTGCATGGTCCTAGTGAACCTATTGTTGACACACCTGAGAATGCCAATGATATTTCTATTTCTGATGCTGAAACACAATCTGGCAATGAACATGAACTTAGTGATAATGTTAATAATGATGTTCATGTTGATGCTCAACCTAGCAATGATAATGATGTAGAGATTGAACCTATTGTTGATCTTGATAACCAACAATCAAAGAATCAACATTATGATAAGAGAGACTTTGTTGCTAGGAAGCACGGTAAAGAAAGAGAACCATGGGTTCAGAAACCCATGCCTTTTCCTCCTAAACCAGCCAAAAAAAAGATGATGAGGATTTTGAGTGCTTTGCTGAAATGATTAGACCTATCTTTTTGCGTATGTGTTTGACTGATATGCTTAAAATGAATCCTTATGCTAAGTATATGAAGGATATTGTTACTAATAAAAGAAAGATACCGGAAGCTGAAATTTCCACCATGCTTGCTAATTATACTTTTAAAGGTGGAATACCAAAGAAACTTGGAGATCCATGAGTACCAACTATACCAAGCTCCATTAAAAGAAACTATGTTAAAACTACTTTATGTGATCTTGGAGCCGGTGTTAGTGTTATGCCTCTCTCTTTATATCGTAGACTTGATTTGAATAAGTTGACACCTACTGAAATATCTTTACAAATGGCTGACAAATCAACTGCTATACCTGTCGGTATTTGTGAGGATGTGCCTGTTGTGGTTGCAAACGTTACCATTTTAACGAACTTTATTATTCTTGATATTCCCAAGGACGATAGTATGTCTATTATTCTTGGAAGACCCTTTTTGAATACTGCAGGGGTTGTTATTTATTGCAACAAAGGCAATGTAACTTTTCATGTTAATGGTAATGAGCGTACAGTACACTTTTTGAGGAAACAACCTCAAGTCCACAGTATCAATTCTATTGGAAAAATTCCAACAATAACTATTGGAGGTTTTGAATTTCCTATTCCTACTGTCAAAAAAATATGACATTCTTAGTGTTGGGGATTTGCATATCCCAGTTGAGGTAACCTAGTGTTATTCGAAATTTCTCCGGTTCGGAATGAGTTTGTTAACAAGACTTGATCAACCTTGTTAATGGATTCCTTTTGATGAGCAGGAGATGGATGAAGTTAGAAAGCACAACTTTCTGTACCATCTTTTTTACTTTCTGTTATTTAGTTTAAATAAAGCAAAAATAGTATTTTCTGTCGGTTTTTTGAATTATCCTTGCAATAAAAAATACCCCGAAAATAAAAGTTCTCCAAATGTCCCGAAAATGAAATATGAATTTTTCTAGAATATTTAAGAATTGTTGGCACTGAGAACACACCAGGGGGACCCACCATGTGCCCACAAGGGTAGAGGGCGCGCCCTACCCCCTGGGCATGCCCCCTGCCTCATGGACCCCATGTGGGTCCCCTCCACTTGTTCTTGCACCCACACACTTCGTCTTCCTCCATAAAAAATCATCCACCAGCTCAAACCCGAGTTCTAGCTCATCTTGCTGCCATTTTCGATCTCCTTGCTCAAAGCTCCGTTCACAAAACTGCTTTTGGGGATTGTTCTTTGGTATGTGACTCCTCCAATGGTCCAATTAGTTTTTGTTCTAGTGCTTTATTTATTGCAAATTTTTGCTTCTTAGTTGAACCTGTTCTTGAGCTTGCATGTCAAATTTATGTGGTCAAAAGTAGTTTTAATGCATGATATAGCCTCTAGACACTTGTAGGAGTAGTTGCTATCAATTTTGTTAACTTTGGTTCACTTTTATTTTAAGTTACTAAAAATTTCAGAAATTTTCAGAAAAAGATGAAGAGATTTTTGAGGGGCTCATCGAGCCAAAGCTTGAAGGATAAGCAAAGTGAAGATAATAAGAAGCCCAAGTATAATCTCCCTCGTACTGCGGAGATTCGGCCGTGTGAATGGCCTTGTGATGAGTTCTTGAGACAAGCCGGGATTTATGATGATTTTTATTATTTGGCTGAGAATGTAGGCCTCACGAACTTCCTCCACGACCAGCTCGAACAGTATCTCCTACTCACTAATATTTTTGTGCAAAATTTTCATTTCCATGCTAGGAGGTCGCCACCTTCTGTGGACTTTTATTTGTATGATGAGTATAAGGAGATGTCACTTTACGACTTTTGTGGGGTTTGCAAGTTGCCCTTTGAGGGCAGCATAGAGGAACCACATCGTGATGATGTGGAAGGGTTTATTGATATGATGGTTGTAGGGGAGACGAGGAAGGTTTCCGATACAAGAATTACTAGCATACATTTTCCTGTTCTACATTATTTTGCAATATTTGCTAGTAGATGCTTAATTGGTCGCGGGAACTGTGGAAACCTTAGTGCCCCTGATACTGTTATTTTGTGACATGCTTTGTTTCGTGATACCACTTTTAGTTTAGGCGCTATTGTTGCTAAGCGGTTAAATATGAACCGTACAAAGGGTCCCATCTTTGGAGGCATCTTTGCTTCGTGCCTTGCTGCACACTTTAACATACCTATTAGGCATTATGAGAAAGAGGAAAAGTCCCTGCCTCCTATTTTTCTAGATTTAAGAGTATGGTAGCACATGATTTTATTGTTAAGAATAAGAAGACGATGCTTAACTATAGACTGATATTTGATAAAAATTACTTTGAGACTATTACCTTGCCTGCTCCCTCTTTGTTCAACATATTGTCAGGCACGTACCTTGTTTTGTCGGAGGCCGTCCAGGCATACCAGAGCCAGACATCAGCTCCAGAGCCGGAGCCGCTATTTGATCCTCACCGTCAGTCTGTTTATCAGTGGGATCAGGAGGAGATCGCCAACCAGTGGCACCCCGAGGACCCTCCTTAGTACACCGGAGAGGGCAGTTTTGATCCGTGGCCATAGACCAACTTAGGCCAAAAGCCTAAGCTTGGTGGAGTATGTATTTCTCACCGACATTACATTCATGCTCACACACTCATGCTAGTTGTTGGTGCTCATACTTTTTTATTGTATCATCCATGCTAGTTTATTTTATTTTCTGGCATTCTTCTTGTGTGTTTGAAAAACCTTAAGAAGAACACCAAAAAAATTAGTTGTAGCGTTTAGCTAGTTTACTTTCCATGCCTGTAGTAGTAATTAAAAATAAAACCCAACAATATTTCCCGTTCTTCTTTTGCTTGTTGGGAGCTTTCCCATGTAAATAGTTTTGTTTCTTTTCTTTGGGGGTCGAGAGGAGAAGACCATAATGAAAATGTTGAGAGGCTCTTTTATGCATTATTGTTGATCTAACAGAGAGCCCATATTACCTTGTCTTCTCCCTTGAATTGAATGCTTGCAGATTACAGCTTAGTCCAATGCACGTGCACTATTATTATCCACACTATTCGGTTGTGCAAGTGAAAGGCAATAATGACGATATATGATGGACTGATTGAGATGAGAGAAGCTGGTATGAACTCGACCTCTCTTGTTTTTGTAAATATGATTAGTTCATCATTCCTGATTCAGCCTATTATGAATGAAACATGTTTGCAATGACAATTAGAAATTATAGTTGCTCATGCCATGCTTAATTTGCTAGGAGTTTACCATGGTTTACCTTGCGTGCCAACATGCTATTAAAATGGTTGTGATGTGGTATGATAGGGTGGTATCCTCCTTTGAACGATTCGAGTGGCTTGACTTGGCACATGTTCACGCATGTAGTTGAAACAAAATCAACATAGCCTCCATGATATTTATGTTCATGGTGATTTATGTCCTACTCATGCTTGCATTCAGTCTTGATTAATTTTAATGCATGTTCATGACTGTTGTCGCTCTGTAGCTGGTCGCTTCCCAGTCTCTTTCTAGCCTTCACTTGTACTAAGCGGGAATACTGCTTGTGCATCCAAGTCCATAAACCCCAGAAGTTATTCCATATGAGTCCACCATACCTTCCTATATGCGGTATCTACCTGCCGTTCCAAGTAAATTTGTATGTGCCAAACTCTAAACCTTCAACTGAAATTATGTTTTGTATGCTCGAATAGCTCATGTATCATCTAGGGCTGTCTATATCTACCATGCTAGGTGGGCTATTCTCAAGAGGAGTGGACTCCGCTCCTCACTAACGAGAAAATGGCTGATCACCGGGATGCCCAGTCCCATGCTCAAATCAAATCAAAATAATTGCAAACAAAACTCCCCCAGGATTGTTGTTAGTTGGAGGCACCCGTTGTTTCGGGCAAGCCATGGATTGATGCTTGTTGGTGGTGGGGGAGTATAAACTTTACCATTCTGCTTGGGAACCGCCTATAATGTGTGTAGCATGGAAGATATCGAGATCTCTCGGTTGTTATGTTGACAATGAAAGTATACCGCTCAAAATATTATTCATCTCTATTTCAAAACTGAGCTCTGGCACCTCTACAAATCCCTACTTCCCTCTGCGAAGGGCCTATCTATTTACTTTTATGTTGAGTCATCATCCTCTTATTAAAAAGCACAAGTTGGAGAGCACCGCTGTCATTTGCATGTATTATTATGAGTTTACATTGATTATGACTTGACTGGATCTCTTTTACCATGAATTACAATTTCCAGTCAGCCCTTGATCTTCAGAGGTGCTCTGTATTTATGTTTTGCGGTCTCAGAAAGGGCTAGCGAGATACCATCTTGTTATATCATATTATGATTGTTTTGATAAAGTGTTGTCATCCGAGATTTACTATTATTGCTCGCTAGTTGATTATGTCATTGATATGAGTAAACATGAGACCTAACTGTTATTGTGAATATGGTTAGTTCATAATCTTTGCTGAAAACTTGAATGATGGCTTTACATATTTACAACAACAAGAGCAAACAGAGATTGTAAAAGTTTTTCTTTATCACTTTCAGTGTATCAACTGAATAGATTGAGGACAAGAAAAGGTTTGAGCTTGGGGGAGTTGATACGTCTCCATCGTATCTACTTTTCCAAACAATTTTGCCCTTGTTTTGGACTCTAACTTGCATGAATTGAATGGAACTAACCTGGACTAACGCTGTTTTCAGCAGATTTGCCAGAATGACCTGAAAATCAACGGAGAATATTTTTCTTTATACTTGCATAATAATTTTTGTGCAGAAATAAAAGTTCTTAGAATGACCCGAAAATCAACGGAGAATATTTTTGGAATATATAAAAAATACTGGCAAAAGAATCAAGGCTAGGGGGCCCACACCCTATCCACGAGGGTGGGGGCGCGCCTACCCCCCTGGGCATGCCCCCTACCTCGTGGGCCCCCTGGTGCTCCACCGACCCTTACTCCAACTCTATATATTCACGTTCGGGGAGAAAAAAAATCAGAGAGAACGATTCACCATGTCTTACGATACGGAGCCACCGCCAAGCCCTAATCTCTCTCGGGAGGGCTGATCTGGAGTCCGTTCGGGGCTCCGGAGAGGGGAATCCATCGCCATCGTCATCATCAACCTTCCTCCATCACCAATTTCATGATGCTCACCACCGTGTGTGAGTAATTCCATCGTAGGCTTGCTGGACGGTGATGGGTTGGATGAGATTTATCATGTAATCGAGTTAGTTTTGTTAGGGTTTGATCCCTGGTATCCATTATGTTCTGAGATTGATGTTGCTATGACTTTGCTATGCTTAATGCTTGTCACTAGGGCCCGAGTGCCATGATTTCAGATATGAACCTATTATTTTTTTCATGAATATATGTGAGTTCTTGATCCTATCATGCAAGTCTATAGTCACCTATTATGTGTTATGATCCTTTAACCCCGAAGTGACAATAATCGGGATACTTACCGATGATGACCATAGTTTGAGGAGTTCATGTATTCACTAAGTGTTAATGCTTTGGTCGGGTACTCTATTAAAAGGAGGCCTTAATATCCCTTAGTTTCCAATAGGATCCCGCTGCCACGGGAGGGTAGGACAAAAGATGTCATGCAAGTTCTTTTCCATAAGCACGTATGACTATATTCGTTATACATGCCTACATTACATTGATGAACTGGAGCTAGTTGTGTGTCACCCTATATTATAACTGTTGCATGAGGAATCACATCTGGCATAATTATCCGTCACTGATCCATTGCCTATGAGCTTTTCACATATTGGTCTTTGCTTATTTACTTTTCCGTTGCTACTGTTACAATCACTACAAAACCCATACTGTTACTTTTGCCACCGTTACCGCTACTACCATATTACTTTGCTACGAAATACTTTGCTGCAGGTATTAAGTCTTTCAGGTGCGGTTGAATTGACAACTCAACTGTTAATACTTGAGAATATTCTTTGGCTCCCCTTGTGTCGAATCAATAAATTTGGGTTCAATACTCTACCCTCGAAAACTGTTGCGATCCCCTATACTTGTGGGTTATCACCTTTCTCTTTATATAAAAGACTTGATTTGAATAAACTCACACCTACTGAACTATCTTTGCAAATGGCCAATAAATCAACTGCCATACCTATCGGTATTTGTGAGGATGTTCCCATTGCTATTGCTAATGTTACCATTTTGACTGACTTTGTTATACTTGAGATGCCCGAGGACGACAACATGTCAATTATCCTTGGTAGACCCTTCTTGAATACTGCAGGGGCTGTTATTGATTGCAATAAAATCAAGGTCACTTTTCATATCAATGGTTATGAGCATACAATGCATTTTCCGAAGAAACAATTCCATGTGAATGGTATTAATGTTATTGAAAAATCTCCGACAATCACTATTGGAAGTTTTGAAATACCTCTACCCATTGTCAAAAAGAAATATGAAATGCTTATTGTTGGGGAAATGCATATCCCCTTGAGGTAACTTAGTGATTTACGAAAGTTCTTCGGTTTCATGCTAATCGAAAGTGGTTGTTAATAAGACCTGATCAACCTTATTAATGGATCATTTTTTAGCGGTATGAAGTTGATGAATTTAGTAAGCACTACATTTTGTCCCTACTTTTTATTCTCTAATTTTATTAGCTAAATAAAATAAAATGCAATGTTTTGTCTGTTTTCTGAATTTCCCGTGAAATAAAAAATGACCTAAAAATAATAGTTCTCAGAATGCCTTGAAAGTTTAATACCATTTTTTCCGAATATTTAAGAATTTTTGGTGCAAATATCATCAGAGGGAGGGCACCAGGTGGGCACAACCCACCTGGGCGCGCTCTAGTGGGTTGTGGTCCCCACGTGGGTCCCCTCACTTATCTCTTTACACCACATCATCACCTACCTCCAGAGAAAACTCTCCATTACTCTCTGTCCCGTGTTCTTGCTCTCAAACCCATGTATTTCGATCTCTTTGATCGGAGCTTCGTTTACGAAACTGTTTCGGGGGATTGTTGCTTGGTATGTGACTCCAACGTTTTTCCAATTAGTTTTTGTTTTAGTGGTTTATATTTTGAATAATTAGCTACTCTTGGTGCTGCTGTAGATGTGCTTGCATGTTGAATTCTTAGTGTTCTAAGTAGTTTGAGTGCTTGCTATGGCCTCTATGTATCCCTATTAGTAGTTGGTATCATTTTTGTGAGGTTTTGTTGAGAAAAATTTTGTGGGCTAATAAATTTCAGAATTTTGTCCATAGGAAAATCATGAATATCTTTAGGAAGTTTGGCTCCAAGAAGAACTCTAAGGGTGTCATTGGGGAGTCATCTGATAGTGATCTCCATCCTCGGAGGTTGGCGGAGGTACGACCGTGCGAATGGCCACATACCCCGTTCCTGGAAGAGGCTGGAATCCTTCAGGAGTTCATGCAATACGCGGCTAATGCCGGCCTCACCGACTTCATCGCAAATGAGTGTGAACAACACCAACTCCTCACAAATATCTTTGTTCAGAGCTTTACTTTCCTGCCTATGAATAATCCTCCTGAAGTTAGCTTTGATTTATATGCTGAAAACCATCAAATACCACTTATTGAATTTTGTAACATATGCATGACCCCTTCTGATGGGAGCTTGGCCGAGCCTAGGCCGGCTGGGTTTGAGGCATTTTATCGCACTCTGACTATGGGAGATGAGAGAGGGGTGTCAGCTACCACTGCTGTTGGTTTGCATTTTCCTGTTGTTCATTACTTTGCACCTTTTTCATTGCAAAATGCTTGCTTTCTAGGGAAAAGGTGGGAGCGCTTAGCTCGCCCTGTTTTGCGTCGTGCATTAGAGGGCGACAACACTTATAGCTTGGGAGCTATTGTGGCTCGTCGCCTCCATCTTAATAAATCTCAGGGTAAAATCCATGGTGGGATTTATGCTACTCGCTTGGCGGCCCACTTTAATGTTGGGATACGCCCTCACGACTACCCTCCAACCAAGGTTTATCTAGACCGTGCAGCCATGGAACAACATCATTTTCTTGCACAAGATTATCCTGATATCCCTATCCCTTATAACCGGCTTTTTAGCATTGAAACTCGTGATATTATTCCACTGCATGTTCCTGCTTTGTTTGATCCTATTGCCGGGGGCAGATATAAGATCATGCCTGCGGACATCATCACTTACCGAAACGCTCAGGCTATCAAGGAGGTAGCACAAGAGGACCCTCCGCAGTGGGATCAGTGGATGCCAGCTCCTCAGTGCCCCTACTACCATCCAGATTATTGATCAATTACCAAGTTAGGCCAAAAGCCTAAGCTTTGGGGACAACGTGTTTCTCACCGACATTACATTCATGTTCACATATTCCATCTGTCGGTGTTCACACTTTTTCATTGTATCATCCATGCTTAGATTTATTTTTCTTTCTTTCTCCTTGTGTGTTTGAAAAACTTTATAAAAACTAAAAAAAATAGTTGTAGCTAGTTTACTTTCTATGAATTTTTAGTTGTAGTATTAAAAATAAAATCCAAAAATATTTCCTTGTTCTTCTTTTGCTTGTTGCGAGCTTTCCCGTGTAAATAGTTTTTCTCATTTTTGCTTTTCCCTTTTATCTGCTTGTTCAAGAAAACCAAAAACTCCAAAAATATTTCAATGTGTTTCTCTGAATTTCTTTTCTTGTATTCAGGTTGTACCAAGGAGAAGACCACGATGAAAATGTTGAGTGGCTCTCATATGAATAACTGTTGAACTAATAAAGAGTCCATTTTACCTTGTCTTCCCCTGTGGAATAAAATGTTTTGCAGATTCCAGCTTAATCCATGGCACTCTCGCAATATTATTATTTTCACATCGTTCGGTCGTGCAAGTGAAAGGCAATAATGATGATATTCGATGAACTGGCCGTGGCAGAGAGAAACTGGTATGAACTCGACTTGTTCTGTTTGTGTAAATACGTTTAACCTAGTATCCATGATTCAGCCCATTATGATTAAACATGTTTGCAATGACAATTAGAGATTATAGTTTCTCATGCCATGCATAAGTAGCTGGGAGTGGATAATGATTTATCTTGGATATCAACATTGCATTAATATGATTGTGATGTATATGGTATCCTCCTTTGAATGTTCGAGTGGCTTGACTTGGCACATGTTCATGAAGGAAATATGCCCTAGAGGCAATAATAAAGTTATTATTTATTTCCTTATATCATGATAAATGTTTATTATTCATGCTAGAATTGTATTAACCGGAAACATAATACATGTGTGAATACATAGACAAACAAAGTGTCACTAGTATGCCTCTACTTGACTAGCTCGTTAATCAAAGATGGTTATGTTTCCTAACCATGAACAAGGAGTTGTTATTTGATTAACGAGGTCACATCATTAGTTGAATGATCTGATTGACATGGCCCATTCCATTAGCTTAGCACCCGATCGTTTAGTATGATGCTATTGCTTTCTTCATGACTTATACATGTTCCTATAACTATGAGATTATGCAACTCCCGTTTACCAGAGGAACACTTTGGGTACTACCAAACGTCACAACGTAACTGGGTGATTATAAAGGAGTACTACAGGTGTCTCCAATGGTGGATGTTGGGTTGACGTATTTCGAGATTAGGGTTTGTCACTCCGATTGTCGGAGAGGTATCTCTGGGCCCTCTCGGTAATACACATCACATAAGCCTTGCAAGCATAATAACTAAGATGTTAGTTATGAGATGATGTATTACGGAACGAGTAAAGAGACTTGCCAGTAACGAGATTGAACTAGGTATTGGATACCGACGATCGAATCTCGGGCAAGTAACATACCGGTGACAAAGGGAACAACGTATGTTGTTATGCGGTCTGACCGATAAAGATCTTCGTAGAATATGTAGGAGCCAATATGGGCATCCAGGTCCCGCTATTGGTTATTGACCGGAGACGTGTCTCGGTCATGTCTACATTGTTCTCGAACCGTAGGGTCCGCACGCTTAACGTTACGATGACAGTTATTATGAGTTTATGCATTTTGATGTACCGAAGGTTGTTCGGAGTCCCGGATGTGATCACGGACATGACGAGGAGTCTCGAAATGGTCGAGACGTAAAGATTGATATATTGGAAGCCTATGTTTGGACATCGGAAGTGTTCCGGGTGAAATCGGGATTTTACCGGAATACCGGGAGGGTTACCGGAACCCCCCAGGAGGCAAATGGGCCTATTGGGCCTTAGTGGAAAAGTGAAAAGGGGCTGCCACAAGGGCTGCGCACCTTCCCCCCTTCCCTAGTCCTATTAGGACTAGGAGAAGGGGCCGGCCCCCTCCTTCTCTCTTTCCCCCTTGAGGATTCCTATTAGGAATAGGATTGGGGGGGAGTCCTACTCCCGGTAGGAGTAGGACTCCTCCTGCGCCCCTCTCCCTGGCCGGCCGAACCCCTCCCCCTGCTCCTTTATATACGGGGGCAGGGGGCACCCCATAGACACACAAGTTGATCATTGTTGATCGTTCCTTAGCCGTGTGCGGTGCCCCCTGCCACCAAATTCCACCTCGGTCATATCGTTGTAGAGCTTAGGCGAAGCCCTGCGTCGGTAGTACATCAAGATCGTCACCACGCCGTCGTGCTGACGGAACTCTTCCTCGACGCTTTGCTAGATCGGAGCCCGAGGATCGTCATCGAGCTGAACGTGTGCTAAGAACTCGGAGGTGCCGAAGTAACGGTGCCTGGATCGGTCGGATCGGGAAGAAGACGTACGACTACTTCCTCTACGTTGTGTCAACGCTTCCGTTGTGATCTACAAGGGTACGTAGATCAGACTCTCCCCCTCGTTGCTATGCATCACCATGATCTTGCGTGTGCGTAGGAAATCTTTCGAAATTACTACGTTCCCCAACAGTGGCATCCGAGCCTAGGTTTTATGGTTTGATGTTATTTGCACGAGTAGAACACAAGTGAGTTGTGGGCGATACAAGTCATACTGCCTACCAGCATGTCATACTTTGGTTCGGCGGTATTGTTGGACGAGACGATCCGGACCAACCTTACGCGTACTCTTACGCGAGACCGGTTCCCTCGACGTGCTTTGCATATAGATGGCTTGCGGAAGACTGTCTCTCCAACTTTAGTTGAACCAAGTGTGGCTACGCCCGGTCCTTGAGAAGGTTAAAACGGAGTCTATTTGACAAACTATCGTTGTGGTTTTGATGCGTAGGTGAGATGAGTTCTTACTTAAGCCCGTAGCAGCCACATAAAACTTGCAACAACAAAGTAGAGGACGTCTAACTTGTTTTTGCAGGGCATGTTGTGATGTGATATGGTCAATGCATGATGCTGATTTTATTGTATGAGATGATCATGTTTTGTAACCAAGTTATCGGCAACTGGCAGGAGCCATATGGTTGTCGCTTTATTGTATGCAATGCAATCGCGATGTAATGCTTTACTTTATTACTAAGCGGTAGTGATAGTCGTGGAAGCATAAGATTGGCGAGACGACAACGATGCTACGATGGAGATCAAGGTGTCGCGCCGGTGACGATGGTGATCATGATGGTGCTTCGGAGATGGAGATCACAAGCACAAGATGATGATGGCCATATCATATCACTTATATTGATTGCATGTGATGTTTATCCTTTTATGCATCTTATCTTGCTTTGATTGACGGTAGCATTATAAGATGATCTCTCACTAAATTATCAAGAAGTGTTCTCCCTGAGTATGCACCGTTGCCAAAGTTCGTCATGCCCAGACACCACGTGATGATCGGGTGTGATAAGCTCTACGTCCATCTACAACGGGTGCAAGCCAGTTTTGCACACGCAGAATACTCAGGTTAAACTTGACGAACCTAGCATATGCAGATATGGCCTCGGAACACAGAGACCGAAAGGTCGAGCGTGAATCATATAGTAGATATGATCAACATAACGATGTTCACCATTGAAAACTACTCCATCTCACGTGATGATCGGTTATGGTTTAGTTGATTTGGATCACGTGATCACTTAGAGGATTAGAGAGATGTCTATCTAAGTGGGAGTTCCTAAGTAATTTGATTAACTGAACTTAAACTTATCATGAACTTAGTACCTAATAGTATCTTGCTTGTTTATATTGATTGTAGATAGATGGCTCGTGCTGTTGTTCCGTTGAATTTTAATGCGTTCCTTGAGAAAGAAAAGTTGAAAGATGATGGTAGCAATTACACGGACTGGGTCCGTAACCTGAGGATTATCCTCATTGCTGCACAGAAGAATTACGTCCTGGAAGCACCGCTAGGTGCCAGGCCTGCTGCTGGAGCAACACCAGATGTTATGAACGTCTGGCAGAGCAAAGCTGATGACTACTCGATAGTTCAGTGTGCCATGCTTTACGGCTTAGAATCGGGACTTCAACGATGTTTTGAACATCATGGAGCATATGAGATGTTCCAGGAGTTGAAGTTAATATTTCAAGAAAATGCCCGAATTGAGAGATATGAAGTCTCCAATAAGTTCTATAGCTGCAAGATGGAGGAGAACAGTTCTGTCAGTGAGCATATACTCAAAATGTCTGGGTATAATAATCACTTGATTCAGATGGGAGTTAATCTTCCAGATGATTGCGTCATTGACAGAATTCTCCAATCACTGCCACCAAGCTACAAGAGCTTAGTGATGAACTATAATATGCAAGGGATGAACAAGACTATTCCCGAGCTCTTCGCAATGCTGAAAGCTGCGGAGGTAGAAATCAAGAAGGAGCATCAAGTGTTGATGGTTAACAAAACCACTAGTTTCAAGAAAAAGGGCAAAGGGAAGAAGAAGGGGAACTTCAAGAAGAACAGCAAGCAAGTTGCTGCTCAGGAGAAGAAACCCAAGTCTTGACCTAAGCCTGAAACTGAGTGCTTCTACTGCAAGCAGACTGGTCACTGGAAGCGGAACTGCCCCAAGTATTTGGCGGATAAGAAGGATGGCAAGGTGAACAAAGGTATATGTGATATACATGTTATTGATGTGTACCTTACTAGAGCTCGCAGTAGCACCTGGGTATTTGATACTGGTTCTGTTGCTAATATTTGCAACTCGAAACAGGGACTACGGAATAAGCGGACACTAGCAAAGGACGAGGTGACGATGCGCGTGGGAAACGGTTCCAAAGTCGATGTGATCGCGGTCGGCACGCTACCTCTACATCTACCTTCGGGATTAATGTTAGACCTAAATAATTGTTATTTGGTGCCAGCGTTGAGCATGAACATTATATCTGGATCTTGTTTAATGCGAGACGGTTATTCATTTAAATCAGAGAATAATGGTTGTTCTATTTATATGAGTAATATCTTTTATGGTCATGCACCTTTGAAGAGTGGTCTATTCTTGTTGAATCTCGATAGTACTGATACACATATTCATAATGTAGAAGCCAAAAGATGCAGAGTTGATAATGATAGTGCAACTTATTTGTGGCACTGCCGTTTAGGTCATATCGGTGTAAAGCGCATGAAGAAACTCCATACTGATGGGCTTTTGGAACCACTTGATTATGAATCACTTGGTACTTGCGAACCGTGCCTCATAGGCAAGATGACTAAAACACCGTTCTCCGGTACTATGGAGAGAGCAACAGATTTATTGGAAATCATACATACCGATGTATGTGGTCCGATGAATATTGAGGCTCGTGGCGGATATCGTTATTTTCTCACCTTCACAGATGATTTAAGCAGATATGGGTATATCTACTTAATGAAACATAAGTCTGAAACATTTGAAAAGTTCAAGGGATTTCAGAGTGAAGTTGAAAATCATCATAACAAGAAAATAAAGTTTCTACGATCTGATCGTGGAGGAGAATATTTGAGTTACGAGTTTGGTGTACATTTGAAAAATTGTGGAATAGTTTCGCAACTCACGCCACCCGGAACACCACAGCGTAATGGTGTGTCTGAACGTCGTAATCGTACTTTACTAGATATGATGCGATCTATGATGTCTCTTACTGATTTACCGCTATCGTTTTGGGGTTATGCTTTAGAGACGGCCGCATTCACGTTAAATAGGGCACCATCAAAATCCGTTGAGACGACGCCTTATGAACTATGGTTTGGCAAGAAACCAAAGTTGTCGTTTCTTAAAGTTTGGGGCTGCGATGCTTATGTGAAAAAGCTTCAACCTGATAAGCTCAAACCCAAAGCAGAGAAATGTGTCTTCATAGGATACCCAAAGGAAACTGTTGGGTATACCTTCTATCACAGATCAGAAGGCAAGACATTCGTTGCCAAGAATGGATCATTTCTAGAGAAGGAGTTTCTCTCGAAAGAAGTGAGTGGGAGGAAAGTAGAACTTGACGAGGTAACTGTACCTGCTCCCTTATTGGAAAATAGTACATCATAGAAAACTGTTTCTGCGACACCTATACCAATTAGTGTGGAAGCTAATGATGATGATCATGAAACTTTAGGACAAGATACTACTGAACCACGTAGATCAACCAGAGTGAGATCCGCACCAGAGTGGTACGGTAATCCAGTTCTGGAAGTCATGATACTAGATCATGATGAACCTACGAACTATGAAGAAGCGATGGTGAGCCCAGATTCCGCAAAGTGGCTTGAGGCCATGAAATCTGAGATGGGATCCATGTATGAGAACAAAGTATGGACTTTGGTTGACTTGCCCGATGATCGGCAAGCAATTGAGAATAAATGGATCTTCAAGAAAAAGACTGACGCTGACGGTAATGTTACTGTCTATAAAGCTCGACTTGTCGCAAAAGGTTTTCGACAAGTTCAAGGGGTTGACTACGATGAGACCTTCTCACCCGTAGCGATGCTTAAATCCGTCAGAATCATGTTAGCAATTGCTGCATTTTATGATTATGAAATATGGCAGATGGATGTCAAAACTGCATTCCTGAATGGATTTCTGGAAGAAGAGTTGTATATGATGCAACCAGAAGGTTTTGTCGATCCAAAGGGAGCTAACAAAGTATGCAAACTCCAGCGATCAATTTATGGACTGGTGCAAGCATCTCGGAGTTGGAATAAACGCTTTGATAGTGTGATCAAAGCATTTGGCTTTATACAGACTTTTGGAGAAGCCTGTATTTACAAGAAAGTGAGTGGGAGCTCTGTAGCATTCCTGATATTATATGTGGATGACATATTGCTGATTGGAAATGATATAGAATTTCTGGATAGCATAAAGGGATACTTGAATAAAAGTTTTTCGATGAAAGACCTCGGGGAAGCTGCTTACATATTAGGCATAAAGATCTATAGAGATAGATCAAGACGCTTAATTGGACTTTCACAAAGCACATACCTTGACAAGATTTTGAAGAAGTTCAAAATGGATCAAGCAAAGAAAGGGTTCTTGCCTGTGTTACAAGGTGTGAAATTGAGTCAGACTCAATGCCCGACCACTGCAGAAGATAGAGAGAAAATGAAAGATGTTCCCTATGCTTCAGCCATAGGCTCTATCATGTATGCAATGCTGTGTACCAGACCTGTGTGTCTTGCTATAAGTCTAGCAGGGAGGTACCAAAGTAATCCAGGAGTGGATCACTGGACAGCAGTCAAAAACATCCTGAAATACCTGAAAAGGAGTAAGAATATGTTTCTCGTATATGGAGGTGACAAAGAGCTCATCGTAAATGGTTAAGTTGATGCAAGCTTTGACACTGATCCGGACGATTCTAAATCGCAAACCGGATACGTGTTTACATTAAACGGTGGAGCTGTCAGTTGGTGCAGTTCTAAACAAAGCGTTGTGGCGGGATCTAATGTGAAGCAGAGTACATAGCTGCTTCGGAAGCAGCAAATGAAGGATTCTGGATGAAGGAGTTCATATCCGATCTAGGTGTCATACCTAGTGCATCGGGTCAAATGAAAATCTTTTGTGACAATACTGGTGCAATTGCCTTGGCAAAGGAATCCAGATTTCACAAGAGAACCAAGCACATCAAGAGACGCTTCAATTCCATCCGGGATCTAGTCCAGGTGGGAGACATAGAGATTTGCAAGATACATACGGATCTGAACATAGCAGACCCGTTGACTAAGCCTCTTCCACGAGAAAAACCAAAGCTCCATGGGTGTTAGAATCATTACTGTGTAATCTAGATTATTGACTCTAGTGCAAGTGGGAGACTGAAGGAAATATGCCCTAGAGGCAATAATATTGTTATTATTTTATTTCCTTATATCATGATAAATGTTTATGATTCATGCTAGAATTGTATTATCCGGAAACATAATACTTGTGTGAATACATAGACAAACCAAATGTCACTAGTATGCCTCTACTTGACTAGCTCGTTAATCGAAGATGGTTATGTTTCCTAACCATAGACATGTGTTGTCATTTGATTAATGGGATCGCATCATTAGGAGAATGATGTGATTGACATGACCCATTCCATTAGCTTAGCACCCGATCATTTAGTATGTTGCTATTGCTTTCTTCATGACTTATACATGTTCCTATGACTATGAGATTATGCAACTCCCATTTACCGGAGGAACACTTTGTGTGCTACCAAACGTCACAACGTAACTAGGTTATTATAAAGGGGCTCTACAGGTGTCTCCAAAGGTACATGTTGGGTTGGCGTATTTCGAGATTAGGATTTGTCACTCCGATTGTCGGAGAGGTATCTCTGGGCCCTCTCGGTAATGCACATCACATAAGCCTTGCAAGCATTGCAACTAATGAGTTAGTTGCGAGATGATGTATTACGAAACGAGTAAAGAGACTTGCAGGTAACGAGATTGAACTAGGTATTGAGATACCGACGATCGAATCTCGGGCAAGTAACATACCGATGACAAAGGGAACAACGTAGGTTGTTATGCGGTCTGACCGATAAAGATCTTCGTAGAATATGTAGGAGCCAATATGAGCATCCAGGTTCTGCTATTGGTTATTGACCGGAGACGTGTCTCGGTCATGTCTACACTGTTCTCGAACCCGTAGGGTCCGCACGCTTAAGGTTTCAATGACAGTTGTATTATGAGTTTATGCATTTTGATGTACCGAAGTTTGTTCGGAGTCCCGGATGTGATCACGCACATGACGAGGAGTTTCGAAATGGTCGAACATAAAGATTGATATATTGGAAGCCTATATTTGGATATCGGAAGTGTTCCGGGTGAAATCGGGATTTTACCGGAGTGCCGGGAGGTTACCGGAACCCCCCGGGAGGTATATGGGCCTTAGTGGGCTTTAGTGGAAGCGAGGAGAGGTGGCCAAGGCTGGGCAACGTGCCCCTTCCCCCTAGTCTGAATAGGACAAGGAGAGGGGGGCGGCGCCCCCCTTCCTTCTCTCTCTCTCTCCTCTTTCCCCCTCCCGAATCCTATTCCAACTAGGAAAGGGGGGAATCCTACTCTGGTGGGAGTAGGACTCCTCCTGGCGCGCCCTCCTCCTGGCCGGCCGCACCCCCCCCCCCTTGATCCTTTATATACGGGGGCAGGGGGCACCCCTAGAAACAAGTTGATCCACGTGATCATATTCTTAGCCGTGTGCAATGCCCCCTTCCACCATAATCCTCGATAATATCGTAGCGGTGCTTAGGCGAAGCCCTGCGACAGTAGTACATCAAGATCGTCACCACGCCGTCGTGCTGACGGAACTCTTCCCCGACACTTTGCTGGATCGGAGTCCGGGGATCGTCATCGAGCTGAACGTGTGCTAGAACTCGGAGGTGCCATAGTTTCGGTGCTTGATCGGTCGGGCCATGAAGACATACGACTACATCAACCGCTTTGTGCTAACGCTTCCGCTGTCGGTCTACAAGGGTACATAGATCACACTCTCCCCTCTCATTGCTATGCATCACCATGATCTTGCGTGTGCGTAGGAATTTTTTTGAAATTACTACGTTCCCCAACAAATACGGCGTGAGAAGTCCGGACACTTTCGACAGTGCGGCACCCCGAACTTATAGCATTATATGCATCAGCTCTGAATCATGTCTTGGGTCAATAGTTGGGTTTGCCCGGCTCCCATGTTTTGGTTCCTTATGTTCCACTATATCGGCTAAGGTAGCACTGGGAGAACTACTGCGATTGTGCCCCGGTTCATCTGGGCAAGCACCTCAGTAGAGAAAGCTAAAACTGACTGTCATGATAAGGCGAGAGCCGGTCGCTGTTCAAGAGGTCTCGAGTCCCTAAAGACTTATGCCGCTTAGAGCGAGGAGTCGGCTTTGTCCGGCTTAAGGCGTGTATAGCGCCCTGAATTCGGCCTTCCGAATACTAGGGGCTTCGCCAAAATTTAAAATTGTAGACTTCTATGGCTAAGTGAGAGTGATAAAGCATTATAGTCCGATTGCCTTGTTCGTTGTGCTGAGCACCTCCCTCGAAGGACCCAACAATGGGAAAAAGAGTGCTTAGGTTTATCCCGAACACCCCAGCACTCATGTCATGGGGGCAGAAGCCGACGACTGGCCATCTCTCAGATTTGATAAACAGCCGCACAGAAGGTAATATTTTAAATTCAAACAAGCGTTGCATAGCGCACATGAACAAGTTTCCATAATACAGGATCACACGAGCAAGTTCATTCAAAAATTACATCCTTCGCACACTCATCCGCCACAAGACGGGCACCCTTCAGGACACCCTCATAATACATTTCGGGGTGGCGATGCTCCTTGCCCTGTGGCGGCCCCTCCTTCACCAGCTTCTCGGCGTCCATCTTGGCCCAGTGCACCTTCGCACAGGCAAAAGCCCGGCGTGCACCTTCGATAACTACAAGAAATATGTCAACTTATGACCACCACTATTGGTCACTGAAAGGTCACAAATTTCCATTTATGACCTTTTTGTGACCAAAAACATAAGGTCAAAACCTGGGCGTCGTAAACTGACTATAGAGACCTTTCTTCTGGAATGGTCGCAAACGTTTATGACCAAAATACGCCTATTGTTCTGTTTTGGTCACTAGCAACCTCCCCAGTCCACGTAGGCATCCAGCATGGCAAGCGGATGTGGCACAAGATTCAGCCCGGTCCAATTCAGTTTTCTACATGGGCCTAGCCCAACAATTCGGCCTTTTATATTATTATTTTCTGTCAATTCTTGTGGGCTACTTGGGCCAAGCCCAACAATTCGGCCTTTTTATTTCATGGGTCATGGCCTTTTTGTACAATAGTTTTAGTTTTTTTTAATAAAATGGGTCCACTAGTCAAACAGGTCCCACTTGTCAGGTTCTGATAAGTGGGTCCTAGCTATTAGGTCCAGATTCTTCATATTTCAATTTGACAATAAGAAAATAACCAGTAGTTAAATTGGCAAAGAAAAAACACACAAGATACTTCAAATAACAATAGCCAGATTCAATACAAGCTCTACAAATGACACGTCCTACAAGCTGTAGCATATACAAGCTTATTTACAAGCTCTACAAATGACACGTCCTACAAGCTGTAGCATTTACAAGTTCTACAAGTTACACGTAATACAAGCTTAGTTGATACAAGCTCTACAATTATGGGAATCAGTTACCAGCTCTACAAGTATTTTCTTCTTCTACATGTAGCTCCTTCAATAGCGATCAAATGTCGGCTCACTGGAGAGTCAGGACTGGGCCTTCCACGGGCGCCCTGTTACATGAATCAGCTGATAAAAATTAGAAAAACTGGAGACAATATATTATGAACATTCCATTCAAAAAAGGAGTAAAGGACATTCTTTGTTTCATCACGTTATAAAGGAGCAGCACAAACCACAACTTACTCAACACACACACATACACACATGAATATTAAGCTCAGTTCTAGCAACTATATCATGGTTTAACAGCTGGCCTCAGCATCATCAAACCACCATGCTTATGATCATAATCTAAGCATATCATCAAAGAAAACCTACATAGATAAAGATCATAGCACATCAAGCCACAGGCGCACCAGCGGTGGCATGAGATTCAACGCAACAGCAATGGGGCTACCACAACAGCATGAAAAACCTAAGCATACTAGAGAAAATAGATAGTTGATGCTGGAGGGACTGGTGAATTACCTCAATGGCGTACCTGATGGGTGATGATGGTCCTTCTCAAGTAGTTGTCTTCCACGGTTAAGAGGTTTCAAACATCTGTCTACAACAATCAGCAAACCAGAAATCAGAACGAATACTTCAATCTCATAAGAAGTTTAAAAAAGACTATAGCAGGACAGAAATATGTGGACTACTTCTAAAATGGTACATATAGCACATGCCCAAACAAATATGTGATTTCAAGGTTGAAAGCTTTAACATAGAACGTTGAATAATTCGTTGCCCAAAACGTGCTATATATATACCAAGTGATGAGAAACCATATGTAGAATTTATAAACGTAAGGAGCAGAATTTCTAAAAGAAGTACACCATTACATAGTGCTACAGCAAATGTGAAATGCTTGATGATGTACATGAATTCACATTTAGAAGGAAAGAAATGTACTGTAAAACGTTCCATATCTGAAACATATTCACTCAACTAAAAGAAGGTCGAGTTTTACTTGCAAATGAAAACATGCTAGAACCTTTCTGTCAATTTATGAGAAGTAGAACCACTGTGCCACTTGGTTGTTCTTTAAATAAAAAAATGAGTTGTAACGCAGGCTAACAGAAACGCTATGAGCATCGTTTGGGCAGACCATCCAGGATGGTGTACAAATCAGAATGAAAGCATGATTATATATTTCAGGATGATGTACAAATCAAGATGAAAGCATAGAGCTGACAAGTTTGATGAGCTTCGATATGAAGAGATGAACAGGGATACTAGGTAATTCAGTGGGTTTAGGCTTGACAACAGGAAGCAGGAACACATCAATTGACGAAAACAAGATGCTGAATTATATTTGGTAGTATATATACTGTGGTATACTATGTTCGTGTCAAGGGCAGCTTTCGTACCAGTGCCTAAAAACATTGTAAACAAGTACAAATACTCCGTTATTACAAGCACAAACGGACTTGGACTGGGCAACGACGATATCAGGGGAAAAGAGTCGAGTTCTTGATTAGTTAAGAAAAGCTCTACTTTCAAGAAACTTTCACATCAGAAAACTAAAGGAAACATGATTACCTCTCAATACTATGGAGTCACACTTTCAAAAAACCTGTCTATGTATATACAAACTTGAGAGATTAGCCATGCAAAGGTTCATTGGATCCAAATAAACATGCAGAAAGGCTATCCTTGCCTTTCTTGTACTAGGTAACCTTGTGGAGGGTGTGCTTCTTGCACTCCTTGTTCTTGCAGTAGGTCTTCTTGGTCTTCGGAACGTTCACCTACAAAAATTGTCATACCATATACTTAGCCAACAGGAATAAACAACCAGGAATTTTACAACACACGACAAACAAAAAGAACTTCATAGCTAAACTCATAACCCATGCTTGTTAGTTTAAGATGTGGAGAAGGACGTGTTAGATTCCAAGGGGCATGGAAAATTCCCAGTGAATCACCAGGGTCCAAAATGGTAGAGGGCAGAATTTCCAATTTTCAATTATACAAATAATGAAAAGAGAACTCAAGCCAAAGATGTTATGTTGAACTAGAAAAGCACCCAGCTGGCCAATAGTGACATGACATTAACACTGTGTTTGCAGAAATCAGGTAACATAGCTTCACATCGGGCCTCTAAAAAACTTTACTACACCTATAGGTAAGACATCAAATCCTCAATGACTGCCCTGAAACCTCACCCACAAGTGATCTAGAAGTTTATTCAGCAGATTTCTTTTCTTTATTCAGTAAGGTCACTCGTGATTTTTGTGTATCTGAGAGTAGGTGCAACGAACTTGGTGGTAAAGTTGAAAACTGGGGGTGCAATACAAAAGTTCCTGCAGAGCAAATTGCATATGGCGATTTTCATCAAACACAAAATGACAAGCTTACGATACAGTTTCATTGAAATTGAAGCTGTAGAGTGTGTTGGTAAAGCAATGAAGAAAAAATGTTGGAGTAACTCCTTTTGGAAAATAATGAACAAATTTCACATGATTAAGGAAAAGCTGTAGGGAGGCAATGTTATTGTAAGTACTGGAAATTCCAAAATATTTTAGAGCAATGAAGTTTAGCATTCTGGAAATATAAACCAGAGTACCAGACAAAGCAAGTATGGTAAATCAATTAAAAGGGTATTGAAGATTTAATGGTGTTCAGTACTAATAACTTGAATACTTTGTATGAATCAAACAGAAATTAGTTATAAGTGCACCACCCGTAACACAACACCTATCTGAGGAATGAGGAATTTAATGTTCTCCAAGAGATTTGAATATAAAGGAGTATGGAAATTGGTTATAAACTATGCAGTCAAATAGAGCCATGTCCAACCTAGTAAACAAAACAAGGAATGATCTATTTACCAGACCAGTTAATAAATTGCCAATGGTTATGGGGTAATAGAAATGAGGATTTGATGTTGGAAGACCACAAACTGATTGAGAGAATTGCTAAGTTGATGAAAGAAGCAAGAACCCCTCTGTAGCCAAATTGGCAAAATATTTTTTGCTTGATGCCAAAAGTTGCAGGACAAAAATAAAACCTTGAGGATTCAAAAATTCACTTGCCGTTTGTACTTCAACTAAATTAGTATATTCTTACCGAACTGCAGGTTAATATACCATGTTCGATTACACAATACCCAATCCAAAGCAATCAAGAAATACTGAAACAAGAAGGAATTATCACAATTTCTAAGCACGTGGATCATCTCATTATACGTCAGATGAACTTGTTACCTCTAGCGTGGCAACAAGAAGCTTCCCCAGCATTCTCTTATTCCTCCTCACCAAGCTCTGATCCTCTTCCTTGGGAGCCGACCTCGGGAGAGGCTCTGGCAGCTGATTATCAAGCTCCTGCAACCAAATAATACCAATATAAGCGATCTCCCGAAAACAGCATGTGAAACCCATCCACAAGCACACACGCACACTATCTCCTCCAAAATCCCATTCCCCTTACTCACCCTCCTGGATACCCACTGGCTCCCATCCCTCCTGAACCCACCATTACTGGCTCCCCTCCTCTCACCACCTTGAGCAGCATTTGGTCCATCCTCACGCCCCTCCGCCACCGCATCATCCCCATTAGTTCCAGGGCCATCCACCTCCGTGCATCACACCAAACACAGAGAAGACGTTAGGGTATTTGACAAACCAACAAAACACAACAGGATTGACAAACACAAAAATAAAAACGAGGGCTCGTACTTTAACCATGGCAGAAAGAAGCCGGCGCTTGGGCTCGGGCTGGTCCACCGGCTCCGGGGCCTGCATCAGAAACACGCGGGGAGAAAAATCACGCATAGAAACAGAGACAGGGACGAGAAGGAGACGCGAAGCGAGAGGCGCGCACGGGTCTGGCGAAGCCGCGGAGCGGGCGGGGGCCTCCGGGGCCGGGGCCGGTGGCGAGGACGCCGCGTCGGAGGCCTCGGGGGTCGCGCAGGCGCTCGCTGATCTGCGGGAGGGGAGGAGAACACGGGGACAAGCAAACGGGTCAGGGGAGACGCCTCGATGGCCACGGAGGGGAAGTGAGAGGGTGGAGGGGCGGGGGGGAGGGACCTCGCGGTGCTGGCGCTGCAGCTCTTGGAGCTCGCGGCGGATCTCCTCGGCCGTCTTCTCCGCCGCGGCGGCCATCGTCGGCGGCGAAGGGGAGGGAGGGAGGGTTTGGCTGCTGCGCGAGGGAGGGAGGATGGGGCAGGCGGATGCTTGGTGAGGAGGTCCATGACGGCGCCGATGCAGGAACGCCGGAGCGGATCTGGTCGTGGCCTGAGAAGGAGAAGGCCGAGTCGATCTGGGGCCTAGTAGGGAGACAAGAGGACGGGAGGGGAGGCGAGGGAGAGTGGGAGGAGGTCGCCGGTGGGTTGTGGTTGGTTGGGGAGACAAAGGCGGCGGCGGTGGGTTTCGTTTCGTTTCGGGGTCGAGCTCCGCCGCAGGGAGGTGGCCGACACGCGCAGGAATGGAGATGGAGGTTGCCGGCGGGCTCTGACTTGGATTGGATCTGGGAGGGAGAAGGCGGCGGCGATTGGGAGAAGGGGACTAGGGTTTCGTGGCTGAGAGGGATACAGGGTGAGAGCGACGAGGGGGGTGTGGGCTGCCGTTGGATCGGGGCGCATCCGACGGTGCTTAAGGCATGATCCGTGTGAGCTAATTTTAGACCAATCAGAACAGAGTATCCTCTTTGATGATGTTAAGACCATTTAAATTGGTCGTAATCGATTGAAAATAAGATTTTGAATCATGTCTGCCATTTGACGACCTAAGAAATTTATAAAAATATAGAAATAAAAAACCTTCGCATTGTGTCACCAAGTGTGACCTACTTTTTAGTAAAAATAACAAACTTTGAGTATTGTTAATATCATTAAAAAAGTGTTCTAAGATATGAGCTTTTTTGTAAGAGACACATTTTTCGAGTGTCCAAAATGATATTTTTATAAATAACCTAGCAAATATTTGTTGCAAATTTGGAGCACATCAATTTTATAATTCACAATCATAGCACATGTGGAGCACATCAAATACTTTTTTAAGCTTATGTAGTTGTGTTTTTCTATTTGTTTCTCTTGTGTTTTTTGCACAAGGGTGCATTTTGGAATGGCATAGTTCGTTTAAATGATCTCATATTGTGCACAAGGGTGCATACTGGAATGACAAACAATGTTGCCTAAGGAAGTTTTCATTTTCTTTTGACGAAAAATTCATTTTTCATTTTTTTCGAGTGCCCAAAATGAGGTTTTTTTAAGGACCTACCATATATTTGTTGCAAAATTGTACCAAATCAATTTTCTAAAATACTAGGACATAAATAATGCACAATTGACCAAATGGTTGGGTGTAAAAAGTTTTTATCCACCTGTGGTGAAAAATACAAATTCTCGCCGATTCAGCTGGAAGCGGGTCAAATTGAACTGTAGCTACCTCGTAATTTGCTCTTTATTTTTCCAAAAATCATTTATAGGTACATAAGTATCTATTTAATCAGAGAAACAACAAAAAAATTCCAAGATTCAACCGCTACCTAGGAACGGTCAAGCCCGCCATTTTGACCACATTTTGAAACGGGCATAAAAAATTCAAAAAAATCAAAAAATTGGAAAACCTTCGCATTGTGTCAATATATGTGACCAAGTTTCCAGAAAAAATAATAAATTTGTAATATGGCAATTATTTTAAAAAAGTGTTCACAGAAATGAGCTATCATGCATGAAGATTCATGGCTTTCAAGTCAAAATGATCAATCTTATGGCCACATTTATGGCATAGTTTGTTCAAATGATCTCATATTGTGCACAAGGGTGCATCTTGGAATTCCAAACAATGTTGCCTAAGGAAGTTTTCATTTTCTTTGCACGGAAAATTCATTTTCCATTTTTTGAGTGCCCGAAATGAGGTTTTTTTGTGAAGGACCTACCATATATTTGTTGCAAAATTGTACCAAATAATTTTTATAAAATACTAGGACATATTTAATGCACAATTGACGAAATGGTTGGGTGTAAAAAGTTTTGATCCACCTCTGGTGAAAAATACAAATTCCCGCCGATTCCGCTGGAAGCTGGTCAAATTTGAACTGCAGCTGCCTCATAGTTTGCTATTTATTTTTTCCAAAAATCATTTCTAGGTACATAAGTATCTATTTAATCAGAGAAACACCAAAAAAATTCCAAGATTCAACCACTAACTAGGAACGGTCAAGCCCGCCGTTTTGACCGCATTTTGAAACGGGCATAAAAAATTCAAAAAAAATCAAAAAATTGGAAAACCTTCGCATTGTGTCAATATATGTGACCAAGTTTCCAGAAAAAATAATAAATTTGTAATATGGCAATTATTTTTAAAAAGTGTTCACAGAAATGAGCTATCATGCATGAAGATTCATGGCTTTCAAGCCAAATGATCAATCTTATGGCCACATTCATGGCATAGTTTGTTCAAATGATCTCATATTGTGCACAAGGGTGCATCTTGGAATTCCAAACAATGTTGCCTAAGGAAGTTTTCATTTTCTTTGCACGGAAAATTCATTTTCCATTTTTTGAGTGCCCGAAATGAGGTTTTTTTGTGAAGGACCTACCATATATTTGTTGCAAAATTGTACCAAATAATTTTTATAAAATACTAGGACATATTTAATGCACAATTGACAAAATGGTTGGGTGTCAAAAGTTTTGATCCACCTCTGGTGAAAAATACAAATTCCCACCGATTCAGTTGGAAGCGGGTCAAATTTGAACTGCAGTTGCCTCATAGTTTGCTATTTATTTTTTCCCAAAATAATTTCTAGGTACATAAGTATCTATTTAATTAGAGAAACACCAAAAAAATTCCAAGATTCAACCACTAGCTAGGAACGGTCAAGCCCGCCGTTTTGACCGCATTTTGAAACGGGCATAAAAAATTCAAAAAAAAATCAAAAATTGGAAAACCTTCGCATTGTGTCAATATATGTGACAAAGTTTCCAGAAAAAATAATAAATTTGTAATATGGCAATTATTTTAAAAAATTGTTCACTGAAATGAGCTATCATGCATGAAGATTCATGGCTTTCAAGCCAAATGATCAATCTTATGGCCACATTCATGGCATAGTTTGTTCAAATGATCTCATATTGTGCACAAGGGTGCATCTTGGAATTACAAACAATGTTGCCTAAGGAAGTTTTCATTTTCTTTGCACGGAAAATTCATTTCCATTTTTCGAGTGCCCGAAACGAGGTTTTTTTGTGAAGGACCTACCATATATTTGTTGCAAAATTGTACCAAATAATTTTTATAAAATACTAGGACATATTTAATGCACAATTGACAAAATGGTTGGGTGTCAAAAGTTTTGATCCACCTCTGGTGAAAAAGACAAATTTCTGCCGATTCAGCTGGAAGCGGGTCAAATTTGAACTGCAGCTGCCTCATAGTTTGCTATTTATTTTTTCCAAAAATAATTTCTAGTTACATAAGGACCTATTAAATCATAAATACATGGTTTGGTGGCGCTACGTCGAGGTTTGGCCGGTGGCCGAGGGCCCCGACTCTAGAGTGCGTAAACTAGCATGCCCGTCGCGTGGTCACCGCGTGACCGTAATGTTGCCATGTGTTCTGGGCGGCCTAGGAATGTCTAGTGGGTTGGGCACTCCCCAGGTTGGTGCTAGGAATAAAATTACAACATAAGATTCTCACGAGGAGACCGATCGATGCTCAAACATAAATTAGCAGCCAAGTGTTTGATTAGCGGCACGGGAAATGCACATGGCCAATGGGCGTGAGTTTTGTCTGAGGATGATCATCTACTAAGTAGAATGTCTTCATAAGTTTTTAGCTCAAAAGGAGTATCCTAGGTGGTACTTGCTTTGCAAAGTACCACGCTGGACAAAAATATGAATGTTGAAGCTGGGCTCAAAATAATGAATGGAGTGAGCTGAAATTTTGTGGAGGATGGTTATTTGGGAATAGGAAAGCATTGTAGAAAATTGATACCATTTGGACATGCCAAAGTAGTACTTCCTTCACAATGCTCTTCTATGGACAAAAACTTGGGAAAACTAGTGAGAGAGATTGGATGAATGAAATGAGCTCAAAATTGGTGTAGGTAAGTTACTTAGGTATGGTCATGCGCTGGTAAATTTTCAGATCATTTGGGTGAGCCTAGCTAGTACTTACTTCACAAAGCTTCTCTAGAGGTAGAAACTTTGGAAATTTCTCGAGAAATATTTACTAGGAAAATTGAGCTGAATATTATCATGTGGCAATGATTTGGGTATGGAAGAGTGCCCGAAAAGTTTAAGGGTAATAGGAGGGGTATATATAACAGTTGCTTTGCAACGTGCCAATTTGGCCATAAAATATAAATTGAACCTGGGCTCACATAGATGATTTGACTGAGCTGCAATTTGGAGGAGGGTGATAATTTGGGCATATAAAGGAACTGTATAAATTTCATGTCATTTAGAGATATAAAAAAGGTATTTCCTTCACAATGCTTCTAGGTGGACAAAAACTTTGGAAATTTATCGAGGAAGATTTGCTAGACAAATGGAGCTGAATTTTGTCATGCGGTAATGATTTGGATAGGAAAGAGTGCCCAAAAATTCCGAGGGCAATCAAGAATATATAAATAGCACTTCTTTCATAAAGTGTTGTTGTGAACATAATAGGAAAATGAATATTGTTGAATTAGTTTTGAACTAGGCAAGGAAGGATTTTTACATATTTGATGAAGATATGCCCCAAAGAATTTATGAGATTTTTTTCGGAATTTTGGGAATGATAGAAATATAGGTTGCTTCACAACCTAGGGCAAAAACTGCCACATGGACATGACACATAGGCAAAACTGATGAGATGGCGCCTAGTCATCACAACCCACCACAATCTACAAGGCTATGACCATCTATATTGGTCATTAACAACTAGAAATAAGGCAGCGGACTAGCACTTTTTGCTTTGTGACCATTTCGTGTAAGGAAATTACGACCTTTCTGACCAAAATGGTCGCAATGGTTTAGGGTTTGGAGCCCCCTGAACAGCTTTTGACCAATTGGTCTAAAATGGTCATAAATTTATGACCAATTCTTCGAGGGTCACTCACAGAAGGTCATAAGTTGACATATTTCTTGTAGTGGATGCAGATGGACCGCTTTATGACTTCCAGCCGTGGGCATGCATCCACAAGCCGCCTTACCAGGCCGAAGTAGCTGTTGGGAAGGGAGTCGCCAGGCCACATCCAGACTATAACGCCCCTCATGGCCTGTTCGGACGCCTTGTGCAGCTCGACCAGTTGCTTCAGCTGGTCGCTCACAGGCATCGGGTGTTCGGTCCCAGTATACTGAGACCAGAACAACTTCTCCGTCGAGCTTCCCTCCTCGGCCTGGTAATACTTCGCGGCATCTGACACGCTGCGGGGAAAATCTGTGAATGTTCCTGGAGAGCTCCGGACTCGGGTAAGTAACAAGTAATTTACTTTCACATGCTTGCTTTGGATATTGAATGCCTTACCCGCCGCTATCTTCCTCGTCGCCTCAATCTCCTGGAGGGCCTTTTGGGCTTCAGCCTTGGCATGCTTTGTGCTCTCGAGGGCCGCGGCAAGCTCGGACTCTCGCGTCTTCGAGTCAAGCTCCAAAGCCTCGTGCTTCTTCACGAGAGCCTGGAGCTCTTGCTGCACCTTGCCCACCCGTGCCTCTTGTTTTTCCCGCTCGGTGCGCTCCTTGGCCGCTTTGTTTTCGGCCTCAGACATCGCTTGCTTCAGGGTCGCCACTTCGGTCGTGTCCCCTGGCACATCCATGATGATCCTATCATTTTGCAACTGCATCTTCTTTATATATATAGACAAGGCATTACTTACCTTTGTTCTCCTCGAGCTGCCTCTTGGCAAGACCGAGCTCTTTCTCGGACCGCTCGAGGTTCTGCTTCAGTGCAGCGACCTCCGCAGTCAGTGCGGCAGAGGTCAGCAGCGAAGCCTGCATACGCATATAGACATACTTATATTAGAATCCTGCAGATATTATTTGATCCTCTATTCGGTTTTTCTTTGTGAACACCAAACAGAGCATCAGGGGCTACTGTCTATGCGGTCATATTTTCCTATATTTTAAATACTTACCTCAAAGCCTGTTAGAAAGCTGGCACAGGCTTCAGTTAGTCCGCTCTTGGCAGACTGAACCTTCTTGATCACCGCACTCATAATAGTGCGGTGCTCTTCGTCGATGGAAGCGCCGCGAAGCGGTCCCAGCAAGTTGTCCGGTGCCTCTGGATGGATAGAGATCACCGGCATGGGTGGCTTGCCCCTCTTGGAAGGGGGCCACCTGCCGGAGTCTGGAACAACTAGAGGTTCCGGCGTGGCGTTCGGCTGGGGGCCGAACTTGGAGCCCTTGGGAGTCTTGCTCCCTTTGCTCCTGGAGTCCAGAAGGTCGCCTTGAGGCGCCTCCGTGACTATCTCCCCCCGGCTCGGTGCCCCTTGAGACAATACATCGGCATTGTCCGTAGGGAAAGGGGGGAGGCAGTTGGAAGTGTATCACTATTCATGTCCAACGAGTCCAAGGAACTGTCCGACGAGGATACGTCGATACGGGCTCGAGGCGGACTACATAATCATATTCGACGTTACGAGAAGCAGTGCAACAAAGGTATGCTATGAGTTACTCTGGTATCCGAATACTTACGACTTCGCCAGGAGCTTGGCCCTGAGTAGCCACTCGTCTTCACCGTCGGCGGCGGTGGTGGAACAGTTCGGAAGGAGAGCCCTTCCCTTCTTGGACCCTTCGGCCTCCCCGGTTGGGGCGGCCTTCCTTTTCTTGTCTCCCCCGGCTTGAGGGGGAGAATCTTCATCTTCCTCCTCCTCGTTTTCACGGGAGGAGTGCGTCTTGGAGTTATCGGACGATGTGTCCAATACCACCTGGCGCCGAGAACTCTTTCGGGTTCCCGTGGCCTTCTTCTTGGTCTTCTCCGGCACCTCATAAGGAGCCGGAGTCCGCATCTCCGTCAGGAGAGCGTCTGCAGGGTCTTCGGGCAGAGGGGCCAGACAGTTAATCTACTCCAATGTCTCCACCCAGTCCTGTCAAAGGCATGGGAGCTCAGACCCCGCACATGGTTAAGCTATGGGAAATAAATACCCTACCAGATGTACAGAACTTACCAGATTCGTAGGGCGCTTCGCACTTAGACCGTGGTCCTCGGTAAGAGAAGGGGGGACCTCGGCACCCTTGAATAGCACCTTCCAGACGTCCTTATGCATCGTGTCGAAGAGCTCGCATAGAGTCTGGTGCTGGGCCAGGTCAAACTCCCATAAGTTGAAAGCCCGTTGTTGACACGGGAGGATCCGGCGGAAGAGCATGACCTGGACTATGTTGACAAGCTTAAGTTTCTTGCTTATCATGTTACGGATACACTTCTAGAGTCCGTCCAGCTCCACCGATGAGACCCAGGACAGGCCCTTCTCCTTCCTGGAAGTGAGCTGCATGGGGATTCCGGATCGAAACTCGGGGGCCGCCACCTAGTTGGTGTCACGCGGCTCGGTGATGTAGAACCACCCCGATTGCCACCCCTTTATGGTCTCCACAAAGGAGCCCTCGATCCATGTAACGTTGGGAATTTTGCCCACCATGGCTCCGCCGCATTCTGCTTGTTGGCCGCCAACCACCTTCGGCTTGATATTGAAGGTCTTCAGCCATAGGCCAAAGTGGGGCCGGATGCGGAGGAAAGCCTCGCACACGACAATGAACGCCGAGATGTTGAGGATGAAATTCGGGGCCAGATCATGAAAGTCCAGCCCATAATAGAACATAAGGCCGCGGACGAATGGATGGAGGGGAAACCCCAGTCTGCGGACGAAGTGGGGGAGGAAAACCACCCTTTCGTGAGGTTCCGGGGTAGGGACAATCTGCCCCGCGGCTGGCAGCCGGTGTGCGATATCCGCGGCTAAGTATCCGGCCCCACACAGTTTTTTGATGTGTCCCTCCGTGACGGAGGAGACCATCCACTTGCCTCCCGCTCCGGACATGTTTGGGGAGAGTTGAGGAGAAGGATGTGGACTTGGGCGCTGGAGCTCGAGTGCGCGAAAATGGATGAGCAAGGAGGAATAAGGCGTGGGTATAAAAAGGTGAAACCTTATCCCTTTATAAGGGCGGACGAAACTATGCACCCCCACCAGCCTGGTAAAACTCGCTTATCCCCCAAGCACCGTAATTGATGGCGCGGTTGGGTTACCCACGTCCATATTGATGGGAATCCCGTAATAAGGGGACACGGTCTCTGCTTTGACAAGACGTGCCAAGGAAACCGCCTCGCGAAACACGCTAAGATAGGTTATGAAAAATGATTCGAATAAAGACCTAGCTGTGGTGTGATGCCACGCTACGGGGTATGATACGTCTCCAACGTATCTATAATTTTTTTATTGCTCCATGCTATATTATCTATTATTTTGGGCATTATTGGGCTTTATTATCCACTTTTATATTACTTTCAGGACTAACCTATTAACCGAAGGCCCAGCCCAGATTTGCTGTTTTATGCCTATTTCAGTGTTTTGAAGAAAGGGAATATAAGACGGAGTCGAAACGGAACGATATCAACTAGAGAAGTTATTTTTGGAACGAAAGCCACCTGATGGACTTGGACCCCACGTCAAGGAAGGAAGGAGGAGCTCATGAGGGTAGGGGGCGCGCCCACCCCCCTGGGGCGCGCCCCCTGCCTCGTGGGGCCCTCGTGGTTCCCCTGACGTGCTTCTTCTGCCTATATAACTCCATATACCCTAAAACTTCCAGAACATAGATCGGGAGTTCCGCCCCCAGAAGCCTCCATAGCCACCAAAAACCAATCTAGACTCGTTCCGGCACCCTGCCAGAGGGGGCAATCCTTCCCCGGTGGCCATCTTCATCATCCCGGTGCTCTCCATGACGAGGAGGGAGTAGTTCTCCCTCGGGGCTGAGGGTATGTACCAGTAGCTATGTGTTTGATCTCTCTCTCTCTCTCTCGTGTTCTTGAGATGATATGATCTTGATGTATCATGAGCTTTGCTATTATAGTTGGATATTATGTTTCTCCTCCCCCTCTTCTCTCTTGTAATGAATTGAGTTTCCCCTTTGAAGTAATCTTACCGGATTGAATCTTTAAAGATTTGAGAACACTTGATGTATGTCTTGCCGTGGATATCTGTGGTGACAATGGGATACCGCGCGCCACTTGATGTATGTTTTGGTGACCAACTTGCGGGTTCCGCCCATGAAGCTATGCATAGGGGTTGGCACACGTTTTCGTCGTGATTCTCCGGTAGAACTTTGGGGCACTCTTTGAGGTCCTTTGTGTTGGTTGAATAGATGAATCTGAGATTGTGTGATGCATATCGTATAATCATACCCACGGATACTTGAGGTGACAATGGAGTATCTAGGGGACATTAGGGTTTTGGTTGATTGGTATCTTAAGGTGTTATTCTAGTACGAACTCTAGGGCTGTTTGTGACACTTATAGGAATAGCCCAACGGATTGATTGGAAAGAATAACTTTGAGGTGGTTTCGTACCCTACCATAATCTCTTCGTTCGTTCTCCGCTATTAGTGACTTTGGAGTGACTCTTTGTTGCATGTTGAGGGATAGTTATGTGATTCAATTATGTTAGTATTGTTGAGGGAACTTACACTAGCGAAAGTATGAACCCTAGGCCTTGTTTCAACACATTGCAATACCGTTTATGCTCACTTTTATCACTTGCTACCTTGCTGTTTTTATTATTTCAGATTACAAAAACTATTATCTACCATCCATATTGCACTTGTATCACCATCTCTTTGCCGAACTAGTGCACCTATACAATTTACCATTGTATTGGGTGTGTTGGGGACACAAGAGACTCTTTGTTATTTGGTTGCAGGGTTGCTTGAGAGAGACCATCTTCATCCTACGCCTCCTACGGATTGATAAACCTTAGGTCATCCACTTGAGGGAAATTTGCTACTATCCTACAAACCTCTGCACTTGGAGGCCCAACAACGTCTACAAGAAGAAGGTTGTGTAGTAGACATCAGGGTACGTCAGCAGATCAGATTTGTGGAAATATTATTCTCTCTACGGTGGTATGTGAAACATGTTTTGCAGAGCCGGACATGATCCTCGTGTTCAAAATCTTCTATGAAGTATTCGGAGGAGGAACCCACCTTGCAATGCCGAAGACAATCTGCGCGCCGGACTCATCGTCATTGAAGCCTGGTTCAGGGGCTACTGAGGGAGTCCTAGATTAGGGGGTATCCGGACAGCCGGACTATATCCTTTGGCCGGACTGTTGGACTATGAAGATACAAGATTGAAGACTTCGTCCCGTGTCCGGATGGGACTCTCCTTGGCGTGGAAGGTAAGCTTGGCAATACGGATATGTAGATCTCCTTCCTTGTAACCGACTCTGTGTAACCCTAGCCCCCTCCGGTGTCTATATAAACCGGAGGGTTTTAGTCCATAGGACAACAGACAATCATACCATAGGCTAGCTTCTAGGGTTTAGCCTCTCTGATCTCGTGGTAGCTCAACTCTTGTACTACTCATATTATCAAGAATAATCAAGCAGGACGTAGGGTTTTACCTCCATCAAGAGGGCCCGAACCTGGGTAAAACATTGTGTCCCCTACCTCCTGTTACCATCCGCCTTAGACGCACAGTTTGGGACCCCCTACCCGAGATCCGCCGGTTTTGACACCGACACTTGTGCTTGCTGCCATGGCCTCGCGTCCGCTCGCTGCTGCTCTACTGCTGCTGTCGCGCTGCTGCTCCTACTTGTGCCGCTGAACTGCTGCTACTTCTGTTTCTTGCTGCTGCTCTTATCCTACTAGCTGCCGCTGCTTGTGTTACTTTGCTACTGCTATTGCCGCTCTGCAAATGGCTGGCTGGCTGGTGGTGGTGGCTATGGCCGTGTGTGTAGGCGTTGTGTGTGGCCGGCTTGATTAGTTTAGGCTAATCTAGATTAATTACCTAATCTTTGTTAGGTTAGTTGCTAGCCTATGGCAGGTGGACCCCTTTTAGTTAAGTTAGACTTTATTTATTTTGTGTAAATATAGTCTATGCCATGTGGGCCTTGACTTTCCTTTTGACCGATCAATTTGACTTGGTCAATTCGGATTATATAAATGCTAAAATTTCAGAAAATCGTATAAACTTTGACAATTCATAGAAAATAAACCGCAAGTCGGATGTAAATAATTTTTATACGAAAGTTGCTCAGAACGACGAGACGAATCCGAATATGCGGTCTATTTATCCCTAGTATAGCAAACACACAACTTTCCCCCTTGGGTTCCTCTGTCCGAAAACGCGAAACACCGGGGATATTTTCCTGGATGTTTCCCCCCTTCACCGGTATCACCTCATACCGCGTTAGGGCACCCCTAGCACCACTACTTGTCATGTCCTGCATCGTTATGCATCTGTTTGCATTGTATCCATTGTTTCTTCCCCCTCTTCTCTCCGGTAGACTACGAGGCTGACACTGCTGCTGGTGCCCCGTACGACTACGTTGTTCACGACCCTTACTTGCTAGAGCAACCAGGCAAGCCCCCCCCCCCCTTGATCACCAGATATCGCCTATTCTTCTCTACTGATTGCATTAGAGTAGTGTAGCATGTTACTGCTTTCCGTTAATCATATTCTGTTGCAAAACCAGCCATTGTTGCTACAACTGTTGATACCTTACTTGCAATCCTACATGCTTAGTATAGGTTGCTAGATTATCATCAGTGGCCCTACATTCTTGTCAGTCTGCCATGTAATACTATCGGGCCGTGATCACGTTGGGTGTTGATCACGGGTATATACTATACATACATACTATTAATGTTGTGACTAAAGTCAGGTCGGCTCATTGAGTACCCGCAAGTGATTCTGATGTTGGGGACTGAAGGGGCAGGTGGTTCCACCCAGGTAGTGGTGGGCCTAGGTTCCCGACGGGCCCCGACTGATACTTTGAGGCGGAGCGACAGGGCAGGCGGAGACCACCTAGGTGAGAGGTGGGCCTGTCCCTGGTCGGCGTTCACGGTTACTTCAAAATAACACGCTTAACGAGATCTGGGTATTTGATCTGAGTCTGGCTACTGGCCTATACGCACTAACCAAATACGCGGGAACAGTTATGGGCACTCGACATCGTGGTATCAGTCGAAGCCTTCGTGACGTCAGCGACTGAGCGGCGCCTGCCGGGTTGGACCGCGTATCGCAACTTCCTTTGTAATGGAGGTTGCTAGGTCTGCTCTCCAGCCGCCGTCGCAACGTGCAGGTGTGCAATGGGCCCAGACCCCTGCGCCATAGGATTTAGACCGGCATGCTGACCTCACTATTATGCCTAGGTAGGGCTGCGACGTGTTGATCTTCCGAGGCTGGGCATGACCCAGACAAGTGTGTCCGGACAAAGGGGACCAGGCGTCTTGGGAAATGTGGTGCACCCCTGCAGGGAAGTTAATCTATTCGAATAGCCGTGATCTTCGGTAATAGGACGACTTGGAGTTGTACCTTGACCTTATGACAACTAGAACCGATTACTTAATAAAACACACCCTTTCAAGTGCCAGATACAACTCGGTGATCGCTCTCTAACAGGGTGACGAGGGGAGGATCGCCGGGTAGGATTATGCTATGCGATGATGCTTGGTGAACTTACCATCTACTCTCTTCTACTTGCTGCAAGATGGAGGTTGCCAGAAGCGTAGTCTTCGACAGGACTAGCTATCCCCCTCTTATTCTGGCATTCTGCAGTTCAGTCCACATATGCTACCCTTTTCCATTTGATACCAATGCATACATATGTAGTGTAGCTCCTTGCTTGCAAGTACTTTGGATGAGTACTCACGGTTTCTTTTCTCCCCCTTTTCCCCCTTTCTATACCCGATTGTTGCGACTAGACGATGGAGTCCAGGAGCCAGATGCCACCGTCGACGACGACTCCTACTACACTGGAGGTGCCTACTACTACGTGTAGGCCGCTGACGACGACCAGGAGTAGTTTAGGAGGATCCCAGGCAGGAGGCCTGCGCCTCTTTCGATATGTATCCCAGTTTGTGCTAGCCTTCTTAAGGCAAACTTGTTTACTTATGTCTATACTCAGATATTGTTGCTTCCGCTGACTTGTCTATGATCAAGCTCTTGTATTCGAGCCCTCGAGGCCCCTGGCGTGTAATATGATGCTTGTATGAATTATTTTATTTGTAGAGTTGTGTTGTGATATCTTCCCGTGAGCCCCTGATCTTGATCGTACACGTTTGCGTGTATGATTAGTGTACGATTTAATCGGGGGCGTCACAAGTTGGTATCAGAGCCGACTGCCTGTAGGAATCCTCTTTCCACACTCCTTGGCCGAAGTCGAGTCTAGTCAATGAAAAACTTTTACTAACATGGTTGTGTGGCTTACGGGCCCACGTCGCCATTGGGTGGCAGTAGGATCTTTTATTCCTCGACCTATACTATGGGACTCTAATCTCTCTTCTGTTTCGGGTTAAACGATTTTACTAACTCTGACTCTAGGTTCCCGAAAATAGTTTCTCCCGGAGAGCCTCTTTAGTCCAGATGATCACCTGCTGCACTAGAAGATTCTAAAGTTACTCTCCAATGTTTCCTTGATACTTTGTGCCATCGCTTTTGCAATTATTCTCCATCGATAGACCCCAATGGATAACTAAGTACACTTGCCATTCATACAATCATTCCCCGTTGATGTTGTTATTACAAGATACCCCGAAATTCTCTCTATTGTTCCGAGAATACTTTTTGCTTACTACCTTGCAATTCTTTGCCACATGAATACCCCTACGGATAATTTCTCGCACTTACCGAGTATCCACTCATCCCCAGTTGATTCAAGTATGACGCCAATCTTCAAAATACCATTCGATCTTCCGAAAATCCTCAGCAGCATATTGCTCTTGAAATTCTTGCTTGCTTAAATTATGGTTAATCTCATAAGTCTAGTAATCTTATTGGCATCCATTGTCACTATCATCTTGAGTCCGTTGATTCAATATGCTGCGGATGCTCACAATCCTCAGGATTTATCCTCTTGGCTCAGACGTCATTTGGATATGAGCTGGTTTTTGACCAATCAATGCCTTGATCGGTTGTGCTTCTAGGTCTATTGAACTTATTCATTTTCGATCAACGCATTTTCTTATGATCCCCCATTTTGGAGATCATAATTCCTTTGTAATTAAACATCAGATTATTCAGATGTTCTATAAACCGATGCCTTTGCATTCTTTCTCCCTCTGATTGAATACCGATGCTCACATCAGATCCCTTGTGGACAACCAGACCCCTTTGTCAGATTTTATCCGGCAATGTCCTTCATATTCAATATGCTTGTGAGCCTTTCCTTGGATACATAATGCCTTTGGTAAATTATATCCTCTGCTTTCTCAAGCATGCTCTACTATGGGGCTTGTGTTATTTATTCTTGAAATTTGTGGTATATGCTCCTAAGATGCCCCAATGGGTTGAACCTTTGCCTTCCCCAAACCGTATGAACCCGAAAGTTTTTGCGAGTCATACTCTTCTATTGTTTCGCCAGATAAAATTTCTACACTACCATTTCATCAAAAGCGAGAAGTAAAATGAAAGATTATGCATTGAAGAAGTGGGAGTCGAGCTTGAGCCTTTGCGTTCATGCCCATGAACCCGATGTGGAACTTACCATCAAAGCTTCTTGTAATAATAATAGTCCCCTTATTATAAGTTCGTCTTGTATCTATGTTTAGTCCTTCGCAACCGTGGTTCCGACCATGATTGTTCTTCTTTGATCCCATTTCTTCGAAAAGTTAAAGCACTTGTCTTCTACATATCAATATTCCTGCCCAACCTCTATTATGATCTACCTTCGAGTATACACTCTGGTATCTCGAGAATATCATGGAACTGCATAAATTCTTATGGGTTCTTCATCAATTGTTATTTCTCACTGATTTCAATTTTTCATGGGTTCTGAGTTGCTTGTCGCTCAAGAACACCGGTAAGTGAATCGATTCCGCACTCTGATTCGATAACTCTAAGTAATCTTCGTTCCTTACGAGTTTAATAATCCTTCAAGTCATTCCTAGCCTGATCGGCTATATCATTATCGTGCTGATTTTATCTATGCTACCTGGTTCTTAATCCCGGAGCACAACTTTCGACGATGAGCTAAGCCTACGTCGATCTTCCTCGTCATATCATTTCTCCTTGAACAGAAAACTTTCAATTTTGTGTCGTACCCATGGTTCAAATAACCTTTCGGTTCATCATTCCTTTAACGTGATGTCATCGTCGATCGATTACATCTTCATGAAATCTCTCGACAAATATGTCATGATCATCAACAGCATTCTGAGCTCTTCCAGGATATCGATTGAATTCATGATGAGAAATACCATCCTTACCCTCGATGATTTATGTTATCATCGACCACCTTATTGCCTTCCCTCTAGCACAAACTTGTTCGTGTTTTGTGTTATACCTTGGGTTCCTTGCCATCCAGCTTATGCTATGTTCTACCTTGGAGTATTACCATCTGTTATGTCGACAATGCCATGGGAATTTCACCATCACCTCCTGAGAATTCTTGATACAGTGATACTTATGGTCGTATCCCTTCATTTCTTGGTCCCCATGTTGTTTCAAACCAGAATACCGACAATTAAACTATGATGTGTGAATTCAAACTTCTAGCAACCCTATTGCTTTGAAGTTAATGGTAAACCGTTCGTTCTTATACTATTGGTTATTGAATCACCATTCTAACAATTGATCAGGCTACCTATGCCCATATTTCGGGTGCACCTGTCAACCAATGTTTAATCGGTATGTTTTCCTCGAGCATACCTCATTATATCATTGATCTGACAAATGTTATCTCCTTGTTCACATAATTGCGGAAATCCATCTTTTGGAAATCTCGGTGAATTGTCGATGAGTTCATCAGCTACCTCCTCATCCTCTCCTTGGTTTAATGATGAACTCTTGTTTCAGAACTCACTTCCATAGTTCATTTCCCGAGAAACTTACTATGTCATCTCGTCAAATTGTGTCGCACCTTTTCTTCTCATGCATCCTGAGTCTGAGGTATCCTGACCCCAATCGGATCCGAATCTCTGTCAGATATGATGGTTGGGACATATTTCAAAGAGTTATAACATTGGTCTTTGTATGACCCGGTAAGGTGATGTCATGCCTGGCACACCTGACCAGAGGACCTATTGTTATAGCTTGCTTTTTGCCAAGGTTAGCCATTCTTCCATGAGGAAATTGTAAGACTTATTCTATATCCTTTGTGTATCCATAGCCCGATCTTTACCTGATAACAATGTCAATGCTATCTCGAAGCATGTCTGTGCTACTCCGATCATCAATAAGAGCATTTGAAGCACAATGCTATATTTTCTTTATCAATTATCTAAACACCCTTGTATGGGTAATATCATGAAATTTCTTCCCCCTTTCCTAAAGGGTTTTCTATGTTATATCCTGTCATGGATATCATGCTCTGCTTGTCCTTGGGAAGGATATACCCCTAAAATATGTGTTTAAACACATTTTCCTTTCCATTGTTCTATTTAATCTGATGATCACCTTTTCCTTTCCATTGTTTTGTTTAAATTTTCTGGTGATCTATATGATCTAAGAAGTAATATTCTTCTGCTTATTTAAACATCTCGGTGTACAATTCTGTTAGTAGGACCCTGTTACTATTGTTCATGACATTATGGTAACCACCAATGGACGAGAACTTTGCCTATTGGTCCGCCTCGTTCAACGAGCAGGAGAATGGTTCTCTTCGTCCCTCGCCCTCGGTACCGATGTTGTTGCCGACATAACTCACAGGCTATCCTCTGACATGCATTGCTTACATGATCGTGCAAGACGTCACCGCCCTTCCTACCTTTAACCCACATGGTGGGCCCATAACCCACAGTTCCACAGGATCGAAACCTGACTCTCCTGTACACCCCCCGGTTTCCAAAGTTATTCATCATGTGTGGCCTCGTATGTAATTCACGAGCCACCCTCCGAGAGATCATCAATTTTGATATCAGACACAATACTTATTCCCGTTGCTTTGAACCCCTTTCACGCCCTGTTTCAGGCATCGAACGATTGCTTGCCCGCTTGAAGCTTCTCATGGCACCTTCTTACCTTGCTCTCGATATTTTCTTAAGTTTCAATTCGAGAGATATGTTCTACCACCTTCCCTGAGTTATCTAATAGATAAGCAATCGTGTAGAGGTCCGTTCTTTTGAAGCTACACCTTTTCCTTGTCGTAAGTACAGTGAAGATTCTGTAGGGAGGACAGCATGGCCATCATGAAGCATTAATGTAGAGAAATGAAGACATCAATGAAAGGGATCAACGTCTTCGAGACGAGCAACCAAGAATGAGAAGATTTGTTAGACCTTCGTAACCAGAACCTTCCCCCTTACTCCACCTCTTAAATCTCGGGACGAGATTTCTTGTAGTAGAGGAGATTTGTGACATCCCTGTATTAAGCTATAGTAATCCTCTGACTAATAATGCCAGGTCATCATAATGAATTTTGCTAAACCTCACTTGTTTCGAACGGAGTTCAAATTTCAAATTTAAATAACAAGTCAAATTATAAATTCATCAAACTGAGATTTAAAAATGTTCAAAAGGTAGTAGATATTCACAAAATAATTATAGAGCATCAATCAACATATTGTAATAATTATGTGCCTCTAATTTAATTAAAACGGGAACCAACTGCAATTAAATTAACCATTTACGGTTGAACAAATATTTATACAATTCAAAAATATTTGTAACTTTTTGTACAACCTAATAATATTGCTGAGCATTTATGTCTCAAGTTTCATACTAGACAAAACTCATTTGGTAGCAAACTAGTATAAACAGTAGCTAAGTGTATAACAACAAAAAAAGATTAAAACTGAAATTGCCCTGTGCACTTTTGGCCCACTATGAACAAGAGCTAGCCTGCCTACAATGCCTTATGGGCACTACATGCACAGGACCTGGCCCAGCCCAAGTCGTTGGTCGTCCCCAACCTCATGCCGTGGACGCTGCTCGTCCGTCCAGCGCGCGGATGCCGCGCTGTCGGCCATCCCGCGGTCGCAGAGATGGATAAGGACTCCCTTGACGCCTCTCTCTCCGCCAGGAACCCTAGTCATCCCCTGATCCCCTCACTCTCGTTTTCCTCCTCGTTTTCTTCTTCACCGAGCAGAGTCGTCGCCTCGCCTTCGTCAATCCCGCGACCACCGGCCTCCCCTCGCCGCGCCAAGATGTCCAGGAGCTTCGTCATCCTCGACTACGTCGCGTCCGTACCAGGGAACCACGAGGACCACACTACACCGACGGGATCGAGCGTCTTCCTCATCTACAGCCGTCACTGCCCCGCGCCCGATCTGCCTCACCGGAGCTTCTCCGTCTCGCCGGACACGTCCTCTGCCTCCCCCCTGTGAGCGGAACCCCCATTCCCCTCGTCCTCCCCTCCGTTCGTCGCTCTGTTACGCCGCCCGAGCCATCCATGTTCCTTCTAGTGGCCACGGTCATCGCGACCGCGCCCACCACCCAGCCCGCGTCCAGTCCACGCCCCTAGTGTGCCCTGCAACTGCCCGCGCATGCGGCCTCTGCGCCCAGCGCCGCAGCTGCCCGCGGCTCTGCCGCTGTCCTGCCGCTCCCTGTACTGCTGTTGCTTGTGCTTGCTGCCATGGCCTCGCGTCCGCTCGCTGCTGCTCTATTTCTGCTGCCGCGCTGCTGCTCCTGCTTGTGCCGCTGAACTGCTGCTACTTCCGTTGCTTGCTGCTGCTCTTATCCTACTAGCTGCCGCCGCTTGTGTTACTTTGCTGCTGCTATTTCCGCCCTGCAAATGGCTGGCTGGTGGTGGTGGCTATGGCCATGTGTGTGTAGGCGTTGTGTGTGGCCGGCTTGAGTAGTTTAGGCTAATCTAGATTAATTACGTAATCTTTGTTAGGTTAGTTGCTAGCCTATGGCAGGTGGACCCCTTTTAGTTAAGTTAGATTTTATTTATTTTGTCTACATATAGTCTATGCCATGTGGGCCTTGCCTTTCCTTTTGACCGGTCAATTTGACTTGGTGGTCAATTCGGATTATATAAATGCTAAAATTTCAGAAAATCGTATAAACTTTGACAATTCATAGAAATAAACCGTAAGTCGGATGTAAATAATTTATATACGAAAGTTGCTCAGAACGACGAGATGAATCCGAATACACGGTTTATTTGTCAGCCACACATCCCTAGCATAGCAAACACACAACTTTCCTCTCTGGTTCCTCTGTCCGAAAACGCGAAACACCGGGGATATTTTCTCGGATGTTTCCCCCATTCACCGGTATCACCTCATACCGCGTTAGGAAACCCCTAGCATCGCTACTTGTCATGTCATGCATCGTTATGCATCTGTTTGCACTGTATTCATTGTTTCTTCCCCCTCTTCTCTCCGGTAGACTACGAGGCTGACGCTGCTGCTCGTGCCCCGTCCGACTACGTTGTTCACGACCCTTACTTGCCAGAGCAACCAGGCAAGCCCCCCCCCCCCTTAATCACCAGATATCGCCTATTCTTCTCTACTACTTGCATTAGAGTAGTGTAGCATGTTACTGCTTTCCGTTAATCATATTCTGTTGCATAGCCTGTCATTGTTGCTACAACTGTTGATACCTTACCTGCAATCCTACATGCTTAGTATAGGTTGCTAGATTATCATCAGTGGCCCTACATTCTTGTCAGTCTGCCATGTTATACTATCGGGTCGTGATCACGTCGGGTGTTGATCACGGATATATACTATACATACATACTATTAATGTTGTGACTAAAGTCGGGTCGGCTCATTGAGTACCCGCAAGTGATTCTGATGTTGGGGACTGAAGGGGCAGGTGGTTCCACCCAGGTAGTGGTGGGCCTAGGTTCCTGATGGGCCCCGACTGATACTTTGAGGCGGAGCGACAGGGCAAGCAGAGACCACCTAGGTGAGAGGTGGGCCTGGCCCTGGTCGGCGTTCGTGGTTACTTCAAAATAATACACTTAACGAGATCTGGGTATTTGATCTGAGTATGGCTACTGGCCTATACGCACTAACCAACTACGCGGGAACATTTATGGGCACTCGACGTCGTGGTATCAGCCGAAGCCTTCGTGACGTCAGCGACTGAGCGACGCGCGTCGGGTTTGACCGCATAACGCAACTTCCTTTGTAATGGAGGTTGCTAGGTTTGCTCTCCGTCCGCCCTCGCAACGTGCAGGTGTGCAATGGGCGATGGACCCAGACCCCTGCGCCATAGGATTTAGACCGGCGTGCCGACCTCTCTGTTGTGCCTAGGTAGGGTTGCGACGTGTTGATCTTCCGAGGCCGGGCATGACCCAGACAAGTCTGTACGGACAAAGGGGATTGAGCGTGTTGGGAAATGTGGTGCACCCTTGCAGGGAAGTTAATATATTCGAATAGCCGTGATCTTCGGTAACAGGACGACTTGGAGTTGTATCTTGACCTTATGACAACTAGAACCGGTTACTTAATAAAACACACCTTTTCAAGTGCCATATACAACTCAGTGATCGCTCTCTAATAGGGCGATGAGGGGAGGATCGCCGAGTAGGATTAAGCTATGCGATGATGCTTGGTGAACTTACCATCTACTCTCTTCTACATGCTGCAAGATGGAGGTTGCCAGAAGCGTAGTCTTCGACAGGACTAGCTATCCCCCTATTATTCTCGCATTCTGCAGTTCAATCCACATATGCTACCCTTTTCCATTTGATACCAATGCATACATATGTAGTGTAGCTCCTTGCTTGCGAGTACTTTGGATGAGTACTCACGGTTGCTTTGCTCCCCCTTTTCCCCCTTTCTATACCCGATTGTTGCGACCAGACGATGGAGTCCAGGAGCCAGATGCCACCGTCGACGACGACTCCTACTACACTGGAGGTGCCTACTACTACGTGCAGGCCGCTGACGACGACCAGAACTAGTTTAGGAGGATCCCAGGCAGGAGCCATACGCCTCTTTCGATCTGTATCCCAGTTTGTGCTAGCCTTCTTAGTGCAAACTTGTTTACTTATGTATGTACTCAGATATTGTTGCTTCCGCTGACTCGTCTATGATCGAGCTCTTGTATTCGAGCGCTCGAGGCACCTGGCTTGTAATATGATGCTTGTATGACTTATTTTATTTATAGAGTTGTGTTGTGATATCTTCCTGTGAGTCCCTGATCTTGATCGTACACGTTTGCGTGTATGATTAGTGTACGATTGAATCAGGGGCGTCACAGGTTGACAACATACATCTCATCAAAATATCGAACGAATAGCAAATTCACATGACTACTTATAGCAAGACTTCCCCCATGTCCTCAGGAACAAACGTAACTACTCACAAAGCATAATAATGTTCATAATCAGAGGGGTATTAATATGCATAATGGATCTGAACATATAATCTTCCACCAAGTAAACCAACTAGCATCAACTACAAGGAGTAATCAACACTACTAGCAACCCACCGGTACCAATCTGAGGTTTCGATACAAAGATTGGATACAGGAGATGAACTAGCGTTTGAGATATGATGGTGCTGGTGAAGATGTTGATGGAGATTGACCCCCTCCCGATGAGAGGATCGTTGGTGATGACGATGGTGATGATTTCCCCTCCCGGAGGGAAGTTTCCCGCCAGAACAGCTCTACCGGAGTCCTAGATTGGTTCCGCCAAGGTTCCGCCTTATGGCAGCGGAGTTTCTTCCCAAAAGCTTGCCTATGATTTTTTTCCTCGAGGAAAGACTCCATATAGCCAAAGATGGGCATCATAGGGCCACCAGGGGCCCATGAGGCAGGGGGCGCGCCCAGGGGGGTAGGGCACCCCCACCCTCATGGATGGTGGGTGGCCCCCCTCTGGTACTTTCTTCGCTCGGTATTTTTTATATATTCTGAAAATAACTCCCCTGGAGTTTCAGGACTTTTGGAGATGTGCAGAAAGGTCTCTAATATTTGCTCCTTTTCCAGCCCAAAATTCCAGCTACCGGCATTCCCCCTCTTCATGTAAACCTTGTAAAATAAGAGAGAATAGGCATAAGTATTGTGACATTATGTGTAATAACAACCCATAATGCGATAATTATCGATATAAAAACATGATGCAAAATGGACGTATCAACTCCCCCAAGCTTAGACCTCGCTTGTCCTCAAGCAAAAGCCGATATCGAAAATATGTCCACATGTTTAGAGATAGATGTGTCGATAAAATAAAATACGGACATGAGGGCATCATGATCATTCTTAGAACAATATATATATATATATATATATATATATATATATATATATATACATATATATATATAGTCGGATTTCGGGTTCCGGCAGACCCTTAAGGTTCGAACACTGGGGTGCGCGCGGAAATCTCGCCTTCAACCTCTCCGCCTCGATGGGATCTAAACTACTAAAAGAGCTGCACAAAAGACACAAGATTTATACTGGTTCGGGCCACCGATGTGGTGTAATACCCTACTCCAGTGCGTGGTGGATGGATTGCCTCCTGCGGCTGGTGTGGATGAACAATACAAGGAAGAACAGCCTCGCGAGGGTCTGTTCTTGGCTGTGGTGATGAACTGCTATGAAGAGTTCAGTCACCCTCCCCCCCCCTCTCTCTCTCTCTCTCTACTTGCGAACCGAACGAACCAACCGAACGAACCAACCTCTCGAACCAACCCCCCTCTGCCATGTGGGTGGCTAGTCCTATTTATAGAGGCCCTGGTCCTCTCCCCAAATATTGAGCGGGAAGGGATCCAACAATGGCGGGCTAATTTAAAGGGGGACAGCGAGTGCATCTATCCTGACAAAAGCAGTCTTCGCCTGCCAAAGGCTCTGGTGATGACGCCGCGCTGGGCTCCATGGTGACCTCTGTCTCGTAGTCCTCCTGGTCTTGGTCTCGTTGCACCGAAGTGGCAACCTTTGCCTGATGCCTCGGTACTTCGCGGATATGCTTGCCCCCTTTGCACCAAAGAGGAAAGAGGGACGCTGCATGCGCTGGCACCCGCCTGGTGCCCCGTGTCGTTATGGCTTGCGTCATGGGCACCTCGCGAGGTACCCCGCCTTGAACTCTCCGCCTCCTCGCGAGCCAGCCTGGCGATGCTGTGCCTGAGGATGCGCCGCGTCGTCCGGCTCGCGAGGCTTGGCCCCTCGCGAGGGTCTTGAGCCTCGTGTTGATGAAGTTGGGCCGCGCTGGGCCCCCACTTGAGCCACGCCGCAGGCCGCAGGCAGGCAAGTCTGGGGACCCCCGTTCCCAGAACGCCGATAGTAGCCCCCGGGCCCAAGGCGCACATGGACTTGGCCGTGCCGAGAGGCGAAAGGGCAAGGGCGAAGCGCCGCGGGCCCAACAGCCTGCGGCCTTGGACGCCGCGTGGCGGTTGATTGGACGTGGCGCCTCCGCTTCCCCATGACGCCTTGGTGATCGTGCGAGTTGATTGGACAAGTCCCTGCATGCAGAACGTGTTATGATTACCTGTGATCGTGGAGACCGGCGGTTGGCCTTCGCCGGCTGTAAGTACGGCACCGCTCGTGCCCGTCCAGTCCATCTCCTCTTGCTCTCTCCTTCGCCTCAGTTCTTGCTCCATCTTGGTGTGATGGCTCCGATTCGCCGATTCTCTGCAGCGGAGAAGGGAAAGGCTCCTCGAGAAGGGCCAGACCCTCTCCCACCGAAGAAGCGACTCGCCCATTGCAGCCGGGACGATGAGGACCATCCGGTGGTGGCGAGGCCCTGGGGCGAGCGGGCTCCGCCGGGGTTCCCGCTGCCCTTGTACGCCCACGTCGAGGGCCCCGGAGGTGTTGATGCTGATCCCCGCGGTCAGCGCCATCGTCGGCGCCGTCGGGTTATGAAGGCGTGGGTGGTTCCTCCTGGAGTCCATGCCGAGGGCTCCTCCCGTGAGTTCGTGCTCCACATCGTCACTCCTCTTCAGTCCTGGATCCGCCTTCCTCCCTTCTTTGACTCCATGGTTCTTCCAGGGGGCCTCTAGAGCTCCAGCTGCAGCACACCGACTGCGGCACCCCCGCGACCGAGGCCGAGGTCGTCGTCGCTGCCCCGGGCGCGGTCTACATGTCCCGCGGCCAGAGGGAGATCGCCCGGGTCTGCAGGGAAAGAGGCGTCTTCACGGTCCACCTGGAGTATGACGGCGCGGTGGTGATGTTCTTCAAGGTCTTCGACGCGATCGGGCGCCAGCTGGAGTGCTGCCGCGGGAGAGGCGGCCAGGACCTCGCCCTGGTGAGGGCTAGGCCCGTCGACCGCCCCCTTGGTAGTGGCGCCCGAGGGTCCAGCGGCTCCAGCGAAGGCTTCGCGACTCCGGAGACGAGCGACGACAGCTACGAGCCCCCGAGCCGTCGCCGCTCCAGGAGCAGGGCGGACGCGTCAGGCCGTCGCCAACCCTGATCTGGATGGGGTTGGCGCCGGTGCCTGACGGCCCACTGTTGATGATGGCGTCTCCCGCAGTAGCTCGTGTAGTTAGTGTCCCTTAGGATCCGCTCCCTGCGAGGAATCAGAGTGCGCCCCGTGGGGGCTTGTAAGGTGTCTGTAGTCCTGTTTGTTAATATGTATGACCTTTTGACGTGGATCCGAGCGAGCTGCTAACTCCGTTATAGTTCAGCCTTCCCTTTCGCACCTCACGAGGGCTTGGTGCTCTACGCCGACAGGTCCCAGTCCCAAGGCGGCGTCTGCCGTCGCTGGTATGCCAGGTCGCGATGCCGTGGTCAAGGCCAGGAGGTGAGCGACCCGAGGTCCGGTAAGAGCCCCTGAGTTGCGATGCTCAGGAGGTCCCCTTTGGCGCCCAAGCAGCCATCACTTAGTGAGAAAGGGAAGCAACATCGCTAGTACGGAGTTGCTTTAGGTGCGGGGGTAGTGCTGCAGCAGCCAGTGCTGTGGGTGGTAACTTATCTTGAGGATCAGGGGCTGTTCCAGGTGTGCCGTTGGGTCCGTGTGTGGATAGGAGCGGAAACGCTCGGCAAGGTCCTCACGAGGCCCCTTCTTCCCCGCCTCTGCTCCCCTTTCTGCTCTACGTCCTCGGGTCCCGACCCTCGAGCTTGCCTCAGCCGTCGCTGGTATGCCAGGTCGCGATGCCGTGGACAAGGCCAGAGGGTGAGGGCTGGAGAGCCAGTAAGAGCCCCGAGTCACGATGCTCAGGCACCCCCCTTTAACGTGCAAGTGGTTCGCGCGGGCGAGGGCGAAGGAAACCTCGTGAGGGCCTCGGCTTGCGCGGTTCCCTCCAGGGATCCTGCAGGGTCATCATAGAAAGAAGATGGTGTTGCCACGGCGGCCATTAGTCGATCGTTAGTCACTCAAGAGCTTGCTGGTTGAGGTAGGCGAGGCGTATCTGGGCACCCGTGAGCCAGCGCGGAACTCCCGAGGCCCTACCTCTGGGCGGGTTGCGCCCGGCACTGGGCCGTATCTTGAGATGTGTCCCTGCAAAACTTGGTTAGATGCCGGTACTCTACGTCCTCGGGTCTTGGCCCTCGAGCTTGTCTCAGCCGTCGCTGGTATGCCAGGTCGCGATGCCGTGGACAGGGCCAGATGGTGAGGGCTGGAGAGCCAGTAAGAGCCCTGAGTCGCGATGCTCAGGACCCCCCTTTAACGTGCAAGTGGCCGACATGGGAAGAGAGGATGCCGCGAACGGGCACCATGCAGCTAAGCGTGATAGGCAATGCATAGTTGGAAATAAACGCTAGGGGGATACACGCTGCTGGGTCTGGCCCGAACGGCTTGGGGATGATGCAGCCCGAGGGGCACCCTCAACAAGGCAAACTAACGACGGAAAGGTAAATGCAGATACACGCCGCGGGGACGGACCCACGCGGTCTGGGAGTGATGCAACCCTGGGAGGGTGCTCCTAGCTAAGAACGGAACTTGAAAGATGTCACCTGAGGATGTCGTCGGCGTAGTGGCGTTGGTGCAGCAGACTTGACGGGCTGCAGAAGCCGATCCTCACGAGCCCCCAGGCCCCGGGGCCTCGGGAGGCTCCGGAGGCACTGGTGACTCCTCGTGAGCTATCTCCATCTCCGCCAAGGCCGCGGAACGCCTGTCTTCCTGAGCCTCCACGATGCCCCTCATGAGGCGCTGGTACGCCGCAGCCATGCTCGGCAGGCCGTAAGGCATGCGAACATAGCTGTGGGGTGGACCTCCGCAGCGCCCCACTTGCGAGGGCCAGAGGCGCTCCGTTGTGGCGATCTGATTGAGCCCTGGTACGTCGATGCAGACGCGTAGCCCACCATCCTTGCCTGGATGTGGGGCCACGGCTGGCAAGCGGCAGCAACCTCTCATGATCCTTGTCTCCTGTAGCTCTTGAATGGCCTCATCAACGAACTCTTGCTGGTCTGATCTTCCTCGCCTCGCTCCCTCTCGAGGGAAACATGCTGCGAAGCACGCCTCCACATGGTGCCCAAGCGCCTCCCTCGTGACCCTGGCTAGGTCGGTGGCCCTCCAGGTGAGAGCCCCCGAGCCCTGCCTGAGGAGGGCGCCGGGCACACTTTCCTATGCGATGGAAGGAGGGCCCTCCTGAGGAGGCACGGGCCCTGAGGGGCCTGCCTCCTGAGGGGCTGAGCCTGACAACGTCTTCTTCTTCTTGGGGATGGTCTCAGGAAGCCCCCTGCTTCCGCGATCTGGGTCTTCTAGCGACGCGGCCTGATAGGCTCTCTCTAGGGAACACACTGCATCCTTCTCTTCACAGGGCACCGTGATGACGCCGCCACTTCCTGGCATCTTGAGGACGTTGTAGCCGTGGTGGGTCACGGCCATGAACTTGGCCAGCGCTGGGTACCCGAGGATGGCGTTGTACGGCAGGCGGATGTGGGCGACGTCGAAGTCTATGAGCTCGGTGCGGTAGTTGCTGCAGGCTCCGAAGGTGACAGGGAGGCGGACCTGCCCGATCGGGACTGTGGAACCGTCGGTAATTCCGGAGAAAGGCTTGGTTGGCTGAAGCTGGTCGTAGGGCACTTGGAGGTTGTTGAATGTTTCCACGGACAGGACGTTGAGCCCTGCCCCGCCATCGATGAGGGTCTTGGTGACCAGCACGTTGCTGATGACTGGGGAGCAAAGCATCGGGAGGACTCCTACAGTGGCTGCGCACTTGATCTGGTCTGCCGAGCTGAACGTGATGGGGCACGTCGACCACCTGAGGGGCCGCGTTGCTTCGAGCTTGGGGAGAACTGCATTCACTTCGCGGGCAAACTGCTTGAAGATACGTTGGGAGGCTGGGGCTTGAGCTCCGCCCAGGATGCAGGCGATTGCGCGCGGCTCCTGGAAGCCCCCAGCCCCCTCGTCTTGATGGCGGTCGTCGTTCCTTCTTGGTGGAGGCGGCAGCGGAGGTAGGCTTGCGTTGCCATGAGGGCGGTCCTCACGAGGCTGGTCTCTCCAGTCCCCCTCGCGAGGCAGGTCCCGCCAGCGGTCCTCGCGAGGCTGGTCGCGCCACCCCTGGCGCGGGCCGCGGTCTTCCCAGCGTCCTGGGTTTCTTCCTCCTCCCCGGCCGTAGCCCCGGTCAGCACAGTCAGGGCGACGGCCGATCCTTCCTTCTTGCACGGCGCGGAGCTCTTGACATTCGTTGGTGTTGTGGGTGTGGAGGTCATGATACACACAGTACCGACTGCCTCTGGAGGGTTCGGGCAGATCCTTGCCCCGCTTGGTGTCTGGTTCTGCCGCGAGTACGGCAACCCCCTTGCGCTTCGCGTCCTTGGCTTTGGGCTTCTTCTCTTTTGGGTCCGCGGCAGGCAACTCGAGGAGGGAGAGACGTCCCTCCTCAGCCCTGGCGCACTTGTTCGCCAAGTTGAACAGCTCTAGGGAGGTGCAGAGGTCTTCGTGCATCGCCAGCTCCTCCTTCATCTTGACATCACGCACACCGTCAGAGAAGGCGGAGATGATGGCCTCCTCTGACACCCTGGGGATCTTGAGGCGCGCGCTGTTGAAGCGCTGGATGTACTTTTGCAGGGTCTCTCCAGGTTGTTGCTTGATGCGGCGCATGTCGCTCACGGCAGGCGGCCGGTCGCGAGTACCTTGGAAGTTGGCGATGAAGTGGGCGCGCATCTGGTCCCAGGAGGAAATCGTGCCTGGAGCCAGATTCAGGAGCCAGGTTTGAGCTCCTTCCTTGAGCGCCATGGGGAACCAGTTCGCCATGACCTTTTCATCCCTGCCGGCAGCCTCGATACCCAGCTCATAGAGCTGGAGGAATTCCGCGGGGTCAGTTGTGCCGTCGTAGCGAGGAGGTAAGTCGGGCTTGAACTTGCCGGGCCACGCGACGCTGCGCAGCTCAGTGGTGTAGGCATGGCAGCCCGCGGTGGTCACGAAAGGCCTCGGTTGGTGGAGAGCTTGGTCTTGAGGGTCCCCACGCACTGCAGCTAGGAGCAGGGCGGGGTCTTGACGCGCCGGAGCTGGAGCAGGGTCGCGGTACGCCGGAGTAGGGAGCGCACTGGCAGCCCCTTGCGGGCGAGGAACTTCTTGGCAGCTTCGCTCTTACTGCGCTGGCGCCTGACGGAGCGGGTTCCGCCCAGGGACCAAGCGCCTTGGAGCCATGGCATCTTCTTGTTGGGGAGGCGGCTGGTGCGCCTCTGGAGCTTCGTTGCCCGCGCGGGGCGGAGTGTGGCGCAGAGGGACGGACGGCGCGGAAGAGCCCCCTGCGGCGCGGACAAGCTCGGTGACGCGGTCGAGCCATTCTTCGTAGACGTCGTCGACGGGACGGTAGCGCAGGAGCTCGTTTGCTGCAAGGAGCGCAGCTCGAGCCTCCAAGGGTGTGCGGAGCGCGCGGGACGAAGAACCGGCTGGAGCGAGTGATGGAGTGGCGGTGCGGCCGTCTTGCCGCACGGACGGGTGCTGAGATGATGCCTGCTGCTCGCCCCCGCCGGTCCGGTGGCGGCGTTGACGGCAGGCGATGGGGAACGGCGAGGACGCCCACCGACAGGGGCCGTCTGGGCGACGTGAGAGGCGATGGAGGCCCGGCGCTCGGCGCGGGCCCGACGAGCGTCAGACATGGATGCGACGGTCGGAGGAGAGCGGAGCGGTGGAACACGAATTCCGGCGCACCCCTACCTGGCGCGCCAAATGTCGGATTTCGGGTTCCGTCAGACCCTTAAGGTTCGAACACTGGGTGCGCGCGGAAATCTCGCCTTCAACCTCTCCGCCTCGATGGGATCTAAACTACTAAAAGAGCTGCACAAAAGACACAAGATTTATACTGGTTCGGGCCACCGATGTGGTGTAATACCCTACTCCAGTGCGTGGTGGATGGATTGCCTCATGGGGCTAGTGTGGATGAACAATACAAGGAAGAACAGCCTCGCGAGGGTCTGTTCTTGGCTGTGGTGATGAACTGCTATGAAGAGTTCAGTCACCCTCCCTCTCTCTCTCTCTACTTGCAAACCGAACGAACCAACCTCTCGAACCAACCCCCCTCTGCTATCTGGGTGGCTAGTCCTATTTATAGAGGCCCTGGTCCTCTCCCCAAATATTGAGCGGGAAGGGATCCAACAATGGCGGGCTAATTTAAAGGGGGACAGCGAGTACATCTATCCTAACAAAAGCAGCCTTCGCCTGCCAAAGGCTCTGGTGATGACGCCGCGCTGGGCTCCATGGTGACCTCCGTCACGTAGTCCTCCTGGTCTTGGTCTGGTTGCACCGAAGTGGCAACCTTTGCCTGATGCCTCGGTACTCCGCGGATACTCTTGCCCCCTTTGCACCAAAGAGGAAAGAGGGACGCTGCGCGCGCTGGCACCCGCCTGGTGCCCCGTGTCGTCATGGCTTGCGTCATGGGCACCTGGCGAGGTACCCCGCCTTGAACTCTCCGCCTCCTCGCGAGCCAGCCTGGCGAGGCTGTGCCTGAGGATGCGCTGCGTCGTCCGCCTCGCGAGGCTTGGCCCCTCGCGAGGGTCTTGAGCCTCGTGGTAATGAAGTTGGGCCGCGCTGGGCCCCCACTTGAGCCACGCCGCAGGCCGCAGGCAGGCAAGTTTGGGGACCCCCGTTCCCAGAACGCCGACATATATATATATATGTGTGTGTGTGTGTGTGTGTGTATTCATATGATCTCCCATGCTAAAGTAACAATTCATTCACATACTCAAGTATGAATTAGAAACTTCATTGAAAACTAACAAACTATAATTTCAGTCATTGAAGCAATTGCAATTTATCGTAACATAGGACAGAGTCAATGTACGAGCTTTTCAGCAAGTCCACACACTCAACCATCTTTTAGTCTTTCACAATTGCTAACACTCGCACGATATTATGGTTATGAAGTTTTAATCAGACATAGAGAAAGACAGGGGCTTATTGTTTTGCCTCGCAACGTTTTACCTCAAGGGTAATGTCAGCAATAATAGTTCATGAAATCCCACATCCAATTAGCCATATATATATATATATATATATATATATATATATATATATATATATATATTAGGATCCTTCCAACACATTGTGCTTGCCAAAGGGTAAAATGTAAAAAGGAAAGGTGAATATCACCATGACTCTTTGCATGAAGTATAAGACAAGAATAAAAGATAGGCCCTTCGCAGAGCGATGCAGAGGTTGTCATGTGCTTTTATGGTTGGATGCACGAAATCTTAATGCAAAAGAACGTCACTTTATATTGCCACTTGTGATATGGACCTTTATTATCCAGTCCGTCACTTTTATTTCTTCCACATCACAAGATCATATAAAGCTTATTTTCTCCACACTAATAAGTCATACATATTTAGAGGGCAATTCTTATTGCTTGCAACAACGACAACTTACTTGATGGATCTTACTCAATCCATAGGTAGATATGGTGGACTCTCATGGCAAAACTGGGTTTAGGGATATTTGGAAGCACAAGTAGTATCTCTACTTGGTGCAAAGAAATTGGCTAGCAAGAGAGAGAAAGGCAAGCTCGACATGTTGGATGATCCATGACAAAATAATTTATATCAGATGTAAGAAAACATAACCCATTACGTTGTCTTCCTTGTCCAACGTCAACTCTTTAGCATATCATACTTTAATGAGTGCTCACAATTATAAAATATGTCCAAGATAGTATATTTATATGTGAAAACCTCTCTTTCCTTATTATTTCCTATTAATTGCAACGATGACCAAAACTTTATATGTTAACTCTCAACAACTTTTATTCATCATACTCTTTATATGTGAGCTCATTACTCTCCATAAGAGCGATATGATCTCTTTATTTCCTTTTATTTCTTCTCTTTTATTATATTCCCTCAAGATCATAGCAAAATAATCAAGCCCTTGACTCAACACTAATCTTTATTATATATAGCTCACGGACTCGATTACATGGGAAGATCATAAAGCAAAACTCACATCTAGATCATACTAAAACTTTATTCTACTAGATAAAGATATTATCAAAAGGATCGAACTAAGAAAAATGGTAAAGATAAAAGTGATGGTGATACGATACCGGGGCACTCCCCCAAGCTTGGAAGTTGCCAAGGGGAGTGCCCATACCCATGTGTTTATGTTTCCTTCCTCGGAGGTGGTGATGAAGGGGTTGTTGATGATGTAGGCTTGTCGTCCATCTTCCAAGGCATAGGCTCACCATCATAGAAGGATGATTAAGTCTCCGAGATCCTCAAATCTGCAGCCAAATTCATCGTCTTGAATCTATATTCATACTCACAATTTTGGTTTTGTAGGTCATAGATCTGGGCTTGGAGGCGCTCAATTTTCTCGTGAAGCTTGAAGATGGCCTCCCCAATGTTCTTGTCATCGAGCTTTTGGTTGTTGGTGAACTCCATGATCATTATATGGTTGGAGTCGAGTCCATGTTCCACCATCTCCTGGCACTTGAAAACTTGTTGCTCCAATGCCTCGAGCCTTGTCTCCGTGCTTCCGGTCCTCCTTGGTCCCTCAACATCGTGGATGTGCAACAACCCCTCACGCATCTCAATGGTTTGAGGGTGTTGCAGCACCTCCGTGAGGTAGGGGTTGATGCCCTTCTCGAAGAACTTGTCCTTGGGGGTACTTGAAGATGACATGATAACCCAGATCTGTCAGAAAAACAGCTCGAAACAGAGACAGGAGATATTTGCGTGATACGGTGGTCAAAACCTTCGGGAGATTATATAGTGAATTTTTCCGACCAAAAGAAGTATCGTGCAAGAAAACGGAGTCCGGAGAGCACACGAGGTGCCCACGAGGCAGGGGGTGCGCCCAGGGGGGTAGGGCGCGCCTCCAACCTCGTGGAAGCCTCGTGTCCTTTCCAGTCCGCTTCTTATTTTCCTATTTTCTTAAATATTCCAAAACGGAGAAAAAGTGCCATTAGAACTGTTTTGGAGTCAGTTTATTTACCGTACCACATACCTATTCCTTTTCGGAGTCTGAAACGTTCTGGAAAGTGTACCTTATGTATTCCTATGGGGTTATGGTTTCAATAACATTAGTTTCAACATTTATAGGATTACCTGAGATATAATGTTTGATTCTTTGACCGTTCACCACCCTCGGATTTGTGCCTACGAAGTTGTTGATTTTTATGGCACCGGAATGGTAGACCTCCTCGATGATGTAAGGATCTTCCCATTTAGAAAGGAATTGCCCGCAAAAAATCTTAAACGAGAGTTGTATAACAATACATAATCACCTACATTAAACTCACGTTTTTTTATCCTTTTATCATGCCATCTTTTAACTTTTTCTTTAAACAGTTTGGCATTCTCGTATGCCTGGGTTCTCCATTCATCAAGTGAGCTAATGTCAAATAGCCTCTTCTCACCGGCAAGTTTGAAATCATAACTGAGCTCTTTAATGGCCCAATATGCCTTATGTTCTAGTTCAAGAGGTAAGTGACGTGCATTTCCATAAACCATTTTATATGGAGACATACCCATAGGATTTTTATATGCAGTTCTATAAGCCCATAATGCATCATCAAGTTTCTTGGACTAATTCTTTCTAGATCTATTAACAGTCTTTTGCAAAATTAATTTGAGCTCTCTGTTACTCAATTCTACTTGACCACTAGACTGTGGATGATATGGAGATGCAATTCTATGATTAACATCATACTTAGCAAGCATTTTACGGAAAGCACCATGAATAAAATGTGAACCACCATCAGTCATTAAATATCCAGGGACTCCAAACCTCGGAAAAATAACTTCTTTAAGCATCTTAATAGAGGTGTTATGATCAACACTACTAGTTGGAATAGCTTCTACGCACTTAGTAACGTAATCAACAACAACTAAAATATGTGTATACCCATTAGAGGAAGGAAACGGTCCCATATAATCAAAGCCCCAAACATTAAATGGTTCAATAACGAGTGAATAATTCATAGGCATTTCTTGACGTCTACTAATATTACCAATTCTTTGACATTTATCACAATATAAGACAAACTTACGAGCATCCTTGAAGAGAGTAGGCCAATAAAAACAGGATTGCAATACCTTATGTGTAGTTCTAACTCCAGCATGGTGTCGTTCATAAGCTATGGAGTGACACTTGCGTAGGATCTGTTCTTGTTCATGCTCAGGTATACAACGTCTAATAACACCATCTACTCCTTCTTTATAAAGGTGTGGGTCATCCCAGAAGTAATGTCTTAAATCGTAGAAAAACTTTTCTTTTGCTGGTAAGTGAAACTAGGTGGTATAAATTTAGCAACAATGTAATTGGCATAATCAACATACCATGGAGTAGTGCGAGAAGCATTTATGACAGCTAATTGTTCATCAGGAAAGCTATCATCAATAGGTAGTGGGTCATCAAGACCATTCTCTAACCTAGACAAGTTGTCTGCAATGGGATTCTCAGCTCCCTTTCTATCAATAATATGCAAACCAAATTCTTGTAGCAGGAGAACCCATCTAATAAGTCTACGTTTAGCATCTTTCTTTTCCATAAGATATTTAATAGCAGCATGATCAGTGTGAATAGTTACTTTAGAATCAACAATATAAGGTCTGGACTTATCACAAGCAAATACAACGGCTAAGAATTCTTTTTCAGCAGTAGCATAATTTCTCTGGGCATTGTCTAGTGTTTTACTAGCATATTGAATAACATTTAATTTTTTATCAACTCTTTGTCCTAGAACAACACCTACAGCATAGTCACTAGCATCACACATGATTTCAAAGGGTAAATTCTAATCAGGTGGCTGAACAATAGGTGCAGAAATCAAGGCTTTCTTAAGTATTTCAAATGCTTCTACACAATCATCATCAAAGACAAAAGGAATATCTTTTTGTAATAGGTTAGTCAGAGGCCGGGAAATTCTTGAGAAGTCCTTAATGAACCTCCTATAAAAACCGGCATGACCAAGGAAACTTCTTATACCTTTGATGTCCTTGGGACACAACATCTTTTCAATAGCATCAACTTTAGCTTTGTCGACTTCAATCCCTCTTTCAGAAATTTTATGCCCCAAGACAATACCTTCAATAACCATAAAGTGGCACTTCTCCCAATTCAAGACTCGATCAAGGTTGCTCAAGCAATCATCAAAAGAGGATCCATAAACAGAGAAATCATCCATGAAAACTTCACAAATATCTTCACAAAAGTCAGAGAATATAGCCATCATGCATCTTTGAAAGGTAGTAGGTGCATTACATAAACCAAAAGGCATACATCTATAAGCAAAGGTACCGAAAGGGCAAGTAAAAGTAGTCTTTTCTTGATCATCAGCTGCCACAGGTATTTGAGAGAAACCAGAGTAACCATCTAGAAAGCAAAAATGTGTATGTTTGGATAATCTTTCTAGCATTTGATCAATGAAAGGCAAAGGGTAATGATCTTTTTTAGTAGCTTTATTTAATTTGCGGAAATCAATCACCATCCTATAACCTGTAATAATTCCTTTCGGAATCAATTCATCTTTATCATTAGGAACGAAAGTAATACCTCCCTTCTTAGGGACACAATGGACAGGGCTTACCCACTGACTATCAGCAACGGGATAAATTATACCTGCTTCAAGGAGCTTTAATATTTCCTTTCTTACCACTTCTTTCATCTTAGGATTTAGCCATCGTTGGTGATCAATAACTGGTTTGGCGTCTTTCTCCAAATTTATTTTGTGTTGTGTGGCACCCCGGCTCAGAGCAACCGGTTTACCATGCATTGCCAGCCCAGAGACCATGTCTTCTGGCAACACACAACATCTTGGTATAGAAAACAGCCGCTTTATTGATGCTAGCAGATCATAGTTTAAATTACAATAGGTGGCGAGGCCAAGCGGCACACACGGTGCGGCTGAACAATATGTACATTATTTAGTGAACATAAAGGGGCCTCGATCATAACAACTACGCGGCAACGGAACAACGTTGTAGCGGAACTCCATAGCACAGGGACACCGATGTGGACACGATCTAGCACCGGACAACACTCCTTTCCAATGAGACTTTACTAAAATTTGGCATGACACGCCAGGTTAGTACATTGAATGTACTTGCAAGCTCACAACAAGCATAAACATAATGGCAAACAATATCATGATAATTAACCAATTAATAATAATGCAACAATATATCCAACATGCTGTGATCATGCTCTTGTGAGAAAAGTCCGTCGGACTGGCTTACCAATGGTGATTTCTCTTGGACCACAACCGTACCAACCTCGTGGCCTTAATTTGGGCTACCTCGTGACCTTTCCGGCGATCACAACCACGACCAATCCTTGGTCTCAACCATCAAGATGGTCTTCCCACCATCATCAACAGTGCAAAGTTCATGACTTAGTGTGCAAAATTTATTAAATGTTGACCCATGGTCTGACCTACTTTCGAGCGTGTCTGTAACCGTACACTCGGCTATCGATAGATTTATTACACTCTGCAGAGGTAGCGCACTGTACCCACACCACGGAACCTATGGCCTCGCACTCCCATTCGGGTGGACCAACGGCATTCCGACGAAACCCCTCCATTGCCATGACACTCTCTCGGCCACTCCGACTCACTCCCCACCGGGCTAGTCCTGGGTGGCCCCGTGTCTACCAAAGACACCAACGACCACCATCGTGGCCAAAACATAAACTATCCCACATGGGGACGTGGCACCATAATCTCAACAACGGGCACACAAGGTTATGTTTGCTTACCGGTCCAGGGTACCGCACACCCATAACCTTCCCTCGTTGGAGGCACCGACCAGAGGCATGGCAACGGACCGAATAAAGGCCTTCCCATAAAGGAAAATGTGGTTGCATTGGGAAAAACTCGATTCAGTGCCACCATGACCCGGTCAACGATATATTCCAGTTGAGTTATTAGCAGGTTCAACTTAAATTGAAAATAACCGGTGTCATAGTATGCCATGCAAATGCAACACGAACATATGCATCATATATCATCGTAAATAACTAGGTCAACTATATCCACACTAAGCATAAACATCAACAACTAATGGCACTTCCCTGGTTATGATTAATCATCACTTTAAACATAATCTTCTCTTAGCAAATTATTTCATTTTTCTCCTTGAAGAAAAATAACTCAAAAATAATTACTCATATCCATAATCATATTACTTTTTCATAACAAATATTACTTCTAGTTACTTAACCAACTTAGTAGCTTTAAACTTTCTATAAACTAGGCATGTCAACTCTAACAAGCAACTAACAGAATATAAATACTACAATAGTGATTTAAATGCATGGATTAAATCATTCATTCAAGTTGAAAAATAACAAATATTGTAATGGCACCATGAAAATGTTGTTGTGGCTTGCCTTAGTGCAGATGAGGTTCACAAGCCTCCTGGTGATCCTCAAGACAAGCTTCACCTTCTGAAAACATTTATAAACACAAAAAGAAAACATCAAGAACCCTTATTAAATTCACCAAAAAATCTAGACAGTAGAGAAAAATCTCATTTTTGGTGAGCTGCTAGGTTTCTTCACAAAGAACACAATGCAAAAAGAATCAATTCATTTGGACTTATGGTTAAAGAGTTTTGGCTGTTTGAAGCTCTCTAGAAAAAAATGAAATTTGAATTTAAATAAAAATAGAGTTGGGGGTTCTTGGAAATATGCCCTAGAGGCAATAATAAATTGGTTATTATTATATTGACTTGTTCATGATAATCGTTTATTATCCATGCTAGAATTGTATTGATAGGAAACTCAGATACATGTGTGGATACATAGACAACACCATGTCCCTAGTAAGCCTCTAGTTGACTAGCTCGTTGATCAATAGATGGTTATGGTTTCCTGACCATGGACATTAGATGTCGTTGATAACGGGATCACATCATTAGGAGAATGATGTGATGGACAAGACCCAATCCTAAGCCTAGCACAAGATCATGTAGTTCGTATGCTAAAGCTTTGCTAATGTCAAGTATCATTTCCTTAGACCATGAGATTGTGCAACTCCCGGATACCGTAGGAGTGCTTTGGGTGTGCCAAACGTCACAACGTAACTGGGTGGCTATAAAGGTACACTATAGGTATCTCCGAAAGTGTCTGTTGGGTTGGCACGAATCGAGACTGGGATTTGTCACTCCGTGTAAACGGAGAGGTATCTCTGGGCCCACTCGGTAGGACATCATCATAATTTGCACAATGTGATCAAGGAGTTGATCACAGGATGATGTGTTACAGAACGAGTAAAGAGACTTGCCGGTAACGAGATTGAACAAGGTATCGGGATACCGACGATCGAATCTCGGGCAAGTATCGTACCGCTAGACAAAGGGAATTGTATACGGGATTGATCAAGTCCTTGACATCGTGGTTCATCCGATGAGATCATCGTGGAGCATTTGGGAGCCAACATGGGTATCCAGATCCCGCTGTTGGTTATTGACCGGAGAACGTCTCGGTCATGTCCGCATGGTTCCCGAACCCGTAGGGTCTACACACTTAAGGTTCGATGACGCTAGGGTTATAGGGAATAGATATACGTGGTTACCGAATGTTGTTCGGAGTCCCGGATGAGATCCCGGACGTCACGAGGAGTTTCGGAATGGTCCGGAGGTAAAGATTTATATGTGGGAAGTCCTGTTTTGGTCACCGGAAAAGTTTCGGGTGCTATCGGTAATGTACCGGGACCACCGGGAGGGTCCCGTGGGTCCACCAAGTGGGGCCACCAGCCCCGGAGGGCTGCATGGGCCAAGTGTGGGAGGGGACCAGCCCCAGGTGGGCTGGTGCGCCCCCCACCAAGGCCCAAGGCGCAAGGGAGAGTGGAAGGGGGCAAACCCTAGGCTCAGATGGGCCTAAGGCCCACCTAGTGGTGCGCCCCCCTCTCTCCCCCTTGGCCGCCCCCCTTAGATGGGATCTAGGGCTGGCCGCCACCCCTAGGGGTGGAAACCTAGGTGGGGGCGCAGCCCTCCCCTCCCCCTATATATACTTGAGGTTTTTGTTGGAAATATGCCCTAGAGGCAATAATAAATTAGTTATTATTATATTTCCTTGTTCATGATAATCGTTTATTATCCATGCTATAATTGTATTGATAGGAAACTCAGATACATGTGTGGATACATAGACAACACCATGTCCCTAGTAAGCCTCTAGTTGACTAGCTCGTTGATCAATAGATGGTTACGGTTTCCTGACCATGGACATTGGATGTCGTTGATAACGGGATCACATCATTGGGAGAATGATGTGATGGACAAGACCCAATCCTAAGCATAGCACTAGATCGTGTAGTTCGTATGCTAAAGCTTTGCTAATGTCAAGTATCATTTCCTTAGACCATGAGATTGTGCAACTCCCGGATACCATAGGAGTGCTTTGGGTGTGCCAAACGTCACAACGTAACTGGGTGACTATAAAGGTACACTACGGGTATCTCCGAAAGTGTCTGTTGGGTTGGCACGAATCGAGACTGGGATCTGTCACTCCGTGTAAGCGGAAAGGTATCTCTGGGCCCACTCGGTAGGACATCATCATAATGTGCACAATGTGATCAAGGAGTTGATCACGGGATGATGTGTTACGGAACGAGTAAAGAGACTTGCCGGTAACGAGATTGAACAAGGTATCGGGATACCGACGATCGAATCTCGGGCAAGTACAATACCGCTAGACAAAGGGAATTGTATACGGGATTGATTAAGTCCTTGACATCGTGGTTCATCCGATGAGATCATCGTGGAACATGTGGGAGCCAACATGGGTATCCAGATCCCGCTGTTGGTTATTGACCGGAGAACGTCTCGGTCATGTCTGCATGTCTCCCGAACCCGTAGGGTCTACACACTTAAGGTTCGATGACGCTAGGGTTATAAAGGAAGTTAGTATGTGGTTACCGAATGTTGTTCGGAGTCCCAGATGAGATCCCGGACGTCACGAGGAGTTCCGGAATGGTCCGGAGGTAAAGATTTATATATGGGAAGTCCTGTTTTGGACACCGGAAGAGTTTCGGGGTTTATCGGTAACGTACCGGGACCACCGGGAGGGTCCCGGGGGTCCACCAAGTGGGGCCACCTGCCCCGGAGGCTTGCGTGGGCTAAGAGTGATGAGGGACCAGCCCCTTAGTGGGCTGGTGCGCCTCCCACAAGGGCCCAAGGTGCCCAAGAGGTGGAAAGAGGGCAAACCCTAATAGGATATGGGCCTTAGGGCCCATATTGGGGCGCCTCCCTCTCCCCTCCCCCTCTTGGCCGCCACCCTTGACCCCATCTAGGGCTGCCGCCCCCCCTAGGGGTGGGAACCCTAGAGGGGGCACAGCCCTCCCCTTCCCCTATATATATGAGGCCTAGGGGGCTGCCCAGAACACGCGATTCAATCTCTCTTGGTGCAGCCCTGCGTCTCTTCTTCCTCCTCTTCTGTGGTGCTTGGCGAAGCCCTGCAGGATAGCCACGCTCCTCCACCACCACCACGCCGTTGTGCTGCTGTTGGATGAAGTCTTCCTCAACCTCTCCCTTTCTCCTTGCTGGATCAAGGCGTGGGAGACGTCACCGGGCTGTACGTGTGTTGAACGCGGAGGTGCCGTCCGTTCGGCACTAGGATCATCGGTGATTTGGATCACGACGAGTACGACTCCATCAACCCCGTTCTCTTGAACGCTTCCGCTTAGCGATCTACAAGGGTATGTAGATGCACTCTCCTTCCCCTCATTGCTAGTCTCTCCATAGATAGATCTTGGTGACACGTAGGAAAATTTTGAATTTCTGCTACATTCCCCAACAGTGGCATCATGAGCTAGGTCTATTGCGTAGATTCTATGCACGAGTAGAAAACAAAGTAGTTGTGGGCGTTGATTTTGTTCAATATGCTTGCCGTTACTAGTCTTATCTTGATTCGGCGGCATCGTGGGATGAAGCGGCCCAGACCGACCTTACACGTACTCTTACGTGAGACTGGTTCCACCGACTGACATGCACTAGTTGCATAAGGTGGCTAGCGGGTGTCTGTCTCTCCCACTTTAGTCGGATCGGATTCGATGAAAAGGGTCCTTATGAAGGATAAGTAGCAATTGGCATATCACGTTGTGGTCTTTGCGTAGGTAAGAAACGTTCTTGCTAGTAACCCATAGCAGCCACGTAAAACATGCAAACAACAATTAGAGGACGTCTAACTTGTTTTTGCAGGGTATGCCATGTGATGTGATATGGCCAAAGGATGTGATGATTGATATATGTGATGTATGAGATTGATCATGTTCTTGTAATAGGAATCACGACTTGCATGTCGATGAATATGACAACCGGTAGGAGCCATAGGAGTTGTCTTTATTTATTTATGACCTGCGTGTCAACATAAACGTCATGTAATTACTTTACTTTATTGCTAACCGTTAGCTGTAGTAGTAGAAGTAATAGATGACGTGACAACTTCAAGAAGACACGATGATGGAGATCATGATGATGGAGATCATGGTGTCATGCCAGTGACGATGATGATCATGGAGCCCCGAAGATGGAGATCAAAAGGAGCAAAGTGATGATGGCCATATCATGTCACTATTTGATTTCATGTGATGTTTATCATGTTTATACATCTTATTTGCTTAGAACGACGGTAGTAAATAAGATGATCCCTCATTAAAATTTCAAGAAGTGTTCTCCCCTAACTGTGCACCGTTGCTACAGTTCGTCGTTTCGAAGCACCACGTGATGATCGGGTGTGATAGATTCTAACGTTCACATACAACGGGTGTTGACGAGCCTAGCATGTACAGACATGGCCTCGGAACACATGCAAACACTTAGGTTGACTTGACGAGCCTAGCATGTACAGACATGGCCTCGGAACACAGAAGACCGAAAGGTCGAGCATGAGTCGTATAGAAGATACGATCAACATGAAGATGTTCACTGATGTTGACTAGTCCGTCTCACGTGATGATCGGACACGGCCTAGTTGACTCGGATCATGTAATCACTTAGATGACTAGAGGGATGTCTATCTGAGTGGGAGTTCATAAGATGAACTTAATTATCCTGAACATAGTCAAAAGGATTTTGCAAATTATGTCGTATCTCACGCTTTAGTTCTACTGTTTAGATATGTTCCTAGAGAAAAATTAGTTGAAAGTTGATAGTAGCAATTATGTGGACTAGGTCCGTAGACTGAGGATTGTCCTCATTGCTTCATAGAAGGCTTATGTCCTTAATGCACCGCTCAGTGTGCTGAACCTCGAACGTCGTCTGCAGATGTTGCGAACATCTGACATACACGTTTTGATGACTACATGATAGTTCGGTAATGTTAAATGGTTTAGAGTTGAGGGACCAAAGACGTGTTTTGAAACGTCGCGAAACATATGAGATGTTTCGAGGGCTGAAATTGGGATTTCAGGCTCGTGCCCACGTCAAGAGGTATAAGACCTCCGACGATTTTCTTAGCCTACAAACTAAGGGAGAAAAGCTCAATTGTTGAGCTTGTGCTCAGATTGTCTGAGTACAACAATCATTTGAATCAAGTGGGAGTTGATCTTCCAAGATGAGATAGTGATGTTTCTCCGAAGTCATTACCACCAAGCTGCTAGAGCTTCGTGATGAACTATGATATATCAGGGACATATATGATGATCCTTGAGATATTCGCGATGTTTGACACCGCAAAAGTAGATATCAAGAAGGAGCATCAATTGTTGATGGTTAGTGAAACCACTAGTTTCAAGAAGGGCAAGGGCAAGAAGGGATACTTCATGAAACGGCAAATCAGCTGCTGCTTTAGTGAAGAAACCCAAGGTTGAACCCAAACCCGAGACTAAGTGCTTCTGTAATAAGGGGAACAACCACTGGAGCGGAATTACCCTAGATACTTGGTAGATTAGAAGGCTGGCAAGGTCGATAGAAGTATATTGGATATACATTGTATTGATGTGTACTTTACTAGTACACCTAGTAGCACCAGGGTATTAGATACCGGTTCGGTTGCTAAGTGTTAGTAACTCGAAATAAAAGCTACGGAATAAACGGAGACTAGCTAAAGGTGAGCCGACGATATGTGTTGGAAGTGTTTCCAATGTTGATATGATCAAGCATCGCACGCTCCCTCTACCATCGAGATTGGTGTTTGCGTTGAGCATAGACATGATTGGATTATGTCCATCGCAATACGGTTATTCATTTAAGGAGAATAATGGTTACTCTGTTTATTTGAATAATGCCTTCAATGGTCTTACACCTAAAATGAATGGTTTATTGAATCTCGATCGTAGTGATACACATGTTCATGCCAAAAGATAGTAATGATAGTACCACCTACTTGTGGCACTGCCACGTAAGTCATATCGGTATAAAACGCATGAGAAAGCTCCATGTTGATGGATCTTTGGGCTCACTCGTTTTTGAAAAGTTTGAGACATGCGGACCATGTCTATTGGTGTATATGCATGAAGAAACTCCATGCAAATGGACCGTTTGAACTCACTTGATTTTGAATCAATTGAGACATGCAAATCATACAACATGGGCAAGATGACTGAAAGCCTCGGTTTCAGTAAAATGGAACTGGAAAGCAACTTGTTGGAAGTAATACATTTTGATGTGTGCAGTCCAATGAGTGCTGAGGCATGTAGTGGATATCGTTATGTTCTTACTTCACAGATGATTTGAGTAGATGTTGAGTATATTTACTTGATGAATCACGTGTCTAAATTATTGAAAGGTTCAAGTAATTTCAGGGTGAAGTTGAAAGATCATCGTGACAAGAGGATAAAATATCTATGATATGATCATAGAGATGAATATCTGAATTACGAGTTTGGCACAGAATTAAGACATTGTGGAAATTGTTTCACAACTAATACAGCCTGGAACACCATAGTGTGATGGTGTGTCCGAACATCATAACTGCACCCTATTGGATATGATGCATACCATGATGTCTCTTATCGAATTACCACGATAGTTTATGGGTTAGGCATTAGAGACAACCACATTCACTTTAAATAGGGCACCACGTAATTCTGATGAGATGACACCGTATGAACTATGGTTTAGAGAAACCTAAGTTGTCATTTCTTAAAAGTTTGGGGCTGCGATGCTTATGTGAAAAAGTTTCAGGCTGATAAGCTCGAACCCCAAGCGGATAAATGCATCTTCATAGGACACCCAGAACAGTTGGGTATGCCTCCTGTCTCAGATTCAAAATCAATAAGGGATTGTTTCTAGAATCGGGTCCTTTCTCGAAGAAAAGTTTCTCTCGAAAGAATTGAGTGGGAGGATGGTGGAGACTTGATGAGGTTATTAAACCGTCTCTTCAACTAGTGTGTGGCAGGGCACAGGAAATTATTCCCGTGGCACCTACACCAATTGAAGTGGAAGCTTATGATATTGATCACGAGACTTCAGATCAAGTCACTCCCAAACCTCGTAGGATGACAAGGATACGTAATCCTGTCTTGGATGTCATGTTGCGAGACAACAATGAACCTACGAGCTATGGAGAAGCAATGGTGGGCCCGGATTCCGATATATGGCTCGAGGCCATACAATCCGAGAGAGGATCCATGTATGAAAACAAAGTGTAGACTTTGGCAGAATGGCTCGATGGTCGTAAGGCTGTTGAGTACAGATGGATTTTTAAAAGGAAGACAGACAATGATGGTAAGTGTCACCATTAAGAAAGCTCGACTTGTCGTTAAGATGTTTTCCGACAAGTTCAAGGAGTTGACTATGATGAGACTTTCTCACTCGTAGCGATGCTAAGAGTCTGTTGGAATTATATTAGCGATTACTGCATTATTTATGAAATCTTGCAGATAGGATGTCAAAAAAAACATTGTTTCCTCGGCGATTTTCTTGAGGAAAGGTTGTATGTGATACAACCGGAAGGTTTTGTCAATCCTGAAAGATGCTAATAAGTATGCAAAGCTCCAGCAATCCTTCTAAGGACTGGAGTGAGCATCTCGGAGTTGGAATGTATGCTTTGATGATGATCAAAGATTTTGGTGTATACAAAGTTTATGAGAAACTTGTATTTCCAAAGAAGTGAGTGGGAGCACTATAGAATTTCTAATGAGTATATGTTGTTGACATATTGTTGATCAGAAATGATGTAGAATTTCTAAAGAAAGCATATAGGGTTATTTGGAAAGTGTTTTTCAATGGAAAGCCTGGATTAAGCTACTTGAACATTGAACATCAAGATCTATAAGGATAGATCCAAATGCTTAATGGTACTTTCAAATGAGCACATACCTTGACGTGATCTTGAAGGTGTTCAAGATGGATCAGTCAAAGAAGGAGTTCTTGCCTGAGTTGTAAGGTATGAATTTAAGACTTAAAGCTCGACCACGGTAGAATAGAGAGAAAGGACGAAGGTCGTCCCCTATGCTTAAGACGTAGTCTCTTCAGTATGCTATGCTGTGTACCGCAACTGAAGTGTGCCTTGCCATGAGTCAGTCAAGGGGTACAAGAGTGATCCAAGAATGGATCACAGGACAGCGGTCAAAGTTATCCTTAGTAACCAGTGGACTAAGGAATTTTTCTCGATTATGGAGGTGGTAAAAGAGTTCGTCGTAAAGGGTTACGTCGATGCAAGCTTAACACCTATCCGGATAGCTCTGAGTAGAGATACCGGATACGTATAATGGAGCAACAACTTAGAATAGCTCCAAGTAGAACAGTTATTTGGAATAGCTCCGAATAGAACGTGGTAGCTACATCTAGGAGATGACATAGAGATTTGTAAAGCACACACGGATCTGAAAGGTTCAGACCCGTTGACTAAAACCTCTCTCACAAGCAACATGATCAAACCTAGAACTCATTGAGTGTTAATCACATAGTGATGTGAACAAGACTACTGACTCTAGTAAACTCTTGGGTGTTAGTCACATGGCGATGTGATCTGTGAGTGTTAATCACATGGCGATGTGAACTGGATTATTGACTCTAGTGCAAGTGGGAGACTGTTGGAAATATGCCCTAGAGGCAATAATAAATTAGTTATTATTATATTTCCTTGTTCATGATAATCGTTTATTATCCATGCTATAATTGTATTGATAGGAAACTCAGATACATGTGTGGATACATAGACAACACCATGTCCCTAGTAAGCCTCTAGTTGACTAGCTCGTTGATCAATAGATGGTTACGGTTTCCTGACCATGGACATTGGATGTCGTTGATAACGGGATCACATCATTGGGAGAATGATGTGATGGACAAGACCCAATCCTAAGCATAGCACTAGATCGTGTAGTTCGTATGCTAAAGCTTTGCTAATGTCAAGTATCATTTCCTTAGACCATGAGATTGTGCAACTCCCGGATACCGTAGGAGTGCTTTGGGTGTGCCAAACGTCACAACGTAACTGGGTGACTATAAAGGTACACTACGGGTATCTCCGAAAGTGTCTGTTGGGTTGGCACGAATCGAGACTGGGATTTGTCACTCCGTGTAAGCGGAAAGGTATCTCTGGGCCCACTCGGTAGGACATCATCATAATGTGCACAATGTGATCAAGGAGTTGATCACGGGATGATGTGTTACGGAACGAGTAAAGAGACTTGCCGGTAACGAGATTGAACAAGGTATCGGGATACCGACGATCGAATCTCGGGCAAGTACAATACCGCTAGACAAAGGGAATTGTATACGGGATTGATTAAGTCCTTGACATCGTGGTTCATCCAATGAGATCATCGTGGAACATGTGGGAGCCAACATGGGTATCCAGATCCCGCTGTTGGTTATTGACCGGAGAACGTCTCGGTCATGTCTGCATGTCTCCCGAACCCGTAGGGTCTACACACTTAAGGTTCGATGACGCTAGGGTTATAAATGAAGTGAGTATGTGGTTACCGAATGTTGTTCGGAGTCCCAGATGAGATCCCGGACGTCACGAGGAGTTCCGGAATGGTCCGGAGGTAAAGATTTATATATGGGAAGTCCTGTTTTGGACACCGGAAGAGTTTCGGGGTTTATCGGTAACGTACCGGGACCACCGGGAGGGTCCCGGGGGTCCACCAAGTGGGGCCACCTGCCCCGGAGGCTTGCGTGGGCTAAGAGTGATGAGGGACCAGCCCCTTAGTGGGCTGGTGTGCCTCCCACAAGGGCCCAAGGTGCCCAAGATGTGGAAAGGGGGCAAACCCTAATGGGATATGGGCCTTAGGGCCCATATTGGGGCGCCTCCCTCTCCCCTCCCCCTCTTGGCCGCCACCCTTGACCCCATCTAGGGCTGCCGCCCCCTAGGGGTGGGAACCCTAGAGGGGGCGCAGCCCTCCCCTTCCCATATATATATGAGGCCTAGGGGGCTGCCCAGAACACGCGATTCAATCTCTCTTGGTGCAGCCCTGCGTCTCTTCTTCCTCCTCTTCTGTGGTGCTTGGCGAAGCCCTGCAGGATAGCCACGCTCCTCCACCACCACCACGCCGTTGTGCTGCTGTTGGATGAAGTCTTCCTCAACCTCTCCCTCTCTCCTTGCTGGATCAAGGCGTGGGAGACGTCACCGGGCTGTACGTGTGTTGAACGCGGAGGTGCCGTCCGTTCGGCACTAGGCTCATCGGTGATTTGGATCACGACGAGTACGACTCCATCAACCCCGTTCTCTTGAACGCTTCCGCTTAGCGATCTACAAGGGTATGTAGATGCACTCTCCTTCCCCTCGTTGCTAGTCTCTCCATAGATAGATCTTGGTGACACGTAGGAAAATTTTGAATTTCTGCTACGTTCCCCAACAGTTTTGGGCTGCCATAGACACGATTCAATCTCCTTGGCGTAGCCCTACCCCTCTCCCTCCTCGTCTCTTGCGGTGCTTGGCAAAGCCCTGCTGGAGTACCACGCTCCTCCACCACCACCACGCCGTCGTGCTGCTACTGGATGGAGTCTTCCCCAACCTCTCCTTCTCCCCTTGCTGGATCAAGGCGTAGGAGACGTCACCGGGCTGTACGTGTGTTGAAGACGGTGGTGCCGTCCGTTCGGCACTAGGATCATCGGTGATTTGGATCACGACGAGTACGACTCCATCAACCCCGTTCACTTGAACGCTTCCGCTTAGCGATCTACAAGGGTATGTAGATGCACTCTCCTTCCCCTCGTTGCTAGATTACTCCGTAGATTGATCTTGGTGATGCGTAGAAAATTTTGAATTTCCGCTACATTCCCCAACAGGGGTGACGTCGAAGGCGTAAATCCTCGCGGGCGCCACCACTCGTACCACTTCACATGCGTACTGAGTGACTAACTAGCGGGCCCCGCTAGTCAGGTCAGAGGAAGGGGGAGAGGGAAATAGAGGACGGCGCGGCATCGCCGGAGCTCATGCCAGCGAGGAGAGCTTCTTGGCCAGAACGAGAGGGAGGGATCGAAAGAGGAGACAGAGGCGCACCTGCCCGTACCCGTAGAGTGGGTATGGGTGGTCGGACGGCGTCGGAAACAACCTCTCTAGCGGAGACAGAGAGCAGAGGTCGCTGGAGATGAAGACGACGGCGACCAAAGGCGACACCAGGCGCTCCAACAGGGCGGAACGGCACCACCGAGGCACGGCGGAGGCCCTGGAAGGTTGGCCCGAGCCTGGGAGGGGCTGGAGCTGCGGAGACGACCCGAGGGGGTCGCCAGTGAGCTCGAGCTCGGAGACGATGGTCCGCGGCCTGCCCGGCCGGGCTACGGCTTTCTACGAGATCGCGGAGTGTGTGGGAGGAGAGGATGGTGCTCGAGGAGGCTGGGGAGGGCTCTATTTATAGCCGAGCATCGAGGTGGGATCGGGCTCCGCCTGTGGACACCTGGACACGGCGCCTAGCGACGAACGACGTCAGTGGGTGAGGGAGAAGGTGACGCAGCTCACGCGGAAACTATGAGCAAGCGACGACGAGCACATGAATGAGAGGGTGGCGACGAGCACAGTGTGCAACGCACTGTTGCGTTGGCCGGACCACGCCCGTGCTCGCTGCGGAGAGCTCCGGCATCGGCGAGTGCCAGGAGGGAGTTCAGAGGGTTTGGACGAAGATTGTGGCGAAGTTTGGCAAGCTTAGGCAATCGGGGAAGCGAGCACACGTGCAACAGAGCGCTCAGCGGCACTCAGAGCGCAGTGACATGCAGGTTGGCATCGTGCACACGCGTGGTCACCGCATGAACTCTGACCTCAGGCTGACCTAAGCCCAAACTTTATGTTTGGCATATTGTTCGTGGTAGTTTTAGAGTTTACCACACTTGGGTTTGATCGCAGGCGCAGTAGAATAGAATTCAACTGCCTGGTAAGTTTCTGGACAGTAACTTTGAGAGCTTACTATGGTCAAACTACTGGGAGTTGGGAGCTGGGCTTTGGAGGTTAGCAATCATCTACTAAGGTGATGATGCACAAGAAAAATCATCCACAAAGGATCAAGTAAAATGGTAGTTGTTGTAGAAACCACCATTTCTGTCCAGAACAGAAAATATTTTCTGTAGCAAAAATATTCCAAAAAGGGATGAAATATTTTGCTCAGGAAGGTGCCCTAGGGTTCAAAGAATATTTGTGAATTTTCTCAGATTTCTGTGGGCAAGAAAAATTGGGGTTGCTTTGGAGCACATTGAGCTAGCTAGGGTTTAAGAGAGGGAAATGCATATTTTTCATTTAAGAAAACATTCAAAATATTATTTCGAGTTGAACCAGAGAGGAAATGATAGTTAGAGAGGGAAATGAGGCACTTGGGTGAAAGCCAAAGGGTACCCAAGTGTTTAAGTCCATATGAAAAGATTAAAAACTCCAAATTTCAAAATCAAACCAACTGAAACTCAGGCAAAGAGCATGTAACACCCCGGATGTAATTTACCTAATATGTACTCCAACTCTTGCCATTTCCGACGCTAAGTTATTTTATTTCCTCGGGTTCGGGTTTTGGTCTCCGTGTGTTGTTGTCGTTGTCATGCATCTCATATCATGTCATCATGTGCATTGCATTTGCATACGTGTTCGTCTCATGCATCCGAGCATTTTCCCCGTTGTCCGTTTTGCATTCCGGCGCTCCTATCTCCTCCGGTGGTCCTTTCTACCTTTTTTCGTGTGTGGGGGTTAAACATTTCCGGATTGGACCGAGACTTGCCAAGCGGCCTTGGTTTACTACCGGTAGACCCCCCGTCAAGTTTCGTACCATTTGGACTTCGTTTGATGCTCCAACGGTTAACCGAGGGACCGAGAAGGCCTCGTGTGTGTTGCAGCCCAACACCCCTCCATTTTGGCCCAAAACCCACCAAACACCTCTCCATCATCTAGAGCATTCGATCACGATCGCGTGGCCCAAAACCGCACCTCATTTGGACTCTCCTAGCTCCTCCAATGCCTATAAATAGGTCCTCCTCCGAAATCCCGGATCCAAAACACCCCTAACCCTAGTTCCGCTCCTCTCCGCGCGGGCGGACACGTCCACCGCCGCCGGACATCGCCGCCACCGCCAACCGGAGGCTGCCACATGGCAACCGCCGGCGCCTCCCACCGCGGCCCGCCGCAGCCCACGTCGGGCCCCCGCGGCCCGGGTCTTCCCCGCCGCCTCCGCAGCGCTCGCGGCGCCCGTCGCCTCCAGCTCCGGCGAGGAGCCCACGCCGGCCACCGTCACCATCGCCGGCGACCCGCCGCGTCCCGACGCCCCTCGTCGCCGGTCGCCGCCCGCCGCGCCGCCCATCCGCCTCATCGCCGGCCGGTCGCCGTCCGCCACCGCGTCCGCAGCTCCGACCACCGGCGCCCGCGGCCACCCCACCGGCGTCCGTCGCCGCCTCCACTCCATCTCCAGCGTCCTCCTCCGGTGAGCACAAACTCCGGCGCCGATCTGCTACAGTGCGCGTGCCCGATCTAGATCCGGTCAGGGTTGCTACAGTAAACCCTAACCGGTTGATTTTTCCCTCTCCTCTCAGTATTTTTATACAACTTCTTCATGCCGTAACTTTGCATCCGTAGATCCGTTTTGGGCGTGTAGCATATCAAAATGTTCTTCTTAGAGAGTACATCATTTCATCTCATTGCATCATTCGCATTTGAGCTCATCTTGATGCCCGAAATGCTGTTGGAAGAGAGCTATTTGAGTTAATTGTCAGATCTGCTGCACCAAATAGCTATTTGTCATTTTTGTCATGATTAATGTGTGCATCATATTCTCCTGAGCTCTACATGAGTTTTGTTATATGTTTTGCCATCTTTACAGAGGTGCTATCCATGTATTTTTGTGATGTGTGTGGTGACTAGCACAAGCTTGCAAAGTAGTGCATTCGTTAATGCTGATTTCAGGGACTTAGAATTTCTCTAAGTCCTTGATCTGTTTTTATCAATATGCCATATGTTCATGTTGTTTACTAGTGATCCGTGCCTCTTTTGAGGATGATCAATAAGGATGATTTATTAATATTGTGGTACTCTATCCATCCATGTATTTGTTTGCAATTATGGAGCACCCTAGCTTGAGGCAATCGAGCTCGACTTTTGCTATTTCGTAATTCCTGGCAGATTGTCTACTTGTTAGCGATTTTGCCGAGGATGTTGTTGTTGATCCGTGCATGCTATGTTGTTGTTCTTGCCATGTCTAGCTTATATAACATGTATTATTGATGGGTGTACACTTAGTTTTTCATGCCTTGCTTTGTAGTGAGTGCATCGAGCTCGTAAACGTGCCTACTCGTTAACATATTTGCATGTTCCAGTTTTTCCCTAAGTCTGAGATTTGATTATGTTTTTGCCATGTTCACATGCTTGCAATTGTATTTTCTGATCCCTTTTGGCTCAGGGTCACTAAGGGACTTTTGTTAAGCTCTTTGAGTAGCTTCATGTCATGCCTTACTTTTCCATGTTAAGTTCCTGTAGCATATAGTTTTCTTGCTCCAAAGAGTGCTACCTGATCTGAAATTTCAAGCTTGTGTTAATTTCACTAAGTCTGAAACCTGTTCATCATTTGCTCTTTTGCCATGCTTGTTTGAACCTGTTAATGGATGAATTGGCCGTAGCTCAGTGTTCATCTTTTGTCAAGCATTATGAGTGCATCCCTGCCATGTATTTTGTTGCCATGTTTGAGTGCTATAGCATATCTTGATGCATTTAGATGGCTACTTGCTCTTTATCGCAGACCGGGGCCATATTTGTTTTGCTTGCCATTTCCAAACCGTGCATCCGTTTCCGGTGATCTTTATATCAATTTCAACCGAAATCACCTCATCTTTCCAGTGGCACAATTGGATTTCCAAGTTGAGGCTAGGTTCAATCATTCCTTGTCAAATCTTGCATATGCATCATATTTCGCATCCCGCATAGCATACCATGTTTGCATCATGTTGTTTGAGCTTTGCACGTGGTTGATTGTGTTCCTCTTACTTGTTTGTCTTGTTTGGGTAGAGCCGGGAGACGAGTTCGCTAACGAGGAGCTCGTTGAGTTTGCTTTCGAGGATCCAATCAACTCTGACAACTTTGCAGACAAGATGATCATACCCTCGAAATCACTTCTATCTTTGCTTTGCTAGATGCTCGCTCTTTTGCTATGCCTATGCTATGATGCCTACCACTTTCTTATCATGCCTCCCAAATTGCCATGTCAAACCTCTAACCCACCATGTCCTAGCAAACCGTTGTTTGGCTATGTTACCGCTTTGCTCAGCCCCTCTTATAGCGTTGCTAGTTGCAGGTGAAGATTGGAGATTGTTCCTTGTTGAAACATTATTTTCTTGTTGGGATATCAGTATATTATCTTGTTATCTTAATGCATCTATATACTTGGTAAAGGGTGGAAGGCTCGGCCTTTTGCCTAGTGTTTTGTTCCACTCTTGCCGCCCTAGTTTCCGTCATATCGGTGTTATGTTCCCAGATTTTGCGTTCCTTACGCGGTTGGGTGATAATGGGAACCCCTAGACAGTTCGCCTTGAATAAAACTCTTCTAGCAATGCCCAACCTTGGTTTTACCATTTGCCACCTAGCCTCTTTTTCCCTTGGATTTCCGGAGTCCAAGGGTCATCTTATTTAAACTCCCCCGGGCCAGTGCTCCTCTGAGTGTTGGTCCAACCGAGCGATGTCCGGGGCTACCAGGGGCAACTCTGGGCTGGCCTACCCGACGTCTGGCTCATCTGAGTGTGCCCTGAGAACGAGATATGTGCAGCTCCTATCGGGATTTGTCGGCACATTCGGGCGGTGTTGCTGGATTTGTTTTATCTTTATCGAAGTTGTCTTGTAGAACCGGGATGCCGAGTCTGATCGGAATGTCTCGGGAGAAGGTATATCCTTCGTTGACCGTGAGAGCTTGTCATGGGCTAAGTTGGGACTCCCTGCAGGGATTTGAACTTTCGAAAGCCATGCCCGCGGTTATGGGCAGATGGGAATTTGTTAATGTCCGGTTGTAGATAACTTGAACCTTAACTTAATTAAAATGAATCAACTGGGTGTGTTACCGTGATGGTCTCTTCTCGGTAGAGTCTGGGAAGTGAACACGGTGTTGGAGTAATGCTTGCCGTAGTTTGTTCTCTAGTTCTTCGTTCGTGCTTTGCCTTCTCTTCTCGCTCTCTTTTGCGAACAGGTTAGCCACCATAAATGCTAGACGCTTGCTGCAGCTCCACATATTACCTTGCCTTTCCTATAAGCTTAAATAGTCTTGATCACGAGGTTGCGAGATTGCTGAGTCCCCGTGACTCACAGATTACTTCCAAACCAGATGCAGGACCTGATGACTCCGTTCCAGATGATGCGCTTGAGCTCAAGTGGGAGTTCGACGAAGACTCACGCCGTTACTATGTGTCTTTCCCTGATGATCAGTAGTGACCATGTCGCTTGTTGGGGTTGATCTTTTATTTTGGTACCATAGTCGGACCATGATTGTATTGGTTGATGTAATGCTATTTATGTACTTTGTGTGACGTGGTGAGTGTAAGCCAACTATGTACCTTTCCCCTTATTATCTATTTACATGGGTTGTTGTGAAGATTACCTTACTTGCGACTTTGCTTTCAATGCGGTTATGCCTCTAAGTCGTGCTTCAACACGTAGGAGATATAGCCGCATCGAGGGCGTTACAGAGCAGAGGGCAAAAACCAGGCTGTTACAACCACCCCCCCACTTAGAATGAATCTCGATCTCGAGATTCGGTTGCTTGGAAAAACCATTCTGGATAATGTGCCTCAAGAAATTCTTCCCGTTCCCAAGTTGATTCTGACTCGGTGTGATGCTCCCACTGAACTTTATAGAATTTCCTTGCTTTACTACCAGTGACCCTTTCCATCTGATCCAAAATTCTAACCGGCCTCTCTTCATATGTTAAATCCTTTGCCAACTCTATTTCAGTCATAGCAGTCTTTTTCTCAGGCGACGATATGCATCGCCTCAACTGTGAGACATGAAACACATTGTGTACTTCCGACAATTCAGGGGTAGCTCCAACTGATATGCAACAGTACCCACTCGGGACATAACTGGAAATGGACCAATAAATCTGGGTGCCAACTTTCCATGAGTCTGGAATCTCTTGACTCCTTTCATAGGAGTGACTCGGAGGTATACGTGTTCTCCGGGTTCAAAACTGATCTGTTGGTTCTTTGCATCACAATAACTCTTCTATCAAGATTTGGCCAATTGCAATCTGTCTCTGATTTCCTTAACTTGCTTCTCGGCTTCCATCATGAGATCCGTTCCGAAGATATGGCTATCTCCATTTTGAGACCAATTTAACAGAGTGTGACACTTACGGCCATACAAAGCCTCATACGGTAACATCTTTAGACTGGCCTGGAAGCTGTTGTTATAAGAGAACTCGGCATACGGCAGTCAGACTTTCCATTTAGGTCCTTGGCCAAAGCACAGGCTCGTAGCATATCTTCGAGTATTTGGTTTACTCGCTCTGTCTGTCCATCAGCCTGAGGATGATAAGCGGTACTATATTTTAGCGCTGTCCCCAAGGCTTGATGGAGACGTGACCAGAAAGCGGAGGTAAAAAGTAAACCTCGGTTAGAAGTGATGGTTCGGGGTACTCCATGCAGACTGACTATTCTAGATACGTATGGCTGTGCAAGTTGATCTACTCGATATGTGGTTCTGATCGGGATAAAGTGAGCTACCTTGGTTAAGGTATCCACTATGACCCAGATTGCATCATTGCCTCGCTAAGTCTTAGGTAGCCCTGTGATGAAATCCATGCAGACATCATCCCATTTCCATTGTGACACTGACAGCGGTTGGAGAAGTCTGGCTGACTTTTGATGCTCTGCCTTCACCTTGTTGCATATGTCGCAACAGGCCACAAAATAGGCAATGTCTTTCTTCATTCCATCCCACCAGAATATTTGTCGAAGGTCTTCATACATTTTCGTACCTCCGGGGTGAATATAATATGAAGATTCATGTGCTTCCGACAGGATCTTCTTCTTTAAGTCTGTCTGACTGGGTACACAAATCCTTCCATGGGATCGGAGGGTACCGAATTGGCCCTTTGAGAAATCTCGAGTCTGTCCTGCTACCATACTCTTGGCACATTTCTGCAGGACGGTGTCAGTTGGCTAGGCCTTGCGGATCTCTTCCTCAAGTGTGGGGGCAACTTCCAAAATATTAGCTAGGCCAGCATCAACTATGACCAGGTTGAGCTGAGCAATCTCCTCTTGAAGTTCAGGAGGCAAGGATTTCAATATGACATTTAGGCTGACAGGCTTTCGACTAAGTGCATCGGCAACCACGTTGGCCTTACCTGGGTGGTAATTTATTCCAAGATCATAATCCTTGACTGACTCACACTACAAAAAAAGACACATCCGTGACATTTTGGGCCGAACAATTTTTTTTCCTGTCATACATATGACACTTCTATGACGATAATTGTGACAAAACCAGGTATCATCATAGATGTGGTGGGCTCCTACTTCTATGACAAAAAGTCATGACAGAAAATGGGCTTTTCGTCTTGGGCGGGCCGGAGACGCAGCTGCATGACATTCTTTGGGCCGTCCATGACGGAAAAAACCATGGTAGAAGCGAGGGGGAGGAAAATTTCGGGGAGTTCCCGGTTACGGTGGGAGGTCGGGGGCCGAGCGATGCGCATTTCTCGTACATGTACGCGCGTGTGTGTGAGGCGCTGGCTCTAACTGAACCCGAGCGAGGCGTTGGGCTCTAACTGAACCCAAGCGATTGCACTGCAGGCTATGCGTTACTGAACCCGGGCGATCGATCGATGGCTGTTAACTGAACCCGATCGAGCGATTCCTTCGCTACTGCTACTAACTGAAGACGATCGATTGGATGAACAGTGAGCATTGCAGGGGGGTTGGATGAACAGTGAGCGGTGGCGTTGCCTCTGGATGAACAGGACCCCGTGGTGTGGTGGAGGGCTGGATGAACAGTAGACGGTGGAGGGGTGCCCGTGGAGGGGTGGTTGAACAGGACCCCGTGGTGTGGAGGGCTGGATGAACAGTAGACGGTGTAGGGGTGCCCGTGCAGGGGTGGTTGAACAGTAGCCGGTGGAGTAGTGCGCGGTGGAGCCTGGATGAACAGGAGCCCGTGGAGGCTGGAGGAGGTTGACGGTAGCCCGTGGAGGCTGGAGGAGGTCGACGGTGGAGATGAACAGTATCCCGTGGAGTCCCGTTTTGCGGTACGCCACACCCCTCCCGATGAACAGGACCCGCGTTTCGACCGTAGCGCTCCAACACAAGTTTGTTTCGTCGTTTTGCGGTACGCCACACCCCTCCCGATCAACAGGACCTCCGTTTCAACCGTAGGATGTCCGTTTCGTCCGTTTTGCGGTACGCCACACCCCTCCAGATCAACAGGACCCCCGTTTCGACCGTAGGAGGTCAGTTTCCTCCGTTTTGCGGTACGCCAGACCCCTACCGATCAACAGGACCCCATTCTGAACGTAGGAGGTCCGTTTCCTCCATTGTGCGGTACGCCAGTCCTCGTTTCCATCGCTTGTTCCGTCCAAGCCCTCCCGATGAACACGACCACGCATTCCGTTCCGACCCAGCCGGTTGTCTCCCACGCGTTCCGTTGCCTCCCGATGAACACGAAGCATTCCATTGCCTCCCCATGAACACGACGCATTCCGTTGCCTCCCCATGAACACGACACATTCCGTTGCCTCCCCATGAACACGACGACGACGCTGTTTCTCCGTTCCAACCCAGCCATGTACACGAGCCCTGGCGTACGTATGCGCGAGTAGGCGTTCGAGACCCTGCCCGTATGTACACATATGTGGCCGTATTTTCTTTCTTGCACCCTAGCTGCTGTACGTACGTGTACATGCTACGTGCGCGCCTCTACTACGACACGTACACGCCTCTACTACGACACGTGCGCGCCTCTACATCCACCAGTATATATGTACATACACGTTCGCGACCAGAATGACAACGCTACGTACGCTTCGACCAGGTGGGTCCCGTCTGTCAGGCACTTCCTTGCCTGCGAAGATGTAGCTGGTGGGTCCCAACAGTCAGGGGGGTGAATCATTTTTTCCCCAGACGCACTTCCTTGCGTGCGAATATGTAGGTGGTGGGTCCCAACAGTCAGGGGCAAACGATTTTTTCGCGAAATACGGTGGCCCATCCGGTGGGTCCCCGCTGACAGGTGGAGGAATAATTATTTTGCACGAAATAAGGAGGCACTTCCTTGCTGCGGCCATGGACCCATCTGTCAGCCTCTCCATGTACAGTCCATGTCCGATGGAAGCCGTTCCTTGGCCACGTTGACCACGCCGTGCCGAGAGCACCAGGGTGGTGGACGACGGCGAGGCCTAGGAAGGGGACGATGTGGAGCCGGGGAAGACGCGGCAGTGGATGCCCACGCGTAGACGAGTACGAGGGTTCACTGGTTCATTGCGGTGTGAGGCTACCGTCGCTGCAGAATAACAGGGGGTGTGGGTGAGTGGAGGGATGTCCTGGTCAGCGGTGGGAGTAGTAGGTGGCGGTGAGGCCTCCGCCGCATCATAGCCGGCCACGGGAGGCAGGAGCACGAGCCACGACTGGCGCTGGTTTGGGCGGCTGGAGCAAGAAGACCAGAAGTTGAAGAAGCACTACGGCTGTTAGCTGGACATCGTACGGTCACTTGAGCTAGAATCGTGCATATTGACTAAGTTGACAAAGCCCTCCGTCCCCATCAACTTAGTAGGCCCACAAGTCAGCCTGCCACTATATTGGGTCCTAGCTAATAGGGGGACTATTCATTTTTTGTGCGTAATAAGAGGCACTTCCTTGCGTGCGAAGATATAGCTGGTGGGCCAGAGCTGTTAGCGGCCGTAACGTTTTTTTCGCAAAATACAGAGGCCCTTTCGGTGGGTCCCTGTTGTCAGGTGGAGGAATCATTATTTTGCGCGTAATAAGGAGGCATTTCCTTGCGTGCGGCCATGGACCCAGCTGTCGGCCTCTCCATGTACAGTCCACTTCAGATGCATGTCGGTCGTTGACCACGTTGACCAGGCCACGCCGAGAGCACCAGGGCGGTGGACGATGGCGAGGCCTAGGAAGGGGAACGACATAGAGGCAGGGAAGATTCGGCAGTTGTTTCCCACGCGGAGGGGAGTACGACTGTACGAGGGTTTACTGGTTCGTCTGCCGTCGCCGGAGAATAACAACAAGTGTGGGTGAGTAGAGGGATGGCTAGGCCAGCGATGGGAGTACGGTGGGGTGGTGAGGCCTGCGCGGCAGCACAGCCGGCCGCGGGGAGGAGGGAGAAGGCAGTCCCGCCGGCGCTTGTTTGAGCGGCTGGACTAGGAAGAGCAGGGATTGAAGAAGCACGACGGCCGTTCGATGGACATACAATAGTCACTGCTTGTGCGTCAACCTTTTTTTAGGAAAGCCTCAAATCTGTGGAAAACAGCATACAACCCATCTGCCATTATTTCTAATAATTTACAGCCCATTTGCTAGTTCTTAAGGTTTTTTTTGGAGCCCATATTCTTTTTGTTAGCATTACAGCCCATATTGTGGCCACGGTTAAAAAATTATACGAAATTTTGCATATTTGGTGCGGTCCGAACTGTTTTTAATCCTGAAATTTCGACTCACATTCAAACTGATTTTAAAAATAAATGTATATCAATATAAAATCCAACAAATTCTCCACGCATAAAAATGAATGTAATTTAAAATCTCGAAATGAAAAAAAGATATTAGAAACTAATTGCCGGTTTGAAGTGTTTTAAAAATGTACAACCCATTTCTCATTACTGATAGGCCATTTTCTCGGTCAACCGAATGAAGCTCTCCTCGTCTTGAAAGATTTGTAGCCCAACATGCCTGACAAAGCGACTTACTTGGCAAATCAAAAAAAACTGGGCTGTGGCCATGGACCCAGCTGTCAGCCTCTCCACCTACAGTACTCTTCCGATGGAAGTCGATCGTTGACCACATTGACCACGCCGCGCCGAGAGCACCAAGGCGGTGGACGACTGCGAGGCCTAGGAAGGGGACAACATGGAGCCGGGGAAGAAGCGGCAGTGGATGCCCACACGGAGAGGAGTACAAGGGTTCACTGGTGCGGCTGCGGCATGAGGCTATCGTCGCCGCAGAATAACAGGGGGTGTGGGTGAGTAGAGGGATACCCTGGGCTAGCAGTGGGAGTAATAGGGGGCGATGAGGCCTCAGCGGCATCACAGCCGGCCACGAGAGGCAGGAGCACGCGGCACGACCGGCGCTGCTTTGGGCGGCTGGAGCAAGAAGACTAGAGGTTGAAGAAGCACTATGGCCGTTGGATGGACATCATACGGTCACTGGAGCTAGAATCGTTCATATTGACTAAGTTGAGAAAGCCCTCCGTCCTCGTCAACTTAGTAGGCCCACAAGTCAACCACCCACTATGGCAGTTCCGGCAGTGCTGGGGGAAGAAGACGAGAGATTGAAGAAGAATGCCAGCCGTTGGATGTCAATCCAACGCCTTCTTAGGCTTCGACCTACTGGCCCACATGTCAGCCAGTCCATTTGTTTTTTAGTCCATTTGGTGGGCTGGGTGAAACTATGATGTAGCATCTATGCAGCCCGTTTAAATCCCATTTGCATTTTTCTCGAAATCCGCGGACTTGCTGGGCTGGGTGAAAATATCATGTTGGGCTAGACGGAGAAATGTTATAAAAACATAAACACATGATTGCATGTCAGTAAAATCTTTGCAAGCTTATGTACGCAATCACTAGGAGTTAACTTGCCAAGTTATATATAAACAATTATTATTATTATTTTGTAAGAACTTTCAACTTATGAAATAAAATATCATTTTAATTTGATGAGTTAATAGTACGTGGGGTATTATGATTTTTAGGCTAGACGTGGGACAGTTGAGTTGGTTCTAGGGGAAAGTACTGGGAGAAAACTCAGTTTACATCGAAAAAGAAAGTGGGAGAAAATTCAGAGACCTGTTGGGTCCACCCGAGGAGGGGAATATGTTGGGAGGAAGGAGATTCAAAGCACGATAGCCGAGTGAACTAGTTTTTTTAAAGGACAAGTGAACTAGTTTACATACATAAGGAAATAGCCACTAAAAAAGCAATCAGGTTAATGGGTTCTTAAAAGAAATATTTCAGACAAAACAGTTAATTACGACACATAGGCTAATGCATGAAACACTCAGATGATAAAGGTGCTTATAAATAGATAAAGTACAACATCTGGACCTTCCTGGCACGCTTGATCATGACGCTGCGGCTGTTCGTGTACTCGTCGGTTACGGGAAGCAGACATGCCGTCATGTCCAAGATCTGCCTATACATGTCGTAGCATGCGTATGTGTCCTTGGCCGCGTAGGTTATGTAGGCTAGATTCAGAGGTACCTCCCACGTGTTCAGGTCATCTTCTTTCATGTTGGCGTATCAGGGGTCGATGATGGTCTCAGCGAGGTCAACCTCGGAGTCCTTCTCCTGCCCGTTGCTAATGATCTTGTATTGCTTCTGGATGTTAACAAGCTTGTTGCACCAGATGGCCGAATCGTCGCGTTCTTCCTTCTCTCCACCATCGCGAAGGTGCAGTCGTCACTGCCGATGAAACGGGCGAATGCTCCAGAACCTGGTGCAGCCATAGGACTGAGGCGAGGCAGAGCTTCACCGAGTCCGTATCGTTGGTGTACGGCGAACTCAAAGGGGAACTCCTTGCTGAAGTCCATATCCAGCAGGCTCACCCCTCGGATCGCCATTGGAGTCTCTTCGAGTGAACGAGTGTGTAGGCGGCAACAACAGTTCGTTTTTCAGCTCTTGGGGAACTGGATTCAACAGTAAGCTGAGTGTGCATAGGCGACAATAGTTACTATCCCTCCCTCGTCCGCTGCACGCCCGGCAGAAGATGCACCCTCGACCACACGTCGGTTCAGGAGCGGGTCTGTATTGGTACTGTAATAACAGGAGTTAGTGGTCACTTTACTTCAATTTAATTATCTTTAATAGAAATTTATACTTAAAACAAGCAATGCATTCGCTCATTCTATCAGTGCCACATGATCAACATGCACAACAATTAGAATTATTATTCTCAGGATGCACACGATCAGCACATTTGTCGCACTTTCACAAAGATAATACTACCAAGTTTGAACTGTTTGTTATGGTTGTTGTCCTCTGCATCATCATGTCATGTTTCCCAGCTTGCAAGATTCAGAACCAACAAATAAGATCCAAATAATAAGTACAACAAAGATGCCTACACATCTCATTGGTTCCTAGCTTGCAAGATTCAGAACCAACAAATAAGATCCAAATAATAAGTACAACAAAGATGCCTACACATCTCATTTATTCCCAGCTTGCAAGATTCAGAACCAATAAATAAGATTCAAATAATAAGTACAACAAAGATGCCTACACATCTCACTGATTCCCAGCTTGCAAGATTCAGAACCAACCCATTAGAGCCTTTTGATAAAGTGAATATCGGGATTAAATCCATCTTGGCTAGCCATGTCATACAATCGAAGAACTTGGCGAATGCTCTTGACCATCACAACATCTGTAGTTGAGTATTCCTGTTTGCACAACATGTTTGCACAACACAAACAAGGAGACATGAGAGCATGATTTCGCTTTAATAGCGGCCTCCTTGAACTCAACCTCCAGCTCTACTTGGATGAGGTCTGCCTGGAGCCATGATTCAATTCATGCGCCTTTTTCTGCAGTTCAGCTGAAATGAAGCAAAGATTGCATCATTCAGCTAGCAAGAAGTACTTGCTCTTGTGAGCTGGCAGGTTCTTCTTTAGTAGTTGCACTAAAATTGAGGAACATTAAGGTTGGCTGTCCGACTCATGTAAGGTGCAACTATAATTTTCTTATCCTTTTGTGCAGTTCCACTAAAATAAAGTGCCATTGTGGTGACAGTGACGAATCCATCTTGCGAAGGCTGATAAAATGTTGCACGAGATTACCCGCAGAACATGACGGAGATTTTGGAAACTCCAATCACCATTTTGTGCAGTTCCACCAAAATTGAGAGATGTTTCCCACGTGACATTTTAGTTGAACTGCACAAGACACTCATTCCAACAAAAGTGTTTTGTGCAGTTCACCATAAGGTCACAATAGCAACAAGGTGAAATGGATATCCCTATCTGCACAAAAAGATAGAAAGTAAACAGTTGATGGGAAGCAAACCGAATCCTAGGCAACAAATCTAATCCTGGAGACCTTTTACTATGTGAGGGCAGCAAATCTAATCCTGGAGACCTTTTACTATGTGAGGGCAGCAAATCTAATCCTGGAGACCTATTATTATGTGAGGGCAACAAATCTAATCATGAGACCTTTTACTATGTGAGGGCAGCAAATCTAATCCTGAGACATTTTACTATGTGAGGGTAAAAAATCAAATCCTGGAGACCTTTTACTATGTGATGGCAGCAAATCGAATCCTGGACATACTCTGTTGACTTGTCCACCAGCCGCCACTTTCTATCCTTTTTTCAACCAATAATAGATCTGTCCCTTATCCAGTTTGTACTACGTTTTCCCATTATTTCCCTTTTCAACCAAGAGACCGGTTGGGTATCCAGTCTCTACTACTTTCACCATATTATTTCCTCTTTGAATCAAGTCCTAGATTCATGCTACAACTTTCCCCCCTTTCTTCCTTGTTTGAACAAAGCCCTAGATTCGAATGCATGAAGTAGCTTTACCTCTAATAATACTAAAAATTTAGGTGGCTTTGGAAGAGCTGATGGGAGTAGAAAAAGATGCACATGCAGACACGTGGGGAGCTGGGGCAGTAGAGCAAGGCCGCTTTCGTAAAACTTATACCTGAGGGTCGCCGGGATGTCGGCGGTGGCAGGTCGGATCTACAGACAATACGGTAGGGAGGAAGAAGGGTCGGAGGACCTCCCGAGCCGGCACTGTGTCGGAGAGAACGACACGGGCAGAGGATCGGCCCCCTCCGGCAGCTGTGGGTTTCCTCCCTCGGCGGTGATGACCGCGTGAATGATGCACCTTTTAGTCCTCTACACACACCGACCGAAGGGATCCGGCCGGATCTGTGACCAGCGGTGAGCAGAGAGAAAATGTCGCTACCACTGTCTTGTTTATATATGGAGAGGATGAGAGAATGAAGAGAGCAACCCTAGTAAAGCAAGCGCTGAGGCCCCTGTGTCCATATATAGTGGAGTGATTATCTTTTCTCTCTCCACAACAAGCGTTTCAATTTGTGTATGTGGCATTAAAGAAAAGAAACTCTCTATTTAAGGTGACTATTGTACGACTCCTACTTACTACTAGTAGTACTACAGTATTGTTCACTTGTGCTCCCTGCCCCTCCATTCATTGAACAACCCCACAGGTGAATAAACATGCAGTAAGTACTGTATTTATATAGAACGAACAAGCTCGAACTATTTTCGCATAGTTAAAAGTTGAGGGCAGGGCTTTTCCCGGGCAATACGCGCGGCAGTTTTCGGGTAGGGCCAGAAGACTATTTTTTTTTAAGAAAAACTTCAAGACGGACACATAGCATGGAGCCGACTGCAACGATTTTAAGCTTACAGGCACGGTACACGCTATCCTAGACTACTCTACACATGAAACTGCCACACGAGCGTCCGGGCTGCGCTTGGCTCTTCGCCTCTTCGGGAAGTCGAACAATGATGGAATACTACTACACTCGAGGAGTACTACAGTACGCTTTTGGCCATCTGACACCAATTGAACTGCTGCATGTCCACCGTGTGCGGGAGGGAGAGCGTGTAGCGAAAGCTTCTCCTAGTCTTGCCAGCCACCACGCTCATGGGCGAGGGAGGGACGCTCCTACCTTTGCATGTATGACAGGTGGGCCTGACGGGTGTGTGGCCAACCTGTCATACAGCCAAAGGCAGGTGCAGTTAAGTCCACGAGGGAGAGGATAATCAAACTTCTCGTTGATGTACGAGTTGACGTGACACATCAACGCACTGCACTCGATATATTTCAATAATTTGCGTGTGTGACTCCCAGATGCAGAGGCCGGGGGTCATCATCCTCCTTTTCGACAAACAACAGACGCGTGTGTGAGTGGATGAGTGCGTGCGTGCACCTCTTCTCTTCCTGTATAACGTACTACTAAACTCAGAGTACAAGTTTTTGTGGGTGGCACGATGGTGCGTGCGAGAAGTCCCGAGAGATAGGTTTAATGCGTCTGAAAAAAAGACTAGCCTAGAGCTCGCCATGCGGCTATTCATGTCGAACGCCCCATTAACCATAAGATATGTATACGACGGTGCCAGTTATTGCACGTACACAGCAGTACTCCCTCCTTTCCGGTTTATAGGGATTAATTCAAAAATCTCACCAACCAAGATGGTAAGTGGTGAAATATTTTTTGTAGTTTGCAAAAGCACCTAATTAATGCTCTTGCTTTTCTCAAAAAATTATGTTTATCAATGCATTAATTGCAATGCATGCATGCATAAAGTACATGCACTGGTCAATTTTCTCTTAATACTTGCATGCAATGATTTAATGCACCTTGGAATCTGAACATGTGTTGGGGAACAACCAAATTGAGCCTTATAAAATGGAAAAACTAAAATTTTGAGATAAGCCCTATAAAACCAGAAAGGAGGGAGTAGAAAAAGAAGTACTCCATCCGGGAATAGTGCCGCACTTCGAAACTAGAACCGTCAATAAATTTTGAGCTTGCGTCTCGTCACATTCCAAATTACTCCACGCTATATTGAATTGCAAACCTGTTCACACCGATCACAACCTAAACGGTTTCCCACTTAGGAGCGTATTAGTACTCGGTTATAAATACTAGTATGCCAAGATGACTGCACATTCCTCCTCAACTCCTCATCCACAAAAAGCAAACAAGTCATTCAGCATCCTTCCCTTGCGTCTGCCATGGCCAGCGTGAGTTCTGGGTCGAGAGATTGCCACCAGGGAGAGGCGAGCATGGAAGCGGAAGCACGAGAGGTGTCCCGCCTCACTGCGAGAGCAGCCGACATGTCCCGCCGCATGGAAGTAGCAGCACAGAGTTCCCGCCACGCCGCTAAAGCAGCACAGAGGTCCCGCCGCGCCGCTGAAGCAGCACGGAGGTCCTACCACGCCGTCGATGCAGCAGACTAATCCGGCCGCGCCGCGGAAGCAGCAGAGATGTCCCGCCACGCCACGAATGCAACAGAGATGTCCCGCCGCGCCGCGGCGGCCTGGGAAAATTTCTCGCGGGCAGGCGACGACTGTTACAGGCGCATGCATGCGATCGTCCATAGCCAGACTGATCAGATCTCCGGCTCGGCGAGGTTGCAGGACGACATGATAGCCTCATTGGAACAGGCTACTGGCGTCATCCGACAACTAAGGGAGGGAAATGAGAGGCTCTGGGCCGAGCGCGACCTGCTGAGGGAGAAGATCGTCCGAAGTGCAGACCAGCAGGAGGAGACCAGTGCCTTGTTGAAGAGGACCGGCGTCATCGTCAAGAAACTTATGGACGAGAATGACATGCTCCGCAATGAGCGCCAAAGGCTGGCGGAGGAATACGTGGATGTTCTCAAGCGGCGTCTTGAGGACACGAAAGAGCTCATTGCCGCTCACCGCGGAGACTAGTTTCCTGGTTTCTTTTGATGTAATAATTGGTTTAGGATGTGGATTGTGTCGTCAGTTGTGAAATGTTGGGTTCTAGCGCGGATGTTTGGCCTTTGTTGGCCTCTTGGGATGTTGCGATTTCAATCTGGTAGCTTTTAGTCCTTCGTGTTAGGCTGGAGTTGTGCTGAACTTCTTGTGAATTGTGGTGGTTTTCAGTAATGAAAATCGGAAGGGGCAAGCCCTTCTTTGATAAAAAAAAATAATCGTCCTTATATATTCATCAGTCTTGCTATAAGTCGCAGTAGATGCTATATAGGTCCGCCAGATCTTACATCAAGATCCGTGCTTTCAGATTTTCTTTTTTCTCTCTTAAATCTCAGCCGAGTGAGACATAGCCACGCCATTAAACAGAGGCTTGGGCGCCATTAATGGAGACCTTGGGAGAGAGGTGGACGGCAGATGGAGGTCAAAGGGCTCTCCTCCTGATAAGCATGCGCAGGGGTCTGATCGCACGCCTCTCGTACCCAAATAGCTACCCTGCACGGAGCCTCCTAGCTAATAAAAAATGCGGACGCGTGGCGACACGTAAATGGTACTAGTAAGTAGAACGCCCACGGTTTCAATAATACTTGGGTTTCCGGTTGTAATGTGACAACACTTGTTCCAAAATGACTTTGTCGATTATTAATGTGTGCGCCTTCGCAAATCGGACTACAAATTTACCACAACATGTTGGTGCCATGTCATGGCACCAAGCCAAGTTTCATTATTTTCATGCGTGTTTTGGATTTATGGGAATTAAAAAACTAAGTTTCTCAATGTTTCCAACCCAGCCACGACGCCCAGAATTTCGAATTTCATTCCCATTTCTTGCATGGAACCTAGAAATTTACCCGAGGACACACATGTGATTTTTCAACCAACTTCGGTGCACTGGAACATGTGCTTGTATTTCAAATTTGAATTATGCACACAAAGGTGACACGTTCCCTCCTAGAACCACGAGCCTTCTTGAGAGAAGCTCCAATTTGCAAGAAGCTTATATCAAAATTTGTTCCTATTCGGCCAATTTTTTTACCACGGCATGGTACTACCATGACATGACACCATGCCAAGTTTCATGATTTTAAAACCAAGTGTCTCAATGTTCTCGACCGAGCCATGATGCCCAGATGTTTGAATTTTATTCTCATTTTTTGCATGGGACCTACTCCCTCCTTCCATCTATATAGGGACTAATGTGTTTTTCAACACAACCTTTGACTATTGACAAGATTAATAGCACATGAGATGTATACTATGAAAATTATATTATTGGAAGCTCCTTTGACTTACAAAATTGAAGATATGCTTTGTGTAAGTTGCATGTCATATATTATTGCTCTAACGTTTGGTCAAAGTTAGCCTCGAAAAACGCATTAGGACCTATATAGATGGAAGGAGGGAGTAGAAATTCACCCGAGGACACAAATGTGATTTTTCAACCAACTTTGGTGCACGGGAGCATGTGCTTGTAATTCAAATTTGAATTATGCACATTAAATGCCCAAAAACTCAATTAATGTGTAAATAAGGCCAAACGAAGCTGAAATAATTCCAAAATTTAACAGGGCACTCATGTAGTTCTATGTTGCCTTTGTAAATAAACTCAAGGGGGACAACGTATATCGTTTCGCACTCAAAGGTGGCACGTTCCCCTTCAGAACCACGAGCCTTCTTGAGAGAAGCTTCGGTTTGCAAAAGCCTATACCAAAATCTGTTCCTATTCGGCCAATTTTTTTACCACAACATGGTAGTACCATGAAATGACATCCATACCAAGTTTCATGATTTTCAGACGTGTTTTGGATTTACAAGAATTTTAAAACCAAGTTTCTCAATGTTCTCGGCCGAGCCACGATGCCCAGATGTTTTAATTTTATTCTCATTTCTTGCATGGGACCTAGAAATCCACCCGAGGACACAAATGTGATTTTTCAACCAACTTTGGTGCACGAGAGCATGTGCTTGCAGTTCAAATTTGACTTATGCACATTAAATGACAAGAAAGTCAATTAATGTATAACAACGACAAACGAACCCAGAATAACTCCAAAATTTAACAGGGCACTAATGTAGTTCTATGTTGCCTTTGTTAAGAAACTCAAGGGGGGGGGGGGGCAGCGTATATCATTTCACACTCAAAGGTGGCACATTCCCTCTTAGAACCATGAGCTTCCAACTCGGCCCAATTTTTTTACCATAACATGTTAGTGCCATGACATGACACCATGCCAAGTTCCATGATTTCTAGGCGAGTTTTGGATTTACATGAATTTTAAATCAAAGTTTCTCGATGTTCTCGGCCGAGTCATGATGCCCAGATGTTTGAATTTTATTCTCATTTCTTCCATGGGACCTAGAAATTCAACCAAGGACACACATGTGATTTTTCAACCCACTTTGGTGCACCGGAGCATGTGCATGCAATTCATATTTAGATTATGCATATTAAAAGTCCAGAAACTCAATTAATGTATAAAAGGCCAAATGAACCCGAAATAATTCCAAAATTTAACAGGGCACTCATATAGTTCTATGTTGCCTCTGTAAATAAAATCAGGGGGAGGCAGCGTATATCGTTTCGCACACAAAGGTGACACGTTCCCTCTCGGAACCACGAGGTTTGTTGAGAGAATCTCCGGTTTTGCAAGAGGCTTATACCAAAACTTGTCCCAATTCAGCCAAAAATTATACGTATGAAAACAGGGTTTAGATTATCCCAAACATCTCGCTACCTAGACCAATAATGTACTATGATTTGAATTCAACATAAAATGGATACAAATATTTGAATTGGAGAGCGTATGGTACATGTAGTTCATAGTGAAATATGATTACTGCTATATGTATGTTTTTTGTTATCAAGATAATATTTAAATTAGTGTATAACTTGAAAACAATTGTATTCAATTAAGGAAAATTGATTCAAATTTAGTCCATATGGTAGACGACAATATATATGTTCACATGGTGGAGTAAAATGTTCATATATGATGGAAGATCAAAATGTACGACTACATCAATTATAAACCGCAAGGTCACCTAACGATATATTCGAATTGAACATAATGTGGATTCAAAAATTGAAATTCGAGATCATGGCATCTGCAATCATATAAAAAGGGACATTACTCTTTCTTTTGGTGGGAATTTATTTGTTTTTTTGTTGTTGTTGAGGGAAGTGCGAATCGATTTGGTACTGTGCAGGGTAATCTTGTTCTCCCGATTTTTTTACATTTTTCTTGTAGTTTTTTCAATGGCATCTATAGCAATATAGTAAAAGGGGACATGACTCTCTTGTGTCTTGTATGAATTTTTTTACACGTTAAGTTTGTTCTGCCAAACAAGAATCCGCACCTTGTTATCCCGAAATTTTCAAGCTTGAGTATCTTTTGTCTCACCTGCTTTGAAACTCCCGCTTCTTCAACCCACGCCGCGCCTTGTTATCCCAAAATTTGGACGCACGCGAGAACTCCCTCCTCATCTGAAATCGCTCCCACAGCCCAAACACGTGAAATCCCCCTTCTACCCCTCATCCGGAAATGAAGCTCCACATCGCGGTGTCAAAACCGGTGGGGGTACGTTGGTAACTTACCCTACATTTCGGACAAGCGCGTCCCTAAGCTTGGCTCCCCCTCCCCCTTCGCCTCCCATTCGTACACCGAGGCCGCCAAAACCCGCGAAATCCCACGCTCCTCCGTCGGCCTCACGACCTGTAACGCCCCGAGACCGATGTGCCAGGTGTCGTTCAGTTAATCATTGTTGTTGCATTGTCATTGCTTGCATGTCATGCATTGCTTATCATGTCATCATGCGCATTTCATTTGCATACGTGTTCATCTCATGCATTCGAGCATTTTCCCCGTTGTCCGTTTTGCATTCCGGCGTTCCGTTCTCCTCCGGTAGTCATTTATACCTTTCTTTCTTGTGTGGGGGTTAAACATTTCCGGATTGGACCAAGACTTGCCAAGCGGCCTTGGTTTACTACCGGTAGACCGCCTGTCAAGTTCCGTATCATTTGGACTTCGTTTGATACTCCAACGGTGAACCGAGGGACCGAGAAGGCCTCGTGTGTGTTGCAGCCCAACACCCCTCCAATTTGGCCCAAAACCCACCAAACTTTGCTCCATCATCTCGGTCGTTCGATCACGATCGCGTGGCCTTAAACCGCACCTCATTTGGACTCTCCTAGCTCCCTCTACCTATAAATATGTGGGCATCCCCGAAAAATTCGCGGATGAACCCCTAGCTTCGTCTTCCTCGTGCCACCGGACGCGTCCACCCCGCGCCCGGACATGTCCACCCCAACCGCCACCTCACTCCGACCAACCGGAGAGCCCACCTCACCGCCGCCAGCGCCCTCAGCCACTCAGCGTGCGACACGTCAGTGCCGCCTCTCTCTCTCTCTCCTCCAGCACCGCGCCAGGCCCGCTGGGGCCCGGATCGGGCCCCCGAGCCCATCGCGACGCCGCCGCCTGCCCGGATCCGCCGCCGCCCGGCTCGCCCTGCCCCGCCGCCTCGCGCGCCCGGGAGGCTCGCCGCCTTCCGCGCCGCGCCTCCGCGCCGTCTTCGCCGCACCACCGCGCGGCCCCGTCTCCGCCGCTCCTCGCCTCCTCGCCGTCCGGCTCCGGCGGCCCTGCCGCCCTCCGCCGTCCTCCTCTTCGTCTCCGGCAATACCTCCTCCGGCCGGCGTGCCTCCTTCAAGTACAACGATGAACTCCGGCGAGCTTTCCTGGTGGTCCTCGATTTCCGCGCCTCAGATCTGAGATCTGGAATTTAGGGTTGACTTTCCGCCTCCAAACCCTAATTTTCGTGCCTACTTTGACTGTCCATATCTCCGCATCCGTAGCTCCGTTTTGGACATATGATATATCAAAATCTTCGTCTCGGCAAGTATATCATTTCATTCCATTGCATCATTTGCATTTGAGTTCATCTTGATGCCCAAAATGCTGTTAGAAGGAGGCATTGTGAGTTAAATTGCAGATCCGTTAGCTCATCATTGACTTTTGTCATTTTTGCCATGATTATTGTGTGCATGATATGCCTGTGCCCCTTTGGGATGAATTGTTAAGGATTTTGTCTTCTTTCCAGAGGTGGGACTCATGCATTTTTAGGATGTGTGTGGTGACTTGTGCAAGCTTGCAAAGAAGGGCACCTGAGTAATCTGTTTTTAGGGACTTAGTGATTTTCACTAAGTCTGGGATGTTTTAGTTCATGATGCCATATGTTCGGCTTGTTTCCTAATGATCCGTGCCTCTTTTGAGGATGATCAGTAAGGGAGTTTTGATATTTATGTTATGCTCTATCCATCCTTGTCTTTGCTTGTTATGTTGGAGCACCCTAGGTTGAGTCAATCGAGCTCAACTTTTGCATAGTTGTGTATTTGGGCAGATCGTCAACTCTTTCGCGATTTTGCCGGTGCTATTGTTAGTGATCCATGCATGCTATGCCATTGTTCTTGCCATGTCTAGCTAGCATTTTGTGCCTTCTTTATGGATATATGCTTGCCTTGCCATGACTTGCACCGTAGTGAGTGCATCGAGCTCATTTACATGCCCTCGTGAGTTATTATTTCAGCATGTCTCAGTTTTCACTAAGTCTGAAAACTGATTGTGTTTCATCTATGTTCGTGTGCTCGTTAGAGTATTTTGTGGACCCTTTTGGCCCCAGGTCACTTTGTAAGCCAACTATGTAACTCTTTCCTTATTATATTACATGGGTTCTGTGAAGATTACCTCACTTGCGACATATGCCTTCAATGCGATTATGCCTCTAAGTCGTGCCTCGACACGTGGGAGATATAGTCGCATCGAGGGTGTTACAAGTTGGTAATCAGAGCCTTCCCCGACCTTAGGAGCCCCCACTGATTGATCGTTTTTAGCGGCCGAGTTGTGTCTAGAAAAATGTTTTGAGTCATTTAGGAATTATATATCTGAGAGTTTAGGAATTCTTTTTACTTCCTACTCTCCTCATCGCTCTGGTAAGGCATCCTGACGTAGAGTTTTGACTCTTCTGTTCTCAAATTTCACTAAATTTTTTTAGGATCACGCGAGTATCTTGGATTTGTTCCGATGGCTTATGATGAGAATACTGTCTTGGTGCCTCCTGTCAGGGGTTTAGTGGAAGTGTCCCGGGGAGTTGAGCTCTGAGGTGTTGTCATCATAATTTTATCGTTGCAATTCTGGTATACTTGAGATACGTTCGCGACATCGAAAATCTCCTTTATGCAGTTCGTTGGTGAGATAACCTCGATGCCACCCAGTACTGGGGCGGGAGTTCGGGAGTATCGCCATAACTTGTATAACGGATGCTTTTCGAAGGTTGAGGTAGATGGTTTCCGAAGGTTTCTTGGTTATGTGTTGAAGGATGGATACAGCTGGATGTAGGTATTGCTAGTTTGGGTGAGATATTATGCTTCCCCTGTATCCCCAACACCTGATTGCATAACCGGAAAGTTTCGGGAGTTTCATAGGTGGGAATTCAAGTAGCTCTTAGGATATCTTTCCGAAAGATGTATGATATGAAATTGGGGTTCGACGTCTGGTGGTTCGCCTATTCACGGTCGATCTTACAGTGGTCTCGTTGTGTCTTATAGAGTCCTTGGCTATGCTGACTCGGGGACGCTTCGTATGTCATGTGCACTGCCTTGTACATGATGGTGCTGTACGATCGATCCCGTGTAGGTCCCACCACGAAAACTTCGGACGAAATCTCTATCATATGTTTGTTCTGGCTTATTCTGCAAGCCAATCCTTTTGTTTTTGTTTTGAGTTGTGGTATTCGAGTTGCTTCAATGTCAAGTGTTGATTTCATACCTTCCCCAAATGGTGTTCTCATACTCCGATGTGAATACTAATCCTTCTGGTTAATCGAGATTGTCATGCCAATTTCTTTTAAACCGGCGTGTTTCTCTTCAAGTGGATCCGATCATTTCAACTCCCGCAAGATCAATTATCACTTCTTCTCAACGGTGTTTGTTTCATTCGTCCCAAGCTGCCTTTGTTTTTCCCTCCCTCCCACCCTTGTTTCTTCGAGGAACCATATTTCTTATTCAAGTATCCTTTTATTCTTATGAAGTCTCTCCATTCTTTTTCTTCATGTTCTTATCCGGTGATTATCGTGAAGATTCTAACGGAGCCTCAAGTTCGTCACTCTTCACTCTTTTTCTTCTCCGGTGGATTCAATTCAAGCTTTCGGTGTTTGATCATATTCTTGTCCTCATTTCAATGCCTTTCCATACCGGTGCACCTCTTAATAATTAATTTCTTGCTATTCAATTATTCTGGAGTGCTCAAGATATCTCGAAGATTCGTGTTTCCACTCTACATTCGTTCAAATTCTTTCGAGATTGGTATCTCATTCAAGTCATTTAATTCAACCGGTGTAACCTCCCTTTTAAATCATTTCAACGGTGTTTCTTTTGAGTGGGCCCTAACCCACAGGTCTTTTCCCAGGATCTTACCTGACTCTTCTTATTTTTCCGGAGTTATTCTGAAATTCTTTTCCAAGTTTGATGTAAGAATGATTTATCAGTCAAATGTCTTCTCAAGATCTGCCAAAATATTTTCTTCATTGGCTCAACTTTTCCATTCTTCATTCTGGTGTGCCTCAATAATTCTTGATGGTGTTTATCATCGTCATTCTCATATTTTGCAGACCGAAGAAGAGTTTCTCTCATTTTGATCCATTCTCTTCAAGATTCGCGATTCTAGCTTGTTGTCATCCTCTCATAATTATTTTCGATTGTGAGAATTCTTTTTCACCCTTCCGGAGCAATTTAAGAGTCTTCTCAGTTTGTTATCCGGAGTCCATCAAGTCAGGTTTATTCATTCTCAGCTTTCACTTATCATTCTCCGATCTTACCGGTGCAGCGTTCAAGTGATCTCTAATCGGGCCATGATCTATTATATTAAACTCCATCTAAATTCTCTCAAGCATCTTCGTCCATTTGCTAATTTTTCCCGTTGTCCCTTTATCTTTTCTTCGCTCATTTTCACTTCTTACGGTGGTTCGTGCAAGATTCCTCTTCTTTCCTTATCATATCGATGCATTCGTTGTTTATATTCCACCGGTGTTTCGTTCAAGGCATTCTCAAGTTGTGCTATATCTATCTTAATCTTTTCTACAAGAATAAGTAATATGTCAAATCCGTTGATTGTCATCAATTTAAATTGGTGAAGGATAAGCATAATGTAATTCTTACTCTTGTTTCATCCAAACGATTGATTCCTTATTCCGGAGGTGCATCATATCACATTTTTGGTTCGAGATGCTTTATCTTTTCTTTCCCAAGAGTTCCAACCTCTTTCAATTATATTATCACGGAGTTCTCTATCTAAATCATTGCGAGGTTAAAATCTTATTCTTTACATCATTCAATTATTTTGGATCTTTCTTTTGTTTACCGGAGTTTCTTCATGGAGGCTATACATGGTGGTCCATCAAGGATTTAATTCCTTCTCCAACTTTTTAATTGAGATTCTTTTCAGAGGAGCTCAAGCATTCTTCATCTTGCAATCCGGGGTGCAATTCTTTCATGCATATCTTTTGAGGTGGTATTATGTCATTCGTGATAATTTCCCTTCGTGCTTCGTGTTTCACAAGTTATCAAGATGGGATATTTCAAATCCATCAATCTCGTCATTGGAGTTATCTTGGGTTATATTTCACCTTAAGCCTTCCCTGAAGATTGTTGCTATCTATGGTGTTTATAAATGACCCAAGTTCTTCTTTTATCCTCCCGGTGAAATAAGTTTCTCGTCTCTTTGTTCTTATCAATCCAATTATTTTCCCGTGAGTGGCAGGTTTTTCATCTCTTAATTTGAGAGGTACTCCACAAGACCATATCAAGCTTATTCTTTTCGTTGTTGGTTTCCAACAACTCCGTTCGACCCTTCTCCTAAGGATGCCTTCTCAAACTCTTTTTGTGACAGAAGTTGGCATTTGCTTCTCCATTCTTTTATTTCAATTATTTATCGTCTATTCTTTTGTTCCGGAGGCATGGTGATGTTGCTCTCTTCAATCCATCATCTGGTGTGTCAAGATCATGTTCTTTTCATGCCTACCCATTTAACCGGAGTGTGGTGCCATTCTGCTCAAGTTCTTTTGTCTTATTAAGCCTTGCATCTCTTTTCAACCGGAGTGTCGTCTAAGATTTTTCTTACCCCCTTGTTCCATTCATTCAATAGTTCCGGTGGTAGTGTGTTGTGATTTCATCAAGTATCTTCTCATCTTATCAAGACCTTATTCAATTCTTTTTCTTTCCAACCGGAGTGCTGCCCGAATTTGGTCTTCCTTGATCCCCTTCTTTAACGGAGTGTTTTCAATATATATCTTCCCTTCAACCTCAAGGGTTCGCAATGTTCTTTCTTCCTCTTTTCTAAATGGTTGTTTTCGACCTTGTTCACCTTCGTTGAATTCTGTCTCGAATGTATTCAACCTCTCAAGGTTGTGGTTTCACTCGTTTGTCAAATAAGCAACTTAGTTTTACCTGTTCTCTTCCTCTTCCGTTTCCCTCCGGTGCCATCCTAGATCTCGGGATGAGATCCTCTCGTAGTGGTGGAGTATTGTAACGCCCCGAGACCGATGTGCCAGGTGTCGTTCAGTTAATCGTTGTTGTTGCGTTGTCATTGCTTGCGTGTCATGCATTGCTTATCATGTCATCATACGCATTTCATTTGCATACGTGTTCATCTCATGCATTCGAGCATTTTCCCCGTTGTCCGTTTTGCATTCCGGCGTTCCGTTCTCCTCCGGTGGTCATTTCTACCTTTCTTTCTTGTGTGGGGGTTAAACATTTCCGGATTTGACCAAGACTTGCCAAGCGGCCTTGGTTTACTACCGGTAGACCGCCTGTCAAGTTTCGTATCATTTGGACTTCGTTTGATACTCCAACGATGAACCGAGGGACCGAGAAGGCCTCGTGTGTGTTGCAGCCCAACACCCCTCCAATTTGGCCCAAAACCCACCAAACTCCGCTCCATCATCTCGGTCGTTCGATCACGATCGCGTGGCCTTAAACCGCACCTCATTTGGACTCTCCTAGCTCCCTCTACCTATAAATATGTGGGCATCCCCGAAAAATTCGCGGATGAACCCCTAGCTTCGTCTTCCTCGCGCCACCGGACGCGTCCACCCCGCGCCCGGACATGTCCACCCCAACCGCCACCTCACTCCGACCAACCGGAGAGCGCCACCTCACCGCCGCCAGCGCCCTCAGCCACTCAGCGCGCGACACGTCAGCGCCGTCTCTCTCTCTCTCCTCCAGCACCGTGCCCGGCCCGCTGGGGCCCGGATCGGGCCCCCGAGCCCATCGCGACGCCGCCGCCTGCCCGGATCCGCCGCCGCCCGGCTCGCCCTGCCCATCCGCCTCGAGCGCCCGGGAGGCTCACCGCCTTCCGCGCCGTCTTCGCCGCACCACCGCGCGGCCCCGTCTCCGCCGCTCCTCGCCTCCTCGCCGTCCGGCTCCGGAGGCCCTGCCGCCCTCCGCCGTCCTCCTCTTTGTCTCCGGCAAGACCTCCTCCGGCCGGCGTGCCTCCTTCAAGTACAACGACGAACTCCGGCGAGCTTTCCTGGTGGTCCTCGATTTCCGCGCCTCAGATCTGAGATCTGGAATTTAGGGTTGACTTTCCTCCTCCAAACCCTAAATTTCGTGCCTACTTTGACTGTCCATATCTCCGCATCCATAGCTCCGTTTTGGACATATGATATATCAAAATCTTCGTCTCGGCAAGTATATCATTTCATTCCATTGCATCATTTGCATTTGAGTTCATCTTGATGACCAAAATGCTGTTAGAAGGAGGCATCATGAGTTAAATTGCAGATCCGTTAGCTCATCATTGACTTTTGTCATTTTTGCCATGATTATTGTGTGCATGATATGCCTGTGCCCCTTTGGGATGAATTGTTAAGGATTTTGTCTTCTTTCCAGAGGTGCCACCCATGCATTTTTAGGATGTGTGTGGTGACTTGTGCAAGCTTGCAAAGAAGGGCACCTGAGTAATCTGTTTTTAGGGACTTAGTGATTTTCACTAAGTCTGGGATGTTTTAGTTCATGATGCCATATGTTCGGCTTGTTTCCTAGTGATCCGTGCCTCTTTTGAGGATGATCAGTAAGGGAGTTTTGATATTTATGTTATGCTCTATCCATCCATGTCTTTACTTGTTATGTTGGAGCAACCTAGGTTGAGTCAATCGAGCTCAACTTTTGCATAGTTGTGTATTTGGGCAGATCGTCAACTCTTTCGCGATTTTGCCGGTGCTATTGTTAGTGATCCATGCATGCTATGCCATTGTTCTTGCCATGTCCTGATAGAATTTTGTGCCTTCTTTATGGATATATGCTTGCCTTGCCATGACTTGCACCGTAGTGAGTGCATCGAGCTCATTTACATGCCCTCGTGAGTTATTATTTCAGCATGTCTCAATTTTCACCAAGTCTGAAAACTGATTGTGTTTCATCTATGTTCGTGTGCTCGTTAGAGTATTTTGTAGACCCTTTTGGCCCCAGGTCACTTTGGGTGTTTTGTTAAGATTGTTGAGTAGCTCCATTCCATGCTCTTACTTGTCATTTTCAGGTTATGTTTCATGTTGTTTTGCTGCTCCGAAGAGAGCATCGTGGTTTGAAATTTCAGACTAGTGTTAATTTCACTAAGTCTGAAATCTGTTTTGCTTATTCAGTTTTGCCATGCTTGTTTGAACCTCATAATGGATGAATTTGGCTGTGGCTCAGTCCTAGTGTTTTGATAAGCATCTTGAGTACATCCCTGCCATGTATTTTTTTTTCATGTTTGGTGGCTGTAGCATGTTCATTTTGTTGCATTTAGGAGCCTACTTGCTGTAAATCGCAGATCGGTTCGTTTCATAAAACGCTTGCCATTTTCAAACCGTAGCTCCGATTCCTATGATCTTTATATCGTTTTCAGGTGATTTCTTCCCCTCTATCCAGTGGCACACTTGGTTATCCAAGTTGAGGCCAGGTTCATGCATTTCCTGTCACGTCTTGCATTTTGCATCCCGCATCGCATCCTGCATCTCGCATATCATACCATGTCCATGTGTTGGTTGTTTACTATGTTGTTTGCCCTTTTCCGGTGATTGCTTCTTCGGGTTGGTTCCGATAACGTCGAGTTTGTAAGGACCCGTTCGACTACGTCCGTTTGTCTTCTTCATGGACTCGTTCTTCTTCCTTGCGGGATTTCAGGCAAGATGATCATACCCTCGAAATCACTACTATCTTTGCTATGCTAGATGCTCGCTCTTTTGCTATGCCATTGCTACGATGCCTACCACTTGCTTGTCAGCCTCCCAATTGCCATGTCAAACCTCTAACCCACCATGTCCTAGCAAACCGTTGATTGGCTATGTTACCGCTTTGCTCAGCCCCTCTTATAGCGTTCTTAGTTGCAGGTGAAGATCGAAGTTTGTTCCTTGTTGGAACATGGAGACCGTTCCTTGTTGGAACATTTATTTACTTGTTGGGATATCACCATATACCTTATTTAATTAATGCATCTATGTACTTGGTAAAGGGTGGAAGGCTCGGCCTTATGCCTGGTGTTTTGTTCCACTCTTGTCGCCCTAGTTTCCGTCATATCGGTGTTATGTTCCCAGATTTTGCGTCCCCTACGCGGTTGGGCTATAATGGGAACCCCTTGACAGTTCGCCTTAAGTAAAGCTTTGCCAGCAATGCCCAACATTGGTTTTACCATTTGCCACCTAGCCTTTTTCTCTTGGGAGTCGTGCATCCCAAGGGTCATCTTTATTTTAAACCCCCCGGGCCAGTGCTTGTCTAAGCGTTGGTCCAAACTAGAGCCACTTGCGACGCCACCTTGGGGAAACTTGAGGGCTGGTTTTAGCTGTACGTAGTGTTCATCCGGTGTTGCCCTGAGAACGAGATATGTGCAGCTCCTATCAGGATGTCGGCGCATCGGGCGGTGTTGCTGGTTTAGTTTTACCCTGTCGAAATGTCTTGTTGTACTGGGATACCGAGTCTGATCGGAATGTCTCGGGTGGAGGTCTATTTCTTCGTTGACCGTGAGAGTTTGTCATGGGCTAAGTTGGGACACCCTGCAGGGATTTGAACTTTCGAAAGCCGTGCCCGCGGTTATGGGCAGATGGGAATTTGTTAATGTCCGGTTGTAGAAAACCTGAACTTGACCTTAATTAAAATGAATCAACCGTGTGAGTAACCGTGATGGTCTCTTTCCGGCGGAGTCCGGGAAGTGAACACGGTTGTTGGAGTTATGCTTGACGTGGGTAGTCCAGGATCACTTCTTGATCATAATTTAATCGACCGTGCTTTGCCTTCTCTTCTCGCTCTCTTTTGCGTATGTTTAGCCACCATATATGCTAGTCGCTTGCTGCAGCCCCACCTCACACCTTTACCTTACCCATAAGCTTAAATAGTCTTGATCGCGAGGGTGCGAGATTGCTGAGTCCCCGTGGCTCACAGATACTTCCAAAACCAGTTTGTAGGTGCCGATGAGTCCGTGCAGATGACGCAACCCAGCTCAAGAGGAGGTCGTTGAAGACCTTGTTTATTTGCGTTGTTTTGTTCTAGTTGAACAGTAGTGGAGCCCAGTTGGGGTCGATCGGGGACCTTTGTCGCATTTGGGGTTCTTCTTTTATTTTGGTTCCGTAGTCGGCCCATGAGTGTATTTGGTTGATGTAATGCTTTATTCATGTATTTGTGTGAAGTGGCGATTGTAAGCCAACTATGTAACTCTTTCCTTATTATATTACATGGGTTGTGTGAAGATTACCTCAGTTGTGACATATGCCTTCAATGCGATTATGCCTCTAAGTCGTGCCTCGACACGTGGGAGATATAGTCGCATCGAGGGTGTTACACGACCGCCGCCCAGCCGATGACTCTTCCTCGACTACGTCGTCCACCGCAATAGCTAGCCGTCCCTCATCCACCGCAATGGATGAGGATCCGTTGTCGATCTCATCGTCCCGCTGGATCAGCCGCCCCGTCCTCCACCTCCAAGGACCTGCCCCGACGTTCGCCTCGTCTATCATGCTACCTCAATCCCCACAGGGCCGGCTTGACCTGACCCACCGGAACCGCAGCACCCTCACCAATTCCTCCGATGTAGCTGAGGCCAACTCGGCGCCACCAAGGAGGTTCTGCACTCACCGCTGCAGTTTATCTTTTATTTGATCTCATGGGGCTGCCGGTTCTCGATACCAAGCATACATGGCATGTCTCCATCGATGGCGCCGCTGCCGGCCACATCATCCACGGCGTCTCTCGCCCATGTCGTTGCTTCCTTGGCGGCGACTTCCACAACGGCACTAGCTGCAGCTGCTCTGGCTCTCGCTCGCGATGCGGCTCTGTTCTTGCTTTCGGTCACGCTGCTGCACTGCTCCTGCTTTTGTTCGTGCTGTTGCTCTGCTCTTGCCCTTGCTTGCGCTGCTGCTGCACGACCTCCGACAGCTACAGGAGTTGGTGCTTTAGCACTCGCTCGTGGTGCTACTACATGCCTTTCTCTCTGCTAGTGTGTTCCCTACTCGAGCGACTGCTGATTTATATCACTGCTTCTCTGCTACTAGTGCTTGAACGCCCTAAACATCTATTGCAATGCTTTGTTACTAATTCAATCAGTTTTGATAGTAAAATTCAGTTTCAACTGTGAAGTTCATTTTCTTCAGTTAAGTTCAGAGTGAATAGTACTTACAACATCTGTAGGAGCGGCCATGGCATGGCTGATGTGTTTTACATCTAGCACTTTTTGGTGATGTATTTTACATCATCTATTACAGATGATATGAGGGTCCCACTTTAGATTAACGTTGTCTGTCTTGTCATGCTTCAGCCTCGTCGTCGTACACCTTAGCGGAGCTGCTCCAACGACGGAACCGTCCATCACAGCGGAGCAGTACCCTCGGCGCCATTTCCAGAGGCCTCAGATCTTCTTCCCCGCCTCTGATAGTCACACCAGCACCATCACCATCCTCCACGTCCAACCCAATGACGCTGAGGTCCACAAGGCTATGCCAAATAGGTTGTACACTCGTCGCATCACTTTGTTTCTACATTCCTCTGTTCTTCCAATTCATGTGAGCCAAACACCCAGGCTGACTGAAATCCTATGTTTCCAAATGCTCTGTTTTGCACGTGCATTCCTATCCTATTCCTATGTTTTTCCTGTCTCTGCGTTTATAGAATCCTCCAATTCTAAGGAGCCCTTACAGATTTACTTCATTTTCAGATAGGCGTCAAAGAAAACTCTGTGTGTTATGTCCTGCTCCTGCCGTGCCATCATCTGGGGTCTTCTATGTGGTTCTTGTTGGGTGGGCAACAAACAATAGATGATCCATTGTCTATCTTTTTAAACTGAAGCTATAATCTACCTGCTATCGTTAGTTTTGGATCCATCCACTCGTTTGCTACCATCAGTCTTGATTTTTGCATGCACCCCTTAGGACTTACAAAATCTAACTATTTTTTATTATGCATGTAAGATATTGTACACAATCTTACTGAACATGTCGAGAAAAAGAGAAGACCCTTGCATGCGAATATAATGTCATGCAGACGCCGCTCCATGGTGGGCGAAGTCCCCCCCTCCTGCATTGCCAGATTGTATTCCAGAGGAAGATAACTGTTTAGATGGAGATTCAGAAGGAGCTGACCACGCCTGTTTACCACCTGAGGGGTTTGCTCTAACCTGGCATGCTGATGTTGGTCATATCATGCATATGGTGCCTTGCATGGCTTACATTATACATCTTATATGTCATCAGCTTAGTTTAGATTTGCTTTGTGTGAATGCCACCTGTTTGGTTTCTATATTATACTCCCACCATTCCTAAATATTTGTCTTTTTAAATATTTCAACAAGTGACTACATACAGAACAAAATGAGTGAATCTACACTCTAAAATATGTCTATATACATCCGTATGTGGTAGTCCATTTGAAATCTCTAAAAAGACAAATATTTAGGAACGGAGGGAGTATATGGGAATTATGCAATGCCATCTTCTTTAGCCAGGCATCATATACATGAATCATGCAATGCCATCCTATTTAGCCAGTCATCGTATATGTGAATTGTATCGTGCCATATTTTTTCCATAATGTATTCCATTTGTCAACAATGTTTATACATTCATCTACTCTTCCTATGCATCAGCCATTTGAGTCGGTCATGGAAAAATCTGGAGTGAAAACAAGGTCTTCTGAGCAGTCAGTGCTACCTGTCGATGCAGATTTCTTGCTGGTTACAGATAGCTCCTCAGAGGAGGATTCAGAGAGAGATGACCAGTCGTATTCCCCCCTCGAGGTGCATGCTCTAACTTGGCTGGGTTATATTGCTCATATCATGCATATGGTGTCTTGCATTGCCATGCCATCTGCTTAGATTAGACATGCTTTGTGTGAATGCCTCCTGTTTGCTTTCTATATCAGATATGTAAATTATGCAATGCCATGTTTTTCAGCCAGTTATCATATATGTGAATTATGCACCGCCATGGAGCCAGGCATCATATATGAGAATTATCTCATGCCATCTTTTTTTCATTACGTATTCCATTTGTCGACAACCTGTGTATATCGAACTACTCTTCATGTGTATCAGCCATTTGAGCCGGTTATGGAAAAATCTGGAGTGAAAACAAGGTCTTCAGAGCAGGCAATGGTACCTGTTGAAGCATATATCTTTATGGTTACAGGGAGCTCCTTAGAGGAGGATTCAGAGACAGATGACCAGTCCTATATCCCACCTGATGTGTATGCTCTAAGTTGCAATGTTTATATTTCTCATATGATGCATATGGTGTCTTGCATTGCTTTGTTTAGACATCATATGCACAATATTGAATTCTATCTGCGTAGTTTAGAGATCATACATGTGAGTGCCAGCTACTTAGTATATGAATCAATTATGTCAATTATATCATGCCATCCTATATACTTAGACAACATGTATGTGAATTATTTCATCCCAACCTATTTTAGAAAGACATCATATAGTTTTGTCATGTCATCCTATTTAGGTACTCATCATATGTTGAATTATGCCATTATATCATGTTAAGTTATCCATCATATATCTAAAACGGTGTCATGCTATCCTGTTTAGTTAGGCATCATATATGTGAAATTGTGTCTGTTGGGGAACGTAGTAATTTCAAAAAAATTCCTACGCACACGCAAGATCATGGTGATGCATAGCAACGAGAGGGGAGAGTGTTGTCTACGTACCCTCGTAGACCGTTCGCGGAAGCGTTATATCAACGCGGTTGATGCAGTCGTACGTCTTCACGTCCGACCGATCCAAGTATCGAAAGCACGGCACCTCCGAGTTCTGCACACGTTCGGCTCGGTGACGTCCTCGCCTTCTCGATCCAGCAAGAGGGGCGAAGTAGTAGATGAGTTCCGGCAGCACGACGGCGTGGTGACGGTGTTGGTGAAGAACAATCTCCGCAGGGCTTCGCCTAAGAACTACAAAAACTATGATGGGGGATAAACTAGAGGGGACAGGGTTGCCGGCACACGGCTTGGTGTTTCTTGATGTGTCTTTGGTGCTAGCCCTACCCCTCTATTTATATGTTGAGCCCTGGGGTCGAAACTTGGAGTAAAAGCCTCCTCAAAGTCGGTTTCACCCGAAAGGCAAGAGTCCTTCTCGGACTCCAGGGCTAGACGCCAGGGTTCCCGGCGTCTAGGGGGCGCCAGGGTTCCTGGCGTCTAGCCTCTAGTCTCCGCAAAACTTCCTTTTTCACTTTCCAAAAGCCTCGTGGGCTTTCCCCTTTGGCCCAGATAAAGTGTTCTCGTGCCCAAATATTTCGGGAAACATCCGGAACCCCTTCCGGTGAATTCCGGAACCCTTCCGAAGATCAAACACTATTATCCACATATCAATCTTTACTTTCAGACCATTCCAGAGTTCCTCGTCATATCTATGATCTCATCCAAAACTCTGAACAACATTCGGTCACCAAGATACATAACTCATAGTACTATATCGTCAACGAACGTTAAGCGTGCGGACCCTACGGGTTCGAGAACTATGTAGACATGACCGAGACACCTCTCTTGTCAATAACCAATAGCGGGACCTGGATGCCCATATAGGCTCCTACATATTCTACGAAGATCTTTATCGGTCAGACCGCATAACTACATACATTGTTCCCTTTTTCATTGGTATGTTAGTTGCCCGAGATTCGATCGTCCGTATCCAAATACCTAGTTCAATCTCGTTACCGGCAAGTCTCTTTACTCGTTCCGTAATACATCATCCCGCAAATAACTCATTAGTTGCAATGCTTGCAAGGCTTATAGTGATGTGCATTACCGAGTGGGCCCAGAGATACCTCTTCGACAATCGGAGTGACAAATCCTAATCTCGAAATACGCCAACCCAACAAGTACCTTTGGAGACACCTATAGAGCACCTTTATAATCACCCAGTTACGTTGTGACATTTGGTAGCACACAAAGTGTTCCTCCGGTAAACGGGAGTTGCATAATCTCGTAGTCATAGGAACATGTATAAGTCATGAAGAAAGCAATAGCAGCAAACTAAACGGTCAAGTGCTATGCTAACGGAATGGGTCAAGTCAATCACATCATTCTCCTAATGATGTGATCCCGTTAATCAAATGACAACTCATGTCTATGGTTAGGAAACATAACCATCTTTGATCAACGAGCTAGTCAAGTAGAGGAATACTAGTGACACTCCGTTTGTCTATTTATTCACACATGTATTATGTTTCCGGTTAATAGAATTCTAGCTTGAATAATAAACATTTATCATGATATAAGGAAATAAATAATAACTTTATTATTGCTTCTAGGGCATATTTCCTTCAGTCTCCCACTTGCACTAGAGTCAATAATCTAGTTCACATTGCCATGTGATTTAACATCAATAGTTCACATCACCATGTGATTAACACCCATAGTTCACATCGACATGTGACCAACACCCAAAGGGTTTACTAGAGTCAATAATCTAGTTCACATCGCTTATATGATTAATACCCAAAGAGTACTGAGGTGTGATCATGTTTTGCTTGTGAGGGAAGTTTAGTCAACGGCTCTTCCACATTCGGATCCGTAAGTATTTTGCAAATTTCTATGTCAACAATGCTCTGCATGGAGCTACTCTAGCTTATTGCTCCCACTTTCAATATGTATCCAGATTGAGACTTTGAGTCATCTGGATCAGTGTCAAAACTTGCATCGACGTAACCCTTTACGACGAACCTTTTGTCACCTCCATAATCGAGAAACATATCCTTAGTCCACTAAGGATAATTTTGACCAATCTCCAGTGATCTACTCCTAGATCACTATTGTACTCCCTTGCGAAACTCAGGGCAGGGTATACAATAGGTCTGGTACACAGCATGGCATACTTTATAGAACCTATGGCTGAGGCATAGGGAATGACTTTCATTCTCTCTCTATCTTCTGCCGTGGTCGGGTTTTGAGTCTTACTCAACTTCACACCTTGTAACACAGGAAAGAACTCCTTCTTTAACTGTTCCATTTTGAACTACTTCAAAATCTTATCAAGGTATGTACTCATTGAAAAACTTATCAAGCATCTTGATCTATCTCTATAGATCTTGATGCTCAATATGTAAGCAGCTTCACCGAGGTCTTTCTTTGAAAAAACTCCTTTCAAACATTCCTTTATGCTTTGCAGAATAATTCTACATTATCTTCGGTCAACAATATGTCATACACATATACTTATCAGAAATGTTGTAGTGCTCCCACTCACTTTCTTATAAATACAGGCTTCACCGCAAGTCTGTATAAAACTATATGCTTTGATCAACTTATCAAAGTGTATATTCCAACTCCGAGATGCTTGCACCAGTCCATAGATGGATCGCTGGAGCTTGCATATTTTGGTAGCACCTTTAGGATTGACAAAACCTTCTGGCTGCATCATATACAACTCTTCTTTAATAAATCCATTAAGGAATGCAGTTTTGTTCATCCATTTGCCAGATTTCATAAAATGTGGCAATTTCTAACATGATTCGGACACACTTAAGCATATATACGAGTGAGAAACTCTCATCGTAGTCAACACCTTGAACTTGTCGAAAACCTTTTTGCGACAATTCTAGCTTTGTAGATGGTAACACTACTATCAGCGTCCGTCTTCCTCTTGAAGATCCATTTAATCTCAATGGCTCACCGATCAACGGGCAAGTCAATCAAAGTCCATACTTTGCTCTCATACATGGATCTCATCTCAGGTTTCATGGCCTTAAGCCATTTCGCGGAATTTGGGCTCATCATCGCTTCCTCATAGTTCGTAGGCTCGTCATGGTCAAGTAACATGACCTCCAGAACAGGATTACCGTACCACTCTAGTGCGGATCTCACTCTGGTGTACCTACGAGGTTCGGTAGTAACTTGATCTAAAGTTACATGATCATCATCATTAGCTTCCTCACTAATTGGTGTAGTAGTGACAGGAACAGATTTCTCTGATGAACTACATTCCAATAAGGGAGCAGGTACAGTTACCTCATCAAGTTCTACTTTCCTCCCACTCACTTCTTTTGAGAGAAACTCCTTCCCTAGAAAGGATCCATTCTCAGCAATGAATATCTTGCCTTCGGATCTGTGATAGAAGGTGTACCCAACATTTTCTTTTGGGTATCCTATTAAGACGCACTTCTTCGATTTGGGTTTCAGCTTATCAGGTTGAAACTTTTTCACATAAGCATTGCAACCTCAAACTTTAAGAAACGACAGCTTAGGTTTCTTGCCAAACCATAGTTCATACGGTGTCGTCTCAACGGATTTAGATGGTGCCCTATTTAACGTGAATGTAGCTGTCTCTAATGCATAACCTCAAAACTATAGTGGTTAATCGGTAAGAAACATCATATATTGCACTATATCCAATAATAGTACGGTTATGACGTTCGGACACACCATTATGCTGTGGTGTTCCAGGTGGCACAATTTTGTGAAACTATTCCACATTGTTTTAATTGAAGACCAAACTCGTAACTCAAATATTTGTCTCTGCGATCAGATCGTAGAAACTTTATTTTCTTGTCACGATGATTTTCCACTTCACTCTGAAGTTTTTGAACTTTTCAAATGTTTCAAACTTATGTTTCATCAAGTAGATATACCCATATCTGCTCAAATCATCTGTGAAGGTCAGAAAATAATGATACCCGCCGCGAGCCTCATCATTCATCGAACTCCATACATCAGTATGTATTATTTCCAATAAGTCAGTTGCTTGCTCCATTGTTCCGGAGAACGGAGTATTAGTCATCTTGCCCATGAGGCACGGTTCGCAAGCATCAACTGATTCATAATCAAGTGATTCCAAAAGCTCATCAACATGGATTTTCTTCATGCGCTTTACACCAATATGACCTAAACGGCAGTGCCACAAATAAGTTGCACTATCATTATTAACTTTGCATCTTTTGGCTTCAATATTACGAGAATGTGCACCACGATCGAGATCCAACAAACCATTTTCATTGGGTGTATGACCATAGGAGGTTTTATTCATGTAAACAGAACAACAATTTATTCTCTTACTTAACTGAATAACCGTATTGCAATAAACATGATCAAGTCATATTCATGCTCAACGCAAACACCAAATAACATTTATTTAGGTTCAACACTAATCCCGAAAGTATAGGGAGTGCGCGATGATGATCATATCAATCTTGGAACCACTTCCAACACACATCATCACTTCACCCTTGACTAGTCTCTGTTCATTCCGCAACTCCCATTTCGAGTTACTACTCTTAGCAACTGAACCAGTATCAAATACCGAGGGGTTGCTATGAACACTAGTAAAGTACACATCAATAATCTGTATATCAAATATACCTTTGTTCACTTTGCCATCCTTCTTATACGCCAATTACTTGGGGTAGTTCTGCTTCCAGTGACCAGTCCCTTTGTAGTAGAAGCACTCAGTTTCAGGCTTAGGTCTAGACTTGGGTTTTTTCACTTGAGCGGCAACTTGTTTGCCGTTCTTCTTGAAGTTCCCCTTTCTTCCCATTCTTCCTTTACTTGAAACTAGTGGTTTTACCATCAACACTTTGATGCTTTTCTTGATTTCTACCTTCGTCGATTTCAGCATCACGAAGAGCTTGGGAATCGTTTCCGTTATCCCTTGCATATTATAGTTCATCACGAAGTTCTACTAACTTGGTGATGGTGACTAGAGAATTCTGTCAATCACTATTTTATCTGGAAGATTAACTCCCACTTGATTCAAGTGATTGTAGTACCCAGACAATCTGAGCACATGCTCACTGCTTGAGTTATTCTCCTCCATCTTTTAGCTATAGAACTTGTTGGAGACTTCATATCTCTCAACTCGGGTATTTTCTTGAAATATTAACTTCAACTCCTGGAACATCTCATATGGTCCATGACGTTCAAAACGTCTTTGAAATGCCGATTCTAAGCTGTTAAGCATGGTGCACTAAACTATCAAGTAATCATCATATTGAGCTAGCCAAACGTTCATAACGTCTGCATCTGCTCCTGCAATAGGTCAGTCACCTAGTGGTGCATCAAGGACATAATTCTTCTGTGCAGCAATGAGGATAATCCTCAGATCATGGATCCAATCCGCATCATTGCTACTAACATTTTTCAACTTACTTTTCTCTAGGAACATATCAAAAATAAAACAGGGGAGCTAAACGCGAGCTATTGATCTACAACATAGATATGCTAATACTATCAGGACTAAGTTCATGATAAATTAAAGTTCAATTAATCGTATTACTTAAGAACTCCCACTTAGATAGACATCCCTCTAATCATCTAAGTGATCACGTGATCTAAATCAACTAAACCATAACCGATCATCACGTGAAATGGAGTAGCCTTCAATGGTGACACCATTATGTTGATCATATCTACTATATGATTCACGCTCGACCTTTCGGTCTCAGTGTTCCGAGGCCATATCTGCATATGCTAGGCTCGTCAAGTTTAACCTGAGTATTCTGCGTGTGCAAAACTGGCTTGCACACATTGTAGATGGACGTAGAGCTTATCACACCCGATCATCACGTGGTGTCTGGGCACGATGAACTTTGGCAACGGTGCATACTCAGGGAGAACACTTTTATCTTGAAATTTAGTGAGAGATCAACTTATAATGCTACCATCAATCAAGGAAAGATAAGATGCATAAACGATAAACATCACATGCAATCAATATATGTGATATGATATGGCCATCATCATCTTGTGCTTGTGATCTCCATCTCCGAAGCACCGTCATGATCACCATCGTCACCGGCGCGACACCTTGATCTCCATTGTAGCATCATTGTCGTCTCGCCAATCTTATGCTTCCATGACTATCGCTACCGCTTAGTGATAAAGTAAAGCATTACAGCGCAATTGCATTGCATACAATAAAGCGATAACCATATGGCTCCTGCTAGTTGCCGATAACTCGGTTACAAAACAAGATCATCTCATACAATAAAATTTAGCATCATGTCTTCACCATATCACATCACAACATGCCCTGCAAAAAGAAGTTAGACGTCCTCTACTTTGTTGTTGCAAGTTTTACGTGGCTGCTACGGGCTTAGCAAGAACCGTTCGTACCTATGCATGAAAACCACAACGATAGTTTGTCAAGTTGGTGTTGTTTTAACCTTCGCAAGGACCGGGCGTAGCCACACTTGGTTCAAATAAAGTTGGAGAAACTGACACCCGCCAGCCACTTGTGTGCAAAGCATGTCGGTAGAACCAGTCTCGCATAAGCGTACGCGTAATGTCGGTCCGGGCCGCTTCATCCAACAATACCGCCGAACCAAAGTATGACATGCTGGTAAGCAGTATGACTTATATCGCCCACAACTCACTTGTGTTCTACTCGTGCACAACATCAACGCATAAAACCTAGGCTCGGATGCCACTGTTGGGGAACGTAGTAATTTCAAAAAAATTCCTACGCACACGCAAGATCATGGTGATGCATAGCAACAAGAGGGGAGAGTGTTGTCTACGTACCCTCGTAGACCGTTTGCGGAAGCGTTATATCAACGCGGTTGATGTAGTCGTACGTCTTCATGTCCGACCGATCCATGTACCGAAAGCACGTCACCTCCGAGTTCTGGACATGTTCGGCTCGGTGACGTCCTCGCCTTCTCAATCCAGCAAGAGGGGTGAAGTAGTAGACGAGTTCCGGCAACACGACGGCGTGGTGACGGTGTTGGTGAAGAACAATCTCCGCAGGGCTTCGCCTAAGCACTACGAAAACTATGACGGAGGATAAACTAGAGGGGATGGGGTTGCCGGCACACGGCTTGGTGTTTCTTGATGTGTCTTTGGTGCTAGCCCTACCCCTCTATTTATCTGTTGAGCCCTTGGGTGGAAACTTGGAGTAAAAGCCTCCTCAAAGTCGGTTTCACCCGAAAGGCAAGAGTCCTTCTCGGACTCCAGGGCTAGACCCCTCTGCTCCGGACGCGAACGTTCCACCACCGCCTCCACCGCCGTCTGAAGGCGCGCAAGGCGAGCAGCCAGTGGACCCTCCGGTGCCGCCGACCAAAGAAGAGGCCGTGGCGAGGCTACTCCTCCAAGTCGGCTCGCCAACGCGCCGTTGTCTGGAGAAGGCGACTTCGGCACCCCGCCCCCTGGAAGCCGGCACCGCCAGCTCGGCGGCCCCAGACGCCGAAGCGACGAGCGCCGCACCTGTTGGGTGGGTGCGAGGAGGCGGCACAGGGCCGCTGAACCGGGCGCTCCTGGACGTCCAGGCGAAGCTCTGTGCTGAGGGCGACGCTCTCCAGAGTTGCACCAAGGCGTTCCTAGCGTCGTGGGCAGCCGTCCGGGTATGTTGTTTTTTCTTTGGTCTTTGTTTTCTTGCTCCTCTCTGTGGGGGCGCGCCAGCGCACCCACTGGGTGTAGTCCCCGAGTTTCGGGCTGGCTACTGAGCAGGCGGCCCGGAACTCCAATTGATGAACTTCTGTGTACTAACTTTGTCTGAAATGCTTGTCGCAGGATTACCACAACCTCCGCGTCACTGCCTTCAACCATAACGTTGAAGAGCTGGGCAAGCGGACCGCCGACTTGGCGGAGAGCCGGAGTAAGTCCTTTTTTCTTCTCTGCACGGGCGCGCTAGCGCACCCGCGGGCTGTAGTCCCCGAGATTCGGGCCGGCTGCTGAGCAGCCGGGCCGGATCTCCTCGGCGACCTACTTTATTGACGACTGTTGTCTTTCTTCCTTTCCTTTAGGAGCCAACGCTGCTCTTCAACAGCAGCTGAGCGAAGCCAATTCCGCCCTACGCGCCAAAGGGGAGGAGTGCAGCAAGCTCGCCACAGAGCACGATCTGCTGGCCACTCAGTTGGCAGAGCAGAAGGAGCTGCTTGTGAGGTCGCAGAGGGAGGCGAAGGAGTCGGAAACCGCCCTCTTGGCCGAGTTCGCGAGTGACCGCTCCTCCTGGTCTGACAAGGAGGCGCTGTTGTCCTCCGGCTTCCACGAGATTGAAGACATCATTGATGGTGAGTCTCTTTATTTTCTTTCCTCGAGCTGTTGATTTAAATCGTGCCGACTCCTGGTTTTTGACTTGCTTCTTCGTTTCTTCGTGTCTGTGCAGATTTCTTCCCTGGGCAGTCGCAGGCCGCCATCCAAGCCATCGAGGCTGATCGTGAGAGTCAGAGGGCGGAAGGCACAGAGATCGCCGCTGATGCCCCCCGAACTCTTGACGAGCACATCCTGAGCATCGAGGCTCGCCTCTGGCCGGCTCCAGCGTGTCGATGCTTAGGCGATTGCCGCCCTTTGGCTGGATATGCAGGCTCCGCGCACCCCCAGCCTGACGGCCAACTGGCTGGAGGTCGCGACTGGTCATCTTGAGGCCTGGATGGGCTCTTCGGCCCGGGCTGGGGCGCGCCGGGCCTTGGAGTTCGTCAAGGCGTGGTACCCAGGGCTGGATCTATACCGGTTGGCCACGCTTTGGTCGGAGGCCCAGCCGGAGCTGGCGGCTGCGGAAGATGCCCTCGTCAAACATGCTGCAGCGATCGCCGAGTACACCAACACCAGCATCTTCGTCCCCAAGCGGTCTGAAGACGGCGAGGAGGTACCACCGGAGTGGTTTGGGATGAACCCAGACTACGGCGAAGACTCGACGGAGGTGATTGGATCCAGCATCGAGGAGGAGGACGAGGCAGAGGATGGGGGCGAGGCGGAGGCACCAGAAGACGGATCAGACGGCCAGCCTCAGCCCGACCGCGCCTCCAGCAACGAGCCGCGTGCGATCGACCCGACTGCTGCCGGAGGCGATCAAGCCGAGACTAGCCAGCCGGCCGCCCCGACGCCTGACGCTGGCGCCTCCTCCGACCCTCCGACTCCGTCTGCTGCCTCCTGAGCTGCCGCTGTGTCTTTTATTTTATCTGCTTTAGTAGTCTTTGAAGAACTTGTTAATTCGCACAATTCCACCCGCGGGGTGTATTTTGGACCTCTACTCGACAATTCGGCCAAGGGCCTATGTTATTTAAATATATATATCTATCTTTTCTTGCTCATTGTTCTTTTGGCTGTTTTCCTTTGCCGCTTTTCTCTTAGTTGCCTGCCTTGCCAATCGGACAGCCGCTCTGCGGACTGCCGCTGGATCAAGTGCCAGGCTACTTTGGGAAAGCAAGTACTTAGCCGTTTTCAAGATTGTTTGAGAAAGTTGGATAGAAGACGGCAATCCGACTATCCGAGATTCGATTTGTGAGAAAGGCTGGAAGCCATCTTGAGCTATGTTTTATGCTTTGAGTCCTTAGCCATTTTTCATGCGAATGCCCATTCTACCTTACTACTGCCCACCGTACAGTCGCTCTGCGAGCTGCGGCTTCTGACAGGAGACGGCTTAGGCGTTTACACACTACTTGTCCGACTGTAGGAAGCATTTCATAGTGCAAGGCGGCAAGTCCCCAGGCCGACTTGTCGAGCCCGGTGCCAAGCGGCATGACAAAGAGTAAGATACTTGTAGGCATAATTTTTATCATACAGACAAAAGAGGGCAGTCCCCTAGCTCGTCTCGGGGGGCCCGAAGTCTTGATACTTAAATACAAAAGGTAGCATGGTACATACTGCATCAACTATAAAATCTTCGGAGGAGATTTGTATTCCATGGCCGCTCTGTCTCCTTGCCAGATTCGTCCCTCTTGCATGCTCGGGGCTTCTGAGCGTCGATCAGGTAGTAGAAATCGGTGCCCAGTACTTTGCTGATGATGAAAGGGCCTTCCCAAGGCGCCGACAGCTTGTGCTGGCCGGCTGTTTGCTGGATCAGGCGGAGCACAAGGTCGCCTTCTTGGAAAGATCTTGGCCTGACCTTCCTGTTGTGGTATCGGCGCAGGCTCTGTTGGTAGATGCTGGACCGGCTGAGTGCCAACAGCCGGCCCTCTTCCAGCAGATCGACGCCGTCTTGTCGTGCTTCTTCTGCTTCCGCCTCTGTGTACATGGTGACTCGTGGGGAGTCAAACTCTATGTCCGTTGGGATGATGGCTTCGGCACCATAGACGAGGAAGAAGGGTGTGAAGCCGGTTGACTTGTTTGGAGTCATGCGCAGACTCCAGAGGACGGCTGGCAGCTCGTCGAGCCAGCAGTTAGCCAAGCGCTCCAGAGGCTCGATCAACCGAGGCTTGATGCCGGACAGGATGAGGCTGTTTGCTCGCTCCACTTGGCCGTTTGACTGCGGATGGGCGATGGACGCCAGGTCCAGTCTGATGCCCTGTGTTGCGCAGAAATGGGCCAAGGCGCCTTTGGCAAAATTTGTGTCGTTGTCGGTGATGATGCTGTGTGGTATGCCGTACCAAATTGTGATATCAGTGATGAAGGTCACGGCAGTTGGACCGTTCAGTTTCTTAATTGGCTTCACTTCCACCCAATTGGTGAACTTGTCCACTGCGACAAGTAGGTGAGTTAAACCACCTCATGCTGTCTTGAATGGTCCCACCATGTCTAGACCCCAAACTACGAAAGGCCAGGCAATGGGATGGTCTTGAGTGCAGAAGCCGGCTGGTGCGGCTTGGAGCTGAACTTCTAGCACCCTTTGCATTTTTGGACCAACTCCTTGGCCTCTTCCAAGGCAGTCGGCCAGAAGAAACCGTGCCGAAAGGCTTTGGTGACGAGTGCTCTTGAAGCCGCATGGTGGCCGCATTCGCCTTGATGGATGTCTTTGAGAATCGCCTAGCCTTGCTCTGGCTCTACGCAGCACTGGTAGACACCAGTGACGCTGCGCCTGACGAGCTCTCTGTTGATTATGGTATAGGCTACCGCCCGGTGTTGTACTTGCCGAGCTGAGGTCTCATCAGTTGGTAGCTCTTTGTTCACCAGGAATTTGAGGATGGGCTGGGCCCATGAGGGTGCTGCTATTTCTTCGACTACCAGAACTGCGACTTGGACGAGGGCGGCTGGGCTGGGAGGCGGCAGGTTGGAGTCAACAGCTGCTTGCTGGGTTGATGAAGTCCCTAGGCCGACTTGGGCGGTCCTTCGGCTGAGTTCTGGAATCTTCGAGTCCGCCACCGCAGTCCCCAGGCCGGGCACGACCGTGGCGGCTTTGGAGTCATCCGCCAAAGTCCCCGTTCCGACTGCCGGAGCTCTGGAGTCGGATCCGCCGTCTTCGGGAGGAGCCGGCACAAAAATGGAGTCTGGTTCTGGTGAAGGCTTGGCAGACGGCTTGAGGAGGCGTTGAAGGGCGACACCAGAGGGTATTGCTTGGCGGGTAGAGCCGATTTGTGCCAAGGCGTCTGCTAGGTCGTTGTTGTTTCTTGGCACATGGAGGAACTCGTACCCTTCAAAATACTCGCTGAGTTGCTGCACGAGGAAACGGTAGCTCGCCATGTTTGCGTCTTTCGCGTCCCAGTCGCCAGATGACTGCTGGACCACTAAGTCCGAGTCGCCATAACACAAGATCCAGCGGATGCCAAGTTATTTGGCAAGCCGGAGCCCGTGAATGAGCGCCTCGTACTCGGCAACATTGTTGGAGGCGGCAAAGTGGATTTATAGTGCATATTTGAGCTTGTCGCCTTTGGGAGAGGTGAGGACGACGCCGGCTCCCAAGCCTGTGCACATCTTGGAGCCGTCGAAGTGCATCCGCCATTGGGTGGAGTCAGGCGCTGGAGGCAGGTACTGGGTCTCGGCCCAGTCGATGAGGAAGTCGGCCAGTGCTTGTGATTTGATAGCGGTGCGGGGCTAGTAGTAGATGGTGTAAGGAGCCAGCTCTATGGCACACTTGGCCACTCACCAGAGGCATCTCGGCTACCGATGATCTCGGCAAGTGGAGTCGTGCAGACCACTGCGATTGGATGCCCTTGAAAGTAAGGCTTCAATTTCTTGGCAGCAAAGTGCACGCCATAGCACATCTTCTGGTAGTGGGGGTAATTCTGCTTGGAGGTCGACAGTACCTCGCTCAGGTAATATACTGGTCTCTGGACAGGTAGCGCCTTGCCTTCCTCCTGGCGCTCTACTACAATGACTGTGCTGACTACTCGGCTGGTGGCGGTGATGTACAGGAGCATAGGTTCCTTGGGAGTCGGAGACGCCAGGACGGGTGGAGTAGTCAGCACCTTCTTCAACTGGTGAAAAGCTTCGTCCGCCTTATGGTTCCACTCGAAAAAGTGGTCTTCTTCATGAGGTTGTATAAGGGGAGGGCTTTTTCGCCCAGCCGACTAATGAATCGGCTGATGGATGCTAAACAGCCGGTGAACTTTTGCACATCCAGCAGTCGGCTGGGTACCTCCATTCTCTCAATGGCCTTGATTTTTACTGGGTTGCATTCTATGCCATGCTCAGAGACCAGGAAACCTAGCAGCTGGCCGGCTGGTACTCCGAAGACACACTTCTCGGGGTTGAGCTTGATCTGGAACCGGCGTAGGTTCTCAAAGGTCTCCTTGAGGTCTTCCAGCAGTGTTCCACGCTTTTCCGTCTTCACCACCATGTCATCCACGTAAACGCGGGTGTTCCTGCCGAGCTGCTTGAGGAGGCACTTCTGCATGCAATGCTGAAAGGTGGTGCCGGCATTCCTTAAGCTGAACGTCATGGTGAGGTAGTAGAATGCTCCAAACGGCGTGATGAAGGCGGTCTTCAATCTGTCGGCCGGGTTCAGCTTGATCTGGTGATATCCTGACTATGCATCAAAGAAACTCAACAACTCGCATCCGGTTGTGGAGTCTATCACCTAGTCAATTCTTGGCAGGGCAAATGGGTCCTTGGGGCAGGCCTTGTTGAGGCTCGTGTAGTCAATACACATTCGCCATTGCTTGTTCTTCTTTAGCACCAGGACCGGATTCGCCAGCCACTCCGGGAAGAAAACTTCCATAATGAAGCCGGCTGCTAGGAGTCGGGCTATCTCTTCTCCGACAACTCTTCTCTTCTCTTCTGATAAGCGGCGCAGGGGCTGCCTGACCGGCTTTGCATCAGATCGGACGTGTAACTTGTGCTCGGCGAAATCCGTCGGTACACCTGGCATGTCTTTGGGAGACCATGTGAAGATGTCCCGATTCTCACGGAGGAAATCGACGAGCTCGCCTTCCTATTTGCTGTCGAGGTTTGCACCTACGATGGCGTACCTCTCTGGGTGCTCCGGATCCAAGGGTATCTTCTTTGTCTCTTTGGCCGGCTGAACGAACCTTCGACTTCTGACTCCTTCGGGTCGGACGATATCTCCGGCTGCTTGCCGGCCATCGCCACAACTCATTCAAGGAGTCACTTCTCATCTGCGATCACCAAGGACTCGGCCAGCCGACTGCTCTCGCCGCGCAAGCGGACGACTTCCGGTAGTCGCCGGCCATAGTGGGGGACCGCCATGAACTTGGCCAAGGTGGGTCGGCCAAGTAGCGCATGGTATGGGCTCTCAACGTCCACCACCTCAAACCAAATAGACTCTCTTCGGAAGTGATCTTTGTCCCCAAAGAGGACGTCAATCAGGATCTTGCCGATTGATGAGCAGGAAAGGCCAGGAACAATGCCGTGGAACACAGTCCGGCTGTTCTGAAGCTGTCTTTGCTTGATTCCTAACTTCTCCATGGTGTCCTTGTACAGGATATTGATGCTGCTGCCCCCGTCTATCAGAACTCGCGAGAAACGCGCGGCCCGTTTGTCCATGGCAAAGGTGGCGTCCAGGACCAAGGCGTAGGAGCCCGGACTCGGCATCACTTCTGGGTGGTCAGCCCTGCTCGAGCTGATGGGCTTCTCAGACTAGTGCATGAACTCTGGCGTCTCTGAGGCTACCGCGTTCACCTCTTGTCGCTGCAGCCGCCTGCTGCGTCGATCATCAGCCACACTGGTGAACACCACATAGGCTCCATACTCTTCAGAATATTCGTCTTGTACTGCGCCGACTGGCCTGACTGCCAGCTGCTGGGGCGGAGGCGGAGGCAGTTGCCCAGCAGGTGGGGGTGGCAGGAGGCCGTCTCCCTTGGCGATCCTGGTGAGCCAGTGGCACTTTCGGGTGGTGTGATTCGACGGCTTCGCGCCGCTGTGGAACTTGCAAGGTCCATCTAAGGTCTGCTCATAGGAGAAGGCCGACAACCAGTTCGGCTTACCGCCTTTCTGTCGCTTGGGCGGAGGCTGCTCTTCTAGCTACTAGGCTTTAACGGACATGACCTACCGGCTACCGGAAGCCAACTGCGGGGCCTTGCGCTTGTTGTCGCCCTGCTGTTGTCGCCGGCCGGCGTCTGCCGTCGGAGTTCTTGGAGCTTGAGGAGCCACTTTGCCAGTCGTGCTGATTTGAATTTCCGCCTTCATGGAGGAGTCGGCCGTGGAGTACTAGTCCGCTATGATCAGCAGCTCGTCGAGGGTTTCTGGCTTGTCGTAGTGGAGCTTGTGCTTGAGGAGGGTGCCTTCTCGGCACCCGGCTGTGAAGTCCTTGATGGCCTGCACCTCATGCACGCCCTCGCAGGAGTTCCAGAGCTCAGCCCAACGCATGAGGTAGTCGCGGGTCGACTCGTCAGGACCTTGCACACACAAGGAGAGCTGACGAAGCTTGGGAGGACGCTTGTACGTGTTGGTGAAGTTGCGGACGAACGCTTCGGTGAAGTCGACCCAGCTGTTGATGCTGCGGGGCTTTAGGCTGTTCAGCCATGTCCGGGCCGTGCCCTGGAGCATGAGCGGAACGTACTTTACGGCGACACACTTGTTGTCGTTTGCTATGCTAACAGCCATGGAGTAGTCGACTAGCCAGTCTTCCGGCTTCATGGAGCCGGTATACTTGGGCGTGTCTCTTGGGAGCATGAACCCTCTAGGAAAGGGCTCGTCCCGAATGCAGGGCCCGAAACAAGGCGGACCCAGCTTGTCTTCTTCTTCCAGCGCCAGGGACCAATGAAGTAGGTCGATCCGGTGGCGGGCGTCATTCTCTCCAACTCCCTCTTGGCGGCCAAGGCGGTCACCGAGAGTCGGATGGTCAACAGGCGGTGGGGAGACTCGCCTCTCCTTGCGGGGAGGGGGAGGCAGACAGTCGTCCCGTCGTTCCATTGCTCTCGGGCGGCCATCTCGGTCGCGCTCTATGGTAATGCGAGTCCGACTGTGGCTGACAGTCGGCTCCTTGTCCTTTCTTCCTTGGGCGCCGCCAGTCGGCGTCTGAGACGTCGCGCCTTGATCTCGGTGCAGGTCGTCGTTTGGCAGCTGCGGTGCCTTCGTGCGGCAGCCAGCCTCATTCTGCGCGGAGGCCGCGTCGAGGAGCCGCTGGACTCGCTCCATCATGAGGCGGCAATCTTCGCCCTTGAAATTGTCCAGCTCATCCGCCGCTGCCTGGGCGGCTTGGATGTTCTCCGCCGGTGTAGCATACATGGGGTGGCTAGCCCCAAACAGGCTGGCGATGGCTATGCCGCACTGCTGGAGCGCGCCAAGGCGGCTGGGCCCTGCCGGGGCCAACGAGCCGCCGACGGCGCGATCCATCTCCCGCTAGTAAGCTTCTGACAAGCGTCTCATGCTGGCCAGCTTCTTCGCGCCTTCAACGAGCTGAAGGTGGCGCGCTTCTAACGGCTCTGCGTCAGCATCTTCCGGAATGGGTGCAGCTAGGTCTTGCAGTGCCGCGCCGAGTGAGTCGGGCGCTCCTCCGCCAGGGAACTCGTCATGAGTGATGACTAGCACCGCGGTGACGGTGCTTCCGTCGCTCTCCGCATGCGGGAGAGGTCCGTCATAGACCACCACGTTGGTGGGGAACGCGCCGATCGACGCAGTGTAGGAGTCGACCAGCATCGGGTCAGTGGAGCCTACGGACTCCAAGTCTAGGGCAGGCTCACCGGAAACGTCGAGCTGATCGAGGAGGCCCGCGAGGAGGTTCTCGGGGCCGCCCGCGCCTGCGTCGGATGCAGGTTCGTCGGAGAGGCGGACCTCGCCGACAAGTTCGGCCAAGGAGCTGGCTGCGAAGGCGATCTCAACGCCGCGCAGCGCGTCGTTGCAAACTTCGCCTGGCGTGCCTGGCTGGCTGTGCTCGCTAGGGAGGAAAAAGGTTCTCGTCCAGAACAGATCTCCGGACGGCGGTGCACCATGCCCCATGGTGGGCGCCAAATGTCGAGGGTTTGGTGCGACATATGCCAATGGATGGCTTATCATGGTGGGGGCGAGTAGAACGTCGCCGGTGCCTGGAAACGGGATGAGGCGAAGACATGCACGCCGGCGAATCTTACCCAGCTTCAGGGCTCTCCGGGGAGATAACACCCCTACTGCTGCTCTGTGGGGTCTCCGCATGATCACTATGGCCAAGTGTTTACATGGTTGCTCCTTGAGATGTTTCTGGTGGTAGAAGAGGGAAAGGCTAGCTCTCTCCTTCTATCTGGTATGGTCTAGAACTACCGGGATCCAACCCTTTGCATGGGTGCCCTGGTGGGTTTATATAGGCCTTCCCCTAGGGGTACAATGGTAATTCGTCTGGGCACGGGCCCATCCGTCAGTGCCTCCGACCTCCGACTTCTCCGCCGTCTGCTGGGGCCCGCCGACTGGTCTGGTACGGAGCCGACAGGCCGCGTCCGCCGCGGACGGGTCTTGTCAGCTACTGATTACTGTAGCCGTGCTTCTGATGACGCAGGCTTGGTCAAGGGGTCGTGGCAACAGCCCCGCCGCCTGGCGGGCGATCACTGTGGCCACTCCCCATCTCATCTTGATTAATGGCGTGTGGGCCCCGGGGGAGGGCTCTGCCGACTCCCGTGAGCCGACTCCCGACGGAACCGGCTGGCGGTTCTTCGGTCGTCTCCCGAGGTCTCGCTGACTGGTGGGCCCTGCTGCCTCCGGGCCGTACAGACAAGCCGTCGTGGGCGCAGGACTTGGTACTGTGGTGCTGATGTCAGGGCCGGCCGGGCAATAGTGCCACGCCGCACGGAGATCTTCCCGGGTATGGCGTGCTGTGGTCGTGCCTGCCCTTGGTAAGGGGCGGGAGTGGGCTTCACTTTAGCCACGCCTCTGCCCCGTCCCCTTCGATGAGGTCATGATTTGTTGGAGTCGCCGGCCGACTCCCCAAAGCCGGGTTCTCCGGAAGTCATCCCTGGGACTCGGCCGTGAGCGGGCAGTTGTCCACCCCGCCGTCAACTCCTCAGGAGGCGGCTCTTTGTCCCAGAGTCTTGAGGGGCGCAGCCTGCCCCGATGTCTTGAAAGATTATGGGACTCGGGTTGGCCTACCCGTGGCCCATTACTCCGACAAGCCATAGTGGTGAAGACCATTTCTTTTTGGGTATGCTTATGCGAGCAAAGAATTTGGTAGTCTGCCCCTTCTGACTGGTCAAACTGACTTCTCGGGTCGTGCAATTTATGCATACTTGATATTGAGTCAACCAATTCATTCCCAAGATAACATCCAACTTTACAGACTCAATGCTTATCAAGGAGGTTAGAAAACGAACTCCGTTGATATTGATTTCCAGATTATGGCAGACCAGATTGCTCTTGATTAAGGATCCCGGGGTTTGTACCAGCATATTCTTGCCCAAAAGCGAACAAGGAAATTTGTTTTGGGAAACAAAACTTCGAGAAATAAAAGAGTGGGAAGCCCTAGAGTCAAAAAAATTATGGCAGGTATGTTATTAACAGAAAACATACCAATGACGACTTCGGGCTTCTCTTGGGCTTCATCTGTGCAGAGATGATGAACGTGCCCAGTAATGTTTTGCTGGGTCGGGCATGACTCCATAAAGTTGACTTGTGGCCTGATTAGTGCACTTGCCATGCTGTTCTTGGGACACTGTCTGGCATAATGTCCGGTTTGCCCACAAATGAAGCAAGAATTGTTGCGCTGGCGCTCCTCGTGCAGTGGGTTGGTCACGACATTCTTAACTTGGGTGGTGGTCTTGCTAACATTCTGTTGCCAATTGGGCTTGTATTCCACCTGAGTCTGCTGCCAGGTACGAGCCTTTTGCACCGGTTGCCCTTCTTTCCTTGGCTCAAACTTGCGCTTGTGATCGTTATTAGCAGGCCTATTGTCCGATACGAGCTTGTGCTCCCTTTCAGCAATGAAAACTTTGTTCACCAGAGTTTGGAAATTTGGGAAATCAAACATACTGAGGGTACACCGGAGTTGTGGGTTTAATCCCCCATGAAATCTGTCAATCTTTCTTTCTTCGGTGGCCACATCATAAAGGGAGTAACGGGGCGGATGATTGAATTTTTGCATATATTCACCCACAGACTGGTTTCCTTGGAGTAGCGCGAGAAATTCACGTTGCTTAGCCTTCATAATTCCAGTAGGGATATGATATTCCCGGAACTGATCCTTGAATTTTGACCAGGTGATCTCCTCATCAGCAGGCCACATGGATTTTGCATTTTCCCACCATATGGCAGTAGCGCCTTCAAGATAATGAGTTGCAAATGGAACTTTTTCATCTTCTTTAGTACGAGCAATCTCAAGCTTTGTCTCAATGGTCCACAACCAATCGTCTACATCCAAGGGATCAATAACCTGACTGAAACTGGGAGGCTTGGTCCTTTGAAAATATGACAACTTGGAGTGATGACCGTTCTGATTTCCATTTTGTCCAACCACAGCTTGCACACTTCTTAATATTTCAATCGGATCATTATTCCTCCTTTCCTCAAACATACGCAGAATTTGCTCAGTGGAGGGCAGATTTGGCGGTGGAGGCGGTGATGGAATGTACGGCTCGGGAGAGTGTCCTGCCTGTCGTGCGGAACGACGAACAGGAACATCCTCATGAGCGTTACTACTGCTGCCTCCCCGCGGCATCCTATTCTAGATTTTTTCCCAAGACAATGCAACCGAGATGAGGAACATCCAAGATAAACTGGAGAAAAGCCAGCAACAAAGCCCGAGAGAAACCGAAATAACAAAGAAAAACAACAAATAAAATAGAGTTCCAACATAATTATACATAGACTCATACATGAAAGATAAACAACATGCCAGGTTCAACTACTGTCATACAGGGAATGAAACATCATGACTCGTACGACTACATCCGTACACCATCCTAACGACTGCGGATACTGAGAAGCTCTACTGCTCTGCTGGTGCTGCGGGGTACTCTCCTGAAACGGACTCGGATTCTAAACTGACGAGGTTAACTAAAACCTCCGGGTTAAAGGTAACACGACGACGCTGCCTCGAGGGCTCTCCCTCTGGGGCAGGTGTAGGGTGAAGCATCGGGGCTACAGGAGTAGTGAGAAGTGAAACCCACTCAGCAGGAGCACTGAGAGGATTCACGGTCGAGGTGCCCGAGCTACTCGGAGGAGTAACCGGTGAAATAGGGGAACTAGAACTGGTTGGAATGTAAGGAGTAAATCCCATAGATGCTGGAGCAGTGACAGATCTAGTAGAGGCTAAAGCAGTACAAGCACGAGTCAGCTCTCGAGCCAGCTAGTAATATAAGAGGGAACGTGGCTAGCAACACTATCAGACTCCGAATCAATGATAGGGAAACAAACACGACCGCTGTCATGTAGAGAAGAATAGTAGTAGAAACCTGGGTGGTTCTGCCTCCGGACCTCGTTGTAGCAAAGCTCGAGAAGGACCTCGAATGTAGAAAATTGAACAGCCTAAGAAGCGGTAGAAGCGAAACTGCTCCGAGAAGTACGAGTGCAAGTGCTGGAATTGGAACTGGTGCGCAGAGTAACCACTGCGTGATACTCATACACTGAGTCTGCTAGACACTCCTGGTACACACGATAGACTGGGTCGTCACCGAGGGGGTACAACCGACGCCACACATTACGAAGGGGATGCGGCGATGTGTACGCCATCAGCTGCAACTGGCACAGATACGGCACCGGAGCCATCTACACTCACAACCATTAGTAGGTTAGCATAAAAATAAAACAAGTGCATGAAATGCAACAACCAGCTATAAATGTTACCGACACTCAACTTAAACTCGTATCTAATGTCCAGTTAACATGTCGTAGTCTAGCGTGGCCTCCAGTTAACGTGGCTCTGATACCAAGCATTGTGGCACCCCCGGCTCAGAGCAATCGGTTTACCATGCATTGCCAGCCTAGAGACCATGTCTTCTGGCAACACACAACATCTTGGTATAGAAAACAACCGCTTTATTGATGCTAGCGGATCATAGTTTAAATTACAACAGGCGGTGAGGCCAAGCAGCACACACGGTGCGGCTGAACAATATGTACATTATTTAGTGAACATAAAGGGGCCTCGATCATAACAACTACGCGGCAGCGGAACAACGTCGTAGCGTAACTCCATAGCACAGGGACACCGATGTGGACACGATCTAGACTCGGACAACACTCCTTTACAACGAGACTTTCCTGAAATCTGGCATGACATGCCAGGTCAGTACATTGAATGTACTTGCAAGCTCACAACAAGCATAAACATAATGGCAAACAATATCATGATAATTAACCAATTAATAATAATTCAACAATATATCCAACATGCTGTGATCATGCTCTTGTGAGAAAAGTCCCTCGGACTGGCTTACCAATGGTGATCTCTCTTGGACCACAACCGTACCAACCTCGTGGTCTTAATTTGGGTTACCTTGTGACCTTTCCGGCGATCACAACCACGACCAATCCTTGTTCTCAGCCATCAAGATGGTCTTCCCACCATCATGAACAGTGCAAAGTTCATGACATAGTGTGCAAAATTTATTAAACGTTGACCCATGGTGTGACCTACTTTCGAGTGTGTCCGTAACTATGGACTCGGCTGTCGATAGATTTATTACACTCTGCAGAGGTAGCGCATTGTACCCACACCACGGAACCCATGGCCTCGCACTCCCATTTGGGTGGACCAACGGCATTCCGACGAAACCCCTCCATTTCCATGACACTCTCTCGGCCACTCCGACTCACTCCCCACTGGGCTAGTCCTGGGTGGCCCCGTGTCTACCAAAGACACCAACGACCACCGTCGTGGCCAAAACATAAACTGTCCCACACAGGGACACGGTACCATAATCACAACAACGGGCACACAAGGTTATGTCTGCTTACCGGGCCAGGGTACCGCATGCCCATAACCTTGCCTCATTGGAGGCACCGACCAGAGGCATGACAACGGACCGAATAAAGGCCTTCCCATAAAGGTAAATGTGGTTGCACTGGGAAAAACTCGATTCCGTGGCAAGATGACCCGGTCAACGATATATTCCAGTTGAGTTATTAGCAGGTTCAACTTACATTGAAAATAACTGGTGTCATAGTATGTCATGAAAATGCAACATGAACATATGCATCATATATCATCGGAAATAACTGGGTCAACTATATCCACACTAAGCATAAACATCAACAACTCATGACACTTTCTTGGTTATGATTAATCATCATTTTAAACAGAATCTTTTCTTAGCAAATTATTTTATTTTTATCCTTCATAAAAAATAACTCAAAAATAATTACTCATATCCATAATCATACTACTTTTTCATAACAAATATTACTTCTAGTTACTTAACCAACTTAGTAGCTTTAAACTTTCTGGAAATTAAGCATGTCAACTCAAACAAGCAACTAACAGAATATAAATACTACAATGGTGATTTAAATGCATGGATTAAATCATTCATTCAAGTTGAAAAATCACAAATATTGTAATGGCACCATGAAAATGTTGTTGTGGCTTGCCTTAGTGCAGATGAGGTTCACAAGCCTCCTGGTGATCCTCAAGACAAGCTTCACCTTCTGAAAACTTTTATAAACACAAAAATAAAACATCAAGAACCCTTCTGAAATTCGCCAGAAAATCTAGAGAGCAGAGAAAAATCTCATTTTTGTGAGCTGCTAGGTTTCTTCACAAGGAACACAATGCAAAAAGAAGCAATTCGTTTGGACTTAGGGTTAAAGAGTTTTGGCTGTTTGAAGCTCTCTGGAAAAAATGAAATTTGAATTTAAATAAAAACAGAAATGGGGGTGACGTCGAAGGCGTAAGGCCTCGCGGGCGCCACCACTCGTACCGCTTCACGCGCGTACTGAGTGACTGACTAGCAGGCCCCGCTAGTCAGGTGAGAGGAAGGGGAGAGGGAAACAGAGGACGGCGCAGCGTTGCTGGAGCTCACGCCGGCGAGGAGAGCTTCTTGGCCAGAACGAGAGGGAGGGATCAAAAGAGGATACGGAGGTGCACCTGCCCGTACCCGTAGAGTAGCTATGTGTGGTCGAACGGCGTCGGAAACACCCTCTCTAGCGGAGACAGAGAGCGGAGGTCGCCGGAGATGAAGACGACGACGACCAGAGGCGACACCAGGGGCTCCAACCGGGGGGAACGGCACCACCGAGGCACGGCGGAGGCCCTGGAAGGGTGTCCCGAGCCTGGGAGGGGCTGGAGCTGCGGAGACGACCCGAGCGGATCGCGGGTGAGCTCGAGATCGGGGACGGCGACCCGCGGCCTGCCCGGCCAGGCTACGGCTTTCTACGAGATCGTGGAGTGTGTGGGAGGAGAGGATGGTGCTCGAGGAGGCTAGGGAGGGCTCTATTTATAGCCGAGCATCGAGGGGGTATCGAGCTCCGCCGGTGGACACCTGGACACGGCGCCCGGCGATGAACGGCGTCAGTGGGTGAGGGAGAAGGCGACACAGCTCATGAGGAAACTGTGAGCGAGCGGGGACGAGCACAAGAACGAGAGGGTGGTGACCAGCACAGTGTTCAACGCACTATTGCGTTGGTTGGACCGCGCCAGCTCCAGTGTTGGCGAGCGCCAGGAGGGAGTTACGAGGGTTTTTACGAAGATTGCGGCGAAGTTTTGCAAGCTTAGGCAGTCGGGGAAGCGAGCACGCGCACAAGAGAGCGCTCGGCGACACTCAGAGGGCGACGACATGCAGGTTGGCATCGTGCACACGCGTGGTCACTGCGTGAACTCTAACCTCAGGCCGACCTAAGCCCAAACTTTAGGTCTGGCATATTGTTCATGGTAGTTTTAGAGTTTACCACACTTTGGTTTGATCACAAGCATAGTAGAATAGATTTCAACTGCCTAGTAAGTTTCTGGATAGTAACTTTGAGAGCTTAATGTGGTCAAACTACTGGGAGTTGGGAGCTGGGCTTTGGAGGTTAGCAATCATCTACTAAAGTGATGGTGCACAATAAAAATCAGCTACAAAGGATCAAGTAAAATGGTAGTTGCTGTAGAAACCACCATTTCTGTCCAGAACAGAAAATATTTTCTGTAGCAAAAATATTCCAAAAAGTGATGAAATATTTTTGCTCAGGAAGGTGCCCTATGGTTCAAAGAATATTTGTGAATTTTCTCAGATTTTTGTGGGCAAGAAAAAATGGGGTTGCTTTGGAGCACATTGAGCTAGCTAGGGTTTAAGAGAGGGAAATGAATATTTTTCATTTAAGAAAAATATTAAAAATATTATTTTGAGTTGAACCAGAGAGGAAATGATAGTTAGAGAGGGAAATGAGGCACTTGGGTGAAAGCCAAATGGTACCCAAGTGTTTAAGTCCATATGAAAAGATTCAAAACTCCAAATTTCAAAATCAAACCAACTGAAACTCAGGCAAAGAGCAGAGGGCAAAAACTAGGCTGTTACATGTTGACATAGAGTGGGACTAATGCCCTTAAGATCATCAAGAGTATATCCAATAGCAGCGCGGTGCTTCTTCAGAGTTTTCAATAATTTCTCTTCTTCATGCTCTGAAAGGTTAGCACTAATAATAACAAGATATATCTTCTTTTCATCAAGATAAGCATATTGAAGTGTATCAGGCAATGGTTTAAGCTCACACACAGGATCACCCTTGGGTGGAGGAGGATCCCCTAGAATTTTAACAGGCAAGTTGTGTTTCAAAGTAGGTCACTGTTTAAAGAATACTTCATCTATTTCCCTTCTTTCATTCATGAACATATCATTTTCATGGTCTAGCAAATATTGTTCTAAAGGGTCAGTAGGAGGCACGGCAATAGAAGCAAGACCAATAATTTCATCTTTACTAGGCAATTCTTTATCATGGGGTTGTCTACGGAACTTAGCAAAATTAAAGTCACGAGACATATCCCCAAACCAACAGAAACAATATCTTTATTGCAGTCTATCTTAGCATTAACAATATTCAAGAAGGGTCTACCAAATATAATGGGACAAAAGTCATCTTGTGGGGAACCAAGAACAAGAAAATCAGCAGGATATTCAACTTTCCCACACAAGACTTCAACATCTCTAACATTCCCAACTAGTGAAATAGTATCTCTATTGGCAAGCTTAATTGTAACATATATCTCTTCTATCTCAGCAGGTGCAATATCAGGCATAATTTCTTTGTATAAGGAATGAGGTATTGCACTTGCACTAGAACCCATATCACATAAACCATTATAGCACTAATCTCCTATTCTAACAGAAATAACAGGCATGCCTACAACATGTCTCTGTTTATTTTTAGCATCGGGTCTAGCAATTCTAGCAGCTTCATTGCAGAAGTAAACAACATGCCCATCAATATTATCGGCCAAGAGATCTTTAACCATAGCAATTTTAGGTTCAACTTTAACTTGCTTAGGGGGTTTGTGTGTCCTAATATTACTTTTGTTGACTACAGTTGAAGCTTTAGCAGGATCTTTTATTCTAACAGGGAAAGGTGCCTTCTCAATATAAGCAGCAGGAACAACAGGATCATCATAAGTGATAGTCTTTTCTTCAACTTTAGAAGGAGCAACTACTTTTACCTTAGTGGAAGCATTATATATAAACCACTTCTCCTTTGGGAGATCAACATGAGTAGCAAAGGATTCACAGAAAGAAGCTACTATCTCAGAGTCAAGTCCATATTTAGTGCTAAATTCACGGAAAACATCGGTGTCCATAAAAGATTTAACACAATGAAACTTAGGCATTATACCTGACTCCTTACCTTTGTCAAGGTCTCAATCTTCAGAGTTGCGTTTAATTCTTTCTAATAAATCCCATTTGAATTCAATAGTCTTCATCATAAAAGATCCAGTACAAGAAGTATCTTGCATGGAGCGATTACTCAGAGAAAGCTGACAATAAAAAATTTGAATAATCATTTCTCTTGAGAGCTCATGATTGGGGCATGAATATAAGATTGACTTAAGCCTCCCCCAAGCTTGAGCGATGCTTTCTCCTTCGCGAGGACAAAAATTATATATATATAATTACGATAATGATGAACAAGATGCATAGGATGAAACTTCTGATGAAATTCCAATTTCAACCGTTTGTAGTTCCATGATCCCGTATCATCACATAGCCTGTACCATGTCAATGCACCCACCTTCAAAGATAAAGGGAAGACCTTCTTCTTGATAACATCATCAGGCATACCTACAATCTTAAATTATCCACAAACTTCATCCACATAGATTAAGTGTAAATCGGGATGCAATAATCCATCTCCTACAAATGGATTAGCTAGCAGTTTCTCTATCATACCCGAAGGAATTTCAAAGTAATCATTTTCAGTAGGTTCAGTAGGTTGAGGAGCAACTCTTTGCTCTACTGGTTGGGGCGAAGATACCCCGAACAAGCCCCTCAAAGGATTATGTTCCACAGTAACAAGTGACAGTAAATTTCAGCACACTATATAAATTTTTCCTTACCAAATTCCACCTACCAAAGGCGCTTCACTCCCCGGCAACGGCGCAAGAAAAGAGTCTTGATGACCCACAAGTGTAGGGGATCTATCGTAGCCTTTTCGATAGGTAAGAGTGTCGAACCCAATGAGGAGCAGAAGGAAATGATAAGCAGTTTTCAGTAAGGTATTCTCTGCAAGCACTGAAATTATCGGTAACAAATAGTTTTGTGATAAGGTAATTTGTAACTAGTAGCAAGTAATAAAAGTAAATAAGGTGTAGCAAGATGGCCCAATTCTTTTTTTTAGCAAAGGACAAGCCTGGACAAACTCTTATATGAAGGAAAGCGCTCCCGAGGACACATGGGAATTATTGTCAAGCTAGTTTTCATCACGTTCATATGATTCACGTTCGTTACTTTGATAATTTGATATGTGGGTGGACCAGTGCTTGGGTACTATCCTTACTTGGACAAGCATCCCACTTATGATTAACCCCCATTGCAAGCATCCGCAACTACAACAGAAGTATTAAGGTAAACCTAACCATAGCATGAAACATATGGAACCAAATCAGCCCCTTACGAAGCAATGCATAAAGTCGGGTTTAAGCTTCTATAACTCTATAAACCCATCATCAACTTATTGCTTCCCAATGCCTCCATCTAGGCCCAAACAATGGTGAAGTGTCATGTAGTCGATGTTCACATGACACCACTAGAGGGATGACAACATACATCTCATCAAAATATCGAACGAATACCAAATTCACATGACTACTTATAGCAAGACTTCTCCCATGTCCTCAGGAACAAACGTAACTACTCACAAAGCATATTCATGTTCATAATCAGAGGGGTATTAATATGCAAAATGCATCTGAACATAAGATCTTCCACCAAGTAAACCAACTAGCGTCAACTACAAGGAGTAATCAATGCTACTAGCAACCCACAGTACCAATCTGAGGTTTGGATACAAAGATTGGATACAAGAGATGAGATGGTGCTAGTGAAGATGTTGATGGAGATTGACCCCCTCCCAATGAGAGGATCATTGGTCATGATTTCCCCCTCCCGGAGGGAAGTTTCCCCGGTAGAACAACTCTGCCGGAGCCCTAGATTGGTTCTGCCTCTTGGCGGCGGAGTTTCTTCCTGAAAGCTTGCTTATGATTTTTCCTCGACGAAAGACTCCATATAGCCAAAGATGGGCATCAGAGGGCCACCAGGGGGCCCACGAGGCAGGGGGCGCCCAGGGGGGTAGGGTGCGCCCCCACCCTCGTGGATGGTGGGTGGCCCCCCTCTGGTACTTTCTTCGCTCAGTATTTTTTATATATTCTGAAAATAACCCCCGTGCAGTTTCAGGACTTTTGGAGAAGTGCAGAATAGGTGTCTAATATTTGCTCCTTTTCCAGCCCAAAATTCCAGCTGCCGGCATTCCCCCTCTTCATGTAAACCTTGTAAAATAAGAGAGAATAGGCATACATATTGTGACATAATGTGTAATAACTGCCCATAATGCGATAATTATCGATATAAAAACATGATGCAAAATGGATGTATCAGTCAACAAAGGATAGCCATCGGAAGAGGGATGTAAGTGGAGAGGCTGACAGTAGGGACCCACACAAGCAAGTGCCTCCTTATTACGCGGAAAAAATGATTGCTCCTGCTAACAGCTGGGATCCACCACCAAAATCTTCGCACAGAAGGAAGTGCCTTCTTATTATGTGTAAAAAACTATTCCTCCCGATGATAGCTGGGACCCGGCAAATTTGGTGGCTGACCTGTGGGCCTACTAAGCTGACGCGTACGCAGGGCTTTGTCACCTTAGTCAACAAATTATTCTAGCAGCGGGACCATTGCATGTTAATCCAACAGCCACACTGCTTCTTCAACCTCTGATCTTCTTGCTCCAGCCGCCCAAACCAGCGCCGGCGGGACCGCCTGCTCCTGCATCCCGTGGGCGGCAGTACAGTTATACGTATCCATCCTATCTACTTTTCCAAACTCTTTTGCCCTTGTTTTGGACTCTAATTTGTATGATTTGAATGGAACTAACCCGGACTGACGCTGTTTTCAGCAGAATTGCCATGGTGTTATTTTTCTGCAGAAATAAAAGTTCTCGGAATGACTTGAAGCTTCATGGAGATTATTTTGGAATAAATAAAAAATAATAGCGAAAGAATCAACCATAGGGGACCCACCACCTGTCCACAAGGGTGAAGGGCGCGCCCTCCTATCTTGTGGGTCCCACGAGGCACCACCGACCTCAACTCCAACTCCATATATTCACATTCAGGGAGAAAAAACCCAGAGAGAAGGATTCATCGCATTTTACGATATGGAGCCGCCGCCATCTCCTGTTCTTCCTCGGGAGGGTAGATCTGGAGTTCGTTTTGGGCTCCAAAGAGGGGAAATCGTCGCCATCATCATCATCAATCTTCCTCCATCTCCAATTTCATGATGCTCACTGCCGTGTGTGAGTAATTCCATCATAGACTTGCTGGACGGTGATTGGTTGGATGAGATTTACCATGCAATCGAGTTAGTTTTGTTAGGGTTTGATCCCTAGTATCCACTATGTTCTAAGATTGATGTTGCTATGACTTTGCTATGCTTAATGCTTGTCACTAGGGCCCGAGTGCCATGATTTCATATTTGTGCGGATTTCGGGTTCCGGCAGACCCTTGAGGTTCGAACACTGGGGTGCGCACAGAGATTTCGCCTCCTACCTACCTGCACCCCTCTACCTCGCTAAGATCTAAGCTATGAAAAGAACAACACAAGAGACACAGGATTTATACTAGTTCGGGCCACCGTTGTGGTGTAATACCCTACTCCAGTGTGTGGTGTGGTGGAATGCCTCCTAGGCTGATGGTGATGAACAATACAAGGAAGAACAGCCTCGCGAGGGTCTGTTCTTCGCTGGGGCAATGAACTGCTGGGAGGAGTCCAGTCACCCTCTTCTCTCTCTCCGATTGTTGATCTACAACCTCCAACCTCTTACCTAGCTGCCTTCCATCCTGCAGGTGGCTGGTCCTATTTATAGAGGCCCTGGTCCTCTTCCCAAATATCGAGCGGGAAGGGAGCCAACAATGGCGGGCTAATTTGAAAGGGGACAACTAGTACCAGTTATCCTGACAAAAGTAGTCTTCGCCTGCACAAAGCCCTGGTGGTGACGCCGTCTTGGGCTCCACGATGACCTCCATCGTGCAGTCCTTCTGGTCTTGGTCTTGTTGCACCGAAATGGCAACCTTTGCTTGATGCCTCGGTACTCCACGGCTGCGCTTGCCCCCTTTGCACCAAAGGGGAAAGGAGGACACTGCGTGGGCTGGCACCCGCCTGGCGCCCTTGGTCGTCATGGCTTGCATCACGGACACCTCGTGAGGTACCCCTCCTTGATCTCTCCGCCTCCTCGCGAGCCAGCCTAATGAGGCCATGCCTGAGGAAGCTCCGCGTCATCCGCCCCGCGAGGCTCGGCCGCTCGTGAGGGTCTTGGGTATGTGTTGGTGCGCCGTGCTGGGCCCCCCTTTGAGCCACGCCGCAGGCCGCAAGCAGGCAAGTCTGGGGACCCCTGTTCCCAGAACGCCGACAGTAGCCCCCGGGCCCAAGGCGTGCCCGGACTTGGCCGTGCAGGGAGGCGGAAGGGCAAGAGCGAAGCGCCGCGGACCCTAACAGCTTGCGCTCTTGGGCGCCGCGTGGCGGTTGATTGGACGTGGGCGCCTTAGCAACCGCGCGAGTTGATAAAGGAGCGGCATCCGCCTAGGCTTTGCTTTTTGCTTTCCCCGGTTGCTGCTCAGATCCCCTTTCTTGCGCCTCTCCTTCCTTCCTCCAAAATTTCCAGATCTGCTCCGACCGTGTGACCCAGGAAGCCATGGCGCCTCGTCAGCCCCTGGCCGTAGCTTGGTACTCGTCTTCCCTGGACTCGCCGAACGTGTCGGAGGAGAGCCGTGCCCGGTTGCGCCGGATGGCGATGGCGCGGGGCATCGACGGGGCGAAGGTGTTCAAGGCCGGCTCCGCCACCCCTGAGGGTCAAGGGAGCACCTTCTATCCGTTCTTCGTAAGTGCCGTTGCCGCTGGCCTGGTGCCTCCCTTCTCCGAGTTCTTCTTCTCTGTCCTCCGCCATTATAAGCTACAGGCTCTGCATCTCCACCCCAACTCCGTCCTTCTCCTGGCAATCTTCGCCTATTACTGCGAGGCTCACGTAGGGGTGCAGCCCTCAGTGGCCTTGCTGCGCCACTACTTCTACCTCTGGACCTCTCGCGGTCCTGCTTCCGTGTGCGCGAGCTTCATCATGTACGGTGGCTCCATTGCCATTTCGAACCCCGGGAAAAGGAGAGGGCTTCATCATGTACTTTTGAGCTTGAGCCAATTCTTTGTCCTTAGCATTTTGAGGGTTCCACTTTCATATCCATGCCATGCCAATCATTGAGCTTTCCTGAAATAATCATCTTGAAATAGCATTAGCTCAATGAGCTATATGTTGTTATGAATTACCAAAACCACCTAGGGATAGTTGCACTTTCAATCTCCCCCTTTTTGGTAATTGATGACAACATATAGATCAAAGCTTCGACAAATGATAATAAGCATGAAATATATCGTCGCTTTGAGAAGTATGTGACAAATAAGAGCTCCCCCTAAATTTGTGCATATTTAAAATTTGCTTTGGACTGCAAATGCACAAGGAGTTAGAGTCATGGGTTACTCTTCCATGTCACATACATCTTGGTGAAGCGCTCAAAAATGATAAGATTGAAATACATGCACTCATCACCAAGAATAGTGAGTGATCACATAAGATAGATAGAATGATAATATTTAAGCAACCATTAAGCAAACATTAAGTGTAGCTTATGATCGAACACATGATCATCGATGTCTCACAAACATAAGGACGTAGTATCTCACACACAAGCAAATAAAGTTCGAAAAACCACCAAATAAAACAAGAGAGAATAAAAGCAACACTCTCTCTCGAAGCCTATGATCTATACAGTTTCTCCCCCTTTGGAAACAAGTTACCAAAAAGTTCCTAGAAAATGCATAGTACTAAGTCGACGCTCAGGCTTAATCTTCAGGTGGTAGTGGAGTCCGGAGCACTCCAAGGACGAAGCCTTCGGTAGACGTGATCGGAGTTGAGGCTGAAGTGGATGCTGGAGCTGGTGGAACTGAGGCTGTGGCTGGCGCAGACGTTGTAGCTCTGGTATCAGCAACTGGCAGTGCAGACGACCTCGGACCTCGTGGCACCCTGGCGAAAGCATCACTCATGGTCCTGCCTCTCCTCTCATTCACGTCCTCCTGGAGCTGCTCCACGGCAGTCTGTATCTCTATCACCTTGATGTCCAAGTCATAGAACCTCTATTCCATGATCCTCTCTAAGCTTGCCTGGTTCTGAGTCAGGGTGGCAAGTCCTTGCTCAATCCGCAGGGTGGACGCAATCAGGTAACCAAGCTGCTCTTGTTTGGTTTTCAGGAAGTAATCAGATGCCTCCGCTTGAGTAGGCATCCTGGCAGCTTTCTCCTTCTTCGCCTTCTCCTTCTGAGCTTGTGCATGGGCAGATGATGGCTCATTCTCAGTCATGACCACTTGGTTATCTTCAAAATCTGGACGGATGGGCAGGTGTTCCTTATCCAAGAGGTATATGCCCGTGCCCATCTTGGAGTTGATGAGCTCCTGAATCTGTGGGGCATATCCACAGCTCCTCTTCTGGTCTGCTGCTGTCCTCTTGATTGTTTCCACTATGAGACTCATGACTTTGAACTTTTGAGGCACGTCAAATACATGAAGCAAATTGATCACATGACCTCTGATCATCTTGTGATCTCTAGACTTGGGCAACAGGGTGTGCCTTAGAATCCAGTTGATAGTGGGCAGTCCTGACAGAAGATAGTGCACTGAGCCAAACTTGAACGTGTCAAGTGCTTCATTCAGAATCTCCTTGTACATGTTGGACATAGTGTTGTGGTCCATCTTCTTCTTGGCATGAATGTCCAAGTCATCTGCTTGATCCTCTGGGGCATTGTTCAACTTCGCCCATTCCTCAACAGTTGATTGGTACCTTGTACCCTCTGACATCCAAGTGATCCTTCCATACAGATAGAAGTGTGTTGTGGAGTAGAATTGCATGATTAGCTCCTCGTTCCACTTTGTGAGCTTCTTCCCAACAATGTCTGCCACTCCACATGCACTAAAGCTGTCATATACTCCAGGCTAGTGTTCCTCATTTTCCTTCATGTAGGTCCAGTCGACCCATCTCATGTCACATACAATTGGCTTCTTGTCAAGCAGAACTGTCTCATAGAAATCCTGCTGCTCCTTGGTATGAAACCTGTAGTCCACTGCAGTCCTTCTCCTAGAAGCATACGGATCTGCTTCTCTCCACTTCCTCAGCCTTGAATGTCTCCTGAGCTTCATATCCTCAGCCACAGGATAAGCATCGTTGTGGTCTGGGATCTTGGGCTTGAGCTTCCTAAGGACATGGTCTTCTTCTTCCTCTGCAACTTCAGGCACTGGGGCCTTGTTCTTTTCAGTGGCTGGGATGCTTCTTGTGTTTCTCTTTGGTGCACTCTTAGGCTGTGATGCAGCCTTGGGTGCTTCCTTGGGCTTGGATGCAGTTGTCCCTGACCTTATGGCATCTCCCATAAGTTTGGCTGCCTTGGGTGCTGGTGCAACAACCTCTTCTTCTTCCTCCTCATCTACAATGATGGAGGCCTTCCCAAGCACTCTGGCTACAGTCTTCTTCACTCTTTCTTTCCTCTTTTTCCCTCAGCAGCAACGGGCTCAATAGGAGTAGGCTTCACAGTTGAAGCTCTAGCCTTTGACATGGGCTGCCTGCCTGCTGGCATTTTGATTTTTAGGCCTGGCTTTGTGACTGCTGCTGGCTCAGCTCTCTTTGATGTGGCCTCTTCCTCTGCCACATAGTCTTCATCTTCAGAATCAGAAGTTCTCTTCTTCCTTTGTCTAGTGGCAGCTTTAGGCAGGTTGCTGGGTGTGCTCCTGCTGCCATCATCTGAGGAACTTGAGGGGCTAGTGCCCTCACTCAACTGTACTTGCTGCTCTGAGAGGTTTTGGCTGTCACTTTGGTCTGACATGATGCAAACTGACTGCTGACCCTGTGAACAGATTATAGTGAGATAGAGTGGATGAGCATCACAAAATGCAGAGATTTTTGCAAAAGAATAATTCAAAAACTTAGTTTTAGTTTCCCACTGAAATCATCTCGGATCTACCGATTTTCAAACTCGGTGACACCGAAGCAGTTTTGGCACCAGAACTAGTGAACTCGCTCAGACCGAGTCACAGTTTGGTGGCACCGAGACTGCTAGGGTTTCACAGAGTTCCAAAATCGGTCACACCGATAAGTAATTCTCGGTCAGACCGAGTTTTACTTGTGCAATGGCATAAGCCAAATTGGTGGGACCGAGTTTTTCAACTCGGTGGGTCCGAGATGGTTTCGGCGGAAACCTAACCCTAAAATTTTTGAATTAAACCTAATCTACGAGTTCATTGACTGGATAGGAGTTTATCAAACGTGGCAAGAATCATGATGATCACAATGTGCTAGGAATCGGATTGGAGAATAGCACAAAGATCGAGTCCATACCCTAGTTCGGCGGAGACTCGCTACGGCGGCAACGGCGGGGAAGAATTCCCGTTAACGGCGACGGAGACTAGCGACTGGAGGCTGCTGGCGGCGAGGAGGACGATCCGGAGACCCAGGAGGCAGAGCGAGCTATGCGCGGGCGAAGAGGTTTCGGAGAAATTTCCAAAATTCTGCCCGTCACTATATATAGCCTGACCCTGTCGGTGTGACCGAGTGGAACAACTCGGTGGCACCGAGATGCAAAACTGTATACAGTTATTGCAACTCGGTGTGACCGAGTGGTTCAAATCGGTTGCACCGAGATCGAAAACCTAGATCAACTTAATGATCTCGGTAGGACCGAAAGTATGGTATCGGTCAGACCGAGAATCACAGAGTGGTTCGAATCTGACTTGATCAAGTTTTGTGATGCAGCATGAATAGAGTTTGAGACGAGAAAAGCATAGATAGCTAGAGGAGGTTCTTAGGCATTCTTGTCCATCCACTTGGCAAAAGAAGATAAAGCCAAACAATCAAAACAACAAGTGGATGTCCTCGAATGAGTAAAATATGCAACCAACATGCTCACACAATAAGATGGCAAATGAAATATGTGACAAAGCATGCACAAACAATTCTAGCATCTATCAAGCAATTTGCGATGACTAGGTCATCTATATATGAGTATATTGACTTAGGAGTCAAGTGAGAACACTTGATCGTAGGTCATACTCATCGTTTAAGCTCAAGTGGGGTTACCACTTTTACATAAAGCATTGTTGTATTCACATCTTTAGAGTTGCTTTAGCTCAAGTCTTAGAGTAAAGCTCCCCCTAGATGTGATATCCCCCCTAAGAGGGATGAACTAACCTTGGGTTTTGTCGATGATGACTTCATGTAGATGTTGAAGATGTGGATGCTCAATGTTGATGTAGATCACTTGGAGCTATCCATTTGAGTGAATTGCACTTTCAATACCTACATGGGTTAGTCCCACAAGGAAGAAACAAGGATATCCATAGACATAGAGTGATGCATACACAAGATGATGTCCATGAAAACTTTAGGTTACATTGTCCCTTGTCTTACCAACAAGAGGGTTTGTGACTCCTTGAACTAGTGCATGATGTGGAAGTTGATTGCACTTGTTCTTGCCAAAATGATGAGAGTGAAATATGTTGGCGGAGTCACCCTCAAGAACTCTCTAGTTCTTCTTCTTTTGGATCCACACCATCTTGATGGGAATCCTTGGAGTTGTAGTCGTACTTGATGAAGTGGAACTTGACGTGGTCTTGGGAATCCACTTAACTAAGGTCTTAGGAGCTTCTTCAAATGCATCAATCTCCCCATGAAGCTTGTCCTCGCCTTTTTGCTTGTAGTCTTGTGGTGGAAGATCATCTTGAGCTTGTATCTCCTTGAAAGAGGTGTCATACTTCTCTTGTTGAGGAACAAACTTTGTCTTGGGGTACTGATCTTCATCCCATTCAACTCCATTGGCATTGAACTTTCGTTCAAAACCAACACCTTGATTCTTCCGGTGCATTCCTTGCTTGCGCACAATTTCCTCGAATTGCTTACTCCCGGCAAGGCTTTTATATACTCCTTTCTCTATAATCCCCTTCAATAAGCTATTTTCTTTCTCAAGTGTAACTTGGCTAAGAGAATCATTAGTGGAATCAAGAGAACTACTAGAAGCAACAATATTGGATTTAGCATGATCATTGTTACTACTAGAGGGAGAATCTTTCTTGTTCTTGTTACTAGATTTGACTTGCGGCATGTAAGTGGATAATAGTAAACGCTTGGCAATGTAAGAAGAACTTTTCTTGCGGAGATCATCATTGATTGCTTTTAAGAACTCATGCTCTTGCTCAAGATTGAGCTTTTCAAAGGGTAACTTCTCATGAGCTCTTAAAAGTTCTCGATGATCTTCGAAGATAGTTTCATGAGCTAACTTAAGAGTGTTTAGTTCTTTAGTTAGAGCCTCAATCTTCTCCTTATCATTGTCATTTGTTTTAGCATGATTAACATGATTAATTGATGTTTCATCATAGTACTCATCACTAGTGTTGTCAACAAGCAAGTCATCATCACCTAACAAGTCATCTTCATCACTATTAAAATCAACATACTCGGGGTGTGTTACCTTAGGACCTTTGGCCATGAAGCATCTTCCAATTCCTTCATTTGGTGAGTCAAATATGTCGTAGGAGTTGGTTGACACAAGTGCTAGACCGGAAACACCTTCATCTTGAGTATCTTCAGAGTCGGAGTGATAACTTCTCTCGGAGTGGCTGTCGGAGTCGGAGCCGGATACCCATTCACCAACATGAGCTTGATGTCTTCGTTTTGTGTAGCTCCTTGATGATTTTTCCTTCCTTTCCGAATCCTTGCTTCTCCGTGAGTATCTCCGTTCATAACGATCATCTCTACTCCTTCTCTCTCTTGGTGGTGATTCTTTGCTTCTTCTTTTTGGAGAATCTTCTCTTCTCTTGTAGGGAGCCGTACACTCATTGGAATAGTGTTCGGGTCTTCCACAATTATAGCAGTTTCGCTATCGACTAGAAGATCTTTTGTCATTGTAGGACCTTGACTTGAAGCTTCTATCTTTGCTTCTACTCTTGTAGAACTTGTTGAAGTTCTTCACCATTAAGCTCAATTCTTCATTGAAGTTTTGTTTCTCACTTGATGATGTGGGGACTTCACATGAGGCTTTGTAGGCACCACTTGATTTGTTGTGAAGTTCCTCTTTATCCTTGAGTGACATCTCATGAGCAACAATCCTTCCAATCACTTCCGTTGGCTTGAGATCTTTGTAATTGGGCATCATTTGAATCAATGTGCACACGGTATCATATTTCCCATCCAAGGCTCTTAGGATCTTCTTGATGATGAATCTATCGGTCAGCTCTTCACTTCCTAAGCCGGCAATCTCATTTGTGATGAGAGCAAGCCTAGAGTACATTTCGGTGACACCTTCACCATCCTTCATCTTGAACTTGTCAAGCTGACTTTGGAGCACATCCAACTTGGATTCCTTGACGGAGTCGGTACCTTCGTGCATATCAATCAAAGTGTCCCAAATTTCCTTTGCATTCTCAAGGCGGCTGATTTTGTTGAATTCTTCGGGGCACAATCCGTTGAAGAGAATATCACAAGCTTGAGCATTGTATTGCAACATCTTCAACTCATCCGCAGTAGCTTCACGGTTTTGTTCTCTCCCATCAAAGAACTCACCTTGCAAACCAACAAAAACAATAGCCCATATGGCAGGGTTATGTCCAAGAATATGCATTTTCATTTTATGCTTCCAACTAGCAAAATTAGTACCATCAAAGTAAGGACCTCTACGGTGATAATTTCCCTCGCTAGACGCGATACTCTCCTAGGTTGTGAAACCAAGGCTATGACCACCAAAAGCTATGGAGATCAAGGCAAATGGAGACCAAAGCTCTGATACCACTTGTAGGATCGAAAGTATGTCTAGAGGGGGGGGGGGTGATTAGACTACTTGACCAAATAAAAACTTAAGCTTTTCCCAATTTTAGTTCTTGGCAGTTTTTAGCTATCTTAGGACAAGTCAAGCAATCATTGCACAATTCAAGCAAGCATGCAAAGAGTATATTGGCAGCGGAAAGTAAAGCATGCAACTTGCAAGAATATAAAGGGAAGGGTTTGGAGAATTCAAACGCTATTGGAGACACGGATGTTTTTCCCGTGGTTCGGATAGGTGGTGCTATCCTACATCCACGTTGATCGAGACTTCAACCCACGAAGGGTAACGGTTGCGCGAGTCCACGGAGGGCTCCACCCATGAAGGGTCCAGGAAGAAGCAACCTTGCCTATCCCACCATGGCCATCGCCCACGAAGGACATGCCTCACTAGCGGTAGATCTTCACGAAGTAGGCGATCTCCTTGCCCTTACAAACTCCTTGGTTCAACTCCACAATCTTGTTGGAGGCTCCCAAGTGACACCTAGCCAATCTAGGAGACACCACTCTCCAAGAAGTAACAAATGGTGTGTTGATGATGAACTCCTTGCTCTTGTGCTTCAAATGATAGTCTCCCCAACACTCAACTCTCTCTCATAGGATTTGGATCTGGTGGAAAGAAGATTTGAGTGGAAAGCAACTTGGGGAAGGCTAGAGATCAAGATTCATATGGTTTGAATGGAATATCTTGGTCTCAACACATGAGTAGGTGGTTCTCTCTCAGAACATATGAATTGGAATGGTGTATGTGTTCTGATTGCTCTCTCCACGAGTGAAGAGGAGGTGGAGGGGTATTTATAGCCTCCACACAAAATCCAACTGTTACACACAATTTATCAATCTCGGTGGGACCGAATCAGAAAACTCAGTCAGACCGAAATAGTAAACCTAGTGACCGTTAGGAATTTCGGTGGGACTGACATGCAACTCGGTAGGACCGATTCGGTTAGGGTTTGTGCATAACGTAATCTCGGTGAGACCGATTGCACAAACTCGGTGAGACCGAGTTTGGCAATAAGCTAACCAGAGAGTTGGTCAAGCAAACTTGGTGGGACCCACTCGCTCTTTCGGTGAGACCGAAAAGTTACAAGAAGGAAACATAGAGTTTACTTTGCATTCTTGGTGGGACCGATTCGCTCTTTCGGTGAGACCAAAAAGTTACGAAAGGGAAACAGAGAGTTTGCAAGCCCATCTCGGTGAGACCGAGATCCTTATCGGTAGGACCGAATTGCTAGGGTTTGGAAGTGGCAAATGACAAGTGAAACTCGGTGGCGCCGGAATGAAAGAATCGGTATGACTGAGTTTGGCTTAGTGTTTAGGTCATTTGTGGCTATGGAGAAGTGGTTGAGGATTTTTGAGCATATCACCAAGCACATAAAGCAAGAGGCTCATTAAGCAACACCTCATCCCTCCTTGATAGTATTGGCTTTTCCTAAAGACTCAATGTGATCTTGGATCACTAAAATATAAAATGAAGAGTCTTGAACTTTTGAGCTTGAGCCAATTCTTTCTCCTTAGCATTTTGAGGGTTCCACTTTCATATCCATGGCATGCCAATCATTGAGCTTTCCTGAAATAATCATCTTGAAATAGCATTAGCTCAATGAGCTATATGTTGTTATGAATTACCAAAACCACCTAGGGATAGTTGCACTTTCAAGAAGAAGAGGTGCCGTGGACCGGCATCAAATAATCAAGCATGGTGGTTCTCACGCATAACCGGAAATAAATGCAAATGGGATACATGCCGCTGGGCCTGGCCCGAGCAACTTGGGGATCATGCAGCCCGAGGGGCGCCCCCAACAAGGTAAGCTAACAACATGAAATAAAAGGGATACACGCCGCAGGGACGGACCCACGCGGCCTGGGAATAATGCAGCCCTGGGGGGCGCTCCCAGTTGGAAATGAAACTTGAAAGATGTCACCTGATGACGTTGAGGACGAAGGAGTGTTGGTGTAGCAGACTCGATGGGCTGCGGAAGCCGATCCTCACGATCCCTGAGGCCCAGGGGCCTCGGGAGACTCCGGAGGCGCTGGCGGCTCCTCGCGGACCATCTCCATCTCCACCAGGGCTGCGGAATGCCTGGCCTCTCATGCCTCCGTGATGCCCCTCATGAGGCACTGGTACGTGGCAGCCTCGTTCGGCAAGCCGTAAGGCATGCGAACGTAGCTGTGGGGTGGACCTCCGTAGCGCCCCACTCACGAGGGCCAGAGGCGCTCCCGAGAGGCGACTCGGTTGAGCCCTGGTATGTCAATGTAGACGCGCAGCCCACCATCCTCGTCTGGATGGGGAGCCACTGCTGGTAGGCGGCGGCCGCCTTTCATGACTCTTGACTCCTGTAGCTCCTGAATGGCCTTGCTGACGAACTCCTGAGGGTCTGGCTCTCCTTGCCTTGCTCCTTCTTGAGGGAAACGTGCATCGAAACACGCCTCCATGTGGTGCCCAAGCGCCTCCCTCATGACCCTAGCTAGGTCGGTGGCCCTCCAGGGGAGAGCCCCGAGTCCTGCCTGAGGAGGGCGCCGGGCGCGCTTTCCTATGTGATGCAAGGAGGTTCCCCCTGGGCAGGCACGGGCCCAGAGGAGCCTGCCTCCTGAGGGGCCGGACGATGTCTTCTTCTTCTTGGGGGCGTTCTCGGGAAGCCTCCTGCTTCCGCGATCCGGGTCTTCCAGTGACGCGGCCTGAAAGGCTCGTTCCAGGGAGCACACCGCGTCCTTCTCTTCACAGGGCACGGTGATGACTCCGCCACTTCCTGGCATCTTGAGGACCTTGTAGCCGTGGTGAGTTACGGCCATGAACTTGGCCAGCGCTGGGTACCCAAGGATGGTGTTGTACGGCAGGTGAATGTGAGCGACGTCGAAGTCGATGAGCTCGATGCGGTAGTTGCCACGTTCCCCGAAGGTGATAGGGAGGCGGAGCTGCCCAATCGGGACCATGGAGCCATCGGTGATTCCGGAGGACGGCTTGGTTGGCTGAAGCTGGCTGTAGGGCACTTGGAGATTGTTGAATGTTTTCATGGACAGGACATTGAGCCCTGCCCCGCCATCGATGAGGGTCTTGGTGACCACCACGTTGCTGATGATTGGGGAACAAAGCATCAGGAGGACTCCGGCTGTAGCCGCACACTTGAGCTGATCTGCTGAGCTGAACGTGATGGCGCACGCCGACCACCTGACAGGGTGCATGGCTTCGAGCCTCGAGAAGACTGCATTCACTTCGCGGGCGAACTGCTTGAAGATGCGTTGAGAGGCTGGGGCTTGAGCCCCGCCGAGGATGCAGGCGATCGCGCACGGCTCCTGGAAGCCCCCCAGCCCCCTCGTCCTGGTGGTGGTCCTCGTTTCTCCTTGGCTGCGGCGGCAGCGGAGGGAGGCCTGCGTTGCCTTGCGGGCGATCCTTGCGAGGCTGATCCCTCTAGTCTCCCTCGCGAGGCGGGTCTTGCTAGCGATCCTCGCAAGGTTGATCGCGCCACCCTTGGCGCGGGCCACAGTCTTCCCAGCGTCCTGCGTTCCTTCCTCCTCCTCGACCGTAGCCCCGATCACCGCGGTCGGGGCGACGGCCGATCCTTCCTTCTCGCATGGCTTGGAGCTCTTGACATTCGTTGGTGTTGTGGGTGTGGGGGTCGTGGTACACACAATACCGGCTGGCCTTGGAAGGTTCGGGCTGATCTCTGCCCCGCTTGGTGTCTGGTTCTGCCGCGAGCACGGCAGCCTCCTTGCGCTTCACATCCTTGGCCTTGGGCTTCTTCTCTTCTGGGTCTGCGGCAGGAAGCTCGAGGAGGGAGAGACGCCCTTCCTCAGCCCTGGCACACTTGGTTGCCAAGTTTAACATCTCCAAGGAAGTGCACAGGTCTTCATGCATCGCCCGCTCCTCCTTCATCTTGACATCGCGCACGCCGTCGGAGAAGGCTGAGATGATGGCCTCCTCAGTCTCCTTGGGAATCTTGAGGCGTGCGTTGTTGAAGAGCTGGATGTACTTCTGCAGGGTCTCCCCGGGTTGTTGCTTGATGCAGCTCATGTCGCTCATGGCGGGTGGCTGGTCGCGAGTACCTTGGAAGTTGGCGATGAAGCGGGTGCGCATCTCGTCCCAGGAGGAGATCGTGCCTGGAGCTAGGTTTAGGAGCCAGGTGCGGGCCCCGTCCTTGAGCGCCATTGGGAACCAGTTCACCATGACCTTCTCGTCTCCGTTGGCAGCTTCGATGCCCAGCTCGTAGAACTGGAGGAACTCCGCAGGGTCAGCCGTGCCGTTGTAACAAGGAGGCAGGTCTGTCTTGAACTTGCCGGGCTACGCGACGCTGCGTAGCTCGGTGGTGAAGGCGCGGCAGCCTGCTGTGGCCACGGGAGGCCTTGGGTGACGGAGAGCTTGGTCTTGCATGTCCCCACGCGCTGCAGCTAGGAGTAGCGCGGGGTCTTGACGCGCGGGAGCAGGAGCATGGTCGCGACGTGCTGGAGCAGGGAGCGCCCGGGCAGCTTCTTGCGGGCGAGGGACTTCTTGGCAACTCTGCTCTTGCTGCGCTGGCACCTGACGGAGCGGGTTCTGCCCAGGGGCCACGTGCCTTGGAGCCATGGCGCCTTCCTGAGGAGGAGGCGGCCGGGGCGCCGCCGGAGCTTCGTCGCCCGCGCGGGGCGGGGTGCGGTGCAGCGGAACGGACGGTGCAGGAGAGCCCCCTGCGGCACGGACGAGCTCGGCGACGCGGTCGAGCCATTCTTCATAGACGTCGTCGACGGGACGGTAGCGCAGGAGCTCGTTCGCCGGGATGTGCGCAGCTCGAGCCTCCATGGGCGCGCGGAGCGCGCGGGATGAAGAACCAGCTGGGGTGAGCGAGGGAGTTTCGGTGCGGCCGTCTTGCCGCATGGACAGATGCTGAGACAATGCTTGTTGCTCGTCCCCCGCCGGGCCGGTGGCGGCGTTGATGGCAGGTGACGGGGAACGACGAGGACGCCCGCCGACAAGGGCCGTCTGGGCGACGCGGGAAGCGAGGGCGGCCCGGCGCTTGGCGTGGGCCCAACGAGCGTCAGACATGGGCGTGATGGTCGGAGGAGAACGGGGTGGTGGAAGACAAATTCCGGCGCACCCCTACCTGGCGCGCCAAATGTCGGATTTCGGGTTCCGGCAGACCCTTGAGGTTCGAACACTGGGGTGTGCGCGGAGATTTCGCCTCCTACCTACCTGCACCCCTCCACCTCGCTAAGATCTAAGCTATGAAAAGAACAACACAAGAGACACAGGATTGATATTGGTTCGGGCCACCGTTGTGGTGTAATACCCTACTCCAGTGTGTGGTGTGGTGGATTGCCTCCTGGGCTGATGGTGATGAACAATACAAGGAAGAACAGCCTCGCGAGGGTCTGTTCTTGGCGGGGGCAATGAACTGCTGGGAGGAGTCCAGTCACCCTCTTCTCTCTCTCTCCGATTGTTGATCTCCAACCTCCAACCTCTTACCTAGCTGCCTTCCATCCTGCAGGTGGCTGGTCCTATTTATAGAGGCCATGGTCCTCTTCCCAAATATCAAGCGGGAAGGGAGCCAACAATGGTGGGCTAATTTGAAAGGGGATAGCTAGTACCAATTATCCTGACAAAAGTAGTCTTCACCTGCACAAAGCTGTGGTGGTGACGCCGTCTTTTGCTCCACGATGACCTCCGTCTTGCAGTCCTCCTGGTCTTGGTCTTGTTGCACCGAAATGGTAACCTTTGCCTAATGCCTCGGTACTTCGCAGCTGCGCTTGCCCCCTTTGCACCAAAGGGGAAAGGAGGACACTACGCGGGCTGGCACCCGCCTGGCGCCCTTGGTCGTCATGGCTTGCGTCACGGGCACCTCATGAGGTACCCCAGCTTGATCTCTCCACCTCCTCACGAGCCAGCCTGATGAGGCCGTGCCTGAGGAAGCTCCGCGTCATCCGCCCCGCGAGGCTCGGCCCCTCGCGAGGGTCTTGGGTCTGTGCTGGTGAAGATGGGCCGTGCTGGCCCCCCCCCCCTTTGAGCCACGCCGCTGGCCGCAGGTAGGCAAGTCTGGGGACCCCCGTTCCCAGAACACCGACAATTTGAACCTATTATGTTTTCATGAATATATTTGTGTTCTTGATCCTATGTTGCAAGTTATAGTCACCTACTACGTATTATGATCCGGCAACCCCGGAGTGATAATAGTCGGGACACTTCCCGGTGATGACCGTAGTTTGACGAGGTCATGTATTCACTAAGTGCTAATGCTTTGGTTCGGTACTATATTTAAAGGAGGCCTTAGTATCCCTTAGTTTCCAATAGGACCCCGCTGCCATGGGAGGGTAGGACAAAAGATGTCATCCAAGTTCTTTTCCATAAGCATGTATGACTATATTCGGAATACATGCCTACATTATATTGATGAATTGGAGCTAGTTCTGTGTCACCATATGTTATAACTATTGCATGATGAATGCCATTCGACATAATTATCCACCAGTGATCCATTTCCTATGAGCTTTTCACATATTGATCTTTGCTAAGTTACTTTTCCGTTGCCACTGTTACGATTGTTACAAAACTCCTACTGTTACTTTTGCCACTTTTACCATTACTTCCATACTATTTTACTACTAAATACTTTGCTATAGATGTTAAGTCTTTCAAGTGTGGTTGTATTGACAACTTAGCTTCTAATACTTGAGAATATTCTTTGGCTCCCCTTGTGTCTAATCAATAAATTTGGGTTGAATACTCTACCCTCGAGAACTGTTGCGATCCCCTATACTTGTGGGTTATCAAGACCTTTTTATGGCGCCATTGCTAGCTAGGGAGCATAGCTCTATTCTCTGAGTCACTTGGGATTTATATCTGCTGATCACCATGAGGAATTTGAAAGATCAAAGAACCAAGTTTTTTCCCTCAACTACGAGGGGAGGTAAGGAACTTCCATCTAGCTCTGCACTTGATTCACTTTCCGTTTTAAGTAAACGTGCGACACCTACACCTGCTATTGATTTTGATATGTCACATGTTATTGATGATGCCACTTCTTCTATGCATGATGCTTATGATGAAATTACTTCTCTCCTTGATAATACCGTGCCACTTGGTGAATTTCTTGATGAACAACTTGCCAGGGTTAGAGAAAATGAAATTACTAAAACTGATGATATTATTGAAACTTAAGATTATGATTCTCCCCCTACATATGAATTGCCTGTTGTACCTAAGGATTATATTATGGATGAGGAAACTGCTATAGACTTTCTTGCTTGTAATGATAAAGATGATCTTAAGAAACTGTTAGCTAAGCTAGAAGAAAAGTCTTTTAATGCTGGAATGCAATATGATCCTAAGTTTGCTACCTCACATATCTTTGTTACTGATAAGGATTATGAATTCTCTATCAATCCTGAGTTAATTACTTTGGTTGAATCTGATCCTTTCTATGGTTATGAATCTGAAACTGTTGTGGCACACCTTACTAAATTGAATGATATAGCCACCCTATTTGCTCATGAGGAAAAAATTCGCTATTACTATATTCTTAAGTTGTTTCCTTTCTCATTCAAGGGTGATGCTAAGTTATGGTTTAATTCTCTTGCTCCTGGTTGTGTGCGTAGTCCCCAGGATAAGATTTACTACTTCTCTGAAAAATATTTCCCTGCTCATAAGAAACAAGCTGGTTTAAAGGAAATATTTAACTTTGTGCAATTTGAAGAAGAGAGTCTCCCACAAGCTTGGGGGAGGCTTCTCCAATTACTTAATGCTTTGCCTGATCATCCTCTCAAGAAAAATGAAATACTTGATATCTTTTATAATGGACTAACCAATGCTTCCACAGACCACCTGGATAGTTGTGTTGGTTGTGTTTTTAGGGAATGAACTATTGAGCTAGCTGAATTGCTATTGAATAATATATTTAGTAATGATAATGATAATGATTGGACACTTCCCGAACCAACTCCTAAGCCAACACGAAAGAAAAGGGGTATTATATTTCTCATTCCTAAATATATGCAAGAGGCAAAGAAATCTACAAAAGAAAAAGGTATTAAATCTGAAGATTTTAGAATTTACCGCCTATTGAAGAAATACATGGTCTTGATAACTCGACATAGGTAGTAGAGGTAAACTCTCTCCATAGATTTGATGAAGGTGATGTTCCTCATAATAAGTCTGCTAGTTAGTGCTTGCATGAGTTTGATAATTTTATTGTTAAACAAGAAAACTTCAATGCTTATGTTAGTAGACAATTGAAACGTAATGTTTATGTGCTTGACCACTTGGGTGATTGTATGAGTAGAACTGTTAATGATCTTAAGCTTATTAGTAAACATTCTTCCATGGTTACAACTCAAGTAGAACAAGTACTCAAGGCACATGATGATTTTCTTAATGAGTTGAATAGTAAGAATAATGATAATGTTGTTAGGGTTATGACTAGAGGTGGCAAGATGACTCAGGAACCTCTGTATCCTGAGGGTCATCCTAAGAGAGTTGAGCAAGATTCTCAAAGGATTAATACTGATGCACCTAGTCCTAGTAATAAAAAGAAAAGGAAAACTGGTAAGACTTTGCATGCTTCTAGTGAACATGTCGTAGATACACCTAAGAATCCTAATGATATTTCTATTTCTGATGCTAAGACACAATATGGTGATGAACATGAACCTAGTGATAATGTTACTAATGATGTTCATGTCGATGCTCAACCTAGTAATGATAATGATGTAGAGATTGAACATGTTGTTCATCTTGATAACCCACAATCAAAGAATCAACATTATGATAAGAGAGACTTTGTTGCTAGGAAACATGGTAGAGAAAGAGAACCATGGGTTCAGAAACCCATGCCCTTTCCTCCTAAGCCATCCAAGAAAAAGGATGATGAGGATTTTGAGTGCTTTGCTGAAATGATTAGACCTATCTTTTTGCGTATGCGTTTGACTGATTGCTTAAAATGCCTCCTTGTGCTAAGTATATGAAAGATATTGTTACTAATAAAAGAAAGATATGGAAGATGAGATTTCTACCATGAATGTTAATTATACTTTTAAGGGTTGAATACCAAAGAAACTTGGAGATGCGTGAGTACCAACTATACCATGCTCTATTAAAAAAGCTATGTTAAAACTGCTTGATGTGATCTTGGCTCCGGTGTTAGTGTTATGTCTTTATCTTTATATCATAGACTTGAATTGAATAAGTTGACACCTACTAAAATTTCTTTGTAAATGGATGATAAATCAACTGCTATACCCATCGGCATTTGTGAGGATGTGCCTGTGGTGGTTGCAAACATTACTATCTTAACGGACTTTATTATTCTTGATATTCCTGAGGATGAAAGTATGTATATCATCCTTGGTAGACCCTTTTTGAATACTGCATGGGCTATTATTGATAGCAACAAAGGCAATGTCACTTTCCATGTTAATGATAATGAGCATACGGTACACTTTTCGAAGAAACAACCACAAGTTCATAGTATCGATTCTATCGGAAAAATTTCAACTATTACTATAGGAGGTTTTGAATTCCCTCTTCCTACTTTCAAAAAGAAATATGATATTCTTATTATTGGGGACATGCATATCCCCGTTGAGGTAACCTAGTGTTATTCGAAAATTCTCCGGTTTCATGTCATTCGGAAGTAGTTTGTTAATAAGACTTGATCAACCTTGTTAATGGATTCCTTTTGATGGGCATGAGATGGATGGATCTAGAAAGCACAACATTGTGTACCTGCCTTTTACTTTCTATTATTTAGAATAAATAAAGAAAAAACAATATTTTTGTCTGTTTTTTGAATTATTCATGAAATAAAAAATGTCCTTAAAAGAAAAGTTCACCAAATGCCCTAAAAATTTAGTATGATTTTTTATAGAATGTTTGAGAATTTCTGTCCCCGAACATGCACCAGGGGGATGCACCAGTGGGCCACAAGGGTGGAGAGCGCGCCCTACCCCCAGGGTGCGCCCCTTGCCTTGTGGTTCCCACGTGGGCCCCCTCCACTTATTCCAGCACCCATCCACTTCGTATTCCTCTAGAAACAATCATCCCATAGCTCAAACCCGTGTTCTTGCTCATTTTGCTGCGATTTTTTATCTAATTGCTCAAATCTCCATTTGCAAAACCGTTATGGGGGATTGTTCTTCGGTATGTGACTCCTCCAATGGTCCAATTAGTTTTTTATTCTAGTGCTTTATTTAATGCAAATTTTTGTTGCTATGGTGAACCTGTTCTTGAGCTTGCATGTCAAATTTATATGGTCCAAAGTAGTTTTGATGCATGATTTAGCCTCTAGACACTTGTAGAGGTAGTTGCTATCAATATTGTTGAGTTTGGTTCACTTTTATTTGAGTCACTAAAAATTTCAGAAGTTTTCAGAGGAAGAAAATTATGAGGATATTGTTGAGAGGCTCTTCAAGCCGGGTTTCGAAGGAAAAAGAAATTGAGGAGAAGGACAAGCCCAAGTACAGTCTTCCTCGCACTTCAGAGGTTCAGCCATGTGAATGGCCATGTGGTGCATTCTTGGAGGCGGCTAGAATTTATGAGGATTCCTATTATTTGGTTGGGAATGCAGGCATCACCGACTTTCTCCACGATAAGTGTCATTAGTACCTCCTACTCACTAATACTTTCGTGCAAAATTTTCACTTTCATGCTAGGAGATCACCATCCACGGTAGAGTTTCACTTATATGATGAGCATAAGGAGATGATGCTTTATGACTTTTGTGGGGTTTGTAAACTACCTTTTGAGGGTAGCGTCGAGGAACCATGTCCTAGATATGTGGAAGATTTTATTGACGAAGTTACCGTAGGGGAAGGGAGAGAGGTATCGAAAGTGAGAGTGTCTAGTTTACATTTTCCTATTCTGCGCTACTACTCATTATTTGTTGGGAGATGTTTAATTGGTCGCGGGGACAGTGGAGGCCTTAGTGCTCCCGACCTTGCCATTTTGCGCGATGCTTTTACTTTGTGATAGAACTTTCAGTTTAAGCGCTATGGTTGCTAGACGGTTGAGTTTAAACCGTACAAAGGGTCCTATTTTCAGAGGTATCTTCGCCTCCCATATTGCTAGACGCTTCGAGATACCCATTAGGCACGATGAAAAGGAGGAGAAGCTGCTGCCCAGTCTATAGTTAGATTATGAAAGCATGGTAGCACATAATTTTATTCGCTGTGATAAGGAAAAGAGACTCATTTATAACCTGGTATTTAGCGAGGATACTTTTCACATTATTACCTTGCCTGCACCTGCTTTGTTCGATATTCATTCAGGCAGGTACTTTGTTTTGCCTGTGGACATTCATGCATACTACGAAGGGACGTGATCCCTAGTTCTTGAGCCAGAACCATCACTTGATCCATATCAACACTCTATTTATCAGTGGGAGCCACAGGAGCTCGCGAACCAGTGGAACCACCAGGATCGTCCTCGGTACACCAGAGAGGGCTACTTTGATCCATGGGCATAGACCAACTTAGGCCAAAAGCCTAAGCTTGGGTGAGTATGTATTTCTCACCGACATTACATTCATGTTCACACACTCACTTCAGTTATCGGTGTTCATACTTTTTCATTGTATTATCCATGTTAGTTTATTTATTTGCCTCACTTTCTTGTTGTGGGTTTGAATTTTTTTGAGAAAAAACAAAAAAAATAGTTTTAGTTTAGTTTACTTTCCATGATCATTTAGTTCTATTATTAAAAGAAAACTAAAAAAGATTTCTCTTTCTTCTTTTTGCTGTTGAGATCTTTCCTGTGTAAATAGTTTTCTCATTCTTGTTTTACTTTCTTTAGGAAAAATAAAAACTCCAAAAACATTTCAGTGTGTTTCTTTGAATTTCTTTTCTTTTCTTTGCGGGTCGAGAGGATAAGACCATGATGAAAATGTTGAGTGGCTCTCATATGCATTATTGTTGATCTAACAGAGAGCCCATATTACCTTGTCTTCTCCTTTGAATAAATGTTTGCAGATTCCAGCTTAGTCCAATACACGTGCACCATTATTATTATTATTATCCACAGCGTTCGGTCGTGCAAGTGAAAGGCAATAATGACGATATATGATGAAGTGATTGAGATGAGGAAAAGCTGGTATGAACTCGACCTATCTTGTTTTTGTAAATATGATTAGTTCATCGTCCCTGATTCAGCCAATTATGAATGAAACATGTTTGCAATGACAATTAGATATTATAGTTACTCATGCCATGCTTAATCAGCTAGGAGTTTGTAATGGTTTACCTTGTGTGCCAACATGCTTTTAAAATGGTTGTGATGTAGTATGATAGGATGGTATACTCCTTATGATTCGAGTGGCTTGACTTGGCACATGTTCACGCATGTAGTTGAAACAAAATCAACATAGCCTCCATGATATTTATGTTCATGGTGATTTATATCCTACTCATGCTTGCACTCAATGTTGGTTAATCTCAATGCATGTTTATGACCGATGTCGCTCTCTAGTTGGTCGCTCCCCAGTCTTTTTCTAGACTTCACTTGTACTAAGCGGGAATACTGCTTGTGCGTGCACTTCCATAAACCCAAAGTTGTTCCATAAGAGTCCACCATACCTACCTATATGCAGTATTTACCTATTGTTCCAAGTAAATTTGCATCTGCCAAACTCCAAAACTTCAAATGATAATCTGTTTTGTATGCTCGAATTGCTCATGTAGCAACTAGGGCTGTTAATATCTTCCATGCTAGTTGGGTTATTCTCACGATGAGTGGACTCCGCTCATCATTCATGACAAAATGGCTGGTAACTGGGATGCCCAGCCCCATGCTCAATCAAATGAAAATATAATTGCAAACAAAACTCCCCTAGGGCTGTTGTTAGTTGGACGGTACTCGTTTTTTCAGACCGGCTATGGAATGTGCTTGGTGGTGGTGGGGGAGTATAAACTTTACCATTCTGTTTGGGAACCACCTATAATGCATCTAATATGGAAGATACCAAGATCTCTTGGTTGTTATGTTGACAATGAAAGCATACCGCTCAAAATATTATTTATCTCTGTTTCTAAAACTCGAACTCTGGCACCTCTGCAATCCCTGCTTCCCTCCGCGAAGGACCTATCTATTTACTTTTATTGCTGAGTCATCATCCTCTTATAAAAAGCACCAGTTAGAGAGCACCACAGTCCTTTGTATGCATTGTTATTAATTTATATCAAGTATGACTGTGAATGGATCTCTTTTACCATGAATTACAATGTCTGGTCAGTCCTGGATCTTCAGGGGTGCTCTGCATTTATGTTTTGCGGTCTCAGAAAAGGCTAGCGAGATACCATCTTGTTATATCATATCATGATTGTTTTGAGAAAGTGTTGTCTTCCGAGATTTATTATTATTTCTCGCTAGTTCATTCTACCATTAATATGAGTAAATATGAGACCTAAATGTTATTGTGAATATGGTTAGTTCATAATCTTTGCTGAAAACTTGAATGATGGCTTTACATATTTGCAACAACAAGATCAAACAGAGTTTGTAAATTTTTTTCTTTATCACTTTCAGTTTGTCAACTGAATTGCTTGAGGACAAGCAATGGGTTAAGCTTGGGGGAGTTGATACGTCTCCATCGTATCTACTTTTCCAAACTCTTTTGCCCTTGTTTTGGACCCTAATTTGTATGATTTAAATGAAACTAACTTGGACTGATGTTGTTTTCAGCAGACTTGCCATGGTGTTATTTTTGTGTAGATATAAAAGTTCTCGGAATGACCCGAAACTTGACGTAGATTATTTTTGGAATAAATAAAAAATATTGGCGAAAGAATCAACCAGAGGGGACCCACCACATGTCCACAAGGGTGGAGGGCGCCCCCCTTAGGGCACACCCTCCTGTCTTGTGGGTCCCACGAGGCTCCACCGACCTCAACTCCAACTCCATATATTCACGTACGGGGAGAAAAAACTAGAGAGAAGGATTTATCACCTTTTTACGATATGGGGCCGCCTCCATCTCCTATTCTTCCTCGGGAGGGCAGATCTAGAGACCGTTTTGGGCTCCAGAGAGGGGAAATCATCGCCATCATTATCACAAACCTTCCTCCATCACCAATTTCATGATGATTACCGTCGTGCGTGAGTAATTCCATCGTAGGCTTGCTGGACGGGGATGGGTTGGATGAGATTTACCATGTAATCAAGTAAGTTTTGTTAGGGTTTTATCCCTAGTATCCACTATGTTCTAAGATTGATGTTGCTATGACTTTGCTCTGCTTAACGCTTGTCACTAGGGCCCGAGTGCCATGATTCCAGATTTGAACCTATTATGTTTTCATGAATATATTTGTGTTCTTGATCTTATCTTGCAAGTTATAGTCACCTACTACGTGTTATGATTCGACAACCTCGGAGTGACAATAGTCGGGACACTTCCCGGTGATGACCGTAGTTTGAGGAGTTCACGTATTCACTAAGTGCTAATGCTTTGGTCTGGTACTCTATCAAAAGGAGGCCTTAATATCCCTTAGTTTCCAATAGGACCCCGCTTCCACGGGACGGTAGCACAAAAGATGTCATGCAAGTTCTTTTCCATAAGCACGTATGACTATATTCGGAATGCATGCGTACATTATATTGATGAATTGGGGCTAGTTCTGTGTCACCCTATGTTATAATTTTTTTCCTGATGAATGCCATCCGACATAATTATCCATCATTGATCCATTGCCTACGATCTTTTCACATATTGATCTTTGCTAAGTTACTTTTCCATTGCCACTTTTATGATTGTTACAAAACTGCTACTCTTACTTTTGCCACTATTACCGTTACTTCCATACTATTTTGCTACTAAATACTTTGCTGCAGATATTAAGTCTTTCAGGTGTGGTTGAATTGAAAACTCAGCTGCTAATACTTGAGAATATTCTTTGGCTGCCCTTATGTTGAATCAATAAATTTGGGTTGAATACTCTACCCTCGAAAACTGTTCCGATCCCCTATACTTGTGGGTTATCATACTAGCGCACAGACCTCACCGCCCCACCCTAATCCCACCGCCGGCTAGGGCTTCCCTCTACTCACCCACACCCCATGTTATTCTCCGGCGATGGTAGCCTCACACCACAACAGAACCAGTGAACCCTTGTACTCCCCTCCGTGTGGGTATCGTTCCCTTAGCATGCGTCGCTATCGTCCACCGCCTTGGTGCTACCGATGTGAAGTGGTAAACATTTTCAACGAACGACAGCCATCGAAAGACGATTGTACACGGTGAGGCTGATAGCTGGACCCACCAGCTACATCTTCGCACGCAAGGAAGTGCCTCCTTATTACACGCAAAAATATGGTTCCTCTCCCTGATAGCTGGGACCCACCACATATATCTACGCACGCAAGGAACTGCCTCCTTATCCTCCCTGGCGGCTGGGACCCACCCGGTCGAACCGTATGTAGGGTTGTATGTATGGTCACGAAAGTGTACGTACATACTGGTCGATCGATCTATCTCCAATGATGAACCATGGCCGAGCAAGTAGCTGCACTTGTCATAGTAGAGCCCCCAATGTCGCAGTTCAGGTAGTCCCTTCTAAACTTTGTACACTTATGTACATCCACATGCCAAAAATTATGGCCACGTACATACATATGGGCGGGGTCTCAAACTCCTAGATACTCGCGCATACGTACGGCCAGGGCTCGTGTACATGGTGAGGCAGCGGATGGCAGCAACGGCGTCCTATTCATTGGCACAAAACCGGCTGGGTCGGAAGTGAGAAACAATGTCCTGTTCATCGGGAGGCAACAGACTGGGTGGGAATGCGTCCTGTTCAATGGGAGCCAACCGGCTTGGACGGAATAGCCGAAACAAGGTCTAGCATACCGCAGTATGGAGGAAACGGCCTTCTGTTTGATCGACTACGGTCGAAATGGGATCCTGTTCATCGGGAGGGGTCTGGCGTACCGCAAAACGGAGGAAACTGATTTCCGTTCGAGCTCCTATGGTCGACACGGGGTCCTGTTCCTTGGGAGGGGTGTGGCGTACTGCAAAACTGGACTCTACGGGCAACTGTTCATCCACTGTCGACTTCCTCCAGCCTCCACCTGCTACTGTTCTTCCACCATGTCTTCCTCCTACCTCCATGCTACCTCTTGAGCATGCATTGGTTTTCCCTTGAAGAGGAAAGGGTGATGCAGCAAAGTAGCGTACGTATTTCCCCTCAGTTTTTGAGAACCAAGGTATCAATCTAGTAGGAGACTACACGCAAGTTGCCTACTACCCGCACAAACAATCTAGAACCTTCCAACCAACGCGTTAAAGGGGTTGTCAATCCCTTCACGACCACTTGCAAAAGTGAGATTTGATAAAGATAATAAGATAAATATTTTTGGTATTTTTGTTGTATAGATTGGAAAATAAAGTTTGCAAAATAAATAGTAAACTAGAACTATAGATCGGAAACTTATATGGTGTAAAGTAAACCTGGGGGCCATAGGTTTCACTAGTGGCTTCTCTCATGATAGCATATATTACGGTGGGTGAACAAATTACTGCCGAGCAATTGATAGAAACGCGAATAGTTATGATGATATCTAAGGCAATGATCATGTCGGCGTACTGGGAACCAGGGTACCCAGACTTGCCTGTCTGCGGCCCACGTCGCGTTCCTGGTATGGCCCCATAGGGCCCAGCTGATCGGCCAGCTGCTCAAGACCCTCATGATGGGGCCAGCCCTCGCCAGGAGAACGACCAAGCCCTCCTCAGGGAGCAGCCTTACCTAGGCTGCTCCGGAGGGGCGATCAAGACCTCTCGCTAGAGTGGCCTCGGCTAGGCTGCCTCGGGAGGGCGGAGATCTCAAGGCAAGGGCTGCCTCAGGAGGAGGCAGGGACGCAAGCCATGATGAACCGTGCTAGCGGGCGCAGTTTCCATATCGGTGCAAAGGAGACCGCACAAGCGCAGGTTCCCGAGGGACGAGACAAAGGTTCCCCCTTTGGTGCAACAAGACCGAAGACCGCAAGGACGGCAGTAAGGATGTCTTCGCCGAGCCCACCACTGCGTCACCGCCTGCTCTCTTTGCAGGCGAAGACCACCTTTTGTCAGGATAGGAGAGTCCTTGTGTTCCCGCTCAAATGGCCGTTGTGGGATTGCCTTCCCGCCTAAACATTTCGGGGGAAGAGGACCCTGGTCGCCTATATAAGTAGCTAGGGTTCCATCATAGAGGGGATCGACTCATTGGGACTTAGCCTAGCAAAGGAGCAAGAACATCCGCCTCCCCACTCTTCTTGAGCACGCCTCCTGAGCTCAGGAAACCACTGTACTTGTTCATACTCGAGCACTCGCAAGGCCAATCCACTAAATCAAGACGTAGGGTTTTACACCGCAAGGTGGCCTGAACCTGGGTAAACTCTTGTGTGCTCTCCTTGTTTGCTTGCTGGCATTCCATTCCCACGACCAGGAGAAGAGCGAGGCACTAGGTAGACGTGTAGTGGGTGAGATCTTCATCACATCCCTGCATTCAAATCTTAAGGGTTTTGCGGAGCCAAAAATCCTACATTTGGCGCGCCAGGTAGGGGGCACGGCAAAATCTCGCCTCTCCGACGACCACGCCTCATTCTTCTCCAACGACCCGGCCTACCACAGCTCCGACGCCTCTGATGGCGGAGGCGCGGCCGACGCGCACCGAAGGACATGGCGCTCGGACCGCTCGAGCTTCGCCCTTCGGCCAAGGGACACGCCGCCACCCCGCCTTGATTGGCGCTAACGGCACGATGAGCGTCGCCGACCCGCCGCTTGGAGACCGGCAGCCTCCACCGCCCACCCGATTCCAGAACCGCGCGGCGGCGCGTGCTACCGGCCAGGCCGCGGCAAACTCCCGGGACCGGCGCAAGACGGCAAACATGAGGGCCGCGCTGCTGGTTGCAACGAAACTACTGAGATGCCGGTTGCTCGACGTTGGCCATGACACACTGCTCCTCAGGGTGGCCGAACTCCTCGATGCCGCCGCCACCGGGGACGAGCCGTTCTGCTTCCGCGTAACGTCTCCAGAGACTGGGGGCCGCCCCGACCACGCGCGGCCACCTGTGTGGGAAAGGCCGGCCACGACCTACCAGGGGGATGTGGGGTACGATCCGCTGAACCCTGCATACGACTCCGTCCAGCTGCCACAGGCCCACCCACATCAAGGCACCGCCCATGGCGAAGATCCATCCAAGAGCGGTCTCTGGGCCGCACCCGGTGCCCGACACCACCAGACATCGACGGTCGGGGGCTCGGGACCATGGGGACAGGAACCTGGCCCTGCACCCCTGGCCATCGGCTCCCCGCTGTCGCCACCAAGGGCTATGGAGCAGGAATGAAGGAGGAACACCCGCCCGCGCGAGCAATCGCGTGGGCCGGTGCACAGGCGGGGTGCTCCCAGACCCTGCCCTCCGAGAGGCGATGCCCGCTGTGACCAGCAACACTTCACCATGGTCTCAGTATGCCTGGGGGTGCCCAGGCCTCGTTCGAAGACAGAAAGGGAGAGAAGGCCCGGGCCAGGCCCTCGTCCCCTCACGCGTGACCCGTCGCGCACGAGCCCGCCCTGGATTTCGCTAGGGGCTCACCGGCGGCGGGTATGATGCGCGTGGGGAGGGGCCTCCTCTCCCTCCGCTCAAAGCTCAAGACGCCGCGCCTCCCGGCATGCCATCCCTCGGGCTGTGGAAGGTATGTCGTGGGGCGATACAGCAGCCCGTCCTATGCACGTCAGGAGGGCCCAAGACCGAGGCTTCATCCCCCCCACTCGCGTGACCCCGTACCCTTTGGGTCTGTCCCTGATCAGGAGGGCTCAGGGGACATTAGGAGCGTGAGCGGGACGGGGTCCCCCTCGCACCTCAGGATGCCGTGCTTCCGGGCGATGTTAGCCCCTCAGGGCGAAACATGCCCGGAGGTCGCGTAAGCGGTGTGCCTATAGCTAAGGTCTCATCCCCCCACTATGCGCAGTGTCCCACCTCATGAACGCCGCCTTCAGGTGGGCCCATGGCGGGAGCGGACTAGCGCGGGGCGGGGTCCTCAAGTGAAGGGGCGGGCACGTCATAAGATCTCCGCTCGTGACACTCATGTAATAATGAGTGGGGCTGTACACGCCCCGGAGTCTCCTGAGCGCCGCCCTGGGGCCTCATGGGGTCTCCCACCCACGTCTTAGTGGAAGTACCATGCTCCGCGCTGGCCATCGACATTGCCCTCCAATGGCTATGCCCACATCAACCGGTGGTAGCCCTACGCTCCGCGCTGGGGAGAAGACTGAAGACCTGCTCAGGGGCCGGACGCGGCCCCCCTCCTTTTTGCCATTCGCCCTTGGCTCTTTTGTATCGGGATTCTAGAGCCGAGCTTGCGGCTGCGCGTTTTGTCTTTGAAATAAAGGGGGGGAAGTTTCTCATTCGTGTTTTGCTGAGTTCTTTCGCTCTTTTCGTTCTTAGCCCCCCTTTGGCTAAAGTTGTCCGCAGCCGCGACCCCGCTGGATCGCCCCTCGCGAGCAGGGGTCGGGGCGCAGTGCGTACGTCCTATCTAGCCCATGGCCGGACCGCCAATCCTCCCGCACCAGTCGCAAGTACTTGCGAAACGCGCTCAAACATGTCGGCAGGCACTCCCTCTGAAACACAACATAGGCCGAGGCCCCGGCCTCAGGAGCGGATGTCACAAGGGAGTCCTCAGACCCATCCTTACATTGTCAAAACCTCAAATTACATAACGTTCATCTTGACTGGCTCTAGGGCCACAATCCAAAAACTTTTATGAAAAGAGCAGGATTGGGTTAAGCGTCGGCTCCATCCACAAGACTGCCGGCGTCGTCCTCGGACGCTGGTGCGTCTTCAACCGCCGGAACAAGCTCCGCCACCAGCACCTCCACATGGTCACTCACCCACGCCTCCACGTCGCCAGCAACCACATCGGGCACCGGCTCCAACAGGGCCCTGAAGTCGGAGTGCGGGTCAAGGCGAAGCAGATTCCCGAAGATGCCCGTGACCGCGCGCCGAAGAACGTCGTGGCTTTGCTCTTCGACAAGCTGTCGCGTCGTCCTGACCTGGCCCTCAAGACGATCAACCACTTCGCTGAAGAACTTGAGGTAGGAAGCGTCATCAGCTGTCAGGGGGTCGTCGACCCCTGAACCAAGAAGCTAACGCAAGGCTCCGTTGGCCCTGTTCCCCAGGGCTGCGAGCATCTCCGAGCGGACCCTTCACATTCCACGAGCATGGGCGGCTTCAGCAGGGCTCAGGGCTGCGGAGGCAGAGATGTCCTCCACCCGCTGGTAAAAGTGGGACAACTCTGCCCTCGCGGCGACGCGGGCCCTCTCGGACGCTTGTTCATGGCGCTCGGCCGCCGCGCAAGCCTCCTTCGACGCCCGTGCATGGCGTTCCGAGGCAGAGCGAGCCGTCTCCGACGCCCACAGACGACACTTGCAGCCCGCCAGCTCCCCCTTGAGGGTGGTGATCTTCTTCCGCATCTCGTTGCCCTTCTCGGCGAAGCGAGCCTCATGGAGTTCCAACTTCCCGCGATAGTCTTCCTGTAAAACACAGATTTCCAGGGCGGCCTAGGCCTCTCGACCGTCTAGCTCGACCTCGACCTCGGCCACCTGGCGCTCCATCGTCTCCAGGCGCTCGCGCTCCATGCCCAGCTCCATCGCTTCAAGAGTCAGCGCCTCCTCCCGCACCAAGAGGCCAGCAAGGCCATCACCAGCCATAGCCATGGCAAGGGCGGCCCTCCGAGCTCACACTTGGCGCTCGAGGGACACGTTCAAGGCTTCGAGCTTGCGTTCACGATCCTCGGCCGCCACCCGGCAGCGATCGGCATCTCGAGCTACCTCCAAAGCACGGTCGTGCGCTTCGTAAATGGTGTCCAGGGACGCCTCCTCTTTCTCCAAGGCGGCCTCATGCTGCCGCCGGCTCAGGTTGACAGCAGCCTTCAGCTTGCGCCACTCCTTCGAGAGGCGCAGGTCCTCAGCTCCGACGCGCTTGTCCACCTCGGCGACCTCATCCCTGAGGCGCTTCAAGGCATCCGACGTCTCCCATAGCAGGCCCTGGTGGACCAAGCTTCAACGCTACGCAGGACCTAGAAAACGACTGGGCCCATCTACGACATCCGGGCCGTCTAGAGGAGGCTCCTCCACGCCCTCAGCATGGGCCCGGAGGCTGGCCTCGGGAGCGGAGGGCGCCCCCAATGAGAAGGGGAGATGCAGGCCAGGCAGGCGGGTAGCGTCCGGGGCCGCCCCGAGGGCTTGCTGGTCCACAATAAAGGCAAGGCCTGGGCCCCAAGGCGAGCTCCCAGGGGGCCAGAGGCAGCCTTGCCCCAGGAGCACTCGGGGGCTGGGAGCGCGGTTCACAAACAAAAGTCCCGTCACGATCTCTGCCGAGAGCTTGACGTGGTCCGAAGGGCGGGCACTGTCAGAAATACCTACGGGCCTTGCAGAACGGCCCTGAGGTGGGCTCGCGGTCGCCGCGGAGGGGGGCCTGACGAGCAAGGAATCATGAAGGCCTCATCAAAGGGGTCAAGGAAACTAAGAGCACATACTTGTTGGGTAACGTAGTAATTTCAAAATTTTCCTACGCACACGCAAGATCATGGTGATGCATAGCAACGAGGGGGAGAGCCTGATCTACGTACCCTTGTAGATCGCAACGGAAGCATTGACACAACATAGAGGAAGTAGTTGTACGTCTTCTTCCCGATCCGACCGATCCAAGCACCGTTACTCCGGCACCTCCGAGTTCTTAGCACACGTACAACTCGATGACGATCCCCGGGCTCCGATCCAGCAAAGCTTCGGGGAGGAGTTCCGTCAGCACGACGGCGTGGTGACGATCTTGATGTTCTACCGACGTAGGGCTTCGCCTAAGCACTACAACGATATGATCGAGGTGGAATATGGTGGCAGGGGGCACCACACACGGCTAAGGAACGATCTCAATGATCAACTTGTGTGCCTAGAGGTGCCCCCTGCCCCCTTATATAAAGGATGCCAGGGGGAGGGCTGGCCGGCCAAGCCTATGGAGGCGCAGGAGGAGTCCTACTCCTACCGGGAGTAGGACTCCCCCCCCAATCTTATTCCTAATAGGACTCCCAAGGGGGAAAGAGAGAGAGAGAGGTGGCTGGCCACCTCTCCTAGTCCAAATAGGACTAGGGGAGGGGGAGGCGCGCAGCCCACTAGGGGCAGCCCCTTTCACCTTTCCACCAAAGCCCAATAAGGCCCATATGGCTCCCGGGGGTTTCCGGTAACCTCCCGATAATCCGGTAAAATCCCGATTTCACCCGGAACACTTCCGATGTCCAAATATAGGCTTCCAATATATCAATATTTATGTCTCGACCATTTCGAGACTCCTCGTCATATCCGTGATCACATCCGGGACTCCGAACAACCTTCGGTACATCAAAATGCATAAACTCATAATAACTGTCATCGTAACGTTAAGCGTGCAGACCCTACGGTTTGAGAGCAATGTAGACATGACTGAGACACGTCTCCGGTCAATAACCAATAGCGGGACCTGGATGCCCATATTGGCTCCTACATATTCTACGAAGATCTTTATCGGTCAGACCGCATAACAACATACATTGTCCCTTTGTCATCGGTATGTTACTTGCCCGAGATTCGATCGTCGATATCCAATACCTAGTTCAATCTCGTTACCAGCAAGTCTCTTTACTCGTTACGTAATACATCATCCTGCAACTAACTTATTAGTTGCAATGCTTGCAAGGCTTAAGTGATGTGCATTACCGAGAGGGCCCAGAGATACCTCTCCGACAATCGGAGTGACAAATCCTAATCTCGAAATATGCCAACCCAACATCTACCTTTGGAGACACCTGTAGTACTCCTTTATAATCACCCAGTTACATTGTGACGTTTGGTAGTACCCAAAGTGTTCCTCCGGTAAACGGGAGTTGCATAATCTCATAGTCATAGGAACATGTATAAGTCATGGAGAAAGCAATAGCAACATACTAAACGATCGGGTGCTAAGCTAATGGAATGGGTCATGTCAATCAGATCATTCAACTAATGATGTGACCTCATTAATCAAATAACAACTCCTTGTTCATGGTTAGGAAACTTAACCATCTTTGATTAACGAGCTAGTCTAGTAGAGGCATACTAGTGACACTCTGTTTGTCTATGTATTCACACATGTATTATGTTTCTGGTTAATACAATTCTAGCATGAATAATAAACATTTATCATGATATAAGGAAATAAATAATAACTTTATTATTGCCTCTAGGGCATATTTCCTTCAGTCTCCCACTTGCACTAGAGTCAATAATCTAGATTACACAGTAATGATTCTAACACCCATGGTGCCTTGGTGCTGATCATGTTTTGCTCATGGAAGAGGCTTAGTCAACAGGTCTGCAACATTCAGATCCGTATGTATCTTGCAAATCTCTATGTCTCCCACCTGGACTAGATCCCGGATGGAATTGGAGCGTCTCTTGATGTGTTTGGTCATTTTGTGAAATCTGGATTCCTTTGCCAAAGCAATTGCACCAGTATTGTCACAAAAGATTTTCATTGGACCCGATACACTAGGTATGACACCTAGATCGGATATGAACTCCTTCATCCAGACTCCTTCATTCGCTGCTTCCAAAGCAGCTATGTACTCTGCTTCACATGTAGATCCCGCTACGACGCTTTGTTTAGAACTGCACCAACTGACAGCTCCACCGTTTAAAGTAAACACGTATCCGGTTTGCGATTTAGAATCGTCCGGATCAGTGTCAAAGCTTGCATCAACATAACCTCTTACAGTGAGCTCTTTGTCACCTCCATATACGAGAAACATATCCTTAGTCCTTTTCAGGTATTTCAGGATGTTCTTGACCGCTGTCCAGTGATCCACTCCTGGATTACTTTGGTACCTCCCTGCTAAACTTATAGCAAGGCACACATCAGGTCTGGTACACAGCATTGCATACGTGATAGAGCCTATGGCTGAAGCATAGGGAACATATTTCATTTTCTCTCTATCTTCTGCAGTGGTCGGGCATTGAGTCTGAATCAACTTCACACCTTGTAACATAGGCAAGAACCCTTTCTTTGCTTGATCCATTTTGAACTTCTTCAAAATCTTGTCAAGGTATGTGCTTTGTGAAAGTCCAATTAAGCATCTTTATCTATCTCTATAGATCTTAATGCCCAATATGTAAGCAGCTTCACCGAGGTCTTTCATTGAAAAACTCTTATTCAAGTATCCCTTTATGCTATCCAGAAATTCTATATCATTTCCAATCAGCAATATGTCATCCACATATAATATCAGAAATGCTATAGAGCTCCCACTCACTTTCTTGTAAATACATGCTTCTCCAAAAGTCTGTATAAAGCCAAATGCTTTGATCACACTATCAAAGCGTTTATTCCAACTCCGAGATGCTTGCACCAGTCCATAAATGGATCGCTGGAGTTTGCACACTTTGATAGCTCCCTTTGGATTGACAAAACCTTCCGGTTGCATCATATACAACTCTTCTTCCAGAAATCCATTCAGGAATGCAGTTTTGACATCCATCTGCCAAATTTCATAATCATAAAATGCGGCAATTGCTAACATGATTCTGACAGACTTAAGCATCGCTACGGGTGAGAAGGTCTCATCGTAGTCAACCCCTTGAACTTGTCGAAAACCTTTTGCGACAAGTCGAGCTTTATAGACAGTAATATTACCGTCAGCGTCCGTCTTTTTCTTGATGATCCATTTATTCTCAATTGCTTGCCGATCATCGGGCAAGTCAACCAAAGTCCATACTTTGTTCTCATACATGGATCCCATCTTAGATTTCATGGCTTCAAGCCACTTTGCGGAATCTGGGCTCACCATCGCTTCTTCATAGTTCGTAGGTTCATCATGATCTAGTAGCATGACTTCCAGAACTGGGTTACCGTACCACTCTGGCGCGGATCTTGCTCTGGTTGATCTACGAGGTTCAGTAGTATCTTGTTCTGAAGTTTCATGATCATTATCCTTAACTTCCTCACTTATTGGTGTAGGTGTCGCAGAAACAGTTTTCTGTGATGTACTACTTTCTAATAAGGGAGCGGGTACAGTTACCTTGTCAAGTTCTACTTTCCTCCCACTCACTTCTTTCGAGAGAAACTCCTTCTCAAGAAAGTTTCCGAATTTAGCAACAAAAGTTTTGCCTTCGGATCTGTGATAGAAGGTGTATCCAATAGTTTCCTTTGGATATCCTATGAAGACACATTTCTCCGATTTGGGTTCGAGATTATCAGGTTGAAGCTTTTTCACATAAGCATCGCAACCCCAAACTTTCAGAAACGACAACTTTGGTTTCTTGCCAAACCATAGTTCATAAGGCGTCGTCTCAACGGATTTTGATGGTGCCCTATTTAACGTGAATGCGGTCGTCTCTAGAGCGTATCCCCAAAACGATAGCGGTAAATCAGTAAGAGACATCATAGATCGCACCATATCTAGTAAAGTATGATTACGACGTTCGGACACACCATTACGCTGTGGTGTTCCGGGTGGCGTGAGTTGCGAAACTATTCCACAAATTTTCAAATGTACACCAAACTCGTAACTCAAATATTCTCCTCCACGATCAGATCGTAGAAACTTTATTTTCTTGTTGCGATGATTTTCCACTTCACTCTGAAATTCTTTGAACTTTTCAAATGTTTCAGACTTATGTTTCATTAAGTAGATATACCCATATCTGCTTAAATCATCTGTGAAGGTGAGAAAATAACGATATCTGCCACGAGCCTCAATATTCATCGGACCGCATACATCTGTATGTATGATTTCCAACAAATCTGTTGCTCTCTCCATAGTACCGGAGAACGGTATTTTAGTCATCTTGCCCATGAGGCACGGTTCGCAAGTACCAAGTGATTCATAATCAAGTGGTTCCAAAAGTCCATCAGTATGGAGTTTCTTCATGCGCTTTACACCGATATGACCTAAACGGAGTGCCACAAATAAGTTGCACCATCATTATCAACTCTGCATCTTTTGGCTTCTACATTATGAATATGTGTATCACTACTATCGAGATTTAACAAGAATAGACCACTCTTCAAGGGTGCATGACCATAAAAGATATTACTCACATAAATAGAACAACCATTATTCTCTAATTTAAATGAATAACCGACTCACATTAAACAAGATCCAGATATAATGTTCATGCTCAACGCTGGCACCAAATAACAATTATTTAGGTCTAATATTAATCCCGAAGGTAGATGTAGAGGTAGCGTGCCGACCGCAATCACATCGACTTTGGAACCGTTTCCCACGTGCATCGTCACCTCGTCCTTAGCTAATCTTCGCTTAATCCGTAGTCCCTGTTTCGAGTTGCAAATATTAGCAACAGAACCAGTATCAAATACCCAGGTGCAATTGCGAGCATTAGTAAGGTACACATCAATAACATGTATATCACATATACCTTTGTTCACCTTGCCATCCTTCTTATCCGCCAAATACTTGGGGCAGTTCTGCTTCCAGTGACCAGTCTGCTTGCAGTAGAAGCACTCAGTTTCAAGCTTAGGTCCAGACTTGGGTTTCTTCTCCTGAGTAGCAACTTGCTTGTTGATCTTCTTGAAGTTCCCCTTCTTCTTCCCTTTGCCCTTTTTCTTGAAACTAGTGGTTTTGTTAACCATCAACACTTGATGCTCCTTTTTGATTTCTACCACCGCAGCTTTCAGCATTGCGAAGAGCTCGGGAATAGTCTTGTTCATCCCTTGCATATTACAGTTCATCACGAAGCTCTTGTAGCTTGGTGGCAGTGATTGGAGAATTCTGTCAATGACGCAATCATCTGGAAGATTAACTCCCAATTGAATCAAGTGATTATTATACCCAGACATTTTGAGTATATGCTCACTGACAGAACTGTTCTCTTCCATCTTGCAGCTATAGAACTTATTGGAGACTTCATATCTCTCAATCCGGGCATTTGCTTGAAATATTAACTTCAACTCCTGAAACATCTCATATGCTCCATGACGTTCAAAACGTCGTTGAAGTCCCGATTCTAAGCCGTAAAGTATGGCACACTGAACTATCGAGTAGTCATCAGCTTTGCTCTGCCAGACATTCTTAACATCTGGTGTTGCTCCAGCAGCAGACCTGGCACCCAGCGGTGCTTCCAGGATGTAATTCTTCTGTGCAGCAATGAGGATAATCCTCAAGTTATGGACCCAGTCCGTGTAATTGCTACCATCATCTTTCAATTTTGCTTTCTCAAGGAACGCATTAAAATTCAACGGAACAACAGCACGAGCCATCTATCTACAATCAACATAAACAAGCAAGATACTATCAGGTACTAAGTTCATGATAAATTTAAGTTCAATTAATCATATTACTTACTCCCACTTAGATAGACATCCCTCTAATCCTCTAAGTGATTACGTGATCCAAATCAACTAAACCATGTCCGATCATCACGTGAGATGGAGTAGTTTCATTGGTGAACATCATTATGTTGATCATATCTACTATATGATTCACGCTCGACCTTTCGGTCTCCGTGTTCCGAGGCCATATCTGTATATGCTTGGCTCGTCAAGTATAACCTGAGTATTCCGCGTGTGCAACTATTTTGCACCCGTTGTATTTGAACATAGAGCCTATCACACCCGATCATCACGTGGTGTCTCAGCACGAAGAACTTTTGCAATGGTGCATACTCAGGGAGAACACTTCTTGATAATTTAGTGAGAGATCATCTTATAATGCTACCGTCAATCAAAGCAAGATAAGATGCATAAAAGGATAAACATCACATGCAATCAATATAAGTGATATGATATGGCCATCATCATCTTGTGCTTGTGATCTCCATCTCCGAAGCGCCGTCATGATCACCATCGTCACTGGTGCGACACCTTGATCTCCATCGTAGCATCATTGTCGTCTCGCCAATCTTATGCTTCCACGACTATCACTACCGCTTAGTAATAAAGTAAAGCATTACATCACGATTGCATTGCATACAATAAAGCGACAACCATATGGCTCCTGCCAGTTGCCGATAACTTGGTTACAAAACATGATCATCTCATACAATAAAATTTAGCATCATGCCTTGACCATATCACATCACAACATGCCCTGCAAAAACAAGTTAGACGTCCTCTACTTTGTTGTTGCAAGTTTTACGTGGCTGCTACGGGCTTAAGCAAGAACTCATATCACCTACGCATCAAAACCACAATGAAAGTTTGTCAAATAGACTCCGTTTTAACCTTCTCAAGGACCGGGCGTAGCCACACTTGGTTCAACTAAAGTTGGAGAGACAGTCGCCCGCAAGCCATCTATGTGCAAAGCACGTCGAGGGAACCGGTCTCGCGTAAGCGTACGCGTAAGGTTGGTCCGGGTCGTCTCGTCCAAGAATACCGCCGAACCAAATATGACATGCTGGTAGGCAGTATGACTCGTATCGCCCACAACTCACTTGTGTTCTACTCGTGCAAATAACATCAAACCATAAAACCTAGGCTCTGATACCACTGTTGGGTAACGTAGTAATTTCAAAAAAATTCTACGCACACGCAAGATCATGGTGATGCATAGCAACGAGGGGGAGAGTCTGATCTACGTACCCTTGTAGATCGCAACGGAAGCATTGACACAACGTAGAGGAAGTAGTCGTACGTCTTCTTCCCGATCTGACCGATCCAAGCACCGTTACTCCGGCACCTCCGAGTTCTTAGCACACGTACAGCTCGATGACGATCCCCGAGCTCCGATCCAGCAAAGCTTCGGGGAGGAGTTCCGTCAGCACGACGGCGTGGTGACGATCTTGATGTTCTACCGACGCAGGGCTTCGCCTAAGCACTACAACGATATGATCGAGGTGGAATATGGTGGCAGGGGGCACCGCACACGGCTAAGGAACGATCTCAATGATCAACTTGTGTGTCTAGAGGTGCCCCCTGCCCCCGTATATAAAGGATGCCAGGGGGAGGGCTGGCCGGCCAAGCCTATGGAGGCGCAGGAGGAGTCCTACTCCTACCGGGAGTAGGACTCCCCCCCAATCCTATTCCTAATAGGACTCCCAAGGGGGAAAGAGAGAGAGAGAGAGAGGTGGCCGGCCACCTCTCCTAGTCCTAATAGGACTAGGGGAGGGGGGAGGCACGCAGCCCACTATGGGCAGCCCCTTTCACCTTTCCACTAAAGCCCAATAAGGCCCATATGGCTCCCGGGGGGTTCCGATAACCTCCCGGTAATCAGGTAAAATCCCGATTTCACCCGGAACACTTCCAATGTCCAAATATAGGCTTCCAATATATCAATATTTATGTCTCGACCATTTCGAGACTCCTCATCATGTCCGTGATCACATCCGGGACTCCGAACAACCTTCGGTACATCAAAATGCATAAACTCATAATAACTGTCATCGTAACGTTAAGCGTGCGGACCCTACGGTTCGAGAACAATGTAGACATGACCGAGACACGTCTCCGGTCAATAACCAATAGCGGGACCTGGATGCCCATATTGGCTCCTACATATTCTACGAAGATCTTTATCGGCCAGACCGCATAACAACATACGTTGTTCCCTTTGTCATCGGTATGTTACTTGCCCGAGATTCGATCGTCGGTATCCAATACCTAGTTCAATCTCGTTACCGGCAAGTCTCTTTACTCGTTACGTAATACATCATCCCGCAACTAACTTATTAGTTGCAATGCTTGCAAGGCTTAAGTGATGTGCATTACCGAGAGGGCCCAGAGATACCTCTCCGACAATCGGAGTGACAAATCCTAATCTCGAAATATGCCAACCCAACATCTACCTTTGGAGACACCTGTAGTACTCCTTTATAATCACCCAATTACGTTGTGACATTTGGTAGTACCCAAAGTGTTCCTCCGGTAAACGGGAGTTGCATAATCTCATAGTCATAGGAACATGTATAAGTCATGAAGAAAGCAATAGCAACATACTAAATGATCGGGTGCTAAGCTAATGGAATGGGTCATGTCAATCAGATCATTCAACTAATGATGTGACCTCGTTAATCAAATAACAACTCCTTGTTCATGGTTAGGAAACTTAACCATCTTTGATTAACGAGCTAGTCTAGTAGAGGCATACTAGTGACACTCTGTTTGTCTATGTATTCACACATGTATTATGTTTCCGGTTAATACAATTCTAGCATGAATAATAAACATTTATCATGATATAAGGAAATAAATAATAACTTTATTATTGCCTCTAGGGCATATTTCCTTCAATACCTGCTCAGCATCGCCCGCTTCATCCTCTTCAGAGCCCTGGGGGCTAGGCCACAGCTGCTCCACATCTTCCGCCTCCTGCTTAGCTCCACGAGGGACAGCAGGGGGCTGCGAGGAGTTGACGCGCCCTGTGCAGGGGCATGACCGCGATGAGTGTCGGCGTCCCCCTTGGTGATGCTGGCCGCGGCTTCGGGGGCTGGGCAGCCCCCGTCATCGGCGTCCCCCGTGACCTCGAGGACTGGCTGGTGCCCTTCGGCCGTGTCTACCTCAGGGGCGGGACGCTGGGCCTCCCCTTCAACAACCTCGAGGGCCGTCGCGTCCCCGCCACCTCCTACCTCTGGTGTCGACCGCGCCCCCACACTATCAGCTTCCCGTACTGGGGACACCCGCGCCCCGCCTGCCTGATCTGGGGACGGCGTGGACCGGGCATCAGGAGCGCCACCGGACGTATTTGTTGCCAGGAGAAATGACGGGCTCGTGAGTGTAGGATCGAAAGTATGTCTAGAGGGGGGGTGATTAGACTACTTGACCAAATAAAAACTTAACCTTTTCCCAATTTTTGTTCTTGGCCGATTTTAGCTATTTTAGGACAAGTCAAGCGATCATCACACAATTCAAGCAAGCATGCAAAGAGTATATTGGCAGCGGAAAGTAAAGCATGCAAGTTGCAAGAATGTAAAGGGAAGGGTTTGTAGAGTTCAAACGCAATTGGAGACACGGATGTTTTTCCCGTGGTTCGGATAGGTGGTGCTATCCTACATCCACGTCGATGGAGACTTCAACCCACGAAGGGTAATGGTTGCGCGAGTCCATAGAGGGCTCCACCCATGAAGGGTCCACGAAGAAGCAACCTTGTCTATCCCACCATGGCCATCGCCCACGAAGGACTTGCCTCAATAGTGGTAGATCTTCACGAAGTAGGCGGTCTCCTTGCCCTTACAAACTCCTTGGTTCAACTCCACAATCTTGTCAGAGGCTCCCAAGTGACACCTAGCCAATCTAGGAGACACCACTCTCTAAGAAGTAACAAATGGTGTGTTGATGATGAACTCCTTGCTCTTGTGCTTCAAATGATAGTCTCCCCAACACTCAACTCTCTCTCACAGGATTTGGATTTGGTGGAAAGAAGATTTGAGTGGAAAGCAACTTGGGGAAGGCTAGAGATCAAGATTCATATGGTAGGAATGGAATATCTTGGCCTCAACACATGAGTAGGTGGTTCTCTCTCAGAACATATGAGTTGCAAGTGTAGATGTGTTCTGATGGCTCTCTCCACGAATGAAGAGGAGGTGGAGGGGTATCTATCGCATCCACACAAAATCCAACCGTTACACAATTTACTCGGTCGGACCGAAATAGTAAACCTAGTGACCATTAGAGATTTTCGGTGGGACTGACATGCAACTCGGTAGGACCGATATGGTTAGGGTTAGGGCATAACGTAATCTCAGTGAGACCGATTACACAAACTCCGTGAGACCGATTTTGGTAATTGGCTAACCAGAGAGTTGGTCAGGCAAACTCGGTGGGACCGATTTGCTCTTTCGGTGAGACCGAAAAGTTACGAAAAGGAAACAGAGAGATTGCAATCCCATCTTGGTGAGACCAAGATCCCTATCGGTAGAACCGATTTGCTTAGGGTTTGGCAATGGCTATGACAAGTGAAACTCGGTGGTGCCGGATTGAAAGAATCGGTATGACCGAGTTTGGCTTTGGGTTTAGGTCAAGAGTGGATATGAGAAAGTAGTTGAGGGTTTTGGAGCATATCATTAAGCACCTGAAGCAAGAGGCTCACTAAGCAACACCTCATCCCTCCTTAATAGTATTGGCTTTTCCTATGGACTCAATGTGATCTTGGACCACTAAAATGTAAAATGAAGAGTCTTGAGCATATGAGCTAGAGCCAATCCTTTGTCCTTAGCATTTTGAGGGTTCCACTTTCACCATCCATGCCATGCCAATCATTGAGCTTTCCTGAAATGATCATCTTGGAATAGCATTAGCTCAACGAGCTATATGTTGTTATGAATTAGCAAAACCACCTAGGGATAGTTGCACTTTCAGTGAGCCCTGGCACCACCTCCAGAGGGTTGTCGCGAGGTCCTGAGACGCCCTCCTGCACTAGCCCCCACGCATCGAAGCGGGGCAACTTCTCAGCATAAGCCCTCCGAGACACGGCAGCCAAGCACAAAGGAGTCGCGTAAGCGGAGCACACCCCAGGCACTTCACCAATGAGCAACAGCAACATTTTGTGGAGCGTCTCGGGAGGAAGCGGTTTTTTTTTGACTGGTAACTATGGGGAAAACCCCCACAGCATGTCGAAACTTTATTAACAAGGATAAGCTATTACAAGTATAGGAGGGATTACAAGAGGTAATCAATCTAAAATACAAAAGGAAGAAAAGAGAAAATAGAAACAAGGAGCCTCAAGGAGGTAGAAAAGAGATCCATTTAAGGAGATCATCCTTATAAGCAGGCTTAATCCTATATTGCATTAGGGCAATATCATGCAGGAAAGCTGTTCTCCATTTATTGAATCCAGCTCTCTCATGCCTAAAGACCTTAGCATTTCTGACGATCCATATATGCCAGCAAGCTACAAAGACCACTTCAGTGAAGAAAGGTTTCCCAAAACTCCTTTTGGCATTGATGGCCAGCTCTGTGATCGAATTACCTTTCGGGAGGAAGCGGTTGCCGTTGTAGGCACATCGGGTCCCCCCACTTGGAGAGGGTCCACATCAGCCGAGAGTGGCACGGGAGCGGGGCGATGCGCACAACGAGGAAGTCCCTCACCACCATCCCCAGGGTCAGCCCGCTCTCCATCAGGCTGGCCAGGCGGCGCTAGACTCGCTCCGCCCGTGGGTCCGAGAGGGCCTCGTGCCCCCATCCCGAGATCGGCTCCGCGGGCGTGCAAGGAAGCTCGAGCAGAGGGCTGTGCGCAGTGGCATCGACATACACCCATTGTCGACGGAACCCCGCCGTGGCCAGGCAGAGCGTGAAGTCAATCCCGGAGGCTACGGTTGCCTCCACCGCACGCAGCAACACACATCCCGAGCGCTGCCCCCCGTCAACCAGGCGGAGGGCGAAGAAGTGGCGAAGCAGGGCCACGGATGGAGGAATGCCGATGTAGGCTTCGCACAGGAACGTGAAGCCGGAGAGGAGGACGATGGATCTCGGATCCAGAAGCAACGCTAAAACCTGGTAATGCGTGAGCACCGCATTGAAAAACTCGGAGAAAGGAGGGACAAGACCGACGAAGATGGCATGGAGATGAAGCTGGATGTCGGTGGCGTTCATCTCCAGTGCCAACCGGGAGGCAGGCCAGGCCTTGGTTGGTCCCCACTCGTTGGATTCATCGGCCAGGGCATGGCGGACCTTGTCCATGCCCTCTTGGTTCACTAAAGGAGCTGCCGAGCGCCGGCGGTGCAGCCGCCCCGATTACCCTCTTCCTTGCCCGGCACGGCATGGCGGCGAGGGCAGGGGACAAATGAAGCAAGGAGAAGATGGAGGCAATGGGGAGGAAGGAAGACAGGAGCGGCGGCAGGGGAGCCGCTTATCGTCTGTGCAATGGTCAAAACACACGATTACCAAGGTTGCGTGGGAAGTGGGGGCGCCACATCCCATCCAACCGTCATGCACCAGCCTGGACCATAGTCTTTGGGGCCCACGGCGCTTCGTCCTCGACTAGGCTTCGCCCAAAAGCCAACTCCGCGGCGCCTTGGGCCCGGGGGCTACTGTCGGCGTACTGGGAACCAGGGTACCCAAACTTGCCTATCTGTGGCCCATGTCGCGTTCCTGGTACGGCCCGGTAGGGCCTAGCTGATTGGCCATCTACTCAAGACCCTCGCGAGGAGAACGACCAAGACCTCCTCAGGGAGCGGCCTCACCTAGGCTACTCCAGAGGGGCGCAAGACCTCTCCCTAGAGTGGCCTCGACTAGGCTGCCTCGGGAGGGCAGAGATCTCAAGGCAAGGGCTGCCTCAGGAGGAGGCAGTGATGCAAGCCATGACGAACCGTGCCAGCGGGCGCTAGCGCGTGCCAGCGAGCGCAGTTTCCATATCGGTGCAAAGGAGACCGCACAGGCGCAAGTTCCCGAGGGACGAGACAAAGGTTTCCCCTTTCGTGCAACAAGACCGAAGACCGCAAGGACGACAGGAAGGATGTCATCGCCGAGCCCACTACCGCGTCACCGCCTGCCCTCTTTGCAGGTGAAGACCATGTTTTGTCAGGATAGGAGCGTCCTTGTGTTCACGCTCAAATGGCCGTTGTGGGATACCCTTCCCGCCTAAACATCTCGGGGGAAGAGGACCTTGGCCGCCTATATAAGTAGCTAGGGTTCCATCATAGAGGGGATCAACTCATTGAGACTTAGCCTAGCAAAGGAGCAAGAACATCCGCCTTCTCACTCTTCTTGAGCTCGCCTCCTGAGCTCAGGAAACCACTGTACTTGTTCATACTCGAGCCCTCGCGAGGCCAATCCACTAAAGCAGGACGTAGGGTTTTACACCGCAAAGTGGCCTGAACCTGGGTAAGCTCTTGTGTGCTCTACTTGTTTGCTTGCTGGCATTCCATTCCCACCACCAGGAGAAGAGCGAGGCGCTAGGTAGACGTGTAGTGGGAGGGATCTTCGTCACGCACCTGTGTTCGAATCTTAAGGGTTTTGCGGAGCCCGAAATCCGATAGATCATGAATATAGGCATCACGTCCATGTCAAGTAGACCGAAACGATTCTTCATCTACTACTATTACTCCACACATCGACCGCTATGCAGCATGCATCTAGAGTATTAAGTTCATAAGAACGGAGTAACACATTAGGCAAGATGGCAGATGTAGAGGGATAAACTCAAGCAATATGATATAAACCCCATCTTTTTATCCTCGATGGCAACAATACAATACGTGCCTTGCTGCCCCTGCTGTCACTAGGAAAGGACACTGCAAGATTGAACCCAAAGCTAAGCACTTCTCCCATTGCACGAAAGATCAATCTAGTATGCCAAACTAAAACGATAATTTGAAGAGACTTGCAAAGAAATCAAATCATGCATGTAAGAATTCAGAGAAGAACCAAATAATATTCATAGATAATCAAATTCATAAACCCACAATTCATCGGATCTGAGCAAACACACCGCAAAAGAGTATTACATCAAATAGATCTCCAAGAACATCGAGGGGAACTTTGTATTGAGAACCAAAGAGAGAGAAGAAGCCATCTAGCTAATACTATGGACCCGAAGGTATGTGGTAAACTACCCACACATCATCGAAGAAGCTATGGTGTTGATGTAGAAGCCCTCCGTGATCGAATCCCCCTTCGGCAGATAGCCCGAAAAGGCCCCAAGATGGGATCTCACGGGTACAGAAGGTTGCGGCAGTTGGGAAGTGGTTTCGTGGCTCTCCTGGATGTTTTTAGGGTACATGGGTATTTATAGGTGAAATAAGTACGTCGGTGGAGCACTGTGGGGCCCACGAGGGTGGGGGCGTGCATACCCCCCTGGGTGCACCCCCTACCTCGTGGAAGCTTCGCGGACTTCTAGACTTGTACTCCAAGTCTCTTGGGTTGCGTTTGTTCCAAGAAAGATCCTCGCGAAGGTTTCGTTCCGTTTGGATTCCGTTTGATATTCCTTTTATGCGAAACACTGAAATAGGCAAAAAACAGCAATTTGCACTGGGCCTTTGGTTAATAGGTTAGTCAAAAAAATAATATAAAAGTTCATATTAAAGCCCATTAATTATCCAAAACAGGTAATATAATAGCATGGAACAATCAAAAATTATAGATACATTGGAGACGTATCAAGCATCCCCAAGCTTAATTGATGCTCGTCCTTGAGTAGGTAAATGATGAAAACATAATTTTTGATGTGGAATGCTACCTAACATAATTTTCAATGTATTTTTCTTTATTGTGGCATGAGTATTCAAATCCGAAAGATTCAATACAAAAGTTTAATATTGACATAAAACAATAATACTTCAAGCATACTAACCAAGCAATTATGTCTTCTCAAAATAACATAGCCAAAGAAAAGTTCATCCCTACAAAATCATATAGTTTGGCCATGCTTCATTTTCGTCACACAAAATGCTCCCATCATGCACAACCCCGATGACAATCCAAGCAATTGTGTCATACTTTAGTATTCACAAACTTTTTCAACTTTCACGCAATACATGAGCGCGAGCCATGGACATAGCACTATGGGTGGAATAGAATATGATGATGGAGGTTGTGTGGAGAAGACAAAAAGGAGAAAGTCTCACATTGATGCGGCTAATCAATGGGCTATGGAGATGCCCATCAATAGATGTCAATGTGAGGAGAAGGGATTGCCATGCAACGGATGCACTAGAGCTATAAATGTATGAAAAGTCAACAAAAGAAACTAAGTGGGTGTGCATCCAACTTGCTTGCTCATGAAGACCTAGGGCATTTTGAAGAAGCCCATTGTTGGAATAAACAATCCAAGTTCTATAATGAAAATTCCCACTAGTATATGAAAGTGACAAAATAAGAGCCTCTCTATCATGTAGATAGTAACATTGCCCCTTCTCTCTTTTTCTCTCATTTTTTAATTTTTATTTATTTCCTCATGGGACAATGCTCTAATAATGATGATCATCATGCTTCTATTTATTTACAATTCAAAAATTACAACTTGATACTAGAACGAAATATGAGTCTATATGAATGCCTCCGGCAGTGTACCGGGATGTGCAATGATTAAATCGTGACATGTATGAAAATTATGAGCGGTGGCTCTGCCACAAATACGATGTCAACTACATGATCATGCATGGCAATATGACAATGATGAAGCGTGTCATAATAAACGAAACGGTGGAAAGTTGCATGACAACATATCTCAGAATGGCTATAGAAATGCCATAATAGGTAGGTATGGTGGCTGTTTTGAGGAAGATATAAGGAGGTTTATGTGTGATAGAGTGTATCATATCACGGGGTTTGGATGCACCGGCAAAGTTTGCACCAACTCTCGAGGTGAGAAAGGGCAATGCATGGTACCGAAGAGGCTAACAATGATGGAAGGGTGAGAGTGTGTATAATCCATGGACTCAACATTAGTCATAAAGAAATCACATACTTATTGCAAAAATCTACAAGTTATCAAAACCAAGCACTATGCGCATGCTCCTAGGGGGATAGATTGGTAGGAAAAGACCATCGCTCGTCCCCGACCGCCACTCATAAGGAGGACAATCAAAGAAACACCTCATGCTTCAAATTTGTCACACAACAGTTACCATACGTGCATGCTACGAGACTTGCAAACCTTAACACAAGTATTTCTCAATTTCACAATTACTTAACTAGCATGACTCTAATATCACCATCTTCATATCTCAAAACAATCATCAAGTATCAAACTTCTCATAGTATTCAATGCACTCTATATGGAAGTTTTTATTATACCCATCTTGGATGCCTATCATATTAGGACTAATTTTATAGCGAAAGCAAGTTACCATGTTGTTCTAAAAGACTCTCATAATAATATAAGTGAAGCATGAGAGATCAATAACTTCTATAAAATAAAACCACCACCATGCTCTAAAAGGATATAAGTGAAGCACTAGAGCAAAATTATCTAGCTCAAAAGATATAAGTGAAGCAGATAGAGTATTCTAATAAATTTCGATTCATGTAAGTCTCTCCCAAAAGGTGTGTATAGCAAGGATGATTGTGGTAAACTAAAAAGCAAAGACTCAAATCATACAAGACGCTCCAAGCAAAACAAATATCATGTGGTGAATAAAAATATATCCTCAAGTAAATTTACCGATAGACGAAGACGGAAGAGGGAATGCCTTCCGGGGCATCCCCAAGCTTAGGCTTTTGGTTGTCCTTGAATTGTACCGGGGTGCCTCGAGCATCCCCAAGCTTAGGCTTTTGGTTGTCCTTGAATTGTACCTTGGGGTGCCTCGGGCATCCCCAATCTTAGGCTCTTTCCACTCCTTATTCCAAAATCCATCAAATCTTTACCCAAAAACTTGAAAACTTCACAACACAAAACTTAAACAGAAAATCTCATGAGCTCCGTTAGTATAAGAAAATAAATTACCACTTTAAGTTACTGTAATGAACTCATTCTTTATTTATATTGGTGTTAAACCTACTGTATTACAACTTCTCTATGGTTCATACCCCCCGATACTAGCCATAGATTCATCAAAATAAGCAAACAACACACGAAAAGCAGAATCTGTCAAAAATAGAACAGTTTGTAGAAATCTAGAGGTTTCGAATACTTTAGTAACTCCAAAAATCCTGAGAAATTCGGAAGACCTAAATAACTTGTATATTGATCTACTGGAGTTGGAATTGGTATTTTATCGCTCTCTGGTAAAATATGAAAGTTATTCTCGTGAGCGCATACTTTCTGTTTTTTTCAGCAAGATCAAACAACAATCACCCAAGAAGATCCTAAAGGCTTTACTTGGCACAAACACTAATTAAAACATACAAACACAATCATAACAGAGGATAGATGATTTATTTCTTACTAAATAGGAACAAAAAGCAAGGAACAAAAACAAAATTGGGTTGCCTCCCAACAAGCCCTATCGTTTAACGCCCTTAACTCGGCATTGATAATTTCAATGATGCTCGCATGGAAGACAAGAATTGAAGCACAAAGAGAGCATCATGAAACACGTGACAAACACATCTAATTCTAACATACTTCCTATGCATAGGCATTTTATAGGCAAACAAATTATCATAGCAAGCAAAAACTAGCATATGCAAGGAAGCAGAAACAAACAATAGCAATCTCAACATAACGAGAGGTAATTTAGTAACGTGAAAGTTTCTACAATCAAATTTTCCTCTCTCATAATAATTACATGTGGGATCATAAGAAAATTCAACAAAATAGCTATCACATAAAATATTTTTAACACGATCAACATGCTTGCAAAGTTGACACTCTTCCAAAATATATAGTGGGATTAACATTAACTAAAGTCATGACCTCTCGAAACCCACTTTTATAAAAAAAATCATAAGTTTGAAAATTCTCCAAATATGTGGGATCTAAAGTTGACACTCTTCCAAACCCACTTTTAATAATATTGCAAACACTATTATCAATCTCATATTCATCATGGGGCTTAAATAAATTTTCAAGATTAAAAGAAGAATCACCCCAATCATGATCATTGCAACAAATAGTAATCATAGCAAAACTAGCATCCCCAAGCTTGAGGTTTTTCATATCATTAACACAATTGACATCAATAGAATTTATAAAACATCATTACAATCATGCTTTTTATTCAAAGATCTATCATGAATCACTTCGTAAAGCACTTCATCACAATTTCCAGATTCATGAATTTCAAGGAGAACCTCATAAAGATAATCTAGTGCACTCAACTCACTGGCAATTGGTTCATCATAATTGGATCTTTTAAAAAGATTAGCAAGAGGATGAGGATCCATATCAATAGATTTTTAGCAAGCAAAGATGCAAGCAAATAGAAGGCACATGGTAACACGAGCAAACAGAAGGACGAACGGAAGAGGGGCGAAGAAAAGGCAAATTTTGTGAAGTGGGGAGAGGAAAACGAGAGGCGAATGGCAACACTATAAAAAAAGACACATCCGTGACATTTTGGGCCGAACGAATTTTCTGTCATACATATGACACTTCTATGACGATAATTGTGACAAAACCCGATATAATCATAGATGTGGTGGGCTCCTACTTCTATGACAAAAAATCATGACAGAAAATGGGCTTTTGTCCTGGGCGGGCCGGAACGCAGCTGCATGACATTTTTTGGGTTGTCCATGACGGGAAAAACCATGGTAGAAGCGAGGGCTAGGAAAATATCGAGGTGTTTCCGGTTATGGTGGGTTGGTCGGGCCGAGCGATGCGCGTTTCTCTCGTACACGCGCGTTGGTCTCTAACTGAACCTGAGCGAGGTGTTCACTTACTGAACCCGAGCGATTGCAGTGCAGGCTATGCATTACTGAACCTAAGTGATTGATCGATGGCTGTTAACTGAACACAATCGAGCGATTCCTTCCCTACTGCTGCTAACTGAAGCCGATCGATGCTGCCTCTGGATGAACAGTAAGCGTTGCTGGGAGGTGGATGAACAGTTCCCGGTGGGGGTGGATGAACAGGACCCCGTGGTGTTGCCTCTGGATGAATAGGACCCCAATCGATCGAGCCGGTTGGGGCTGGATGAACATGACCCCGTGGAGGGCTGGATGAGCGGGACCATCCTATGGAGGGCTGGATGAAGAGTAGACGGTGGAAGGCTGGATGAACAGTAGCCCGTGGAGGGGTGGTTAAACAGGAGCCCATGGAGAGGGCTGGTTGAACAGTAGCCCATGGAGTAGCGCGCGATGGATGCTTGATGGCACACAAGTATAGGGGATCTATCATAGTCCTTTCGATAAGTAAGAGTGTCAAACACAACGAGGAGCAGAAGGAAATGATAAGCGGTTTCCAGCAAGGTATTCTCTGCAAGTACTGAAATAAGTGGTAACAGATAGTTTTGTGATAAGATAATTTGTAACGAGCAACAAGTAACAAAAGTAAATAAAGTATAGAAAGGTGGCCCAATCCTTTTTGTAGCAAAGGACAAGACTGGACAAACTCTTATCTAGAGAAAAGCGCTCCCGAGGACACATGGGAATATCGTCAAGCTAGTTTTCATCACGTTCATAAGATTCGCGTTCGGTACTTTGATAATCTAATATGTGGGTGGACCGGTGCTTGGGTACTGTCCTTACTTGGACAAGCATCCCACTTATGATTAACCTCTATTGCAAGCATTTGCAACTACAACAAAAGTATTAAGGTAAACCTAACCATAGCATGAAACATATGGATCCAAATCAGCCCCTTATGAAGCAACGCATAAACTAGGGTTTAAGCTTCTTTCACTCTAGCAACACATCATCTACTTATTACTCCCCAATGCCTTCCTCTAGGCCCAAACAATGGTGAAGTGTCATGTAGTCGACGTTCACATGACACCACTAGAGGGATGACAACATACATCTCATCAAAATATTGAACGAAGACCAAATTCACATGACTACTAATAGCAAGACTTCTCCCATGTCCTCAGGAACAAACATAACTACTCACAAAGCATATTCATGTTCATAATCAGAGGGGTATTAATATTCATGTAGGATATGAACATATGATCTTCCACCAAATAAACCAACTAGCAGCAACAACAAGGAGTAATTAACACTACTAGCAACCTACTAGCACCAATCCCGGACTTGGAGACAAGAATTGGATACAAGAGGTGAACTAGGGTTTTGAGAGGAGATGGTGCTGATGAAGATGTTGATGGAGATTGCCCTCTCCCGATGAGAGGAGCATTGGTGATGACGATGGCAATGATTTTCCCCTCCCGGAGGGAAGTTTCCCCAGCAGAACAGCTCCGCCAGAGCCCTAGATTGGTTCCGCCTCGTGGCGGCGGAGTTTCGTCCGAGAAGATGGCTTATGATTTTTTCCCATCAAAAGACTTCATATAGCAGAAGATGGCCACCGGAGGACCACCAGGGGGCCCACGAGGTAGGGGGCGCGCCCCCACCCTCGTGGGCAGGGTGTGGCCCCCCTGGTGAACTTCTTCCGCTGAGTATTTTTTATATATTCTGAAAACTTCTTCCATGAAGTTTTAGGACTTTTGGAGCAGTGCAGAATAGGTCTCTAATATTTGCTCCTTTTCCAGCCCAGAATCCCAGCTGCCTGCATTCTCCCTCTTTATGTAAACCTTGTAAAATAAGAGAGAATAGGCATAAGTATTGTGACATAATGTGTAATAACAGCCCATAAAGCAATAAATAACGATATAAAAGCATGATGCAAAATGGACGTCTCAACTCCCCCAAGCTTAGACCTCGCTTGCCCTCAAGGGAATGTCGAAATCGAAAAATATGTCCACATGTTTAGAGATAGAGATGTCGATAAAAATCAAATACGGACATGAGGGCATCATGATCATTCTTAGAACAGCAACTTATATAATTCTTGTCATATGATTTCTTATGCTAGAGAAATAATTCAATCACAATTTCAAGTATGAATCATAAACTTTATTGAAAACTAACAAACTATAATCTCAGTCATTGGAGCAATTGCAATTTATCATAACATAGGAAAGAGTCAATGTATAAGATCTTTTCAACAAGTCCACATACTCAACTATCATATAGTCTTTCGCAATTGCTGACACTCACGCAATACTTATGGGTATGGAGTTTTGATCGGACACAGAGAAAGATAGGGGCTTATAGTTTTGCCTCCCAATGTTTTACCTCAAGGGTAATGTCAAGAATAATAGTTCATGAAAACTCGCATCCAATTAGCCATATATACCAGGATCTTTCCATTATACTGTGCTTGCCAAAGCATAAAATGTAAAAAGGAAAGGTGAAGATCACCATGACTCTTATGCAGGGTTGTCGGGGGTGCTGATCCCATGGACACCTATGGGCCGCGGCGGACCGGGGCCCCTTTCGGTTCGGCAGGGGGGCGGAGAGTGCACGAAGAGCAGATCGAGGCGAACGCACGAGCGACGCGATCAGTTTACCCAGGTTGGGCCGCACGGATGCGTAAAACCCTACTCCTGCTTTGGTTTGTATTTGTGTTCTTGCTCGGGAGCGATGAACGCTACAGTACCCTTGGATGGCTAGTGAGACCGAGCGTGAGAATGATCCTCTCCCCCTCCCCCCTGTTGCGCATGGGCCTCCTTTTCTATGTCAAAGGGGTCACCGACAGGTGGTAATAGAGATGGGGGTAAAAAGGTAAAAGAAGTGGTGGTCGGCGCCACCGCTTACTACAGTTGTATCATACCTAACCCTGACGGCAGGGGACAAAGGCATTAAATGCCTATCTGCGTCGCCTAGACGATGCAGAAAGGGACCGTCAGGGGCGCCACCATTTGCCATGATGGCTATCTTGTCAGCGCCTGCTTGCCACCGCATGCCCCTGGCTGCACAGCCTCCCACCACGTACGCCAGGAACGGTCCCAGAGCGACACGTTGGTGGGTGAGCTGGAGCGTGGGCTGCGGAGTAGTAGCTTGTCGTGGCAAGCGCCTTGCCGTGGATGTTGTCTTGTCGCGTCCGGGAGCTTGTCGCTCACCGGGTCTTGCCGGGACGCGCAGCGCGTCACAGCAAGCTTCTCGGGATGCCTTGGTTGGTCTTCCCGGCATGCTCCTCTTGCCGGGGGCTTTGTGCTTCGAGTGGCCTTCCTGACAAGCTCCTCCTGCCGAGGCCTCGCACCTTGGCTCGAATACTGTGTTCTTGAATGGCTCCAAAGGAACCACGGAGGACCTTGGCGGTCACCCGGCAAGCCTTGCCGCGGGGTGCTGCGACTGCCCATGCACAAGTTCGGGATACTAAGGTAACCCTACTTTAGTACACCGACAGGAGCCCCCGGGCCTGGGCCATACACGGTGCCGAGCGCTGTTGGGCCAGGCTCAAAACAGTGCACGGGCACGCGCCGCCTGGGTCATGCCGTATCTGACTCTGCATGCACCGCGCCCTCCCCGAGCGGCACGTGTTGAATGCGGCGTCGTGCGTGACGTGGGCGGCGTGCGCGGGGCTAAGCCCCGCGTGCATGCGTCACGTCGTGGTAGAGGGGACGGTTCGCACCCCCCCCCCATAAACGGAGGGAGGCGTGGAGGCGTGGTTCATTTACTGGACGGGGCCGATGTGCGGCTTTCGAGGTGTCCACTCCCGATGATCACGGGGTGGGGAGAGGTCGCCTCATCTGTCGCCTTGGTTCTGCATGCCTGCCACACGGCTCCCATGCGCTTGGGGTCACGGACGGTGGAGGCAGGAAACTGGGCCGTCGCGGGTCGAGGCAGCGGGTCGGCCCCAGCTCCCTGCTCTTCCCGTGTCTTGATTCGCTGAGCGGGGCGGCCGAGCCCCCACCTCGCTCCTTTATAAAGAGCGGGAGCAGAGGACGGAAGCCCGCATTCTCCCATCTCCTCCTTCCTTCAACTTCTGCTCCCCTTTCTCTCATTCGCCATGGAGAAAGGGAACCCTTGTCCTTCATCGGTGGCGGCGAGGGTCGCCGCCAGACAGCACATCCCTCCCTCTCCCGCACCCGTGGTGGCAGAGCCAGCCGTAAGGGGAAGAGGGAGGGGGCGAGGTCGTGGACGAGGTCGAGGACGAGGTCGAGGCGCTCGGGGAAGAGGTGGACGGGGCGGCGGGCCGGCGGGCCGGCTTTGCCTCCGCTGGCGGTTCCTCTTCCCACGGCGGTCCATATTGGGGACGACCCTTGCGAGTTCTTCGTCAGGCTGCGCCGGGCGCCTCGTCGTCGCCTCTGGCTCCCAGCTCCGTTTGCGGGCGCGATGGAGTTGGACCCGCCCGAGACACTGAGACTGCACATGAGGGGCTGTGGGATCAGCGGTACGCGAGTCCGCGTTGAATTCCCAGCCCCTAATGTGATGTATTTTGGTCGAGGGTGGAAGACGTTTGCCCGTATCCACAGCCTGATGGGGGGGCTCACCCTCCATTTTAAGTTGATGGAGGGCGATCTCCTCTCCGTCAAGGTCTTCGGGTGCTTCGGCACTCGGGCAAAGTGCTGCGTGGACAGCTCCTCCGATAGCGGGCGGCACGATGACGGGTCCGACTAGGTGTCGGGCGCCGCTCCGTGTGGCACCGGCGACCCCATCATCCGTGTCGCCGGCTCCTTGAACTCCCCGGGGTCGTCTCTTTGGGCGGCTGGCGTAGGGAGGCTGCAGAGGAGGAAGAGGGCTGGCGGCATGGCCATCAAGTCAGAGTACGAGGGCGTGGTGCCCTTGACAGCGTGCTGACGTCCTGCCGCCTCGTCTTCGAGCCCCGCTTCCGGCGCCGCCATCACCGTCCAGCCTTCGGACGGCCCCCGGGATGTTCTCTTGGTGTCTTCGGGCACCCGTAGCTCGCCTGGGCACCCCTTTTTCCCTTTTCGCCTCCTTGATCTACCTCCTAAAGAGAGGGACAAGAAAGGGATTACGGGCATCTTATCTTTTTAATTTGTAAGCCTTCGGGCCTTAGTTGCATTTTAAAACTTGTAATCCTATCTTTCATGTTTTTCATCCTCTATGGACTGTACCTGAGTGGAATGTTTTTTTAATGAAAAGGGGATGCTTGCCGGGTCATTTGTCTCGCGGGTAGAACCCACGTCAAGGAGCAAATCCTTGGTATCTTTCAGATAGACACTTCTTCTCCTGGCAACAGGCCCTGCCGTCTTCCCACGTCGCCCCCACCTTTCTCACGCTTTTGACGGAGGCAGGGACGAGGCGGGTGCACCCCCCTTGTTTCATCCCTTTGCTGCCGCGACTACGACCAAACTTGGCCCTAGGAACGAGCCCCAGGGCCTAGAGTTAAGGGAGCATGGTAGTTTTCGGGAAGAAACGAGGTTTCGTATTCCCCAGTCCATAAGAGAATGCATGACGAGGGATGAAAGACTTATCTGAGATTGCAGCCCCCGGCAACTCTGGCTTGCCGTGGGTGAATCTTGGTACTTGCAGCCCCCGGCAATGCTGGCTTGCCGGGGTCCAGACGGCGGTACGTCCTTCTTCTCCTTTTCGTCCTCAAGCGGTCCGGCCAGGATATGCGAGCCCTGCGAACCAAGGGAAACGATAGAAAGGCAAAGGGACGCACACTCGATCTCTAAGCTAGGAGTTAGCCGCTGTTAAGCACTATCAACCCTAACCAAGGACGAGACTCGATCTAGCATGCATGCTATAACTCAGGGCGCCAGTGCTTCATTTACTTGTGCTCAGGGTCTGCGCCTGGCTTTGTACAAAGGAGTACATGCAACAGCGGCAAGACTTGTACAAAAGGGTGGTTGCCGGACAGGGTCCGACAACCGCGCCTTCCGGGTAAAACTTACGAAGATGCTCAATATTCCAAGAGTTGCTCACCGGAATGCCATCTTCGGTCAGACAGCGCCAGGCCTAGTGACTCGTTTCACCCGGTAAGGGCCTTCCCACTTCGGTGTCAACTTGTTGGAATTCTTGGTGGACTGAGCGCGCCGAAGAACAAGGTTGCCTTCCTCGAGACTTCTGGCGTTAACTTTGCGGCTATGGTAGCGGCGCAAAGCTTGCTGGTAGCGAGCGGCTCGCACAGCAGCCTGAAGACGGTCTTCCTCGAGGAGCAGCGCGTCATCTTGCCGCAGCTGCTCTTGCTCGAGCTCATCATAAGCGAGAACTTGAGGTGACCCGTATACGAGTTCCGTGGAGAGAACTGCCTCCGCTCCATAGACTAGAGCAAAGGGTGTCTAGCCAGTGGCTCGATTTGGCGTCGTTCTGATCGACCAAAGAACCACCGGCAGCTCCTCGATCCAGTTTCTTCCGCACTTGTGCAGCCTGTCGAAAGTTCTGGTCTTGAGCCCGCGCAGCACTTCAGCATTTGCCCTTTCTGCTTGACCGTTGCTTCTCGGGTGAGCAACAGAAGCGAAGCAGACCTTGGCGCCAAGATCTTGGACGTACTACATGAAGGTGCGGCTCGTAAATTGCGTACCGTTGTCGGTGATTGTCCTGTTAGGCATCCCGAAACGGCAAACAATCGACCTGAAGAACTTGACTGCTGACTATGCTATCACGTTCCTCACTGGTTCCACTTCCGGCCACTTTGTGAACTTGTCGATTGCAACGTACAAGTACTCAAAGCCCCCGACAGCTCCGGGAAAGGGGCCGAGGATATCAAGCCCCCAGACTGAAAATGGCGAGGATAAAGGGATCATCTGGAGAGCATGAGCTGGCTGGTGTATTTGCTTGGAATGTAACTGGCACGCTTCACACTTGGCTACTTGTGCAGTTGCATCCTGGAGGGCTGTCGGCCAGAAGAAGCCTTGCCGGAATGCTTTGCCTATAAGGGCTCTTGCGCCAATGTGGTGACCACATATGCCTCCATGTATCTCTGCCAACAGCTTCTGTCCATCTTCCCGGGGAATGCACTTCAATTTCACACCGTTGAGTCTTCTTCTGCACAGTGTGTCATCGACAAACGTATACATACTAGACTGCCGGGCTACTCTTTCCGCTTCTTCTGGTTCTTCGGGAAGTTCTCCTGTCTAAAGGAAACGGACAATCTGCTGCGCCCATGTTGGAGCCTCTGGCTCGACAATAAGGACTAAAGGCAATTCTGCCGCTGCGGGAACGTTCGCTTCTACGGCAAGAGCCTGCGGCTCTGCCGGAGCTTGACGTTCCCCGGCAAGCTTGCCGAAGCAGAACTTGTCGGGAGCGTTTGCTTCAACGGAACAAACCCTGGGGCTTGCCGGAGCAGACTGCTCCTCAGCACTCTTGATGTCGATCTTGGGGACCTTCTTAGCGGCGGCTTCGGGAAGCTCTGCCAGAAAATAGTCGCCAGAAACCAACTTCCTCTTCTTGCTCTGTCCAGATGGTGGTGTTACGGATGGCTGAGTCAGCTTGAGCACAAAAATCCCTAGTTCCACAGGTAATTTAAGTGCACCGCACTTTGACAGGCCATCGGCAACGTCATTATGAGCTCTTGGGACATGCTCCATCTGCAGGCCGTCAAAGTCCTCTTCTAGCTTTCTCACTTCGTCGACGTAAGCTTCCATTAAGGGACTCTGGTAATTCTTGTTCACTTGGCGGACGACAAGCTGCGAGTCACCCCTGACAATAAGCTTCTTAATTCCAAGTTTCACCGCGATCCTTAGTCCGGCAAGCAGGCCTTCATACTCTGCAGTATTGTTTGTCGCTTGCTCCTTGGGAAAGTGCATCTGGACAATGTACTTGAGGTGCTCTCCGGTGGGTGCGACAAGCAGCACTCCAGCACCGGCGCCTTGCAGCGAGAAGGCACCGTCAAAGTACATAAGCCACTCTTTGCTTGTTTACTTGGCGGGGATGCTCGTCTCCGGAATTTCTTCGTCTGGAGTTGGCGTCCACTCTGCTATGAACTCTGCCAATGCTCTGCTTTGGATTGTTGATGTACTCTCAAATTTGAGGCCAAAGCTTGACAGTTCCAGTGCCCACTCGACAATCCTGCCCATTGCTTCTGGATTTTGCAATATCCTCTTCAGCGGAAAGCGAGTGACAACTGTGATTTCATGTGCTTGGAAGTAATGGCGCAGCTTTCTCGAGGCCATGAGAAGGCCAAAAAGCAACTTCTGTACACCAGAGTACCTTGACCTAGCCCCCTGTAAAAGGGAACTGACAAAGTAGACTGGGCGCTGCACCATCTTCTTCTGTATCTCCTCTCGCATCTGTGCAGATCCTTGCTTGTCGGGACCAGAGCTTGTCGGGGAAGCCCCCTGCTTGTCGCTGGATGTGCTTGCCGCGGTTGCTGGCTCATCATCTACCTCCCTCTCCGCTACTAACGTAGCACTAACCACTTGATTGGTTGCCACTATGTACAGCAGCAACTTCTCTTGCGGCTTAGGTGCGACAGGTGTTGGAGTGGAGGACAGGTATCTCTTCAAGTCTTGCAGCGCAGCCTCCGCTTCCGGAGTCCATTTCATTGGACCTGCCTTTTTCAAAATTTTGAAAAACGGCAGGGCACGCTCAGCAGACCGAGAGATAAACCTGCTGAGAGCAGCCACACAACCGGCAAGCTTCCGCACATCCTTGACACGCTAGGTGCTTCGATCTGCTCGATGGCCTTGATCTTGTCGGAATTGGCTTCGATTCCCCGCTGAGACACAAAGAACCCGAGAAGCTTGCCGGAAGGGACTCCAAACACACACTTCTCGAGGTTGAGCTTGAGGTTGACCTTGCGCAGATTTGCAAAAGTCTCTTCTAAATCTTGGATCAGAGTTGCCCTGTCCTTGCTCTTGACCACTATATCATCCATGTAGGCCTCTACATTTCTGTGTATCTGTGGCTTCAAAGCGACATGGACTACTCTGGCAAATGCCGAACCAGCATTCTTTAATCCGAAAGGCATCCGTACAAAACAGTACGTGCCACATGGAGTAATGAAAGCGGTTTTCTCCTCATCCTCTTCTGCCATGAAGATCTGATGGTATCCTGAATATGCGTCAAGAAATGAAAGCAAATCACATCCGGCTGTGGAGTCAACAATCTGGTCAACGCGCGGCAAGGGAAATGGGTCTTTGGGACAAGCTTTATTAATATCAGTAAAGTCAATACAAAGCCTCCATTTTCCATTTGCCTTGCGCACTACCACAGGATTGGCCAACCATGTGGGATGGAGCACTCCTCTGACAAGGCCTGCTGCTTCCAATTTCTTGATTTCTTCTGCTATGAACTCTTGGCGCTCCACTGCCTGTTTTCTGACCTTCTGCTTGACGGGCCGCGCATGAGGACAAACGGCAAGATGGTGCTCAATTACTTTCCTGGGAACACCGGGGATATCAGACGGTTGCCATGCAAACACGTCGACATTCGCCCGCGGGAAAGCAACGACCGCGATTTCCTATTTAGGGTCAAGCGTGGCACTGATGGTGAAGGTACCACCAGTGCCGTCCTCTTTGGCGGACACCTTCTTGGTATGTGGTGGAGCTGCCATAGCCTTCTTACACTTGCCGGTGGAGCTCGATGGTGCGTCCTCGACGGCAGCGCAGCACTCCGAGGAGGTGCGCTTGCCGGAGTGGGCATCAGAGCTCTTGCCGGACTTGGTCTTCTTCTTCCCCCCGGGAGCTTCAGCGGCAAGTGTCTTGCAGTCCGCTGCAGCAGCTGCTTCCCTGTAGATCTTGTCGGCGCAGATAAGGGCATCCTTCTTGTCGCCGGGGACAGAGATGACGCTTATCGGGCCTGGCATCTTGAGCATGTTGTATGCATAGTGAGAGGCTGCCATGAACTTGGCGAGTGCTGGACGGCCAAGTATCCCATTGTAAGGCAATGGGAGATCGGCAACATCAAAAGTGACCCTCTCAGTCCTGAAGTTCATTTCGCTGCCAAATGTCACCGGCAACGTGACCTTCCCTTTCGGCTTGCTCCTTCCCGGGTTAATTCCTTGGAATGTACCGGTTTCTTCGAGCTCGCTGTCCGGGATCTGGAGTTTCGGGAGCACAGCGGAGGAGATCAGATTTAAGAAGGCCCCGCCGTCAACTAGCATCTTAGTGACTTTGAGGTTGCGGATTGTTGGCGAAAACAACAACGGCAAGTACCCGACCGCAGTTGTGCGATCAGGGTGGTCCTCAATGTCAAAGATGATAGGCTTGCTGGACCATTTCAGAAGCTTGCGCGATTCGACAGGTGGCTCTGTTGCATTAACTTCCCGCAGCCACTATTTGAGTTGGTGGTGGGAAGTGTGCAGAGAAGCACCGCCGTCAACACACAAGACTTCTGTAGCTTTCTGAAACTCCTGCTCACTGTTCTCAACATCATCCATGTCCTCGTCGTCGTCTTCGTCTTCATCCTTGTCGCGGCTGCGGGGAGGTCTGTCTCCTTGCCGCTGCTTGGCCTTGCCGTGGCGTCCTCCCCGGCCAGCGTGCTTCTTGCCGGCTTCTCCACCGCCTCCTTGGGCTCTCTCCTTGTCGCGCCGCTCGTACTCAGCTTTTTGTTGCTGGACAAGCTGCTCGACCTTCTTGCAGCTCTGGAGATCATGGCCCTTGGTGCGGTGGATCTTACAGTACTGCTTGTCAGAGCCATCCTGCTTGTCGGCGGCTGCCACACCTTGGCAGTTGGTGCACGCGGCAACCTCCTTGCCGGAGCTGCCAACTTTGGCTTGCTTGGCGCCACTGTCGCTGCCGGACTGCTCAACGACCAGTACCTCTTTGCCTTTCTTCTTCCTGTTGCGCCTCCGGTTTTTCTTTGTCGGGGCAGCATCCTCACTGTCAGATCCTCCTGCTGCAGTATTCTCTCCGGGGAGTTTCCTCCCTTCTTCAGCGCGCGCACACTTGTCGGCCAGGGCGTACAGCTCGCTGACGTCTCTGATCCTACTCATCGCCATCTCCTCCCGCATCCTGCGATTACGCCCGTTCTGATGGAACGCGCTGATAACCGCGGTAGGGTGGATGTCTGGGATGTTGCGCTGTACACGGCTGAACCTCTGAATATACTTGCGCAGGGGCTCTCCTTCCTTGTGGGCAAGCAGGTGAAGGTCACTTTCCTGGCCATGTGGCTTGTGGCCGCCTGTAAAGGCGCCGACAAACTGATGGCACAAGTCTGCCCAAGAGGATGTGGAGTTGTCCGGCAAGTGCATGAGCCAGGACCTGACTTCACGCTTGAGTACCAGTGGGAAGTAATTGGCAAGGACCTTGTCGTCTCGCCCCCCGGTGGCTTGCACCGCAATGGTGTAGATGATGAGGAACTCTGACGGGTGCGATTTGCCGTCGTACTTCTCCGGTACGTCTGGCTTGAAATGCTTCTGGCTGGGCCACTGGACTTGCCGCAGCTCACAGGTAAACGCAGGGCAACCTACCACGTACGGCAAGTTGCCTGGTTCTCCGGGCGCATGCATGTCAACAGAAGGCCCAGCGCGCAGGTCTGATTGACGCCGCGCTTCTCTTCGGTGCTCGATGCGTGTTCGAGCGTCTTCTTGATGTCTCTCATGAAGAACTTGGCGCTGATCGCGACGAGCTCGCAGATCTGATGACGCGGTGGAGTCGCTGTCGAGGTGGATCCGGTGAGTCGGTGATCTTGGCCTTCTAGGCGGAGAGTGCACAGTGGTTGCACCTTTGCCGATCTTGTCGCCACCGGCTCGCGCCTGGCTGGCTTGCCGCGGCAGCGATGTGCTCGGCTGCCATGGGTTGTCACCGTTGGCGAAGCCGATGAGACTCTGGATAGTGGCCCTCCAGTCATCGATCTTCTCTGGCGCTGCAGGGTAATCTAGGAGCAGTTGGGCCCGTGCCAACGCTTCTGCCGGAGTGGCGGGCGGCGGCGGCGAACGGTGCGAGGAACGGGACATGCTCGGACTTCTAACTACGTTAGAAGGAGCAATATCTCGTCCGAGCGACCGTGCCATGCTCGCGCCAGCATGCTGGCGTGCATGCTAGTCTCAAGCACTCCGGGATCCACCAGCTTGATCTTGGCCCAGCAAACGTATGGCACCGTGAGTACCATGACACTGCTGGTCCCGCGCCTCCTGAGATGGGCGCGGTGCGTGTACGGACGCCGAGGTCTTGGAGTGCGCCCAGTCGTTGTGGGAGCGGACCGCACCGCCGATGTGCAGCGCAGCCTTGTCCTTGGACCTGGCAGCACCATGAGCCTCCTCGTCGGCGCCCGTTCTTCCGCTGGCGCCTACTCCACCAGCCGTTCATTCTGGCGACGGTGGGCTCGGTGCAGACGGAGCAGCTGCCTCCGAAATCTTCTTCTTCGGCGGCATGTTGATGAAGATGATGAAGATCTGGCTCGTGCAAACGCCGGATCAGGTTCACACAGCCTCGACGCAGCCCCTACCTGGTGCGCCAAAGATGTCGGGGGTGCTGATCCCACGGACACCTATGGGGCCGCGGCGGACCGGGGCCCCTTTCGGTTCGGCAAGGGGGCGGAGAGTGCACGAAGAGCAGATCGAGGCGAACGCACGAGCGATGCGATCAGTTTACCCAGGTTCGGGCCGCACGGATGCGTAAAACCCTACTCTTGCTTTGGTTTGTATTTGTGTTCTTGCTCGGGAGCGATGAACGCTACAGTACCCTTGGATGCCTAATGAGACCGAGCGTGAGAATGATCCTCTCCCCCTCCCCCCTGTTGCGCATGGGCCTCCTTTTATATGTCAAAGGGGTCACCAACAGATGGCAACAGAGATGGGGGTAAAAAGGTAAAAGAAGTGGTGGTCGGCGCCACCGCTTACTACAGTTGTATCATACCTAACCCTGACGGCAGGGGACAAAGGCATTAAATGCCTGTCTGCGTCGCCTAGACGGTGCAGAAAGGGACCGTCAGGGGCGCCACCGTTTGCCACGATGGCTATCTTGTCAGCGCCTGCTTGCCACCGCATGCCCCTGGCTGCACAGCCTCCCGCCACGTACGCCAGAAACGGTCCCAGAGCGACACGTTGGTGGGTGAGCAGGAGCGTGGGCTGCGGAGTAGTAGCTTGCCGCGGCAAGCGCCTTGCCGTGGATGTTGTCTTGTCGCGTCCGGGAGCTTGTCGCTCACCGGGTCTTGTCGCGTCCGGGAGCTTGTCGCTCACCGGGTCTTGCCGGGACATGCAGTGCGTCGCAGCAAGCTTCTCGAGATGCCTTGGTTGGTCTTCCCGGCAAGCTCCTCTTGCCGGGGGCTTTGTGCATCGAGTGTCCTTCCCGGCAAGCTCCTCTTGCCGGGGCCTCGCGCCTTGGCTCGAATACTTTGTTCTTGAATGGCTCCAAAGGAACCACGGAGGACCTTGGCGGTCACCCGGCAAGCCTTGCCGCGGGGTGCTGCGACTGCCCGTGCACAAGTTCGGGATACTAAGGTACCCCTACTTTAGTGCACCGACAAGGGTAGGAAATAAAAGTGAAAGATAGCCCCTTCACAGAGGGAAGCAGAGGTTGTCATGCGCTTTTATGGTTGGATGCATAAAATCTTAATGCGAAAGAACGTCACTTTATATTGCCACTTGTGATATGGACCTTTATTATGCAGTCTGTCGCTTTTATTTCTTCCATATCACATGATCGTATAAAGCTTATTTCTCCCACACTAATAAGTCATACATATTTAGAGAGCAATTTTTATTGCTTCCACCGATGACAACTTACTTGGAGGATCTTACTCAACCCATAGGTAGGTATAGTGGACTCTCATGGCAAAACTGGTTTAAGGGTATTTGGAAGCACAAGTAGTATCTCTACTTGGTGCTATGAATTTGGCTAGCATGAGAGGGAAAGGGAAGCTCAACCATGTTGGATGATCCATGACAATATAATTTATTTCAGATGTAAGAAAACATAACCCATTACGTTGTATTCCTTGTCCAACGTAAACTCTTTAGCATGTCATATTTTAATGAGTGCTCACAATCATAAAAGATGTCCAAGATAGTATATCTATATGTGTAGACCTCTCTTTCTTTATTACTTCCTATTAATTGCAATGATGACCAAAACTATGTTTGTCAACTCTTAACAACTTTTATTCATCATACTTTTACTATGTGAGCTCATTACTCTCAATGAGAGCCATATGATCCCTTTGTTTCTTTTTATTCCTTTCTCTTTTCATTTATTACCTTAGGATCATGGCAAAATAATCAAGCCCTTGACTCAACACTAATATTTATTATATAGCTCACGGACTCGATTACATAGAAGGATTATAAAGCACAACTCACAACTAGATCATACTAAAAACTTTTATTCTACTAGATCAAGATATTACCAAAAGGATCGAACTAAGAAAAATGGTAAAGGTAAAAGTGATGGTGATACGATACCGGGGCACTCCCCCAAGCTTGGCAGTTGCCAAGGGGAGTGCCCATACCCGATGCATAGTTCTTCTTTGTTGGTGAAGAAGGTGGAGTTGTTGATGATGGATAGTCACACATCGAGCGTAGGAGGTCTTCCAACTTGCGGATAATGTCTTTGAGTGCAATGATATGCTCCTTCAACAAAATATTTTCACGTGTGAGATACTTATTTTGTATACGAGCTAACTCAATCATCTTGAAAGCTTCAATCTCAGTTGGGGTAAGAAGATTGTGATCAAGTTGAAGGATGTCTTCTGTTGCTGGAACTTGGTCCTCCATGGCCTTCTTGATCCCTTCATCCTTGCTGATCTCCATGGGTTCTTCTCTTTTCAGCTCTAACTTCATTAGCCAAGCATCGTTGCCCTCATGGTTGGAGAAGGAGGGAGACGACATAGTGCCTGGCCTTGACAACCCTGACAAAAAAAAGCTCGAAACAAAGACAGGAGATTTTTGCGTGATACGGGAGTCAAAACCCCCGGGAGATTATATAATGAATTTTTACCGGCCAAAATACGTGTCGTGTAAGAAAACAGAGTCCGAAGAGCACACGAGGTGCCCACGAGGTAGGGGGCACGCCCAGGGGGTAGGGCGCGCCCTCCACCCTCGTGGAGCCCTCGTGTCCTTCCCGGACTGCCACTTATTTTTCTATTTTTCTAAATATTCCAAAATGGAGAAATATTTCCTTAAAAACTGTTTTGGAGTCGGTTGACTTACCGTACCACATACCTATTCCTTTTTGGAGTCTGAAACATTCCGGAAAGTGTCCCTTATGTATTCCTCCAGGGTTACGGTTTCAATAACATTGGTTTCAACATTTATGGGATTACCTGAGATATAATGTTTGATTCTTTGACCGTTCACCACCTTCGGATTTGTACCTTCGAAGTTGTTGATTTTTATGGCACCGGAACGATAGACCTCCTCGATAACGTAAGGACCTTCCCATTTAGAGAGAATTTTCCTGCAAAAAAATCTTAAACGAGAGTTGTATAGCAATACATAATCACCTACATTAAACTCACGCTTTTTTATCCATTTATCATGCCATCTTTTAAATTTTTCTTTAAACAACTTGGCATTTTCATAGGCTTGGGTTCTCCATTCATCGAGTGAGCTAATATCAAATAACCTCTTCTCACCGGCAAGTTTAAAATCATAATTGAGTTCTTTAATAGTCTAATATGCCTTGTGTTCTAGTTCGAGAGGTAAATGACATGCTTTTCCATAAACCATTTTATACGGAGACATACTCATATGATTTTTATATGCAGTTCTATAGGCCCATAATGCATCATCAAGTTTCTTGGACCAATTATTTCTAGATCTATTAACAGTCTTTTGAAAAATTAATTTGAGTTCTCTATTACTCAATTCTACTTGACCACTAGACTGTGGGTGATAAGGGGATGCAATTCTATGATTAACATCATACTTAGCAAGCATTTTATGGAAAGCACCATGAATAAAATACAAACCACCGTCAGTCATTAAATATCTAGGGACTCCAAATCTTGGAAAATAACTTCTTTAAGCATCTTAATAGAGGTGTTATGATCAGCACTACTAGTTGGAATAGCTTCTACCCACTTAGTAACGTAATCAACAGCAACTAAAATATGTGTATATCCATTAGAGGAAGGAAAAGGCCCCATATAGTCAAAGCCCCAAACATCAAATGGTTTAATAACAAGTGAATAATTCATAGGCATTTCCTAACGTCTACTAATATTACCAATTCTTTGACATTCATCACAAGATAAGACAAACTTACGGGCATCCTTGAAGAGAGTAGGCCAATAAAAACCAGATTGCAATACCTTATGTGCAGTTCTATCTCCAGCATGGTGTCCCCCATAAGCTTCGGAGTGACACTTGTGTAGGATCTGTTCCTGTTCATGCTTAGGTACACAACGTCTAATAACACCATCTACTCCTTCTTTATAAAGATGTGGGTCATCCCAAAAGTAATGCCTCAAATCATAGAAGAACTTTTTCTTTTCCTGGTATGTGAAACTAGGTGGTATAAACTTAGCAACAATGTAATTAGCATAATCAGCATACCATGGAGCAGTATGAGAAGTATTTATGACATTTAATTGCTCATCAGGAAACCTATCATCAATAGGTAGTGGGTCATCGAGAACATTTTCTAACCTAGACAAGTTGTCTCAAACGGGGTTCTCAGCTCCCTTTCTATCAACAATATGTAAGTCAAATTCTTGTAGCAAGAGAACCCATCTAATAAGTCTAGGTTTAGGATCTTTATTTTCCATAAGATATTTAATAGCAGCATGATCAGTGTGAATAGTTACTTTAGAATCAACAATATAAGGTCTGAACTTTTCACAAGCAAGTACAACTACTAAGAATTCTTTTTCAGTAGTAGCATAATTTCTTTGAGCATTGTCTAGGGTTTTACTAGCATATTGAATAACATTTAATTTCTTATCAACTCTTTGCCCTAGAACATCACCTACCGCATAATCACTAGCATCACACATAATTTCAAAGGGTAAATTCCAGTCAGGTGGCTGAACAATAGGTGCAGAGATCAATGGTTTCTTAAGTATTTCAAATGCTTCTACACAATCATCATAAAAAACAAATGGTATATCTTTTTGTAATAAATTAGTCAGTGGTCGAGAAATTTTTGAGAAGTCCTTAATGAACCTCCTATAAAATCTGGTGTGACCAAGGAAACTTCTTAAACCTTTAATGTCCTTGGGACATGGCATCTTTTCAATAGCATCAACCTTGACTTTATCAACCTTAATACCTCTTTCAGAAACTTTATGCCCCAAGGCAATACCTTCATTAACCATAAAGTGGCACTTTTCCCAATTCAAGACAAGATTAGTTTCTTCACATCTCTGCAAAACTCGATCAAGGTTGCTTAAGCTGTCATCAAAAGAAGATCCATAGACGGAGAAATCGTCCATGAAAACCTCACAAATCTTTTCACAAAAGTCAGAGAATATAGCCATGATGCATCTTTGAAAGGTAGCAGGTGCATTACATAAACCAAAAGGCATACGTCTATAAGCAAAAGTATCAAAAGGGCAAGTAAAAGTAGTCTTTGATTGGTCTTTGGCCGACACAGGTATTTGAGAGAAACCAGAATAACCATCTAGAAAGCAAAAATGTGTATGTTTGGATAATCTTTCTAGCATTTGATCGATAAACGGTAAGGGGCAATGATCCTTTTTAGTGGCCTTATTTAATTTGCTGAAATCAATTACCATCCTACAACCTGTAATAATTCTTTGAGGGATCAATTCATCTTTATCATTAGGAACAACAGTAATACCTCCCTTCTTGGGGACACAATGGACATGACTTACCCACTGACTATCAGCAACGGGATAAATTATACCTGCCTCAAGGAGCTTTAGTATTTCCTTTCTTACCACTTCTTTCATTTTAGGATTCAGCCGCCGTTGATGATCACGAACTGGTTTAGCATCTTCTTCAAAATTTATTTTATGTTGACATAGAGTGGGACTAATGCCCTTAAGATCATCAATAGTATACCCAATAGCAGCATGGTGCTTCTTTAGAGTTTTCAATAATCTCTCTTCCTCATGCTCTGAAAGGTTAGCACTAATAATAACAGGATATATGTTTTTCTCATCGAGATAAGCATATTTAAGAGTATCAGGCAACGGTTTAAGCTCAAACACGGGATCACCCTTGGGTGGAGGAGGATCCCCTAGGATTTCAACAGGTAAACTGTTTTTCAGAATAGGTTCCTGTTTAAAGAATACTTCATCTATTTCCCTTCTTTCATTCATAAACATATCATTTTCATAGTCTAGCAAATATTGTTCTAAAGGATCACTAGGAGGTACGACAATAGAAGCAAGACCAATAATTTTATCCTTACTAGGCAATTCTTCTTCATGGTGTTGTCTACTAAATTTAGAGAAATTAAATTCATGAGTCATATCATCTAAACCAATAGTAACAACATCCCTTTTGCAATCTATGGTAGCATTAACAGTGTTCAAGAAGGGTCTTCCAAATATAATGGGACAAAAGCTATCTTGTGGGGAACCAAGAACAAGAAAATCAACAGGATATTTAGTTTTCCCACACAAGACTTCAACATCTCGAACAATTCCCATTGGTGAAATAGTATCTCTATTGGCAAGTTTAATTGTGACATTAATATCTTCTAACTCAACAGGTGCAATATCATGCATAATTTCTCTATAAAGGCTAATAGGTATTGCACTAGCACTGGCACCCATATCACGTAAGCCATGATAACAATGATCTCCTATTTTAACAGAAATAACAGGCATGCCTACCACAGGTCTAGGTTTATCTTTAGCACAACGTTTAGCAATTCTAGTAGTTCATCACAGAAATAAATAACATGCCCATAAATATTATGAGACAAGAGATCTTTAACAATATCAATATTAGGTTCAACTTTAACTTGCTCAGGAGGTGTATATGTTTTAATATTGCTTTTACGAACCACAGTTGAAGCTTCAGCATGATCCTTTATCCTAACAGGGAAAGGTGGTTTCTCAACATAAGCAGTAGGAACAATAGGATCATTATAGTGACAATCTTTTCTTCAACTTTAACAGGTGCAGCTTCTTTTACTTCTATGGGAGGATGATATTTAAACCACTTCTCCTTGGGCAGATCAACATAAGTAGCAAAAGATTCACAGAAAGAAGCTACTATCTTAGAGTCAAGTCCATATTTAGTGCTAAATTTACGAAAATCATCGGTATCCATAAAAGAGTTAACACAATCAAACATAGGTGTCATACCTGAATCCTTACCTTCGTCGGGGTCCCAGTCTTCAGAGTTGCGTTTAATTCTTTCCAATAAATCCCATTTGAATTCAATAGTCTTCATCATAAAAGAGCCAGCACAAGAAGTATCGAGCATGGTGTGATTGTTATCAAAAAGCCGAGCATGTAAATTTTGAATAATCATTTCTCTTGAGAGCTCATGATTGGGGCATGAATATAACATTGATTTAAGCCTCCCCCAAGCTTGAGCGATGCTTTATCCTTCGTGAGGCCAAAAATTATATATATACGATCGCGATGGACAAGATGTATAGGATAAAACTTCTCATGAAATTCCAATTTCAATCGTTTGTAATTCCAAAACCCCATATCATCACGTAGCCTATACCATGTCGATGCATCCCCCTTCAAAGATAAAGGGAAGACCTTCTTCTTAACAACATCTCTGGGTACACCTGCAAGCTTAAATAATCAGAAACTTCATCCACATATATTAAGTGCTCATCAGGATGCTTTGTTCCATCTCCTACAAAAGGATTAGTTAGCAGTTTTTCTATCATACCCGAAGAAATTTCAAAGCAGACATTTTCATTTTCAGTAGGTTGAGGAGCAACTCTTTTCTCTACTGGTAGGGGTGAAGATACCCCAAACAAGTCCCTCAGAGGATTACTTTCCATAGTAAAAAGTCATAGTAAATTTCAGCACACTATATAAATTTTTCCTTACCAAATTCCACCTGCCAAAGGCGCTTCACTCCCCGGCAACGGCGCCATAAAAGAGTCTTGATGACCCACAAGTATAGGGGATCTATCGTAGTCCTTTCGATAAGTAAGAGTGTCGAACCCAACAAGGAGCAGAAGGAAATGATAAGCGGTTTCCAGCAAGGTATTTTCTGCAAGTACTGAAATAAGTGGTAACATATAGTTTTGTGATACGATAATTTGTAACGAGCAACAAGTAACAGAAGTAAATAAAGTTAGGCAAGGTGGCCCAATCCTTTTTGTAGCAAAGGACAAGCCTGGACAAACTCTTATATAGAGAAAAGCGCTCCCGAGGACACATGGTATTATCGTCAAGCTAGTTTTCATCACGTTCATAAGATTCGCATTTGGTACTTTGATAATCTGATATGTGGGTGGACCGGTGCTTGGGGTACTATCCTTACTTGGACAAGCATCCCACTTATGATTAACCTCTATTGCAAGAATCCACAACTACAACAAAAGTATTAAGGTAAACCTAACCATAGCATGAAACATATGGATCCAAATCAGCCCCTTACGAAGCAACGCATAAACTAGGGTTTAAGCTTCTGTCACTCTAGCAACCCATCATCTACTTATTACTCCCCAATGCCTTCCTCTAGGCCCAAACAATGGTGTAGTGTCATGTAGTCGACGTTCACATGACACCACTAGAGGGATGACAACATACATCTCATCAAAATATCGAACGAAGACCAAATTCACATGACTACTAATAGCAAGACTTCTCCCATGTCCTTAGGAACAAACGTAACTACTCACAAAGCATATTCATGTTCATAATCGGAGGGGTATTAATATGCATATAGGATCTGAACATATGATCTTCCACCAAATAAACCAACTAGCATCAACTACAAGGAGTAATTAACACTACTAGCAACCTACTAGCACCAATCCCGGACATGGAGACAAGAATTGGATACAAGAGATGAACTAGGGTTTTGAGAGGAGATGGTGCTGATGAAGATGTTGATGGAGATTGCCCTCTCCTGATGAGAGGAGCGTTGTTGATGACGATGGCGATCACTTCCCCCTCCTGGAGGGAAGTTTCCCCGGTAGAACGGCTCCGCCAGGGCCCTAGATTGGTTCCGCCAAGGTTCCGCCTCGTGGCGGCGGAGTTTCTTCCGAGAAGATGGCTTATGATTTTTTTCCCATCGAAAGACTTCATATAGCAGAAGATGGCCACCGGAAGGCCACCAGGGGGCCCACGAGGTAGGGGGGCGCACCCAGGGGGTAGGGCGCGCCCCCACCCTCGTGGGGCAGGGTGTGGCCCCCCTGGTGAACTTCTTCCACTATGTATTTTTTATATATTTTGGAAACGTCTTCCGTGAAGTTTCAGGACTTTTGGAGCAGTGCAGAATAGGTCTCTAATATTTGCTCCTTTTTCAGCCCAGAATCCCAGCTGCTGGCGTTCTCCCTCTTTATGTAAACCTTGTAAAATAAGAGAGAACTAGCAGTGTGACCTGCGCATTTGCGCGGCTAGATTTCTATTTATGACTTCCATATTTTGTCAATACTTTCCTTGTCAGTACTTTATCGTCACATCCAGTTAATTATAAAGATAAAAAAACATGATAGTTGCATTAAAACAACGCCAGTAGGTAGGTAGTAACATACTCTCCTTGCTGGTGATGTATGTTTTATTTAGTGCATTGTTTTGAAGAAGTCTTTAAAAAGAAGAAATGTGCAATTAAACTGTTTTAAAGATCATGATAAATTAAAATCTATGGGATTCCACTTTAAGATACTATCCTCGTCAATATTTGATCATCACATCCGGTTATAAACAAAGTCCTAATGATTTCCTTGGTGCATGCCCAGACTGAATTAGAAAGAACAGAAAATCAAGTAAGTTCCTGACATTTCTCTAAAGAAAAAGTAAGTCTGTCATCATATACAATGTCATGCTCTGTTGCTGTCGGGAGTATCATGCCGCCATAGCTTGCTATATGAACACTCCTTTCTTTAGTAGTTTGCGAGACGGATATGTGCTTTTTTCGCATGATTTTCAGGAACATTTTATCTTAAAAGCTCAAAATGTTTGTACGTACGTAATATGACATTTACTCATACCTGCTGATTGTGACCTAGTTGACCATTTTCCCTACTCATTTTTTGACCTTTGTACTGATCATTTCTCTGATTAATACCGAAGTCTAATAAATATGGGCGACATATTCATACTACTTGGGCCGTCCTCTCTCACTAACCTTATTTTAGTTTGATATTTTAATTTCAGGTTGATTTTTCAACATGCTCGTTCCTATAAAAAAATCTCAGAATTCAGTTCACTTTATTGATTTATGTGGAACCTATATCAATTCTAAATTGGTAATTTCTAGTATTTATAGCAATTCCATAAAATAGGACAAATAAGTGTCTTTTTTAAAGGGAAAGGACAAAGAAGTGCTAGACATGGAGATACTAAAAAATCAGTGCTAGGGAATAATAAAAGTGAGGGGTATAAATTAAACAATACACGCACCTGACATGAATGATAGTTCACGTATCTAGATATAATCCTATTCATGCCAGCAAAATAAATGTGATTCCTAGGTATTTTTCTTATGAGGGTGTATGTCAAGACATAGTTAAGTAAGTTATAAAAGTTTATAGGCTTGTCAAGACATCATATATACACGGCTATTTGTTTCACAATGCTGATGTTTAGATGTGCAAAAATTATATAGACTATGTTGCATTATATTGAAATAGTTGTGTTAAAAATATACATATTATGTTCCAGTACGCACCTAGATATTCGAAATAAAAAATAAAAGTGGGTACACCTAGCTAGCTGTGGTTGTGATCGATCTTGTTTCTACTGATTGCAAGGCAAGTCTCCTATCCATCTTATACCATCTCATAAAAAATACATACCTACTTAGCTCTTGCTTTGATCGATCTTGTGGCTGCTCATTGCAAGGCAAGTCTTCCATCCATCCTCTACCTATCTCCATGCTGATCGGGATGTGTCGTGGTATTTCTCACGGGATGCTTGCGAGTCGACAGATGCCTCAAGGGCTTAGTGTGTGGGTAGGACTGCTGCTGATAGGACCGGGAGCGGGTATGCGAGTAGCACGCGGTGGTTTACCCAGGTTCGGGGCTCTCCGGAGAGATAATACCCCTACTCCTGCATGTCTGAGTATATATATCTAAGGTGTACACCGGGCAGTACAAAGCGCTCCTGAAGCTGTATCTGGGATCAGTGCCATAGGCATCTGATCTGGTAAATGCCTATACGAGGCATGCTAGCGGCCGGCCATGCTCATGGCCATGAGCATACGTGCTCAAGTGAATGGATGGATGGAGGGATAGCTAGCTTGCTTGCTAGCTTATGTGCATGCGTGAGTGTCCATCCTCGTGGATGGATGGATGGGTAGTGTATTTATAGTGTGAGGTAGCTTGCTATGTAAGCTATGTGGGTAGCTTGGTATGTAAGCTAGCTAGTGGCTTTGGATGTAAGCTTTATAAATCAGTACCCAGGGAACACGGTACCCAGGGAGCTGTCAGGGGCGCGCGGGGCGCAACCGGCTGTGGCGAGCCGGCAGGCGGGTGACGGAGAAGCCGGTAGGGGCTGGAGCAGAGCGGGCGGTAGCCGGCAAGCCGCGAGCCATCCACAGGATGAGCGGGAGCCGGCCGGGAGGGCGGAAGCCGGCGAGCGCGGAAGGCGTCGGCCCGAGGCGGGACGCGGCAGCGCGCAGGGAGGCCACCCGAAGCCGGCGCGGGACGTGGCAGCGCGCGGGGCGGCCACCCGAAGCCGGCGTGGGACACGGCAGCGCGCGGGGCGGCGCGGGACGCGGAAGCGCGCGGGGCGGCACGGGACGCGGCAGTGCGCGGGGCGGCCACCAGAAGCCGGCGCGGGGCGCGGCAGCGCGCGGGGGCGGCCACCCGAAGCCGGCGCGGGACGCGGCAGCGCGCGGGGGCGGCCACCCGAAGCCGGCGCGGGACGCGGCAGCGCGCGGGGCGGCCACCCGAAGTCGGCGCGGGACGCGGCAGCTCGCGGGGGCGGCCACCCGAAGCCGGCGCGGGATTTTGGAGAAGCCGACGCCGGGGCCGGGCGTGAGGCGGCAGAGCACACGCGAGCTCGCGGGCGGAGCGGCGTGCAGTGCGGCACGGCCTGGCCGGAGCGAGGCGGTGCAGTGGGGAGTGGCCGCGCGGCCCTGGGCGAAGCAAGCTGCGGGAGTGGGGGAGCCGGCAGGCGGCGGAGCAGCGCGGCGCGGGCGCGGGGGAGCCGGCAGGCGGCGGAGCAGCGCGGCGCGGGCCGGCGCGGCCGGATCCGGAGTCGGCAGCCAGGCAGAGACGGGGGAGACGGTGGCGGCTCAGCACGGGGCTCGCAGGGGAGCCGGCGTGCGAGGCGCAGTGCGATGGGCGTGGACGCGCAGGGGACCCGGGGTGGGGCCGGCGAGCAGGCGGCTCGGGGGGGGGGCGCGGAGACGGCAGGTCGGCGGGCGCGTAGCGGCCAGGCGGCGTAGGCGCGGGGCAGGCCGGCCAAGGCCAGCGCGTGGAGGCGGGACGCAGAGCCGGCCTGGGCGAGGCAGGACTCGGAGGCGGCGATGCGGGCGGAGCCACGGGCTTGCAGGCGCGGAGTAGGCGAAGTGGAGCAGCGGCGCGGGCGGAGCGAGCGCCGCTGCTGGGGACGCGTGACTGCGGGAGGCCGAGCCGGATGCGTCGGGGGGGAGCCGCGCGAGCCCGCGCGCGAGGCCAGCAGAGGGAGGACGCGGCGGAGACGGCCTGAGAGTGGGCATGGAGTTGCGCCATTCGCGGGAACGAGGGCGGCAGTGTGCGGGTGCTCACGGGGACGATGCAGGTGCCCGCGAAGCCGACCGCGGCTCTAGTTAGCTTGTATGGATGATGTATGTAGTGGCGAACGCGCGTTTCGGCCGGGGCAGGGCACAACGCGGAGGGAAACGGACGCGAGCGATGCGGCACAACGCGCGCATGGATGCGGCCCACCGAAGCGAGGCACCGCGCGCGGCGCTGGCGCGGATAGACGGCCTGCATCGCAACGGCGGTGGTGGAGAAGGCGAGGCCGACGGCGAGGACGCGCCGCCCCTCGCGGCCGCTCCGGGGGCGGGTCGATGTCGAGCCCCCGAGCGCTACCGGAGAGACGGCGCGACGCCGCGGCGGAGGCGAAAGTAGTCCCGCTCGGACAGCGAAACCAGCAGCAGCGCGGTAGCATAGTACCGCCCCACGGTGGGCGCCAACTGTCGTGGTATTTCTCACGGGGTGCTTGCGAGTCGACAGATGCCTCAAGGGCTTAGTGCGTGGGTAGGACTGCTGTTGATAGGACCAGGAGCGGGTATGCGAGTAGCACGCGGTGGTTTACCCAGGTTTGGGGCTCTCCGGAGAGATAATACCCCTACTCCTGCATGTCTGAGTATATATATCTAAGGTGTACATCGGGCAGTACAAAGCGCTCGTGAAGCTGTATCTGGGATCAGTGCCATAGGCATCTGATCTGGTAAATGCCTATACGAGGCATGCTAGCGGCCGGCCATGCTCATGGCCGTGAGCATACGTGCTCAAGTGAATGGATGGATGGAGGGATAGCTAGCTTGCTTGCTAGCTTATGTGCATGCGTGAGTGTCCATCCTCCTGGATGGATGGATGGGTAGTGTATTTATAGTGTGAGGTAGCTTGCTATGTAAGCTAGCTAGTGGCTTTGGATGTAAGCTACCTTGGGTAGCTTACATGCCAAGCCAGGTGGGCATGGCACATGTCATGCTTGTCCCCTGGGATACTTTATAAATCAGTACCCAGGGAACACGGTACACTGTAGATGACGGCATCGCGGTACGGTTGTCTTCGTCGATGTCGGGTCGGGCTGCAGTCGGCAGCCGACCGGTTGGCGTAGTCGGCGGCCGGCAGTCGGCAGCCGGCCGGGTAGTGCAGTCGGACGGGGAGCCGGCAGGAGCGGCCGGGCAGTCGGACTGAGGGGCTTTGCTAGCCCCGATGTCTTGAAATATCATCTCGCCGTCTTCGTGGTATCCGTGTCCCATTACACCGACAGGATGCATGCATGAGGCGAGTTTGAAACATGAAGTTTTTGACGCATAGCGCATGGTAGATGATTGATTGACTGTCGGGACCCCGATTCTAAGTCACACCAATCTAGCATGTAACACCTCATATCACTTTGCGGCCTCACGCACGGTATCCCCATGGGGGTCGCCTTACGATGGCCCGGGACCGTTTGCGTCTTTTGGCTCGCGTATATGATTGTGTCGCTAGCATCCATATGACAGAGAACCCGGGCCGACATGGCTAGTCATGAACCCAAAGCGGCCCTAACCTATGAGAACAGGCATAGATGATTCACATCGAGCGTGTCGGTCAGCAGCGTGTGAATCCGGGCTGTAGCACCGGGCTAACAGGACTCCGGGGAACCCGGCCTGTAGTAGGCTAGGCCGGACTCCGGTCGTCACCGCGTGACGTTTCCCCGAAGGGACAGACACAGGAATGAAGTGAAACACATGCCGGCCAGTCAAGTGTTCCGAGCAGTAGTGCTGGGCTAGCAGGACTCCGGTGGACCGGGCTGTAGCGGACTACTATCGCTCAGAAAACACTAGACTACATTTCCCCATATGATAGGCTGCCAAGGATAAACAACCAGATTGTCGGATGCCACACATAGCAATACACGCTACACGTACGCATAACATGCAAGTATGTGCTGTACAACATGGCATCACAACATAACGCAAACTCATATAGATAAAGGCTCAGAAGAGCCACATAGCATAAATACATGCAGGGGTCACATGACCCATCATTCAGAGCATACAAGCAACGGAAGCATTACATGTCTGAGTACAGACAACTACAAAACAAAAGAGCTGGAAAGCCTGACTATCTACAAGACCCTCCCAAGGGTACAAGATCGTAGCTAAGGTAACAAGCTACTTGTCGAAGTCCAAGCGGAACTACTAGTAAGACAGATGTCTCATCTGCAAAACATAAATAAAGCAAACATGAGTACAAAGGTAGTCAGCAAGACTTACATCAGATCCTATCATATATGCATTAGTATCAAGAAGGTAGTGTGGGGTTTAGTTGCAGCAAGCCAGCTTTGACTCAGTGGCTATCCTGTTCTACGACAACGAGAAACTTCTTTGAGATGAGGCAGCGCACACGAGTCCACAAATCACCACATCAATACACCAATAAGGGTTCATCCTCGTCTCCCTATGAGAAGGCCATCCATAGCACTCACACTTGTCTTGAGCATTTTAGAGTATCCACTTTAAGTTGTCTATGTACCACGTAAGCATCCAAGAAGTCCATAACCGAGGACACGGCTATTCGAATAAATCATGATAACCCTGCAGGGGTGTACTTCATCACTCACGCTCTCGCCACTTACCGCCATGTACACGTCATGTATCTCGGCAACCTTCAAGCGGAAGCCTGGCGAGGGTGTCGGCCACGACCTGACTAACCACGCAAGACTCTAGTCCAGGTTTATCGCCTATTCGGGTTCCATCCGCAAGGAGATCCGGCCGAGGTTTCGCTCACGGCCCCAAACGATGTGTACAGGGTTCCCGAGCCCACCATCCGGGTGCCACTCGTTACACCGGGCCACGTGTGCCTAGTCTGTCCCAAGTCCACCCTGCCGGGTGCCACTAGGTAGAAAAATAGCACTACCTACAAACACCAAAAACTATTTGCAAGTCCTGGACAGAGCTCAAGGCGGTTAATAAGTCGAGAGAGCTTGGAGCGCCCGGAGCCCAATGTATGGTAGTAGCTAGTCATTGGACAACTTACACTGAACTCAGTTCTTAAGGATGGTCCCAATGAGACAACCCACCATGTACTCCTACATGGCCTCTCACCGCTACCTTTACCAAATCGTGTTCACACGTTTAACTCTCAGCACCAGAACATATCATAACACTCCAATTCATTCCCGATGAATCAGACCTGACACAACTCTAAGCAATAGCAGGCATGGCATGGTAGGAACACAACATGGCTCAATCAATTCCTACACATGCTAGTGAGTTGTAACTATTTACTGTGGCAATGACAGGTCATGCAGAGGAATGGGTTCAACTACCGCAGCATAAAGTAGCAGTTGAATCGTTGGTGTCCTAATGCAATAAATGAGAGCAGGGGCGAGAGAGTGGGAATGTATCAGAATGAACAAGGGGGTTGCTTGCCTGGTAGAACAACAAGGAAGGCACTGCTCCTCAGACAGGTACTCTGGAACGGTCTTCGGAGCAGGACCTATCGAGAAGGAACGGTGTCGGCAATCAAACACAAGCATATGAAACATTATGATGCATGAACATGGCATGAAGATGTGATGTTATTGGAGCTAATGCAACTAGCATTCATTTGGTTAAAGTCCATTTGAACTAAAGATTCAAATGTAACTCCAAAATAAGCTCTTAAATATGCCATAAGTGTGTTTTCACATATACAGCATGTATAGGTTGGTTTGTCATGCATGAAAATGGTATAGATGGATAGATTGAATTTTTCTGATAATTTTTCATATATAAATTATTTCAATCTAAGTTACGGTTGAATTTATATGAATTTTTGAAGTTTTGAATATATTCTGGAATTTCCTGATTTATTTTAATATTAGAAAATGAAATATTGCGTCAGCACTAAGTCATGGTGATGTCATCATTGACCAAAGTCAAATCTGACTGGTGGGCTCCACCTGTCATTTACTCAGGGGGTTAACAGGGGTTATTTAAAATAAATCGTGTCACTAACAGTGCGGGTCCCGCATGTCATCCACTTGGGGTTGATTAACTGGGTGGTTAGCACCTAATCTAATCCTGCCACGTCAGCGTCGCCGGATTAAACACCGGCGACCACATCTCACGGCGGAGGCTCGCCGGAGTTGCCCGGGCTCGCGCTACAGACGGCGGTTTGCGACGCGGTTGGCCTCTACGGCTAGCTGGAGCTCGCGCGCACCTAATGGAGCAGGCACGGGGGCTACGGTGGCCTGTGTTGGCGGCAGCAGCAAGCTTGGCGGCGACCGGGGCTCGGGTGAGCTCGGGGTCGAGGCTACAAGGGCCATGGCGAAGCGGGGTTAGCACCTATGGCTTCTACGCGGTGCGGCGAACACGTTGGACGCATGCTCGGGACCAAAATGTCACCGGAATGTCGCCGGCGTCGAGCTCGTGCGGCGGTGCGTCTCGGCTGCGGTGGAGGAGGCAGCTAGAGCTTGAAAACGGGCATGGGGTTAGGGGTAAAGGAAGCAGGGGCTCACATGGAGTCGGTAGGGAGGCTCAGCAAGCCCGGGGAGGACCAGACGGCGGCGTAACGGCGATGGCGACCCGGCGGCCGTGCACGGAGAAGACGGGTCGATGGCGAAGCAGCAGGGCGTCCGGCGGTGCGTGGCTCATCGGGGATGAAGAGGAGGTCGTAGCGGAGCTTGCAGACACGAAGAGAGGGCGAGGGGGAGGCGGTAGCTACGACGGCGATGAGCTGCGGCGATGGCTCAGCTCGGTGGCTATGTGCGAGAGAAACAGGGGAGGGGAGAGCGTTCGGGGGAGAGAGAGGGAGAGCCAGACGACTCTGGGGGTCGCGTGGCGACGCGGAGGGAGTCCAGGGCGACGAGGGGCCAGCCAGGCAGGCAGCTGCCGGCGCGGCACGCCGCGCGCCGTGGCTGTCTTCTCCTCTGCCTTCTGGCAGGAGGAAGAAGACGCCCCTGCCTTCGATGGGCCGGCCAGGTGGGCTGGGCCTCTGCTACAGGAGCAGGCCACGTGAGGTAAGCCCAGGTTAGTTTCATTTCTGTTTTCTGTTTCCTTTTCTTTTATTTGTTTTGATTTAGATAAAATACTAAACAATTTTATATGCTTCTGAAAATTATTGTAGGAACTAATTGGATTATTCCAAAGCCCCACATTAAAAATCAGAATTATTGGAGTATATTTGAATATATAACAAATATAAATCCAATACAAATAATTATGAATTAATTCCAAATGGCCAAAATAAATATTTATAAGCTCCTAAAAATATTGGTTTGAATTTTACCTCTCACCAATATTTTCAGAGAGAGACATGAACATTTTCTTGGACCCTTTTGGAGCACTTTTTATCTGGGTCATTTTCAAAAATGATTTCTGAGGGTTCACAAATCCCCATTTCAAATTTAAATGGAGTTTAAACATGATGCAAGCATGAAGGGCTAGCCTAGGTCATAGCAGAACTAGGGATGTGACAACTCGCCCCCACTCGAAGAAATCTCGTCCCGAGATTCAGGAGTCGGCGAGAAGAAAGCGGGGTACTCAAGTCGAAGACGATCTTCACGCTCCCAAGTGGCTTCTTTCTCAGAATGATGAGACCACTGAACCTTGAGGAACTTGATGTTATGACGTCGGGTGACACGCTCTGCTTGATCAAGGACGCATACAGGGTACTCTCGATAGGTGAGGTTATCTAGGAGATCAAGCGTTTCGTGGTCCACTTCGCGGATGGGATCCGAGAAGCAACGCCTGAGTTGAGAGACGTGGAAGACATCATGAACTCGAGAAAGATGTGGTGGTAGTTCCAACTAGTAGGCAACCTCTCCTCGTTTAGCGAGAATGAGAAAAGGACCAATGTAACAAGGAGCCAACTTGCCCTTGATACCGAATCGATGGGTACTCTTTAGAGGAGTAACCCGAAGATAAGCCTTATCGCCAACTTCATAAGCCACTTGCTTATGACTACGGTCATACTGGCTCTTTTGACGAGATTGGGCTGTTTTCAAATTCTCACGAATGATGCGAACTTGCTCTTCTACTTCCTGGATCATATCCGGTCCAAAGAATTGCTGTTCACCGGTTTCTGACCAGTTCAGAGGTGTTTGACATCTTCGTCCATACAGAACCTCAAAAGGAGCTTTCTTAAGGCTGGATTGATAGCTATTATTATAAGCAAACTCGGCAAAAGGAAGACACTTCTCCCAATCCATACCGAATGAGATAACACAAGCTCTAAGCATGTCTTCAAGAATCTGGTTGACCCTTTCCACCTGACCACTTGATTGAGGGTGAAAAGCGGTACTGAAAGAAAGATGGGTGCCCATGGCAGTTTGGAAACTCTCCCAGAAATGAGAAGTGAAGAGACTACCACAGTCTGAATTGATCTCTAGTGGAACACCATGAAGTGACACTATTCGAGATATATATAAGTCAGCGAGTTGACTAGCGGTGATACTCTCTCGAACAGGTAGGAAGTGAGCCACTTTGGAAAGACGATCAATGACTACGAAGATAGTGTTATTCCCTTTCTTGGTCCTGGGAAAGCCGGTGATGAAGTCCATACCAACTTCATCCCATTTCTATTCAGGAATAGCTAAAGGCTGAAGAGTGCCAGCAGGCCTCTGATGTTCTGCCTTAATGCGACGACGAACGTCACAGTTAGCAATGAACTCAGCGATTTCTCTCTTGATCCTAGTCCACCAGAACCTCTGGCGTAGGTCTTGATACATCTTAGTACTACCGGGATGAATCGTGAGAGGGGATTCATGTGCCTCCTTAAGAATCAGTTGTTGCAGATGTTGATTCTTGGGAATCACCAAGCGATTCTCAAAGAAAACAACACCTCGATCATCCATAGAGAAACATCCACCAACTCCCTTCTTAATGTTTCTCTTTATGCGGATAACACCCCTATCAAACTTCTGATCAGTAATGATCTGATCCTCAAGGGTAGGTTTCACCACCAAGGTAGAAAGGAATCGGTGAGGAGCAATGTGAAGGTTAAGCTTACATAATTCCTCATGGAGAAGTGGCTGGCCCTATTGCAACATGAGATTGTTGCAATAGGACTTACGACTTAGCGCATCAGCCATGACATTCCCCTTGCCTGGCGTGTAGGTAATCCCTAAGTCATAATCTGAGATCAACTCCAACCAACGTCTTTGCCTAACGTTCAAATCTGGTTGGGTGAAGATGTACTTGAGACTCTGGTGATCGGTGTAAATCTCGCAATGTTTACCAAGAAGGTAATGTTGCCAGGTCTTAAGTGCATAGACTACGGCTGCAAGCTCTAGATCATGGGTAGGATAATTCTCCTCATGTGGATGCAACTGTCGAGATGCATAGGCAATCACATGGCGATCTTGCATAAGAATGCAACCTAGTCCCTGTCGTGAGGCATCACAATAGATAACAAAGTCCTTAGTGAAGTCCGGTGACACAAGTATGGGAGCAGAAGTCAGGCGTCTTTTCAGTTCCTGAAAACTGTGCTCACACTATGGGGACCACTCAAACTTTTTATCTTTCTTGAGAAGTTCCGTGAGAGGTTTGGCCACTTTGGAGAAGTTCTCAACGAAGCGGCGACAATAACTGGCTAGGCGAAGGAAACTCCTAACTTGCTTAACCATTTCAGGTGGAGTCCAATCAAGAACGGCTTGAACTCTCTCGGGATTGACAGCAATGCCCTTACCAGAGATTACGTGGCCGAGATAGGTCACTTCTGGCAACCAAAATTCACACTTGGAGAACTTGGCGTAAAGGCGGTGTTCTCTGAGTTTTTCTAACACAAGTCTAAGATGTTCGGCATGCTCTTACTCGTTCTTCGAGTAAATAAGGATATCATTGAGGTAAACCACGACAAACTTGTCTATGTACTCCATGAAGATCGAGTTCATCAAGCGAGAGAAAGTAGCTGGAGCGTTGGTTAGACCAAAGGACATGACGGTGTACTCATACTGACCATAACGAGTGACAAAAGCCGTCTTCGGAATGTCCCCATTTCTGATCTTGATTTGGTGGTAGCCTAACCTCAAATCCATCTTGGAAAAGACTAAGGATCCAGCGAGCTGATCATACAGGTCGTTGATCCTGGGGAGCGGATACTTGTTCTTTATCGTGGCCAAATTAACGGGACGATAATCTACAACCATCCGGTCCATACCATCCTTCTTCTTGACGAAGAGAACGGGGCAAGCCCAGGGAGAAGAACTAGGACGGATGAAACCCTTTTGCAAGGATTCATCGAGTTGTTTCTTAAGCTCAGCTAGTTCTAAGGGTGCCATCTTGTAAGGTCTCCTAGAGATTGGAGCGGTTCCTGGGATAAGATCTATGACAAATTCTACATCTCTGTCAGGTGGAATACCTGGCAGTTCCTCCGGAAAGACATCCGGAAAGTCACGGACTACCGGGATATCTTCAAGGTCTGGAAGAGGGTTGGCATTAAGAGAATAGAGCTGACGCTTTGCAACTCTAGTGGAGACGGTGACTAACTTGCCATATGGGTGTGTAAGTTGAATAAACCTTGTGTAACAATCAATCTTGGCATGATGAGCTTTCATCCAGTCCATACCCAAGATGATGTTAATATCTGTAGACTTGAGGGCTATAAGTGATGCAAGGAATACAAGTCTGTCAACAAGGATTTCATTACCATGGCTTATTCTGGTAGTTTGCCATCTAGACCCTGGAGTTTGGATTTCAAGTGGAGTTGGCATATCACAAAATGACATGTCGTGCAAACGAGCATAGCCTTCAGAGATGAAGGAGTGAGATGCTCCGGTATCGAACAAAACCGAAGCTGGATGGCAATTGACAAGGAGGGTACCAAGAACGACATCCCGATCATCACGAGTGTCTTTAGCTGAGACGTGATGCACACATCCACGTTCAGTGGGAGCTGACTTGACACTAATCATCTTGCGTGATGGCTTATCACGGCCAACAGACTTCTCAGGCTGGGGTGGGGCATAGCTGGTTTGAGAGCAGTCACGTGCATAGTGTCCTGACTCTCCGCATGTGAAGCAAGTCCCTGAAGTAGGACGTGGGCCCGCCTTGACAAGCGGTCTGCCAATAGGAGTGGGTGGAGCATGTAACTGAACTGGGTGAGGCGCCACATAAGAGGGCCTCGGTGAGTAACCGGGTGGAAGAGCGGAGTTCGGAACCCAAAACCGGCGCTTCTGCAAGGTAGAGCCGGAGGAAGAAACCAAATCACGGGTGTGCTTACGAGACTCCTCGTAAGTGAGCTGAGCTGTCTCCGCATTAATGGCCTTGTTCACAAGAGCCTGGAATGTATTGCAATGGTGCAAGTGGAGATCACGACGCAACTTGGGGTTGAGACCCTTCCAGAACCTAGCCTGCTTCTTGGCGTCTGTGGACACTTCTTCTGTAGCATAGAGGGCGAGGTTCTCAAACTCTCTACTATAAGCATCTACAGCCATCTTACGCTGGGTGAAACTACAAAACTCTTCTCTCTTGCGGTCAATGAGAGCCTGAGGGATGTGATGCTCGCGAAAAGCCTCAATGAAATCTCTCCAGGTGGGTGTCTGGCCAGCTGGAAGCATAGCCTCATAGTTCTGCCACCAATTACTAGCAGGACCTTCCAGGTGATAAGCAGCATAGGTGACCTTGTCACTTTCAGCTACGTTCGCAGAACGCATCTTGTGTGTGATACTAGGGAGCCAGTCATCTGCATCGAGTGGTTCAATGGAATGATGGAAGGTGGGTGGTTTCAGACCGATGAAGTCATGGATGGACACAAACTCTTTGTGCTGGCGGGAGGTGTTCTCCTCAATACGTGCTAGCAAGTGGTTAGACTCTCGCTTGTTCTTCTCCATCTCTAACATGAACTCTGCCAATGAAGACTGGTCAGGAGGATCCTCTTCCCTACCATCTCCGTTGTTCTGGATATGAACAACAGAACTTCGGTTAGCCGGCAACATCCTGAAGAGCCAACCAAGGAAACAAGGATGGATTCAGCATCACCATAAGGATGTAGATTATATTACGAGAAAAATACTATCTCTTGAACTCCTAGGACAAATCCGGCAGCATAACGGCAGTAAACTGCTCAAAATGAGATATTCTGCAAAAGATGGGGTAGCACCATGCTCAACATCATTACTCTAGGTTCTAAGATGTTACTAAACAGGCTACACCAGAGGTACTCAAACTGGGATATGACTCTGATCAACCAATCCTAAGAGACTACGGAGTAGTAACACATGATCCTGATAGACAGAAGAGGAAGCCTAGTTCCTTAACCCCGTAGGAAAGATAGGATGACTCAGATCAGAAGGCATGAGGTATAAGGAGTAAAAGGAGCCTTACGTTTCCTTCCACAATCAATTCCCTTACATAGCTAAAGAATTTCTAGACACAACTTCGACCAGGTTGGCTTGGAAATCCTACAGGCAGTCAGGCTCTGATACCAAGGCTGTCGGGACCCCGATTCTAAGTCACACCAATCTAGCATGTAACACCTCATATCACTTTGCGGCCTCACGCACGGTATCCCCACGGGGGTCGCCTTACCATGGCCCGGGACCGTTTGCGTCTTTTGGCTCGCGTATATGATTGTGTCGCTAGCATCCATATGACAGAGAACCCGGGCTGACATGGCTAGTCGTGAACCCAAAGCGGCCCTAACCTATGGGAACAGGCATACATGATTCACATCAAGTGTGTCGGTCAGCAGCGTGTGAATCCGGGCTATAGCACCGGGCTAACAGGACTCCGGGGAACCTGGGCTGTAGCAGGCTAGGCTGGACTCCGGTCGTCACCGCGTGACATTTCCCCGAAGTGACAGACACAGGAACGAAGTGAAACACATGCCGGCCAGTCAAGTGTTCCGAGCAGTAGTGCTGGGCTAGCAGGACTCCGGTGGACCGAGCTGTAGCGGACTACTATCGCTCAGAAAACACTAGGCTACATTTCCCCATATGATAGGCTACCAAGGATAAACAACCAGATTGTCGGATCCCACACATAGCAATACATGCTACACGTACGCATAACATGCAAGTATGTGCTGTACAACATGGCATCACAACATAACGCAAACTCATATAGATAAAGGCTCAGAAGAGCCACATAGCATAAATACAAGCAGGGGTCACATGACCCATCATTCAGAGCATACAAGCAACGGAAGCTTTACATGTCTGAGTACAGACAACTACAAAACAAAAGAGCTGGAAAGCCTGACTATCTACAAGACCCTCCCAAGGGTACAAGATCGTAGCTGAGGTAACAAGCTACTCGTCGAAGTCCAAGCGGAACTACTAGTAAGACAGATGTCTCATCTGCAAAACATAAATAAAGCAAACGTGGGTACAAAGGTACTCAGCAAGACTTACATCAGATCCTATCATATATGCATTAGTATCAAGAAGGTAGTGTGGGGTTTAGTTGCAGCAAGCCAGCTTTGACTCAGTGGCTATCCTGTTCTACGACAACGAGAAACTTCTTTGAGATGAGGCAGCGCACACGAGTCCACTAATCACCACATCAATACACCACTAAGGATTCATCCTCGTCTCCCTACGAGAAGGCCATCCATAGCACTCACACTTGTCTTGAGCATTTTAGAGTATCCACTTTAAGTTGTCTATGTACCATGTAAGCATCCAAGAAGTCCATAACCGAGGACACGGCTATTCGAATAGATCATGATAACCCTGCAGGGGTGTACTTCATCACACACGCTCTTGCCACTTACCGCCTTGTACACGTCATGTATCTCGGCAACCTTCAAGCGGAAGCCTGGCGAGGGTGTCGGCCATGACCAGACTAACCACGCAAGACTTTAGTCCAGGTTTATCGCCTATTCGGGTTCCATCCGCAAGGAGATCCGGCCGAGGTTTCACTCACGGCCCCAAACGATGTGTACAGGGTTCCCGAGCCCACCATCCGGGTGCCACTCGGTACACCGGGCCACGTGTGCCTAGTCTGTCCCAAGTCCACCCTGCCGGGTGCCACTCGGTAGAAAAATAGCACTACCTACAAACACCAGAAACTATTTGCAACTCCTGGACAGAGCTCAAGGCGGTTAATAAGTCGAGAGAGCTTGGAGCGCCCGGAGCCCAATGTATGGTAGTAGCTAGTCATTGGACAACATACACAGAACTCAGTTATTAAGGACGGTCCCAATGAGACAACCCACCATGTACTCCTACATGGCCTCTCACCGCTACCTTTACCAAATCGTGTTCACATGTTTAACTCTCAGCACCAGAACATATCATAACACTCCAATTCATTCCCGATGAATCAGACCTGACACAACTCTAAGCAATAGCAGGCATGGCATGATAGGAACACAACACGGCTCAATCAATTCCTACACATGATAGTGAGTTTTAACTATTTACTGTGGCAATGACAGGTCATGCAGAGGAATGGGTTCAACTACCGCAGCATAAAGTAGCAGTTGAATCGTTGTTGTCCTAATGCAATAAATGAGAGCAGGGGCGAGAGAGTGGGATTGTATCGAAATGAACAAGGGGGTTGCTTGCCTGGTAGAACAACAAGGAAGGCACTGCTCCTCAGACAGGTACTCTAGAACGGTCTCCGGAGCAGGACCTATCGAGAAGGAACGGTGTCGGCAATCAAACACAAGCATATGCAACATTATGATGCATGAACATGGCATGAAGATGTGATGTTATTGGAGCTAATGCAACTAGCATTCATTTGGTTAAAGTCCATTTGAACTAAAGATTCAAATGTAACTCCAGAAATAAGCTGTTAAATTTTCCATAAGTGTGTTTTCACATATACAGCATGTATAGGTTGGTTTGTCATGCATGAAAATGATATAGATGGATAGATTGAATTTTTTTGATAATTTTTCATATATAAATTATTTCAATCTGAGTTACGGTTGAATTTATATGAATTTTTGAAGTTTTGAATATATCCTGGAATTTCCTAATTTATTTTAATACTAGAAAATGAAATATTGCGTCACCACTAAGTCATGGTGATGTCAGCATTGACCAAAGTCAAATCTGACTGGTGGGCTCCACCTGTCATTTACTCAGGGGGTTAACAGGGGTTATTTAAAATAAATTGTGTCACTAACAGTGCGGGTCCCGCATGTCATCCACTCGGGGTTGATTAACTGGGTGGTTAGCACCTAATCTAATCCTGCCATGTCAGCGTCGCCGGATTAAACACCGGCGACCACATCTCGCAGCGGAGGCTCGCCGGAGTTGCCCGGGCTCGCGCTACAGATGGCTGTTTGCGACGCGGTTGGCCTCTACGGCTAGCTGGAGCTCGCGCGCACCTAATGGAGCAGGCACGGGGGCTACGGTGTCCTGTGGTGGCGGCAGCAGCAAGCTTGGCGGCGACCGGGGCTCGGGTGAGCTCGGGGTTGAGGCTACAAGGGCCATGGCGAAGTGGGGTTAGCGCCTATGGCTTCTACGCGGTGCGGCGAACACGTTGGACGCATGCTCGGGACCAAAAGGTCACCGGAATGTCGCAGGCGTCGAGCTCGTGCGGCGGTGCGTCTCGGCTCCGGTGGAGGAGGCAGCTAGAGCTCGAAAACGGGCATGGGGTTAGGGGTAAAGGAAGCAGGGGCTCACATGGAGTCGGTAGGGAGGCTCAGCAAGCCCGGGGAGGACCAGACGGCGGCGTAACAGCGATGGCGATCCGGCGGCCGTGCACGGAGAAGACGGGTCGATGGCGAAGCAGCATGGTGTCCGGCGATGCGTGGCTCATCGGGGATGAAGAGGAGGTCGTAGCGGAGCTTGTAGACACGAAGAGAGGGCGAGGGGGAGGCGGTAGCTACGACGGCGACGAGCTGCGGCGATGGCTCAGCTCGGTGGCTGTGTGCGAGAGAAACAGGGGAGGGGAGAGCGTTCGGGGGAGAGAGAGGGAGAGCCAGACGGCTCTGGGGGTCTCGTGGCGACGCGGAGGGAGTCCAGGGCGACGAGGGGCCAGCCAGGCAGGCAGCTGCCGGCGTGGCACGCCGCGCGCCGTGGCTGTCTTCTCCTCTGCCTTCTGGCAGGAGGAAGAAGACGCCCCTGCCCTCGGTGGGCCGGCCAGGTGGGCTGGGCCTCTGCTACAGGAGCAGGCCACGTGAGGTAAGCCCAGGTTAGTTTCATTTCTGTTTTCTGTTTCCTTTTCTATTATTTGTTTTGATTTAGATAAGATACTAAATCATTTTATATGCTTCTGAAAATTATTGTAGGAACTAATTGGATTATTCCAAAGCCCCACATTAAAAATCAGAATTATTGGAGTATATTTGAATATATAACAAATATAAATCCAATACAAATAATTATGCATTAATTCCAAATGGCCAAAATAAATATTTATAAGCTCCTAAAAATATTGGTTTGAATTTTACCTCTCACCAATATTTTCAGAGAGACATGAACATTTTCTTGGACCCTTTTGGAGCACTTTTTATCTGGGTCATTTTCAAAAATGATTTCTGAGGGTTCACAAATCCCCATTTCAAATTTAAATGGAGTTTAAACATGATGCAAGCATGAAGGGCTAGCCTAGGTCATACCAGAACTAGGGATGTGACATTGACCCGCAGACGAGCATCTAGGTGTACTTAACAGCCTCAGCGTCGTCCGCGGCGGCGGCGACCGCATGCGAGAGGACTCTGAGACGTTGTGCAACCTTTGGCTGTCGATGTGATGCGTACACTGAATCAAAGCGTGATGTGTCCATGGTGGCGCCCCAGAACATGCATGGGAGTTGCGAGGCTGTGTCGACGACGGCCGGCTAGGATATGGATTGGGACTATTCTGGGCTTCCTGACGAATCATGAATCTTTTTTTTTCTTTTTTGGGCTTTGCTGGCCAATCACGAATCTGTTTTTCTCTGTTATTTTCCATGGAAGAGTCCGTGTAAGTTTTTCTTTCTTTCTTTGCTTGGAACAGTCTTAGTATGTATTGCATTGGGGGGCTGGTCGTACTTATTGCTGCATGCAATATCCGCTTTTGGTTATGCTTGAAAAATTATTTTTGTACGTGTCATGTTCAATTGTCTCTACCTAACAATATTTGTATGTAACATTTATATCTTTAATCTCAACCCTTGATATCTAAAATTAGTGGTCAAGATAATTTAATCTATGTGGATGAACATAATGGCTTGTTTGCCTCTTGCTTAATTATATAATAGATAGGCATAAGTATTGTGACATAATGTGTAATAACAACCCATAATGCAATAAATATCGATATAAAAGCATGATGCAAAATGGACGTATCAAGGCATAAGTATTGTGACATAATGTGTAATAACAACCCATACTGCAATAAATATCGATATAAAAGCATGATGCAAAATGGACGTATCAAGGCTAGATGAACATGAGCCCGTGGATGAATAGTTGCAGGTGGAGGCTGGAGGAGGTCAACGGTGGATGAACAGTAGCCCGTGGAGGCTGGAGGGGGTTGATGGTGGAGATGAACAGTATCCCGCGGAGTCCCGTTTTGCGGTACGCCACGCCCCTCCCGATGAACAGGACCCCCTTTTCGACCGTAGCGCTCCAACACAGGTCTGTTTCCTCCGTTTTGCGGTACGTCACACCCCTCCCGATGAACAGGACCCACGTTTCAACCGTAGGAGGTCTGTTTCCTCCGTTTTGCGGTACGCCAGACCCCTCCCGATGAACAGGATCCCTTTTCGGCCGTGGCCGGTCGAACACAAGGCTGTTTCCTCCGTTCTGCGGTACGCCAGGCCTCGTTTCCATCGGCTGTTCCGTGCAAGCCGATTGGCTCCCACGCGTTCCATTGTCTCTAAATGAACACGACGCATTTTGTTGCCTCCCCATGAGCAAGACGACGACGCTGTTTTTTTTTGCGGGTGACGACGACGCAGTTTCTACGTTCCGACCCAGCCATGTACACATGCCCTGGCCGTACGCATGCGTAAGTAGGTGTTCGAGACCCTGCCCATATGTACATACGTGGCTGTATTTTCTTTCTTGCACACTGGCCGCTGTACGTACGTGTACATGCTACATACGCGCCTCTACATTGACTAGTATGTACATACACGTTCGCGACCAGAATGACAACGCTACATACGCTTCGACCAGGTGGGTCCCGACTGTCAGGCACTTCCTTGCGTGCGAAGATGTAGCTGTTGGGTCCCAGCAGTCAGGGGGGTAAATCATTTTTTGCCCGGACGCACTTCCTTGCGTGCGAAGATGTAGCTGGTGGGTCCTAGCAGTCAGGGGAAATGTTTTTTTCACGAAATACGGTGGCCCGTCTAGTGGGTCTCCACTGTTAGGTGGAGGAATAATTATTTTGCGCATAATACGGAGGCACTTCCTTGCTGCGGCCGTGGACCCAGCTGTCAGCCTCTCCACGTACAGTCCACGTCCGATGGAAGCTATTCCTTGACCACATTGACCACGCCGCGCCGAGAGCACCAGGGCAGTCGACGACGACAAGGCCTAGGAAGGGGACGACGCGGAGCCGGGGAAGATGCGGTAGTGGATGCCCACGCATAGAGTATTATGAGGGTTCACTGGTTCGCTGCTGTGTGAGGCTTCCTTCGCCACAGTATAACAGGGGTGTGGGTGAGTAGAGGGATGGCCTGGCCAGTAGTGGGAGTAGTAGGGGCGGTGAGGCCTCCGTGGCATGGCAGCCAGCCACGGGAGGCAGGAGCATGAGGCACGACCGGCGCTGGTTTGCGCGGCTGGAGCAAGAAGACCAGAGGCTGAAGAAGCACTACGGCCGTTGGATGGACATCGTACGATCACTAGAGCTGGAAATCATTCATATTGACTAAGTTGACAAAGCGCTCCTTCCCTGTCAACTTAGTTGGCCCACAAGTCAGCCTCCCACTATTGTGGGTCCCAGCTAGCAGGGGAGTATTCATTTTTTTGTGCGTAATAAGGAGGCACTTCCTTGTGTGTGAAGATATAGCTGGTGGGTCCGAGCTGTCAGCGGTGGTAACATTGTTTTCGCAAAATACAAAGGCCCTTTTGGTGGGTCCCAGATGTCAGGTGGAGGAATCATTATTTTGCGTGTAATAAGGAGGCATTTCCTTGCGTTCAGCCGTGGACCCAGCTGCAGCCTCTCCACGTATAGTCCACTTCAGATGCATGTCGGTCATTGTCGGTGGCAAAACCGGCGGATCTCGGGTAGGGGGTCCCGAGCTGTGCATCTAAGGTGGATGGTAACAAGAGGCGGGGGACACAATGTTTTACCCAGGTTCGGGCCCTCTCGATGGAGGTAATACCCTACTTCCTACTTGATTGATCTTGATGATATGAGGATTACAAGAGTTGATCTACCACGAGATCGGAGAGGCTAAACCCTAGAAGCTAGCCTATGGTATGATTGTTGTTGTCCTACGGACTAAACCCTCCGGTTTATATAGACACCGGAAGGGGCTAGGGTTACACAGAGTCGGTTACAAGGGAGGAGATCTACATATCCGAACGGCCAAGCTTGCCTTCCACGCAAAGGAGAGTCCCACCCGAACACGGGATGAAGTCTTCAATCTTGTATCTTCATAGTCCAACAGTCCAGCCAATGGATATAGTCCGGCTGTCCGAGGACCCCTTAATCCAGGACTCTCTCAGTAGCCCCTGAACCAGGCTTCAGTGACGATGAGTCCGGCGCGCAGATTGTCTTCGGCATTGCAAGGTGGGTTCCTCCTCCGAATACTCCATAGAAGATTTTGAATACAAGGATAGTGTCCGGCTATGCAAAACAAATTCCACACGCCACTGTAGAGGGTATAATATTTCCACAAATCTAATCTGCTGACAACTTTTCATAACGCGACATCACGCCATGACTCCGGTTATTATTCAAACCGTTTTTCTCAACCAGCTACTGCACATATTGCGAGGCGGTTTTCTTGGCACGTCTTCTCGAAGCAGAGATCATGTCCCCTTATCACGGGATTCTCATCAATACGGGTGTAGGTAACCCAACCGCGCCATCAATCACGACGCTTGGGGAATAAGCGAGTTTTACCAGGCAAGTGGGGAGGCACGCAGTTTCTACCGTCCTTATAAAGGGATAAGGACTCCTGTTTTTTACCCACGCCTTCTTCTTCCCTGCCCATCCATTCTCGCGCACTCGAGCTCCAGCGCCCAAGTTTGCATCTTCTCCGCAAAAACACTCCGAACATGTCTGGAGCGGGAGGCAAGTGGATGGCCTCCAGCGTTACGGAGGAGAACATCACGAAGCTCCGGGAAGCCGGATACCTGGCCACGGATATCGCACACCGGCTCCCATGCGCGGGGCAGATCATTCCTACCCCCGAGCCTTATGAAAGGGTTGTATTCCTTACCCATTTCATCCGCGGGTTGGGATTTCCCCTCCACCCATTTGTTCACGGGCTTATGTTCTACTATGGGCTGGACTTCCATGATCTGGCCCCCAATTTCATCCTCAACATCTCGGCGCTTATCGTCGTGTGCGAGGCTTTCCTCCGCATCAAGCCCCACTTCGGCCTGTGGCTAAAGACCTTCAATGTCAAACCAAAGGTGGTGGTCGCCCAGCAAGCGGAGTGCGGAGGAGCCATGCTGAGCAAAATTGTCAGGACCCCGATTCCAAGTCACATCGATCCAGCTGGTAACACCTCATATCACTTTGCGGCCTCACGCATGGTATTCCCACGGTTGTCGCCTTACCATGGCCCGGGACCGTTTGCGCCTTTTGGCTCACGTATATGATAGTGTCGCTAGCATCCATATGACAGAGAACCTGGGCCGACATGGCTAGTCGTGAACCCAAAGCGGCACTAACCCATGGGGACAGGCATACATGAATCAACTTCGAACATGTCGGTCAGCAGCGTGTGAATCCGGGCTGTAGCACTGGGCTAACAGGACTCCGGTAACCCAGGCAGTAGCAGGCTAGGCAGGACTCCAGATGTCACTGCGTGACATTTCCCCGAAGGGACAGACAGGGGAATGAAGTGAAACACATGCCGGCCAGTCAAGTGTCCTGAGCAGTAGTGCTGGGCTAGCAGGACTCCGGTGAACCGGGCTGTAGCGGACTACTATGGCTCAAAGAAGCACTAGACTACATTTCCCCATAAGAGAGGCTGCCAAGGATAAACAACTAGATTGTCGGATCCCACACATACCAAGCATTTCAATCATACACACAATATGCTCGATATGTGTAAATACAACATGGCATCACAACATAACTCTACGACTCAAGTATTTATTCAATAGGCTCCGGGGAGCGAGAAATTACAAACATGGGTCTCATGACCCAACATTCAGAGCATACAAGCAACAAGCACATGCGGAAGCTTAACATGTCTGATTACAGACATCTATAAATGAAAAAGGCTAAGAAGCCTGACTATCTACCAGATCCTGCCGAGGGCGCAAGATCATAGCTGAGGTAACAAGCTAAACGTCGAAGTCCACGTGGAACAACTAGCGAGTCTGAAGTCTCTCCGCAAAACATAAATTAAGAAAACGTGAGTACAAATGTACCCAGCAAGACTTACATCAGAGCTATCTACATATGCATCGGTATCCACATAGGGGTGGTGGAGTTTAACTGCAGCAAGCCAGCTTTGACTCAGTGGCTAACCTGAACTACGACTGCAAGTAACTCTTTTGAGGTGGCGCACAAGAGTCCACAATTTCACCATATCAATACACCACTATGGATCCGCTCCCGTCTCCCTGCGAGAACGCCATCCATAGCACTCACACTTATCTTGCACATTTTAGGGTATCCACCTTCACTTGTCTATGAACTATGCAAGGGGTCCAAGTTTCCATATCCGAGGAATCCGCCTATTCGAATAGATAATGATAACCCTGCAAGGGTGTACTTCTTCACACATGCTCTCGCCACTTATCGCCCTGTACACGTCATGTACCTCAGCAACCTTCAAGCGGAAGCCGGGCAAGGGAGTCAGCCATGACCTGACTAACCAACAAGTCTCTAGTCCAGGTTTATCGCCTATTTGGGTTCCATCCGCAAGGAGATCCGGCCGTGGTGTCACTCACGGCCCCAAACGATGTGTGCAGGGTTCCCAAGCCCACCATCCGGCTGCCACTTGGTACACTGTGCCACTGTGCCTAGTCTGTCCCAAGCCCACCTGTACCAGGTGCCACTTGGTAGACTACTAACACTACCTACAAACACCAGAAACTAGTTGCAACTCCTGGACAGAGATCAGGTTGATTAATAAGTCGAGAGAGCTTGGAGTGCCTGGAGCCCAATGTGTGGTAGTAACTGTTCATGGATCACAAACACAGGACTCAGTTCGTGAGGACGGCTGCAATGAGACAACCCACCATGTACTCCAACATGGCCTCTCACCGCTACCTTTACCAAATCGTGTTCACGCACTTAGCTCACACACAGTAGGACATGTTCATCACTGTTCCAATTCATCCCTGATGAATCAGCCCTGACACAACTCTAAGCAATAGCAGGCATGACAAACAAGCATGAATGAGTAGGCACATTAGGGCTCAAACAACTCCTACTCATGCTAGTGGGTTTCATCTATTTACTGTGGCAATGACAGGTCATGCAAAGGATAAGGGGTTCAACTACCGCAACAAGTAACATATGAATCGTTGTTGTCCTAATGCAGTAAAAAGAGTAGGAGCGAGAGAGTGGGCTTGTATCGGAATGAACAAGGGGGTTGTGCTTGCCTGGCACTTCTGAAGATAACATTGAGTCTTCATCAGCGTCAACGATCACAGCATCGGAGCAGCGTCTACCGAGAGGGGACACTTACCGGCAAACAAGGAAGAACACAATCATTGCGATGCAATAATATGATGCATGATCATGACATTTCAATATGCTGTGGTTTGAGCTAATGCAACTAGCAACATGTTAAATGGAGTTGGTTTGAACCCTAGGTTCAAATTCAAATTCAAACTATGAATTCAAATAGTGCATTATCATGTTTTGGACTAGACAGTGAGGTTAAGTTGTTCAAACATGCACTAAAATGCCATATTCAGATTCCTTGGATTTTTCTGATCATTTTTCATATATAATTTATTTCATTTGGAGTTACGGTTGAATTTCTATGAATTTTTGAAGTTTTGGACATTTTCTAAATTAAATAAATCATTTCTGATTTATTTAAAATCTAGAAAAGCATTTATGACCTCATCACTGCGTCACTATGACGTCATCCAGTCAACAGGACGGGTCCAGGTCAAACCTGACATGTGGGGTCCACACGTCGGTGATACAATGCAAGCTAGGGTCACAGACAGGTGGGCCTGGTCAACGTGTGACATGGCCCGGTCAAACTGACCTGTGGGGCCCGTGGGATTAGTTTAGTCTAAACAGAAATAAAACCTAGGTTAAATAGGAAGTGGGGCCCAGGTGTTAGTGAGCTAGGGGATCAGTTAGGCATCATTAGCGCTAATCACGCGGCGATGTCGGAATGCGCCGGCCGTTAGACGACGGCGATGACCCAGAGCGGCGGTGGCTCGCCGGAGTGGCGCCAGGGACGGTGGCTAGGTGCGCTGAGGGCACCAGGAGGAAGCCCACGCTCCCGCGCATCCAGCAGAGGCAGCGGCAGGTCACGGGGTGCCCGGAGTCGATGACGGCGAGCACCGGGGCGGCGGCCGGAGATCGGGCGTCGGCGGAAATGATGCTACAGCGCACGGGAGGGGGAACCGTGGTGGTGTTCGTCTCCTGGGAGGGTGCGGAGCTCGTTGGCGGGCCCGCACGCGGGTTGCGGCAGCTCTAGCCGCGGCGGTGCCATGGCCAGCGGTGGTGAGCTCGGGAGCTTGCGGGAATGGTGGCTAGAGGACGTGCGAGGCCGGGGCGAGAGAGGGGTTTCGTTCCCGAGCTCACCACGGTTCGGGTGGAGTCGAAGAAGAGGCCGGGGAAGCGCTGTGGCTGGCAAATCAAAGACGGCGATGATGAAGCAGAGAAGGTGATGGAGACGAAGGGGGTGACGTTCTGTTGCTTCCTGCCTCGCGTGCGTCAACGGGAGGAAGTAACGCGAGGAGGTGGATCTCTGGAACAGGTCGGTGGCGCTTGGAACGACAACGGCCACGTGAGCGAAGCACGGCGGCGATGGGTGGCTCTCGGGTGGCTACAAGAACGCGAGGGGGAGGAGCTAGAGGAGAGGGAGAGAGCGCCGAGAGAGAGGAGGGGAAGCGAGAGAGGCCAGCGCGTTCTCCAGGTGCGGTTAGGATGAAGGGGAGCTCGCCAGCGCGAAGTAGGAGCTGGCACGGCCGGCGTCGTGCTCTGGTTCGCCTCTGCCTTCTGGCAGGGGTAGAAGACAAGGATGCCCTTGTGGGCTGGGCCTCCTGTGCTGGGCCAGGTGGCTATGCCAAGTGGGCTACAGGTAAGCACTTCTCTCTCTCTCTCTCTCATTTAACTCTGTTTTTCTATTTATTTTTCTCTGTTTTGATTTAGTTTGAAAACTAAACCATTTATAGAAATTTTGACAATAATCGTGGGTGCTCTCTGCAATATACCAGCGATCCACAATTACTTTCAAAATATTTCGAGCTATGAAATTAGTTATAGATTTTATTTGCTCCAACTAAAATACAATATGAATTAATTCAAAAATCCATAAATGGCCAAGAAATATGCTCATCATTTTTGGCAGAGGTTTTCACCTTTATCATAAATCATGAACATTTTCAAAGGGCATTTTGGGGTCTTTGAAAAAGATTTTATTTTAACCTATTTGAATTTCATGTGGTGCTAGGGTTTGATCATCCCCATTTCAAATTTAATTGGAAAATAAACATGATGCATGGATGCTTTAAGGCAACTAATGGCAAGCAAAATCTAGGGCTGTGACAACTCACCCCCACTAAAACTAGAATCTCGTCCCGAGATTCAAGACGTGAGGTAAGAAGACAGAGGGGATACACAGCTAACACGACCTTCATGATCCAGACGTCTTTCTTGAGGATGTTGATTCATTGCATCACCTTGATCTCGACGTCTTGCTTTGAGAACTACATCCAACATGACAACGAGTAGAAAGGGAGAATTTAAGAAGAATCGACCTCCCTGAGGTTCGAGCAACTTAGGATCATCTTAATGATCACAAGATCAACTCATGGAATGAGACATAGTAACATCTCTTGAGCTGAGACATGAAGCATACACCTAGAGGGATGGAGTGAAACGGATGGCGAAGGTTCACTAGGTAGGCAACAATTCCATACTCGAATAAGATGGAGCATGAATTTCAAAGTAGCAAGAAAATATTTGCCATGATTTCGTAAAGTGATACCTCAGGGAAGGTGACTTGTAGAATTATTCGCTTAAGTGGCAAAAAGAATTACTTTTGATTCGGAGATCATTGAAACTCTTTATGCCAGCCTAAGGCAATCACAATAGATCATTTGAAGGAGTTCAAAGGAATGGTAAACTTGGACTAGAAAGGATGATGTGGACTATCTTGTTGAAGACAACGCAATGGATGATTTTTGCTTATCATCGAAAATGGATGAAACCCGTGGTAGGACCACTTTGAAGTTGACCTTGATCAGTAATTACTGAGAAGGGTAGTCCGTAGTAGGATGACACAATGGCGGTGCAAGCTGGGAACAAAATGCAAATGCTAGGAATGATTCTAGTAACTGGGGAGAGCTCAACAGTCGAGAGTGAGTCCACTGTTTGAAAAGGGTTATAACATAACCAAGGAAACTGGAAGCAAATCCCAGTTAACGCCAACAGTAAAACCTTGTGCTAGCGCGTGCTCTCAAGAACTTGAGAATCTCCATATTCATCAAGGTTTTACCAATATCCATGTCAAGGATCCTGGCAACACAACATACCACCATGATGAATGGTGATGGATAATGCAGATGCAAAGGAAGATAACACTTTCTCAGATTTCACCTTAGCAAGGCCAAGGGAACAAAATCTGGATGATCGACCGAGAGACATTTAGCACTCCGCTTCTAATGTTCTCCTTGATGTGCTAGGACAACCCATTTATTGATACGGTTTGGTATCTAGGACATCAAGTAAAGGTCGGACTTCGGAAGCTCAAGAATCCATAAGGATTAAATACAGAGGTAAATCCTACGAAATCCTCATGGGAAGGTGGCCAACTTTCTTCAATCAAGATACTACAATAATAGGTCTTCCGGCTGGATGTGTTGGCCACGACATCCACTTTACCGGTTATCGAGAGACCAATATTATAGCTCTTGAGAAACGTTCCAACCATCATATCCGCGTGAGATTCAGATCTGGCTGGTAACAGGATATTTCAGATAGCATGTCCGGAAAAAGGAAGTTTGCAACACAAACCGACGAGATGACATTGCGAGATTCTCGGGAAATGAACTACGATAGCAAGCTCCAAAACATGAGATGGTTCTGCTACATACATGTGAACACACTGTCACAGACAAGCATGATCACGTAGTAGTCTTATAATAAAACACTACCGAGATCAGGTGGGGAACCATCTTCGAGGATATTGGAATCTTGTGCATGAACTAGTATTCGCACAACAACTCATTTTTCTCGAACAAATCAATCAGTGGCTTGGTGTGCTAGGAACACATATGGAGTGGAGGCGGCCAACCTATCAAATCATAGAGCACTTCGCACGTGCATGACTAACTTGGGATGATTCCAGAGGAGGCAAAAACAATCTTTCTCATACTCACGGCGGCAACTTGCACCAAATGCACATGAATTCGAGGAAGTCACTTCTTCCATCCAAGCATAAGCTTCATGAACGGAACACGAAGGCATTTCTTACAAAGTTTTCAACACTAGGTTAATGTTCAATATGAATCATGGGGGAGACTAAATGTTGCTGATGGGCTCAACAAAAAATCATTGGAATTTCCATATCACTGGACTTCCACCATCATGTGAACACTGTGGTAGCATTGGTCAGACCAAAAGATGTAATGGTGTATGCTCGAGGGATCAACCACGAGTAAGACAACATTACGAACATCATTGGTTCTGATTTGACTTGACGATGGCCCATACTTAAGTCAAAGTTTGGACAAGATAATAGATCCAATAACTGATCACGAGGACTAATCGATGGAGATATCATCTTTCTTCAACACACACACAACACACAAGGATATCCTTTTGGAACGAACTAAGTTAGGCAAGCTTTTATCTTCCAACTCTCCAAGTTGTTGTTTGGCTTAAGCAACTAGCTCAGGGGTATCCAACATAGATTCTTAGAGAAAGAGTGGTTTATGGAAAAACCAACTTGATCACGAACTCCACATAGCGGTTAGGTGACAACCTGGTAATACTTCCGAGAAGATATTCGGAAAATCACGAACCACCGACATGTTACTAAGCTCGAGATCAATCTTGCTCTTTAGGCAAGATTATATGATCAAATAAGCAAGGATAGACATAATCCCAACTCTTGATCGAAGAGTGCACCAGGAAAATGGACTAGGTAGCACGATCAATCTTATAATGATGATTCCATAATCATCACACCAAGAATGAGATTGTCTTCCATTAACCACCAAGCAATGGGGTTGCTAGGAGTATTGATTTCACACATCACGGTTCACTTGTTGGTATTCCGGTTGCAACAACACAGAACCGAGGAACGAATGATGATGGCGAGAAGTATCACTGCATCAAGAATTCATAAGAGTTGGTGCAATTCTCATGACATTCCTGACATCAAGAGGGCAATACTTCAGGGTAGAACAGAATCAAAAGCTGGTTTGGCATTTGATCTGTGGAATACAACTACTTTGACCCAATCCTGGATATGGATGAGGTACTAGAGTTTGTTTCTCCTAATCATTCCAGAATAGAATGGCTCAACGGACCAAGAGAATAATAAACATCGATAACACGGATGCACAATTACTCCTGACTATCAATTGATAGACGATGGTCGGAATATAAATGAAGAGGGACAACTCAAGAGGACATATATCTTTCAGAGTTGTGGATGCATAGATTAGTATGTCGAACGAGTTCAACATATTTCTCCCGGATAACCATGCAGGAAGGTAGGGTTGGCAGAGTCACAACATAGAATGGAGAACTCATCAGGAGCACTCTGTCGTGACCTTTTGGTTCAAAAGAACTCCTGCAAAGAATGGTCCATGATAATTGGAAGAAGGATGTACCACGAACCTTGAGTAGTATCGCAAAGGTTACTAATATCCTAAAGGAACTAGCAACACTATCAACATGAGATAAGTAGGGTGAATCTTGGGTTCAAGAACCCATGAATAGAATACCTACCACTACATGGCATCACGGGATGCTTTCAAGAATGGTGGCCAGAATCATCACACCGGAACACAAAACATGGCTAGATTACTAGGTGACTCCCTAAAACACCTATGGTCATAGTAATAGCTTCAACATATATGTCGAGGCAACAAAGTACATCAACTCACCGATTAGTGTGATTAATCTAGCCCAAATGGACATCAGGAACAGGAGGAAGGGGTTTGGAAATGCATCAGACTACTTAGAAACCTGGGATGACTCGGACAGCATAACGGCTGTAAATGCTCAAAAAGATTTGAGACATCCTGCAAAATGGTGGCATAACCACTCAACATCACAATATCAAGGTTCCGGGACCAATTATGAACACACGGAAGTACTGGAAAATGAACTGCGGCATGAATCCATCAATCCTATAAGTCAACGGGTTAGTAACACGTCATCCTGATAGATAGATGAGAAGGCCTAGTTCTTAATCCCCGTAGAAAAGATAAGGTGACTCAGATCAGAAGGTCATGAGGATAAGGAGTAAAAAGAGCCTTACGTTCCCATCCACAATCAATTCCCTTATATAACTAAAGCATTTCTAGACACGACTGCGACCGGTTTGGCTTGGTAATCCTACATGCAGTCAGGCTCTGGTACCAACGCTGTCAGGACCCCGATTCCATGTCACATCGATCTAGCTAGTAACATCTCATATCACTTTGCGGCCTCACGCACAGTATTCCCATGGTTGTCGCCTTACCATGGCCCGGGACAGTTTGCACCTTTTGGCTCACGTATATGATAGTGTCGCTAGCATCCATATGACAGAGAACCTGGGCCGACATGGCTAGTCGTGAACCCAAAGCGGCACTAACCCATGGGGACAGGCATACATGAATCAACTTCGAACATGTCGGTCAGCAGGGTGTGAATCCGGGCTGTAGCACTGGGCTAACAGGACTCCGTTAACCCGGGCTATAGCAGGCTAGGCAGGACTCCAGATGTCACTACGTGACATTTCCCCGAAGGGACAGACACAGGAACGAAGTGAAACACATGCCAGCCAATCAAGTGTCCTGAGCAGTAGTGATGGGCTAGCAGGACTCCGATGAACCGGGCTGTAGCGGACTACTATGGCTCAAAGAAGCACTAGACTACATTTCCCCATAAGAGAGGCTGCCAAGGATAAACAACTAGATTGTTGGATCCCACACATACCAAGAATTTCAATCATACACACAATATGCTCGATATGTGTAAATACAACATGGCATCACAACATAACTCTACGACTCAAGTATTTATTCAATAGGCTCCAGGGAGCGAGAAATTACAAACATGGGTCTCATGACCCAACATTCAGAGCATGCAAGCAACAAGAACATGCGGAAGCTTAACATGTCTGAGTACAGACATCTATAAATGAAAAAGGCTGAGAAGCCTGACTATCTACCAGATCCTGCCGAGGGCGCAAGATCGTAGCTGAGGTAACAAGCTAAACGTCGAAGTCCACGTGGAACTACTAGTGAGTCTGAAGTCTCCAGGCACGGTTGGGATGAAGGGGAGCTCGCCAGTGCGAAGCAGGAGCTGGCACGGCCGGCGTCGTGCTCTGGTTCGCCTCTGCCTTCTGGCAGGGGTAGAAGACAAGGATGCCCTTGTGGGCTGGGCCTCCTGTGCTGGGCCAGGTGGCTATGCCAGGTGGGCTACAGGTAAGCACTTCTCTCTCTCATTTAACTCTGTTTTTCTATTTATTTTTCTCTGTTTTGATTTAGTTTGAAAACTAAACCATTTATATAAATTCTGACAATAATTGTGGGAGCTCTCTGCAATATACCAGCGATCCACAATTACTTTCAAAATATTTGGAGCTATGAAATTAGTTATAGATTTTATTTGCTCCAGCTCAAATACAATATGAATTAATTCAAAAATCCATAAATGGCCAAGAAATATGCTCATCATTTTTGGCAGAGGTTTTCACCTTTATCATAAATCATGAACATTTTCAAAGGGCATTTTGGGGTCTTTGAAAAAGATTTTATTTGGACCTATTTGAATTTCATGTGGTGCTAGGGTTTGATCATCCCCATTTCAAATTTAATTGAAAAATAAACATGATGCATGGATGCTTTAAGGCAACTAATGGAAAGCAAAATCTAGGGCTGTGACAAAAATGCCCAACATCACCTGGCTCGAAGGCTCCTATGTGCAGACCGTGAAGGGGTGGCAATCGGCGTGGTTCTACATCACCGAGCTGCGCAACACCAACTGGGTGGCGGCCCCCGAATTATGATCTGGCATCCCCATGCGGCTAACCTCCTGGAAAGAGCAGGGCTTATCTTGGGGTTCATTGGTGGAGCTGACCAGACTCCAGAACTGTGTTAAAAACATGATAAGCAAGAAAATCAAGCTTGTCAACGTGGTCCTGGTCATGCTCTTCCGCCGGATCCTCCCGTGTCAAAGACGGGCATTCAATATGTGCGAGTTTGACTCGGCAAAGCACCAGACACTGCGAGAGCTCTTCGACATGATGCACCAGGACATCTGGAGGGTGTTGTTCAAGTCTGCCGAGGTACCTCCTCCCCTTACCGAGGACCACGGACTCAGCGCAAAGCGCCCTGCTAATCCGGTAAGCTCCTTATATCTCATAAGGTGTTTCTTTCCCTAGTATAATTACATGAGGGATCTGAGCCTCCGCATTATTTGACAAGAATGGGCCGCGACAGCGGATCGGATCGACTGTCCGGCCTCACTGCCCGAAGATCCAGCAAGTACTCTCCTGACAGAGATGCTAGTTCCGGCGCCCTATGAGGCGCCAGAGAAGAAGGCCAAGAAGAAGGCCGCGGGGAGCAGGAAAGGTCTACGGCGCAAGGTTGTATCGGAATCGTCGTCCGATAACACCAAGACGCCCTCCTCCCATGAAGACGAGGAGGAGGAAAAGGAAAATTCTCCCCATCCAGACGGGGGGGAGAAAAGGAAGGCCGCCCCATCCGGGGAGGCCGAAGGGTCCAAGAAGGGAAGAGCCCTCCTTCCCGACCGCTCCACAACGACCGCGTTCAATGACGAGGAGTGGTTGCCCAAGGACAAGCCCCTGGCAAAGTCATAAGTATCCGGATACCATAACAGTTCTGGTATATTTTGTTTCATTGTTTCTTATCATGCCGAACATGATCATGCAGCCCACCCAAGGACCGTCTCGACGTATCCTCTTCGAATGGGTCTCTGTGCCTATCGGAGATGAACAATGATTCGCTCCCAACCGCCTCCTCCCCCCACCCTACGGACGACGCCCAGGTGTTGTCTCGAAGGGCAACAAGCCAAGGGAAGGTAGTCTGGGGGCGCCCCAAGGCGACCTCCCAGACGCCGGGCGCATGGGAGGAAAGTCTCCCGTGGGCCCTAATGACGGGGGCAGCAAGTCCGGCCCCTAGCCGAATACTGCACCGGAACCTTCCGTGGTTCTGGACTCTGTCGGGCGAGACGTCTGTGCTGATGGACTCTGTCCATCCAGAGGCACTGGAAAACTTGCTGGAAGCACTTCGTGGCGCTTCCATTGACAAAGAGCACCGCACTGTCATGAGTGCGGTGGTAGAGAAGGGTCAGTCCGCTAAAAGCGGACTGACTGAAGCCTGCACCACCTTCTTAACAGGATTTAAGGTAAGTAATCAATTTATAAGAAAATTCTATAGCATAGACAGTAGCCCCTAATGCTCTATTTGGCGTTCGCAAAGAAAGGCCGAATAGAGGATCAAATAATAATCACAGGAGTCTAATCAGAATGTGTCTTATGTAAATAAGCAGGCTTCGCTGCTGGCCGCTCGCACTGCGGAGGTCTCCGCACTGAAGCGGGACCTTGAGCGGTCCTAAAAAGAGCTCGGCCTTACCAAGAGGCAGCTCGAAGAGAACAAAGTTAAGTAATACCCGTCCGTATATTGATAAGGAATAAAAAAGAATGTGGTTGTTAAGTCACAGGATCATCATGAATTTTGCTAGGGGCCACGACTGAAGTGGCGTCCCTGAAGGAGGCGTTGTCCGAGGCCGAACACAAAGCGGCCAAGGAGCACACCGAGCGCAAGAAGCAAGAGGCTCGAGTCGGCGTGGTGCAGCAAGAGCTCCAGGATTTTGTCAAAAAATATGAGTCCTTGGAGCGTGACTCTAAGACGCAAGGGTTTGAGCTTGCGAAGGCCCTTGAGAACGCAAAAAATGCCAAGGCCGAAGCCCACAAGGCCCTCCTGGTGCTTCAGGCGGTCCAGAAGATAGCAGCGGGTAAGGAATTCATTATGCAAAGCAAGCATGTGAAGGAAACTTTCCTTTTACTTACCCGAGTTTGGAGCTCTCCAGGAGAGTTCACAGATCTTCCCCGCAATGTCTCCGATGCTGGGGAATTTTATCGGGCCGAGGAAGGGAGCTCGACGGAGAAGTTGTTCTGGTCTCAGTATACTCGGACTGAACATCCGATGCCCTTGAGCGACCAGTTGAAGCAATTCGTCAAGCTCCCTAAGGCGGCCGAACAGGCCATTAAGGGCCTCATAGTCCGGATGTGGCCTGGCGAGCCCCTGCCGAGCAGCTACTTCGGCCTGGTGAGGCGGCTTGTGAATGCCTGCCCACGACTTGAAGTCATAAAGCGGTTCGTCTGCATTGAGGGTGCGCCCAGGGCTTTTGTCCGAGTGAAAGTGCACTGGGCGAAGATGGACGTCGAGAAGCTGGTGAAGGAGGGGCCGCCGGAGGGCAAAGAGCATCGCCGCCCCGAAGAGTATTATGATAGCGTCCTGAAGGGTGCCCGCCTTGTGCAGGATGAATGTTCTAAGGATGTAATATTTGAATGAATGTACTCATGTGATCCTGTAATATGAAAACGAGTTCGTCTGTGCTATATAATGCTTGTTGATTTAAAATATTACCTTTTGTGCGGCCGTTTATAAAATCTAAGAGTTGGCCAGTCGTCGGCTTCTGCCCCCATGTAGCTAGTACTGAGGTGTTCGGGATAAATCTGATCACTCTTTATCCCAGTTTTGGGTCCTTTGAATGAGGTGTTCAGCACAACGAACCAGGCAATCAGACTGTAAGGCTTTATCACTCTCACTTAGCCATAGAAGTCTACAATTTTAAATTTTGGCGAAGCCCCTAGTATCATGACTGTCAGTTTTCGGCTTTCTCTACTAAGGTGCTCGTCCGGAAGAACCGGGAAACAATCGCAGTAGTTCTCCCAGTGCTACCTTAGCCGATATAGCGGAACATAAGGCACCAAAACATGGGAGCCGGGCAAAACCAAATATTGACCCAAGACATTATTCAGAGCTGATGCATATAATGCTATAAGTTCGGGGTGCCACACTGTTGAAAGTGTTCCGACTTTTCTTGTCGTGTTATGGGGTACACTGAAGCCCCTGGCGTACTGAATGTACCAGAATGTACGGGAGCAACTTGTCGTGAATAGACAAACAAGGAAGAGAAAAAAAGAATATGAAGAAATGTGATAATAAGCTGACGTTGTGCATTGTTATTTATAGGATACGTCAAAGCATATGTGTATAAGTAGTACAATAAGCAAAAATAGGACTATCTGACATGTCCGATCCAAGGGCGAGCTGCGTGCGGGTATGTAAAACAGGTATAACGATCGGTATGAGAGACCACCTGGGTATTCCCTTGTACGTCAAAGCTTCTTCCTCCCTTGGTGCTTCCCTCCCGTAATGGGTCCGATGATCTAGCTATCGGAGAGGGTCTCCAGATAATAGGGCCCGAAAGGAAGAAAGTGAAAAAGGTATACTGGTCCTGAGGCTGTTGAAACGCATTATGGGACGTGCCATAGCCGTGCCTCCGCCTATACCTATGGTATCTTTAGTGCGTAGTTATGTATGCGCAGTGTAAATTTCATCGCTTGGCGGGGACTAGGACAGAGGCCGAATTGCTAGGCGAGCTCTGAACGTGCCTGGCGATTCTGTTGTAGGTTACTCTGGACTCGCTTGATTGTGTCTGTGGACCTTGTCGCCAAATTGGCGATTTGCCTCAACATGCTGCTTTGCATTTCTGCTGCAAGGGCCGCAGTCTGCTCCTCCATGCAGAGCGAGCGTTCTGTGTTTCCGTTAACTATTATAACCCCGCGAGGTCCTAGCATTTTGAGCTTGAGGTATGCATAATGCGGTACCGCATTGAATCTAGCGAATGCGATTCGTCCGAGTAGTGCGTGATAGCCACTGCATAAGGGGACGATATCGTAGATTAAGTCTTTGCTTCGGATGTTATCCGGAGATCCAAGACCACTTCCAGTGTGATTGAGCCCGTGCAACAGGCCTCTACACCTGGTATGACAGCTTTAAAGGTGGTTTTTCTGGGTTTGATCCTCAAGGGGTCTATACCCGTTTTGCGCACCGTATCCTGATAAAGCAAGTTAAGGCTGCTGCCACCATCCATAAGGACTTGAGTGAGGTGGAATCCGTCAATGATAGGATCGAGGACCAATGCGGCAGAACCGCCATGACGGATACTAGTGGGGTGGTCCCTGTGATCAAAAGTGATCGGACAAGAAGACCATGGGTTGAACTTTGGGGCGACTGGCTCCATCGCGTAGACGTCCCTGAGTGCATGCTTCCGTTCCCGCTTGGGGATATGGGTTGTGTATATCATGTTCACCGTTTTCACTTGGGGAGGAAATTTCTTATGTCCTCCTGTTTTCGGCGGCTGGGGCTCCTCCTCGTCATCGCTATGCAGCCCCTTTTCCTTGCTTTCGGCATTCAACTTGCCATCCTGTTTGAACACCCAGCATTCTCTGTTGGTGTGGTTGGCTGGCTTATCGGGGGTGCCGTGAATTTGACACAAGCGGTCGAGTATTCAGTCCAAACTGGACGGGCCGGATTGTTTCTTTTGAACGGCTTTTTCCGCTGACCGGATTTAGAGCCACTGAATCCGGCATTGACTGCCATGTCTTCGGTGTTATCGCCATTGTTGCGGCGCTTGTATCTGTTGCGACGTGGCTTGCCGTTGCTGTCTCTGGCCTCTAATGTGCCAGGGTTGCTTGCTGTGTTGTTGCTACGGGCCAACCAGCTATCCTCGCAAGCGCAGAAGCGGGTCATGAGTGTTGTGAGGGCTGCCATGGACTTCGGCTTCTCTTGGCCGAGATGTCTGGCAAGCCACTCATCATGGATGTTATGTTTAAAGGCCGCTAGGGCTTCGGCATCTGGAAAGTACACAATTTGGTTCTTTTTCGTTAGTAAACGAGTCCAAAATTTCCTGGCTGACTCTCCGGGCTGTTGTGTTATGTTACTTAAACCATCAGCATCCGGTGGTCGCACATAAGTGCCCTGGAAGTTGTCCAGGAATGCATTTGCCATGTTCTCCCAACTTCCGATGGAGTTTGCTGGCAAGCTGTTTAGCCAATGTCGAGCTGGTCCATTTAGTTTTAATGGGAGGTACTTGATGGTGTGTAGATCATCCCCACGGGCCATGTCAATATGAAGGAAGAAATCCTCTATCCATACCACAGGGTCAGTAGTACCATCGTATAATTCAATGTTCACGTGTTTAAACCCTTCTGGGAATTCATGATTCATTACTTCATCAGTGAAGCACAGGGGGTGTGCGGCGCCTCTGTGCCGGGCTATGTCACGACGCAATTTATACGAGTCTTGTCTGCTGTGTTCGGCCCAACCGGATTTGCTTTTGGTATATCCGGCATGACGGTCGTCGTCATGTGTTGGGGCGCGCCCTCGTGATCCAAAGATCGATCTTTTGTGTCTTGCTTTGTTTTCCAATATGTCTCGCAGGTCCTGCGTGTTACCCCGGGCCTTGTTGTTCTTGTTTGACTGGCGATGAGGTGCGGGCTGGACTTCGGGCTTATATGCCACTTTGTCTCGGCCATGAGGTGGCTGGTCTGCTGCATCATACGCTGGAAGCGCATGCTTTAATGCTTCCTCTTCAAGTTGGGGTAGCAACCTGCGCTTTGGGAAACTTTTGATTGGGCGCTCAAGTTCGTGTTCCTCGGCTGCCAGGACCTCAGTCCATCTATCTGCTAGCAGATCTTGCTTGGCTTGAAGCTGTTGTTTCTTTTTCTTCAGGATTTTGCTGTGGCAATAAGCCGGCGCTTGAAGCGCTCCTGTTCGACGGGATCCTCAGGCATGATGAATTCTTCGTCGCCGTGGCTCACCTCGTCTTCGGAGAGAGGCATGTAATTGTCATCCTCTGATTCTCCATCTGTTGCCTGTTCCTTGGGGCTGGCTGCCCATCCTCCTGCTCAAAGCCTGGCTGGAGGGGATTGTCTTCGTCTTCGGCACTATTTGCAGCGTTATTTTCTCTTGTGCCAGTATCGCTATTTTTGCTATGGCGAGGCTTAGAGCGGTGCTGATGATGCCCGTTCTTGGATTGCTTCTCGAGGGGATTATCCTCCGTTGCATTATTGCCATCGCTTTCTTTGGGGGAGTCCACCATGTATATATCATACGATGAGGTGGCAGTCCAGCGCCCTATGGGCGGTGGTTCCTGTTCGTCTCCCGCATCGTCGTCCATACCGTTGATGTCTTCGCAGTCGAAGTCGAGCATGTTGGTTAGGTTGTCGACAGTGGCTACTAAGTGGGTGGTGGGTGGGGAATGAATTTCTTCGTCACCGCTTCCCACTCGAGCCGGACATAGTTCGGCCAAGGGTCCCTTGACAAGGAGAGATACCGTAATGAGATTAGCACGTCACCTAGGGGCGAGTGCTGAAAGATATCCATGGAGGTGAACTCCATGATCGATGCCCAATCTAATTGGATGGGCATGTACGCGAGCGATTCGGAGTCTGTGGCCGGGGACGAATCCGAGTGTCCGGCAACACATGTCTCATAGGAGGTGAAGTCAGTATTCGGCTCTATCACCGCTGAGTGCATGGCCTCCATGGCGGGGTCCATCCACCCATCCTCAAACGGCGCGATCTGTTCCTGATTGAGGGCGGGAGTAGTTGCAGGTGTGATCTCCCGAACACTATCCGATGGCAGAGCTAAATCATGCTCATCGTGACTGTGCAGCATACCTGACATGGGCTTGAATCTGTCGAAGATCAAGTCTCCAAACCTGACCTGATGGCCAGGGGCGTAGCTCTCGATCTGCTCCAGATGGCCAAGCGAGTTGGCCCGTAGTACGAAACCGCCGAATACGAAGACCTGTCCGGGGAGGAAAACCTCACCCTGGAACGCATCGTTACCAATGATCGAAGGAGCCATCAAGCCTTATGATGACGACATAGTGGAACTCTCAATGAAAGCACCAATGTCGGTATCAAAACCGGCGGATCTCGGGTAGGGGGTCCCGAACTGTACGTCTAAGGTGGATGCTAACAGGAGCCGGGGGACACAATGTTTTACCCAGGTTCGGGCCCTCTCGATGGAGGTAATACCCTACTTCCTGCTTGATTGATCTTGATGATATGAGTATTACAAGAGTTGATCTACCACGAGATCGGAGAGGCTAAACCCTAGAAGCTAGCCTATGGTATGATTATTGTTATCCTATGGACTAAACCCTCTGGTTTATATAGACACCGGAAGGGGCTAGGGTTACACAGAGTCGGTTACAAGGGAGGAGATCTACATATCCGAACGGCCAAGCTTGCCTTCCACGCAAAGGAGAGTCCCACCCGGACACGGGACGAAGTCTTCAATCTTGTATCTTCATAGTCCAACAGTCTGGCCAAGGGATATAGTCCAGCAGTCCGAGGACCCACTAATCCAGGACTCCCTCAGTCGTTCACCATGTTGACCAGGCCGCGTTGAGAGCACCAGGGCGGTGGACGACGGAGAGGCCTAGGAAGGTAACGACATGCGCCAGGATAGACTCAGCTGTTGTTTCCCACGCGGAGTGGAGTACGAATGTACAAGGGTTTACTGGTTCATCTGCCGTCGCCGGAGAATAATAGCAGGTGTGGGTGAGTAGAGGGATGGCTAGGCCAGCAATCGGAGTACGGTGGGGCGGTGAGGCCTGCGCGGCAGCACAGCCGGCCGCGGGGAGGAGGGAGCAGGCAGTCCCGCCGACGCTTGTTTGAGTGGCTGGAGCAGGAAGAGCAAAGATTGAAGAAGCACGACAGTCGTTGGATGGACATCCAATAGTCACTGCTTGTGCGTCAACCTTTTTTTTGGAAAGCCTCGAATCTGTGGAAAACAGCATACAACCCATCTGCCATTGTTTCTAATAATTTACAGCCCATTTGCTAATTCTCAAGTTTTTTTTGGAGCCCATATTCTTTTTGTTAGCGTTACAACCCATATTGTGGCCACGGTTAAAAAATTGTACGAAATTTTGCATATTTTGGTGCGGTCCGAACTGCTTTTAATCCCGAAATTTCGAGTCACATTCAAACTGATTTTGAAAATAAATGTATATCAATATAAAATCCAACAAATTGTCCATGCATAAAAATCAATGCAATTTAAAATCTCGAAATGAAAAAAATAAATTTGAAACTAATTGCCGGTTTGATGTCTTTTACAAATGTACAGCCCATTTCTCATTACTGATAGGCCATTTTCTCGGCTAGCCGAATGAAGCTCTCCTCGTCTTGAAAGATTTGCAGCCCAATAGGCCTGACAAAAGCGACTTACTTGGCAAAAGACAAAAAAACTGGGCTGTGGCCATGGAGCCAGCTGCGGCCGTGGACCCAGCTGTCAGCCTCTCCATGTACAGTACTCTTCCGATTGAAGTCAGTTGTTGACCACATTGAACACGCCGCGCCAAGAGCACTGAGGGAGTCCTGGATTAGGGGGTCTCTGGACAGCCGGACTATATCCTTTGGCCGGGCTGTTGGACTATGAAGATACAAGATTGAAGACTTCGTCCCGTGTCCGGATGGGACTCTACTTGGCATGGAAGGCAAGCTAGGCAATACAGATATGCATATCTCCTCCTTTGTAACAGATCTTGTGTAACCCTAGCCCCCTCCAGTGTCTATATAAACCAGAGGCTTTTACTCCGTAGAAGAACATACAATCATACCATAGGCTAGCTTCTAGGGTTTAGCCTCTCTGATCTCGTGGTAGGTCAACTCTTATAATACTCATATCATCAAGAACAATCAAGCAGGACGTAGGGTTTTACCTCCATCAAGAGGGCCCGAACCTAGGTAAACATCGTGCCCCCTACCTCCTGTTACCATCCGTCTTAGACGCACAGTTCGGGACCCCCTACCCGAGATCCGCCGGTTTTGACACCAACATTGGTGCTTTCACTGAGAGTTCCACTGTGTTGTCACCATAAGGCTTGATGGCTCCTTCTATCATCGCTAGCGATCCAGTCCAAGGTGAGGCTTTTCTCCCCAGACAGATCTTCATATTCGGGAGCTTTGCACCGCGGGCCTGTCGGGGTAAATAGCCATGGGTAGCCCAGCCGGCTTCCCCTGGCCCCTCAGAAAAAATTATGAGCCCATCCGGCTCATAAGAAGACTCAAGACCTGGGCCGCTTCCCCCCTAGCCAACTACCTTCCTAGCCAGCTTCGGGGGCGGCCCGCCCTTTACCCTCATGAATAAAGCTGTGGAGGGCCGGCTACGGCAGGGCCGGCTACGAGAGGCCGGCTACGACAAGGCCGACTACAGCCAGGCCGGCCCCCATAAAGCAGTCAACGCCGTACCCGCAATGTACGCATCCACTCTGCGATGATGAAGCGGGGCGTGGCTACAGTGGAGCCTGCCACCCCCAAAACCCGGAGCACGCCTGGTACAGCCCGTCATGCGGGCAGCCGCGGCCCGCCTGGCGCGGCACTGTAGCCACGGTGGCTCTGACGCCATCCATGACGGGCCGCCAGCGTGGCCCCCGAGGCGGTGGGCCCCTTCGGGCAGAGAGATGCCGAAGGCGGCCGCACCTCCTCTCAAGCCGGCGAGATAGGGGGCAGGCTTCGCATAGCCGGCCTGCCACCCTCCTCGAAGGAGACGCCCATTAAGGAGGCAAGATGCGGCGGGGCTACAGTAATCGCCCGCCAAGGCGGTGTTACTGTAGCCATGCTTACCCCAACCAAGCCTGCGTCAACAACACGGAGTAACAGTAACCAGCTGCCGACCAGGCCCTGGCTGGTGGGGCCGGCCTGTCGACCCAAGAGCCGGCAGCCGGCGGTACCCACCAGCCGGCGGGCCCCAGAAGCCGGCGTAGAAGCCGGGGAGCATAGTCACAGACAGCTGGGCCCTGCGCCCAGTCGGATTACCATTGTACCCCCGGGGGGGTAGGCCTATATAAACCCCCCGGTGCACCCATGCAAGGGGTTGGACTCTCATTCTAGACCTAGACACCACACAAGGAGAGGGAGCAAGCTGAGCCGAGCCCTTCTTCCTCCTTCCACCCAAAACATCTCAAGGAGCATTGTAGCAACTTGTTCACTTAGTAACCATGCGGAGACCCCGCAGAGCAGCAGTAGGGGTGTTATCTCCCCGGAGAGCCCTGAAGCTGGGTAAGATTCGCAGGCGTGCATGTCTTCGCCTCATCCCGTTTCCAGGCACCGGCGATGTTCTATTGGCCCCCGCAATGATAAGCCACCCATTGGCATATGTCGCTCCTATCACCCAACATTTGGCGCCCACCATGGGGCCAGGTGCACCGTCGTCCGGAGACCTGTTCTGGACGGGAACCCTTTTCCTTCCCCGCTAGCGTAGCCAGCCCGGCTCGCCCGATGGCGCTTGCCGCGACGCGCTGCAAGGTGTCACCAACATCTGCACGGCGAGCGGCCTCGCCGACCTCTTCGACAAGGCCCGCATCTTCGACGAGCTTGCCTCCGATGCGGGCACTGATCACCTCGCCAACCTCCTCGGCCAGCTCCACGTCTCCAGCGAGCCCGCTGCGGATTTGGAGTCGGTTGGCTCCACCGACCCGATGCCTGTCGACTCCGACATGGCATCCTACGATACCTTCCCCACCAACGTCACGGTCTACAACGACCCGCTCCCTCCGGCTGGCGATCGCGATTCTGACGCCCCCGAGGTGATGGTTATCGGCCTCGATGGCCCGACTGACGAGGACGCCCGTGACGCCCCACGCGCGGCGGCCCACGACTTGTCCGCCCCCATTCCGGCTGACGCCAGTGACGAAGTTCTGGAGGCACGCCGCCTCGCCCTCCTCGCGGAGGGCCGGCGGCTTGCCTCCGTAAGACGCCTCACCGAGGCCTACCAGCGCGAAGCTGACCGCACCGCCTTCGGCACACCGGCTCCGGCTGGCCCAAGCCGGGCTAGCGTTGTCAGGCAACGCGGCGCCGTCATCGCCGACACGCTTGGAGTGGATCGCCCGGTCTACGCCACCCCGCTCGAGAACCTGCGCGCCGCCCAGGCGGCCGTAGACGAGCTGGACGGCTTGGAAGCCGAAGACCTCCCCCACATGACGCGGCGCATCCAGCAACTAATCGATGCGGCCGCACGACGGCATGAAGCCGATGCCTGCGCGGGGAGCCCTCCCCGCGCCGCGACCACGGCACGACCTCCCGGTCGCCGACTACAAGCAACACCCGCGCACGGCGCGAGAAAGAGCCGGCTTCCAGCCGAAGCCGGACCCAAATCTCCATCGAGCGAGACGTGGACGACCGCCCCCGAGCCATGGAATGGCGGGGCACCCCGCCTCTGCCTCGAGCTTGCGGAGAGAGATATCCCACCCCGCCTCCAGTGGCTCACCCGACTCTCAGCGGCCGGCTTGGTCGCCGCAAGGGAATCGACGAAAACGACGCCCGCCACCGGATCGACCGCCTGGCCCGATCCTTGGCGCTAGAAGAAGAAGACGATGTCGGCCTGCCTTGCTTTGGCCCCCGCATCCACGACGAGCCCTTCCCCAAAGGGTTCTCGCTCCCAAGAGACACACCCAAGTACAACGGCTCGGTGAAGCCGGAAGATTGGCTGACCGACTACTCCACAGCCGTCAGCATCGCCAATGGAAACCGGCGCGTTGCCGTAAAGTACGTGCCCCTCATGCTGCAAGGCACGGCACGGACTTGGCTTAACAGCCTCAAGCCCCTCAGCATCAACAGCTGGGTGGATTTCACTGAAGCCTTCGTTCGCAACTTCACCAGCACCTACAAGCGGGCTCCCAAGCCCAGACAGCTCTCCCTGTGCGTACAGGGCCTAGCCGAGTCCACTCGCGACTACCTCACGCGTTGGGCCGAGCTCCGCAATTCCTGCGAAGGGGTGCATGAGGTGCAAGCCATCGAATACTTCACTGCCGGGTGCCGAGAGGGCACCCTCCTCAAGCACAAGCTTCTCTGCGATGAGCCGACTACCCTCGACGAGCTCCTGAACATCGCCGACAAGTACGCCACCGCCGACTCCTCAATGCAGACCGAGCTCCGGGTGGACGCGTCCAGAAAAGTGCTCAATCCAACGCCCCAGGCGCCGGCTGGAGACGGCGGCCGACGCCAACACCAGAACGATCAGAAGCGCAAGGGCCCTGCGCCGCCTCCCGCTAGCCGGCAGGTGGCCACGGTCGAAGATGCGCCGCCTGAGGGGCGGCCCGCGCCCAAGAAGCCCAAGGGCGGCCGGCCGGCTTGGCAGCCGGCTTTCTCCTACGAGCAAACCCTTGATGCCCCGTGCAAGTTCCACAGCAGCGTGAAGCCGTCCAACCACACGACCCGCAAATGCAACTGGCTCACCCGAATCTCCAAGGGCGAAGGGCTCACGCCGACTCCGCCTGCCAGCCCGCACCCGCCGGCTCCGCCGCCCAAGGCCGCCCGACCAGCGGTCGACGCCGTGTAGGACAAGTTCCCTGATGAGCAAGCGTCTTATGTTGTCTTCACGAGCCAGCCCAAAGACCGGCGCAGCAAGCGCTGAGAGCAACAAGAAGTCAATGTGGCTGCCACCAGCTCAGCCGGCCACATGCACTGGTCTGAGAAACCCATCAGTTGGAGCCGGGCCGACCACCCAGAGGTGATGCCGTCCCCCGGCTCCTACACATTGGTCCTGGAGGCCACCCTTGCGACGGATACGCGCGCCACACGCTTCTCCCGCGTGCTGATCGACGGTGGGAGCAGCATCAACATCCTGTACCGGGACACCATGGAGAAGCTGGGTGTCAAGGCAATGCAGCTCGCGCCGACTCGAACGGTGTTCCACGGCATCGTACCCGGTTTGTCCTGTGCCCCCATCGGCAAATCAAGATCGATTTACTCTTTGGGGGCAAGGATCATTTCAGCTGGGAAGCAATCTGGTTCGAGGTGGTGGACCTGGAGAGCCCTTACCACGCCTTGCTTGGCCGACCCGCCTTGGCCAAGTTTATGGCGGTCCCCCACTACGCTTACCTCAAGATGAAGATACCAAGCTCCAAGGGTGTCATCACCATCGCCGGCGACTACAAGAAGTCCGCCGACTGCGCCGCGGCCAGCAGCCGGCTGGCCGAATCCCTCGTGATCGCCGCAGACAAGAAGATGCTGGACAGGGTCGTGCCCCTGGCCAGCAAGCAGCTAAACCAACCCGCCGACTCCAAGGAGTATGATGCCCAAGGATCTTTCCAGCCGGCCAAGGAGACCAAGAAGATACAGCTCGACCCCGAGCACCCCAAGAGGTTTGCCGTCATTGGGGCGAGTCTGGATAGTAAATAGGAAGGCGAGCTCGTCGATTTCCTCCATGGGAATCGGGATATCTTTGCGTGGTCCCCCAAGGACATGCCGGGTGTTCCGAAGGATTTCGCCGAGCACAAATTGCATGTGCGGGAGGATGCTAAACCAGTCAACCAGCCCCTCCGCCGACTGTCAGAGGAGAAGAGAAGGATCGTAGGGGAGGAGATAGCCAGGCTTCTCGCGGCCGGCTTCATCATGGAAGTTTTCTTCCCCGAGTGGCTCGCAAACCCGGTTCTCGTGCTGAAAAAGAATAACAAGTGGCGCATGTGTATAGATTACACAAGCCTCAACAAAGCCTGCCCAAAAGATCCCTTCGCTCTGCCCAGGATTGATCAAGTGATAGACTCCACAGTCGGATGCGAGCTGTTGAGCTTTTTGGATGCCTACTCGGGATACCACCAGATAAAGCTGAACCCGGATGACCAACTGAAGACCGCCTTCATCACGCCGTTTGGAGCCTTCTGGTACCTGACTATGACGTTCGGCTTGAGGAATGCCGGCGCCACTTTTCAGCGTTGCATGCAGAAGTGCCTCCTCACGCAGCTCGGCAAGAACGCCCACGTCTACGTGGATGATGTTGTGGTGAAGACGGAGAAGCGTGGCACTCTGCTGGAAGACTTGAAGGAGACATTCGAGAACCTGCGCCGGTTCCGGATCAAGCTCAACCCGGAGAAATGCGTGTTCGGAGTGCCAGCCGGCCAGCTCCTAGGCTTTCTGGTCTCCGAACGCGGCATAGAGTGCAACCCTGTGAAGATCAAGGCCATCGAGAGGATGGCGGTCCCAACCAAGCTCAGAGAGATTCAGAAGTTCACCGGGTGCCTAGCCTCTCTGAACCGCTTCATCAGCCGGCTTGGAGAAAAAGCTCTCCCTCTCTACCGCCTCATGAAGAAGAGCACACACTTTGAGTGGAACGACCAGGCCGACCAAGCTTTCCACGAGCTGAAGAAAATGCTGTCCACGCCGCCTGTCTTGGCGGCACCAACTGAGAAGGACCCCATGCTCCTATATATTGCCGCCACTAGCCGGGTGGTCAGCACCGTCATTGTGGTCGAACGCCCCAAAGAAGGCCGAGCCCAGCCGGTCCAGAGGCCGGTTTATTACCTGAGCGAGGTGCTGTCCGCCTCGAAACAAAATTACCCGCACTATCAGAAGATGTGCTATGGCGTGTACTTTGCCGCCAAGAAGCTGAAGCCATACTTTCAAGAGCATCCCATCATGGTCGTATGCACTGCCCCGCTGGCCGAGATCATAGGCAGCCGGGATGCATCCGGCCGGGTGGCTAAATGGGCCATCGAGCTGCCCCCCTACACGATCTTCTACCAACCCCGCACCACCATCAAGACGCAAGCGCTGGCCGACTTCCTCGTCGACTGGGCCGAGACCCAGTACTTACCACCAGCGCCCGACTCCACCCATTGGCGCATGCACTTTGACGGATCAAAGATGCGCACCGGCTTGGGAGCCGGCATCGTCCTTACCTCTCCAAAGGGCGACAAGCTCAGATACACGCTGCAGATCCACTTCGCCGCCTCCAACAACGTAGCCGAGTACGAAGCGCTCTTACACGGGCTCCGGCTTGCCAAGGAACTTGGCATCTGCCGGATCCTATGCTATGGCGACTCGGATTTGGTGGTGCAGCAATCTTCTGGCGACTGGGATGCCAAGGACGCAAACATGGCGAGCTACCGCTTCCTAGTACAGCAAATCAGCGGATACTTCGACGGGTGTGAATTCCTTCATGTGCCGCGAGCCGACAACGAGCCAGCAGATGCTCTGGCCCGAATAGGCTCCATGCGGCAAGCAATACCAATCGGTGTCGCCCTACAGCGCCTCCTCAAGCCATCAATCAAGCCGTCTCCGGAATCCGAGTCCATCTTCGTACCGCCTAACCCCGAGGAGGTTGGGTCTAGCTCGAAGAATCAAGCAGCCGGCCCGGGGACTTCAATATTCGGCTCAGGGACCACAGTACCCGGCTCGGAGACTGCCGCACCCAGCTCGAGAACTGCGGTAGCTAGCCCGGGGACTGCGGTAGCCGGCCCGGGGACTTCTTCAGCACAGCAAGTGGCGGCCGACTCCAGCACTGCATTACCCAGCCCGCCCACCCTGGTGGCTGTCGCCACATTGGTAGCAGAGGAAGTCGCCGCTCCATCATGGGCCCACACCATCCGCAACTTTTTGGTGAACCAAGATCTGCCGGCTGACAAAAACAAAGCAAGACAAGTCCAGCACCGGGCTGGAGCATACACAATCGTCAACAGAGAGCTTGTCAAGCGCAGCGCCACCGGAGTCTTGCAGTGATGCGTCGAGCAGGAGAAAGGCATCGCGATCCTCAGGGATATACACCAAGGAGAGTGCGGCCACCACGCCGCATCAAGATCACTTGCCGCCAAAGCCTTCCGCCACGGTTTCTTCTGGCCGACTGCTTTGGACGACACCAAAGAGCTAGTCAAACAGTTCAAAGGCTGCCAGCTTTTTAGCTCACAGCAACACATGCCGGCTTCGGCACTCAAGACCATCCCCATCACCTGGCCCTTTGCCGTTTGGGGATTGGATATGGTGGGCCCATTCAAGACGGCGCGCGGCGGCATGACACATTTGCTCGTCGCCGTCGACAAATTCACCAAGTGGATCGAGGCGAAGCCGATCAAGAAGCTGAATGGGCCGACTGCAGTAACTTTCATTGCAGATATAACAACCCGGTACGGCATACCGCACAGCATCATCACCGACCACGGCACGAACTTTGCCAAAGGTGCCTTGGCACGGTTCTGCGCCGCACAAGGTATCCGGCTGGACCTTGCGTCAGTCGCCCACCCGCAGTCAAATGGCCAAGTGGAGCGGGCAAATGGCCTCATTTTGTCCGGCATCAAGCCCCGACTGGTCGTACCTCTGGAGCATTCAGCCGGCTGTTGGCTCGATGAGCTGCCGGCTGTCCTATGGACTCTCCAACAGATCAACCGGCTTCACTCCCTTCTTCCTTGTATATGGTGCCGAGGCGGTCATCCCAACAGATATCGAGTTCGACTCGCCTCGGGTAACCATGTACACAGAAGCTGAAGCCAAAGAAGCAAGAGAAGACGGCATTGACCTGCTGGAAGAAGGCCGGCTACTAGCCCTCAGCCGGTCTGCCATCTACCAGCAGGGTTTGCGCCGCTACCACAGCCGGAGGGTCCGACCAAGATCCTTCCAGGAGGGTGACCTTGTGCTTCGGCTGATCCAGCGAACAGCCGGCCAGCCCAAGCTCGCAGCCCCCTGGGAAGGCCCCTTCATCGTCAGCAGAGCCTTAGGCAATGATGCCTACTACCTCATCGATGCGCAGAAGCCGAAGGCACGCAAGAGAGACGACTCGGGCAAGGAGTCGGAGCGACCATGTAATGCAAATCTTCTTCGGAAGTTTTATAGTTAAACTGCAGTATGTATTATGCCCACTTTTGTATTAAGTACGAAACAGTAGGCTCCCCGAGAAAGACTCGGGGACTGCCATCCTTTATTTATGAATGAAAGTTATCATGCGTATGATATCACCTGTTCATTTATTTTTGTCCGATACCGGGTTCGACGAGTCGACCCAGGGACTAGCCGACTGGAGTTATATTAGGAGCTCTACCTGCAGTCAGACAAGTAATGTGCCGACACCCAGGCTTGGCTCTTGCCAAAATCGCAGCTCGAAGAACCGACTGCCCGGCTGGCAAGAGCCACAAGCCGGAAAGGGTGCGCACACGAAAAACGGCTAGGGACTAAACAGGCTTATATATAACAAAAGATGGCTTGCTGCCTCCCGCCGACCGACTTCCAGAGTAGCCGGCCGGCCGGCTTACATTCAGTCTGCTTCAAATCCAAAAAAGCTCGAGTACTTGCCTTCCCAAAGAGGGAAGGCGGCAAAGGAAAGAGCCTAAGGACAAAAAAGTGCACTTGAATGAAAGCCAACACATGCATATATTAATATTTACACAAAGGACCTCTAGAGAGGTCGACATCCATCATTTGTTCGATACACCCCCAGTGGGTGGAATTGCAGAAACTTAAAATTGTTTGAAAAAGCAAAACAGGGACAAAAGGAACGGAAGATCAAGCCGGTGGGGCCGCTGACGAGCCAGGCTAGACGGGGGAAGCGGTCGTGCCGGCTGAAGGAGCGGCCGGCTGGCCAACCTCGGCTCGATCATCACTTCCGGCAGAGGGCGCGCTCCTACGTGGCTCGTTGCTGGAGGCACGGTCGGCTTGAGGGCGGTCGGCCGTCTCACCAGTCGGCTCGGCGTCTTCGCCGTCTTCCTCCTCGTCGTCCTCGCCCTCCTCGCTGGAGGCGATCTCCTCGGCCGAGTCCTCGCCGTCCGCCGGGTTCAGCCCGAACTATTCCACCGGCTGGGGGGCGCCATCATCGTTGAGCTCCGGCGCGAAGACGCTGGTGTCGGTGCACTCGACGATCGTCGAGGCGCGTTGCGCGATCGCCGGCCGCACCTCCTCCAGCTCCGCGTCGGCTTCCGACCGCCAAGTCCGCAGCTGGTCCAGGTTTAGCCCTAGGTACCACGCGCGGACAAACTCCAGCGCACGCCCGGCTCCAAGACGGGCTGCGGATGCCTTCCAAGCCTCGAGGCGGCCGACTGCGACTTCTAGCCAGTCGGCCGTCCGGCTTGGGGTGCGGGGAATCGTCTGGCCGGGCCAGAGCGCGGCCAGCACCGTCGCCCCGGCACATTGGAGCCAGCGGAGCAGCCGATGGGCCGGCTGCAGTCGCGCCTGGATGGCGATGAGCTGCTCCGACAGCGTCCGATTCGCATCCGGCGGAATCACAACTCCGGCCTAACGGCGCGCCTCACGGTGAGCCTCGATGGCTTGGGCGGCGAGGACGGATTGGCCGGGAAAGTATTCTGCGCAAGATAGCAAGCACAGGTCAAAACAAAACCTCAGGCGGCCGGCAAATGGAGAAAGGGCAAGAAAGGTGGCCTACCATCGATAAGATCCTCGACCCGGCCGAAGCCTTCTTCCAGCGCCTGGCGCGTCTCGGCCCAGCTCGCCTCCCTGGCCTCGAACTCCGCCTTCAGGGCAGCCTCGCCATCCTACGCTTTTTGCAGGGCTGCCTTATGGCTCTCCTCCTGGTCGGCCAGTTTCTTGGCCAGGCGGTCGCGCTCCTGAACCAAGTCAGCATACTCGGCGTCCCTGGCACGAAGAGCGGCCTGCACTTCGCCGAGTTCCCTCCGCAAGTCGGCGTTGACCTCTGCGCGAGCAAAAGACAAAGAGAAAAACTCAGTAAGGGAAAAGTCGTCAAGGAAGATCCGACCCGACTGCGCTGCAGCCGGCCCGAATCTCGGGGACTACACCCAGTGGGTGCGCTGTCGCGCCCCCACGAGAAACAAATAAAGACAATACACTTACGCCGGCTACTGGCCAGGTCTTCGGTCCTCCGGCTCAGCTCCCGAGCCTGGGAGTTGAAGGCAGCGGCACGAGAATTGTGATAATCCTAGAGATCAGAAAAAACGGTCAAGATAGTCGTCGAGTAAGATCCGACCCGACTGCGCTGCAGTCGGCCTGGATCTCGGGGACTACACCCAGTGGGTGCGCTAGCGCGCCCCCACGGAAAAAATTCAGAGGACCAGAACGGTCAACCAGTAAAGACTTACCCGGATTGCAGACCGCGTCGACAGAAACTCCTGAGTGAATTGCCTCAGGAGGCCGGCCTGTGCCTGCAGCCGGCTCCGAACCCCTTGGGCCGCGACGTTCAGCTCGCTGCTTCCTCCGCTGGGAGTCCACCCGGACGTGGCGGAGCTGGCCGCCTCCAAGGCGTCTGCCGTCTGGTCGGCACCCGTGGCTCGGCACATGTCCGGCGGGGCCGTGCTCCCTCCGGCATGCCGGCCCGCCGCCAGCTCGATCTCAAGACCGGCTCCGGTTTCGGGCGCGGCCCGGGCCGACTCCTCCGGCACCGCCGACGACTGGCCGCCTTCGCCCGCTCCGGCTGGCGCTGCCGGCGGCGTCCTCTCCGCGGAGATCTCGATGAGTTCGTCCCTCTGCACCGGCGGCTGTTCAGGGGCGATCTCCTCCGCCGTGGGCAGAGGGATGTCCGGATCCAAGGTTTGGAGGGGGATGGCGTGCAGCAGAGGCCGGCTACGTGCGCCCTCCGCCTCCGTCTCCGCGGCCGCCCGCTCCGACGGAGTCTTAGCCGCCGCGCTCGCTCGCCTCGTCGCCGTCCGGGCGGCGTCCCGCTCTGCCGCCTCTCGCTCCGCCGCCTCTCTCTCTCTCTCCGCGCCTCGCGAGCGTTCCGCTCCGTGGCTTCTGCAAGATCGGCGCGGGGGTCCACGCGGCGGGGCCCTGAAGATCCAGCACCCGGCCCGACCATGGAGCCGCCTAGGCCTCGCTCGAGGGAGAGCGGCGCCCTACTCAAGAAATCAGAGAAGAATTCAAACAAGGGAAGACTTCAAAATAACAAGCATGTAAGCGGCCAAGAGGGCTTACGCAGAAACTGACGGACGCTTCTTCACCGCATTCCGGAAGCGGGCCGCCTTCACGGCCGCCTCGTCACGCTTCGTGGCCGCGGCGGAGGCCTTCGACTTCTTCGGCCGGCTTCCGAAGAGAGGGAGCGCGGCCTGGCATTTCCCCTTTCCACCACCGGCAGCCAGCGCGGCGGACGAGCCCGCGCTGTGGCGGTCGGTTGCCGGCTGGTGGCGCGGGATTTCTTCGGCGTCGAAATCGTCCGGCCAGTCGTCGAAACTGGCCGACAGCCCCGTGCCTCCGGGCTCGGCGACGTCCCCCGTGGCGGCGTCCTCCATGGCGACTGCGGCCAGGTCCGGGTCGTCGAGGTCATCCACCGTGCGGTCCGGGGAATACTCGCGTTCGACTCCTGCCGCCCCAGCTGGCTGACTCAAGCCGGCCGACGACAAGAAGAAGGACTTACCATAGGCGGAGGATGGGCGCGGGAGTACGGCGCCTTGCCGAATTGCCATTCGTCGGTGAGCTTCAGGTTGCCGAATTGCCAGTCGTCGGTGAGCTTCAGGTTGCCGAGTTGCCAGTCGTAGTTCACCATCAGTGCCACCTCGGCATGGGGCATCTCCCATGTGCGCAGCCGGCAAGGGTCGAACCGGCCGCTCATCTGGCACATCATGTGGGGCCGGCTTTGAAGGGGGAGAATCGGCGCTCGACGAAGGCGGCTACCAAGTCGGCTGCGCGCAGGCCTTCCGACTGAATCATCACCCGAAGCCGGGCGATGGAGGCGTTCCCGGCCGGAGACAAAGACCTAGACCGGTAGCCCCAAGACGGCCGCCTCCCAGCCGGCGGGCCGGCTACGTAAGCCGGCAGATTGACGTAGTCGCCGTGCGGGGAGTAGGATTTCTGCCAGAGTTTGACAGACTGGATTAGAGGGATGTGAGGGAAGGGGTTGTCGTCGCTTGCCCTCTTCATCGCGATGAAGGCCCCGCAGGGAGCCGGCACACCGGCGGAGACGGTGCCGAGCTTGTTCTGGAAGAGCTCCGCCCAGAGCTCCAGCGTCGGCAGCACCCCCAAGAAACCTTCGCAGAGGGAAACGAAGGCCGACAGCTGCATCACCGCGTTGGGCGTGACGTGATGCGGCTGGAGGTTGTAGAATTCGAGGAAGGATCGCATGAAGTTGCTCGCCAGGAAGCCGAAGCCACGCAAGAAGTGCGTGCGGAAGACGACGCGCTCGCCTTCCTTCGGCGCCGGCGAGACCTCCGTCTCCGGCGCCAGACGAACCTGCACGAGGTTGGCGGCGGGCAGGCGCCGGGTCTGGCGGAGGAATTCGATGTGGTCCTCATGGACGTTGGACCCATCCCACGAGCTTGACAGCGCCAGGGACATGGCGGCATGGACGGTTTGCGGCGCGAGACTGCGTCGAGCACGAGAAAGAAGAAGGAGAAGAAGAGGAGCAAGGAGGGACGGGAGCGGGGGAGCGAACGGGCCTTTGTCTCTCCCCCTCCCCCCCTACTTGTAGGCTCGTGCGCCAGAGCCGAGGAGGCGTGGCGTGGGGGATCGTGGGATCGATCGTGCCCATCTCCCCCACGCCCGCGTTAATTACGCGCCTTGATGACGCGAAGAAACGGCCGCGGGGAGGCGAGCAGTCCCCTCGGGCCACAGAAGATCTGCGCCCGGGCCGAGGCCAGGGAGTGGCGGGCCCGGGCCTGGAGCGGCGTCTCGTCGCGCGCGTGCGACGGCAGGACTTCGACGCCACGTGGCCCGTCGTGGGGCCCGCGGCCAGCCCGCGGGTCGACCACGTTCACCTTAATAACCAAAAAGTTCTCCGAAGTTGGCCTGCGACAGCGAGGTCGGCTCCTCTGGGTATGATGCCGGCCAAGCTTCCCGTCCTTCCGTCCGCCGTGAAGCTCGCCCGGCTTCGGGGACTACTGTCGGGGTAAATAGCCATGGGTAGCCCAGCCGGCTTCCCCTGGCCCCACAGAAGAAATTATGAGCCCATCCGGCTCATAAGAAGACTCAAGACCTGGGCCGCCTCCCCCCTAGCCAACTACCTTCCTAGCCGGCTTCAGGGGCGGCCCGCCCTTTACCCTCATGAAGAAAGCTGTGGAGGGCCGGCTACGGCAGGGCCGGCTACGAGAGGCCGGCTACGACAAGGCCGGCTACAGCCAGGCCGGCCACCATAAAGCAGTCAACGCCGTACCCGGAATGTACGCGTCCACTCTGCGATGCTGAAGCGGGGCATGGCTACAGTGGAGCCTGCCACCCCCGAAACCCGGAGCACGCCTGGTACAGCGCGTCGTGCGGGCAGCCGTGGCCCACCCGGCGCGGCACTGTAGCCACGGTGGCTCTGACGCCATCCACGACGGGCTGCCAGCGTGGCCCCCGAGGCGGTGGGCCCCTTCAGGCAGAGAGATGCCGAAGGCGGCCGCACCTCCTCTCAAGCCGGCGAGATAGGGGGCCGGCTTTGCATAGCCGGCCTGCCACCCTCCTCGAAGGAGACGCACATTAAGGAGGCAAGATGCGGCGGGGCTACAGTAATTGCCCGCCAAGGCGGCGTTACTGTAGCCACGCTTACCCCGACCAAGCCTGCGTCAACAACATGGAGTAACAGTAACCAGCTGCCGACCAGGCCCTCGCCGGTGGGGCCGGCCTGTCGACCCAGGAGCCGGCAGCCGGCGGGACCCACCAGCCGGCGGGCCCCAGAAGCCGGCGAGCATAGTCACAGACAGCTGGGCCCTGCGCCCAGTCAGATTACCATTGTACCCCCGGGGGGTAGGCCTATATAAACCCCTCGGTGCACCCATGCAAGGGGTTGGACTCTCATTCAAGACCTAGACACCACACAAGGAGAGGGAGCAAGCTGAGCCGAGCCCTTCTTCCTCCTTCCACCCAAAACAGCTAAAGGAGCATTGTAGCAACTTGTTCACTTAGTAACCATGCGGAGACCCCGCAGAGCAGCAGTAGGGGTGTTATCTCCTCGGAGAGCCCTGAAGCTGGGTAAGATTCGCCGGCGTGCATGTCTTCGCCTCATCCCGTTTCCAGGCACCGGCGATGTTCTATTGGCCCCCGCAATGATAAGCCACCCGTTGGCATATGTCGCTCCTATCACCCGACAGGGCCAATTCGCTTGGCCATCTGGAGCAGATTGAGAGCTACGCCCCTGGCCATCAGGTCAGATCTGGAAACTTGAACTACACGACCGACATCCGCGGAGACTTGATCTTTGACGGATTCGGGCCCATGTTGGACGCGTCGTACAGTCTTGACCAGCATGACGTAACTCTGCCGTCGGACAGTGTTCGGGAGATCGCATCCGCAGCTACTCCGCCCATCAATCCGGAGCAAGTCGCGCCACCCGAGAGCGGAGGGATGGACCCTGCCATGGAGGTCGCACTCTCAGTGGCGATAGAGCCGGATACTGACTTCACTCCTTATGAGAGCCTATCGCTGAACCACTGGCTTTATCTCTGGCCACGGACTCCGAGCCGCTCATATCCGTGCCCATCGAGACCGACTGGGCGCGCGATCATGGAGTTCACCTTCGCGGACATCTTTCAGCACTCACCCTTCGGGGATGTGCTAAATTCATTAATGTCTCTCTCTGTCACACCCTAGCTAGATTATGCATTAGAGTGTGCATCATGTTTACATTCATCAGAAATTGAAATGGGGAAAGCAGAACCCCCAGCACCCCCCCTGAAATCAACTTGGGTTTACTAAAAATAAATTCAATGAACCTGAAATGCCCTTCAAATATGTTCACCCTCTTTGCCTTGGGTTAGAACCCTTGGGAAAAATGGTGCATATAATTTTAGGTCAACAAAAGGGGCATTGACTTAATTCATAAATATTTGAATTTGGGCATTTAAATACTATCAAATAATTCAAATGCTCAAATAATGTTGGAACTATTTTTGGGCCACTGAAATATTTCAGTAAGAGTCCATAAATATTTTCAGGATTTTATAAAATGATTTAGTATTTAAACTAAATCAAAACAGAATAACAAAAATAGAAAAACAGAATAAAATTAGAAAAGAGAGAGAGAGAGTAGGCCAGTGGGCCACTTACCTGGCCCAGCGCCAGGCCACCAGCGGCCCAGCCCACCAGGCCGTTGCCAGTCGTCCCCTAGCTCCTGCCAGGAGGACGAAGGGCGTGTGCCCGCGGTGCGCCAGCACGCGCGCGGCCACCGACGGCCACCTCCTGCTTCGGCCGCCTCCCCGACGTCGCTATGGACGCCACGCACCCCCCTGGCCCTCTCATTCCCCCTCCCCGTGCTCATCCCCACCTCTGCTCTCTCTCCCGCGCAACCGCCATGAGCCCGAGAGCGCCGATGAGAACCACCACGGCCACCGCCTCCCCCTCGCTTCCCTGACCAGCTTAGAGGCTCCGCCTCGACCCCGTCTTCCTCCTCACCGAACCACGCCCCGCCGGAAGTCCTGCCTCGTCGAATTCAAGCTCTTCTTCAAGCTTCGGCACCGACGATCACCGCCGTCGATTCGCTTGCTCCGGTGCCTCCCCGAGCTTGCCGAGGCCACCGCTGGACCCGCTGTGAGCTCCCGTGTCGTTTCCCCCTCTCCCCTGGCTCGTTTTCTTCCTCTAACACCGATGCCCGTCGGAACCGAGAGCTCTTCGCCGCCGGCCATGCCGCCACCGTGACCACAGCCGTGCAAGCTCACTCCCGAGCACGGCAACGTGCTCCACACCTCACCAGGAGCATGTGGAACCCATCAGTTTCCCCTCCCGTGCACCACAACGCCGATCCGCTCAACTCCCGAACTCCGGCCGCCGCGCAAGTTGCCGCCGCCGTCGTTTTAGGCCACTAAGGCTGCTGCCGTGTGCACAGATGGATGCGGGTGAGTCCCAGCTCCGCGTAGATGCCCTCTGCTGGCCATTTGGTCGCCGGAGGAGGATTTCCGAGCCCCTCCGCCGTCTCTGGCCTTGCCGGCAATGAGCCGGGGTCAACTCCGGCGTGTTTTGACCCCGGGTCGGCTGGGTTGACCACCCCTGAGTCACTGACGTGTGGGCCCAGGCGCCTGCCTAATTACTGTTAGTTAATTAGAGTTAATAAAAATTAGCTAATTAGTGAGCCACTGACATGCGGGCCCCGCCCGGCTAACCAAGTTAGTTAGGGTTAACTAACTTAGTTAGTTGATTGTGTCACTGACCAGTGGACCCCACTAGTCAGGTTTGACCTGGAGGCGCCAGTTGACCTGCTGACATCAGGGTGATGTCATGCTGACGCAATAACTCCTTTTCTGGATTTAATTTTATATAGAAAATTCCAGAAAATTGCCTAAACTTCAAAAATTCATAGAAATTCAACCATAACTCCAAATGAGACAAATTATATATGAAAAATTATCAGAAAAATTCAAGGAATCCATCTGTACCATTTTCATGCATGTTTGAACAATGCTTGTCCTCTGTTTTGGACAAAACAAATAAAGGGCATTTAAATAATCATATATGGGGTTGGAATTTGAATCTTGTACTCAAACCAACTTCATTTAAATCATAGCTAGTTGCATAAGCTCAAGACACATCCATATTGCCATGTCATAGCATGCATCATATTGTTGCATATCGTCATGTGTTGATTGTGCTCGGTTGTGTTCTTCGTGGTAGGTCCTGCCTCCGAGGATATTCACGAGTATCCAACTGAAGGGCAGTATCCCGTTACCACTCCATCAGGCAAGCAACCATTGATCATTCTGATACAACCCATGTTCTCGCTCCTGCTCTTGTTTACTGCATTAAGACAACACGATTCAAACTGCTGTGTGCTACGGTAGTTGAATCCTTATCCTCTGCATGACCTGTCATTGCCACAGTAACTAGATGAAACCCACTAGCATGTGTAGGAGTTGATTGAGCCATGTTTTGTGATTCCTACCTTGCTATGCCTGCTATGCTTAGAGTTGTGTCAGGTCTGGTTCATCTGGGGGATGGGCTAGAGTGAAATGCTTGTGCCAGTAATATGTGGGATGTGTTGAACATGTTTTGGTAAAGGTATCGATGAGAGGCCATGTAGGAGTACATGGTGGGTTGTTTCATTGAAGCTGTCCCTAAGAACTGAGTTCTGTATGTGTGAATTAAGATTCAGCTACTACCACACATTGGGCCCTGAAATATGACCCCTCTCGCCTCAGTCCAGGAGTTGCAACTAGTTTCTGGTGTTTGTAGTGTTGGGGAACGTAGTAATTTCGAAAAATTTCCTACGCACACGCAAGATCATGGTGATGCACAGCAACGAGAGGGGAGAGTGTTGTCTACGTACCAACGCAGACCGACTGCGGAAGCGATCACACAACATAGAGGAAGTAGTCGTACGTCTTCTTCCCGATCCGACCGATCCAAGCACCGTTACTCCGGCACCTCCGAGTTCTTAGCACACGTACAGCTCGATGACGTTCCTCGGGCTCCGATCCAGCAAAGCGTCGAGGAAGAGTTCCGTCAGCACGACGGCGTGGTGACGATCTTGATGTACTACCGACGCAGGGCTTCGCCTAAGCACTGTAACGGTATGATCGAGGTGGAATTTGGTGGCAGGGGGCACCGCACACGGCTAAGGAACGATCTCAAGGATCAAGTTGTGTGTCTTGGGGTGCCCCCTGCCTCCGTATATAAAGGTTGGAGGGAGGGGGGCTGGCCGGCCAAAGAGGTGTAGGCGCAGGAGGAGTCCTACTCCTACCGGGAGTAGGACTCCCCCCTCCAATCCTAGTCCAACTAGGAATCCTTTAAAGGAGAGAGAGAGAGAGGTGGCCGGCCCCTCTCCTAGTCCTAATAGGACTAGGGAGAGGGGGGGAGGCGCAGCCCTATGTGGGCTGCCCTCTCACCTTTCCACTAAGGCCCATGTTGGCCCATTTGGCTCCCGGGGGGTTCCGGTAACCCTCCCGGTAATCCGGTAAAATCCCGATTTCACCCGGAACACTTCCGATGTCCAAACATAGGCTTCCAATATATCAATCTTTACGTCTCGACCATTTCGAGACTCCTCGTCATGTCCGTCATCTCATCCGGGACTTCGAACAACCTTCGGTACATCAAAATGCATAAACTCATAATAACTGTCATCGTAACGTTAAGCGTGCGGACCCTACGGTTCGAGAACAATGTAGACATGACCGAGACACGTCTCCGGTCAATAACCAATAGCGGGACCTGGATGCCCATATTGGCTCCTACATATTCTACGAAGATCTTTATTGGTCAGACCGCATAACAACATACGTTGTTCCCTTTGTCATCGGTATGTTACTTGCCCGAGATTCGATCGTCGGTATCCAATACCTAGTTCAATCTCGTTACCGGCAAGTCTCTTTACTCGTTCCGTAATACATCATCTCACAACTAACATATTAGTTGCAGTGCTTGCAAGGCTTATGTGATGTGCATTACCGAGAGGGCCCAGAGATACCTCTCCGACAATCGGAGTGACAAACCCTAATCTCGAAATACGCCAACCCAACATCTACCATTGGAGACACCTGTAGTACTCCTTTATAATCACCCAGTTACGTTGTGACGTTTGGTAGTACCCAAAGTGTTCCTCCGGTAAACGGGAGTTGCATAATCTCATAGTTATAGGAACATGTATAAGTCATGAAGAAAGCAATAGCAACATACTAAACGATCGTGTGTTAGCTAATGGAATGGGTCATGTCAATCAGATCATTCAACTAATGATGTGACCTCGTTAATCAAATAACAACTCTTTGTTCATGGTTAGGAAACATAACCATCTTTGATTAACGAGCTAGTCAAGTAGAGGCATACTAGTGACACTCTATTGGTCTATGTATTCACACATGTATTATGTTTCCGGTTAATACAATTCTAGCATGAATAATAAACATTTATCATGATATAAGGAAATAAATAATAACTTTATTATTGCCTCTAGGGCATATTTCCTTCAGTCTCCCACTTGCACTAGAGTCAATAATCTAGTTCACATCGCCATGTGATTTAACAGCAATAGTTCACGTTACCATGTGATTAACACCCATGGTTCACATCGTCATGTGACCAACACTCAAAGGGTTTACTAGAGTCAATAATCTAGTTCACATCTCTATGTGATTAACACCCAAAGAGTACTAAGGTGTGATCATGTTTTGCTTGTGGGATAATTTTAGTCGACGGGTCTGTCACATTCAGATCCGTAAGTATTTTGCAAGTTCTATGTCTACAATGCTCTACACGGAGCTACTCTAGCTAATTGCTCCCACTTTCAATATGTATACAGATTGAGACTTAGAATTATCTGGATCAGTGTCAAAAACTTGCATCGACGTAACCCTTTACGACGAACCTTTTTGTCACGTCCATAATCGAGAAACATATCCTTATTTCACTAAGGAGAATTCTGACCGCTGTCCAGTGATCTACTCCTAGATCACTATTGTACTCCCTTGCTAAATCAGTGCAGGGTATATAATAGATCTGGTACACAGCATGACATACTTTATAGAACATATGGCCAAGGCATAGGGAATGACTTTCATTCTCTTTCTATCTTCTGCCGTGGTCGGGCTTTGAGTCTTACTCAACTTCACACCTTATTGTACAGGCAAGAACTCTTTCTTTGACTGCTCCATTTTGAACTACTTCAAAATCTTTGTCAAGGCATGTACTCATTGAAAGAACTTATCAAGCGTCTTTGATCTATCTCTATAGATCTTGAAGCTCAATATGTAAGCAGCTTTACTGAAGTCTTTCTTTGAAAAACTCCTTTCAAACACTCCTTTTATGCTTTACAGAATAATTCTACATTATTTCTGATCAACAATATGTCATTCACATATACTTATCAGAAATGTTGTAGTGCTCCCACTCACTTTCTCGTAAATACAGGCTTCACCGCAAGTCTGTATAAAACTATATGCTTTGATCAACTCATCAAAGCGTATATTCCAACTCCGAGATGCTTGCACCAGTCCACAGATGGATCGCTGGTGCTTGCACATTTTGTTAGCACCTTTTGGATTGACAAAACCTTCTGGTTGCATCATATACAACTCTTCTTTAATAAATCCATTAAGGAATGCAGTTTTGTTTATCCGTTTGCCAGATTTCATAAAATGCGGCAATTACTAACATGATTCGGACAGACTTAAGCATAGATACGAGTGAGAAAATCTCATCGTAGTCAACACCTTGAACTTGTCGAAAACCTTTTGCGACAATTCTAGCTTTGTAGATAGTAACACTACTATCAGCGTCCGTCTTCCTCTTGAAGATCCATTTATTTTCTATGGCTTGCCGATCATCGGGCAAGTCAACTAAAGTCCATACTTTGTTCTCATACATGGATCATATCTCAGATTTCATGGCTTCAAGCCACTTTGCGGAATCTGGGCTCACCATCGCTTCTTCATAGTTCGTAGGATCATCATGATCTAGTAGCATGACTTCCAGAACAGGATTACCGTACCACTCTGGCGCGGATCTTACTCTGGTTGATCTACGAGGTTCAGTAGTGTCTTGTTCTGAAGTTTCATGATCATCATCATTAGCTTCCTCACTAACTAGTGTAGGTGTCACAGAAACATTTTTCTGTGATGTACTACTTTCCAATAAGGGAGCAGGTACAGTTACCTCGTCAAGTTCTACTTTCCTCCCACTCACTTCTTTCGAGAGAAACTCCTTCTCCAGAAAGTTTCCGAATTTTAGCAACAAAAGTCTTGCCTTCGGATCTGTGATAGAAGGTGTATCCAATAGTTTCCTTTGGATATCCTATGAAGACGCACTTCTCCGATTTGAGTTTGAGCTTATCAGGATGAAACTTTTTCATATAAGCATCGCAACCCCAAATTTTTAAGAAACGACAGCTTAGGTTTCTTGCCAAACCATAGTTCACATGGTGTTGTCTCAATGGATTTAGATGGTGCCCTATTTAACGTGAATGCAGCTGTCTCTAATGCATAACCCCAAAACGATAGTGGTAGATCGGTAAGATACATCATAGATTGCACTATATCCAATAAAGTACGGTTATGACGTTCGGACACACCATTATGCTGTGGTGTTCCATGTGGCATGATTTTGTGAAACTATTCCACATTGTTTTAATTGAAGACCAAACTCGTAACTCAAATATTTTACCTCTGCGATCATATCGTAGAAACTTTTATTTTCTTGTCACGATGATTTTCCACTCCACTCTGAAATTCTTTGAACTTTTCAAATGTTTCAGACTTATGTTTCATCAAGCAGATATACTCATATCTGCTCAAATCATCTGTGAAGATCAGAAAATAATGATACCTGTCGCGAGCCTCAATATTCATCGGACCACATACATCAGTATGTATGATTTCCAATAAATCTTTTCTCGCTCCATTGTTCCGGAGAACGGCGTCTTAGTCATCTTGCCCAAAAAGCATGGTTCGCAAGCATCAAGTGATTCATAATCAAGTGATTCCGAAAACCCATCAGCATGGAGTTTCTTCATGCGCTTTATACCAATATGACCTAAACAGCAGTGCCACAAATAAGTTACACTATCATTATTAACTTTGCATCTTTTGGTTTCAATATTATGAATATGTGTATTATTAAGATCGAGATCCAATGAACTATTTTCATTGGGTGTGTAACCATATAAGGTTTTATTCACGTAAACAGAACAACAATTTATTCTTTTACTTAAATGAATAACCGTATTACAATAAACATGATCAAATCATATTCATGCTCAACGCAAAAACCAAATAACACTTATTTAAGTTCAACACTAATCCCCGAAAGTATAGGGGAGTGTGCGATGATGATCATATCAATCTTGGAACTACTTCCAACACACATCGTCACTTCACCCTTAACTAGTCTCTGTTTATTCTGCAACTCCCGTTTCGGGTTACTAATCTTAGCAACTGAACTAGCATCAAATACTGAGGGGTTGCTATAAACACTAGTATAGTACACATCAATAACATGTATATCAAATATACTTATGTTCACTTTGCCATCCTACTTATCCGCCAATCACTTGGGGTAGTTCCGCTTCCAGTGACCAGTCCCTTTGTAGTAGAATCACTTAGTCTCAGGCTTAGGATCAGACTTGGGCTTCTTCACTTGAGCAGCAATTGGCTTGCCGTTCTTCTTGAAGTTCCCCTTCTTCCCTTTGCCCTTTTCTTGAAACTAGTGGTCTTGTCAACCATCAACACTTGATGTTTTTCTTGATTTCTACCTTCGTTGATTTCAGCATCACGAAGAGCTTGGGAGTTGTTTCCGTTATCCCTTGCATATTATAGTTCATCACGAAGTTCTACTAACTTAGTGATGATGACTAGAGAATTTTGTCAATCACTATCTTATCTGGAAGATTAACTCCCACTTGATTCAAGCGATTGTAGTACCCAGACAATCTGAGCACATGCTCACTAGTTGAGCGATTCTCCTCCATCTTTTAGCTATAGAACTTGTTGGAGACTTCATATCTTTCAACTCGGGTATTTGCTTGAAAAATTAACTTCAACTCCTGGAACATCTCATATGGTCCATGACGTTCAAAACGTCTTTGAAGTCCCGATTCTAAGCCATTAAGCATGGTGCACTAAACTATCAAGTAGTCATCATATTGAGCTAGCCAAACGTTCATAACGTCTGCATCTGCTCCTGCAATAGGTCTGTCACCTAGCGGTGCATCAAGGACATAATTCTTCTGTGCAGCAATGAGGATAAACCTCAGATCACGGATCCAATCCGCATCATTGCTACTAACATCTTTCAACACAATTTTCTCTAGGAACATATCAAAAATAAACACAGGGAAGCAACAACGCGAGCTATTGATCTACAACATAATTTGCAAAATACTACCAGGACTAAGTTCATGATAAATTTAAGTTCAATTAATCATATTACTTAAGAACTCCCACTTAGATAGACATCCCTCTAATCTTCTAAGTGATCACGTGATCCAAATCAACTAAACCATAACCGATCATCACGTGAGATGGAGTAGTTTTCAATGGTGAACATCGTCATGTTGATCATATCTACTATATGATTCACGCTCGACCTTTCGGTCTCCGTGTTCCGAGGCCATATCTGTATATGCTTGGCTCGTCAAGTATAACCTGAGTATTCCGCGTGTGCAACTGTTTTGCACCCGTTGTATTTGAACGTAGAACCTATCACACCCGATCATCACGTGGTGTCTCATCACGAAGAACTTTCGCAACGGTGCATACTCAGGGAGAACACTTCTTGATAATTTAGTGAGAGATCATCTTATAATGCTACCGTCAATCAAAGAAAGATAAGATGCATAAAAGATAAACATCACATGCAATCAATATAAGTGATATGATATGGCCATCATCATCTTGTGCTTGTGATCTCCATCTCCGAAGCACCGTCATGATCACCATCGTCACCGGCGCGACACCTTGATCTCCATCGTAGCATCGTTGTCGTCTCGCCAATCTTATGCTTCCGCGACTATCACTACCGCTTAGTAATAAAGTAAAGCATTACATCGTGATTGCATTGCATACAATAAAGCGACAACCATATGGCTCCTGCCAGTTGCCGATAACTCGGTTACAAAACATGATCATCTCATACAATAAAATCAGCATCATGCCTTGACCATATCACATCACAACATGCCCTGCAAAAACAAGTTAGACGTCCTCTACTTTGTTGTTGCAAGTTTTACGTGGCTGCTACGGGCTTTAAGTAAGAATTCATCTCACCTACGCATCAAAACCACAATGATAGTTCGTCAAATAGACTCCGTTTTAACCTTCTCAAGGACCGGGCGTAGTCACACTTGGTTCAACTAAAGTTGGAGAGACAGTCTTCCGCAAGCCATCTATGTGCAAAGCACGTCGAGGGAACCGGTCTCGCGTAAGAGTACGCGTAAGGTTGGTCCGGATCGTCTCACCCAACAATACCGCCGAACCAAAGTATGACATGCTGGTAGGCAGTATGACTTGTATCGCCCACAACTCACTTGTGTTCTACTCGTGCAAACAACATCAAACCATAAAACCTAGGCTCGGATGCCACTGTTGGGGAACGTAGTAATTTCGAAAATTTTCCTACGCACACGCAAGATCATGGTGATGCACAGCAACGAGAGGGGAGAGTGTTGTCTACGTACCAACGCAGACCGACTGCGGAAGCGATCACACAACGTAGAGGAAGTAGTCGTACGTCTTCTTCCCGATCCGACCGATCCAAGCACCGTTACTCCGGCACCTCCGAGTTCTTAGCACACGTACAGCTCAATGACGTTCCTCGGGCTCCGATCCAGCAAAGCGTCGAGGAAGAGTTCCGTCAGCACGACGGCGTGGTGACGATCTTGATGTACTACCGACGCAGGGCTTCGCCTAAGCACTGTAACGGTATGATCGAGGTGGAATTTGGTGGCAGGGGGCACCGCACACGGCTAAGGAACGATCTCAAGGATCAAGTTGTGTGTCTTGGGGTGCCCCCTGCCTCCGGATATAAAGGTTGGAGGGAGGGGGGCTGGCCGGCCAAAGAGGTGTAGGCGCAGGAGGAGTCCTACTCCTACCGGGAGTAGGACTCCCCCCTCCAATCCTAGTCCAACTAGGAATCCTTTAAAGGAGAGAGAGAGAGAGAGGTGGCCGGCCCCTCTCCTAGTCCTAATAGGACTAGGGAGAGGGGGGGAGGCGCAGCCCTATGTGGGCTGCCCTCTCACCTTTCCACTAAGGCCCATGTTGGCCCATTTGGCTCCCGGGGGGTTCCGGTAACCCTCCCGGTAATCCGGTAAAATCCCGATTTCACCCGGAACACTTCCGATGTCCAAACATAGGCTTCCAATATATCAATCTTTACGTCTCGACCATTTCGAGACTCCTCGTCATGTCCGTGATCTCATCCGGGACTCCGAACAACCTTCGGTACATCAAAATGCATAAACTCATAATAACTGTCATCGTAACGTTAAGCGTGCGGACCCTACGGTTCGAGAACAATGTAGACATGACCGAGACACGTCTCCGGTCAATAACCAATAGCGGGACCTGGATGCCCATATTGGCTCCTACATATTCTACGAAGATCTTTATCGGTCAGACCGCATAACAACATACGTTGTTCCCTTTGTCATCGGTATGTTACTTGCCCGAGATTCGATCGTCGGTATCCAATACCTAGTTCAATCTCGTTACCGGCAAGTCTCTTTACTCGTTCCGTAATACATCATCTCACAACTAACATATTAGTTGCAGTGCTTGCAAGGCTTATGTGATGTGCATTACCGAGAGGGCCTAGAGATATCTCTCCGACAATCGGAGTGACAAACCCTAATCTCGAAATACGCCAACCCAACATCTACCATTGGAGACACCTGTAGTACTCCTTTATAATCACCCAGTTACGTTGTGACGTTTGGTAGTACCCAAAGTGTTCCTCCGGTAAACGGGAGTTGCATAATCTCATAGTTATAGGAACATGTATAAGTCATGAAGAAAGCAATAGCAACATACTAAACGATCGTGTGCTAAGCTAATGGAATGGGTCATGTCAATCAGATCATTCAACTAATGATGTGACCTCGTTAATCAAATAACAACTCTTTGTTCATGGTTAGGAAACATAACCATCTTTGATTAACGAGCTAGTCAAGTAGAGGCATACTAGTGACACTCTGTTGGTCTATGTATTCACACATGTATTATGTTTCCGGTTAATACAATTCTAGCATGAATAATAAACATTTATCATGATATAAGGAAATAAATAATAACTTTATTATTGCCTCTAGGGCATATTTCCTTCATGTAGGATATGTGTTGGCGGCCGTGCGTAGCGCTGACCCTAGGGGTGGGCTATGTTGCGGTAGATACACCATGGCACGGTGTACCGAGTCACCCGTTTGGTGTCTCGGGAACCCTGTTCACATCGTTCGGGGCCATTGAGGACACCCCGGCCGGATTTCCTTGCAGATGGAACCTGAATAGGCGATGACCCTGGACTAGAGACTTGTGAGGTTAGTCAGGTCGTGGTCTACACCCACGTCGGTTTTCGCTTGAAGTCTGCCGAGCACATTTCGTGTGCAGACGCTAAGTGGTGGAAACATGTGTGACGAAGTACACCCCTGCAGGGTATAAAACTATTCGAATAGCCGTGTCCGCGGTAAAGGACTACTTGATTGCATATACAGTTCATAGACAAGTTAGTGGATACTACTAAAAGACTCAAGATAAGTGTGAGTACCGAGGATGTCTCCCTCGCAGGATACAAGGGAGGATCCACGGTGGAGTATTGTGATGGTGAGTAGTGGACTCGTGTGCGAAAACTATTTTGCTAAAAGATTCCGTAGGATGGCTTAGCCAAGAGTCAAAGCTGGCTTGCTGCATAAACCCCACCACCTTCTTGAGAATGAGCATGTACAGTAGGTTCTGATGTAAGACTTGCTGAGTACCTTTGTACTCATGTTTGCTTATTTATTGTTTTCAGACGACAACACCGCCCCCTCCGATGGGTTTTATGTAGACCTTGACGTCGACGAGTGACTAGCCACCCAGGTGGTGATCCAGGCCATGGAGGGCCCTATGTAGATAGACAGGCTTCAAGAAGCCTTCTTTCTTTCTAGAGTCTGTACTCAGACTAGTTGCTTCCGCATGTGCTTGTATGACTGTATGACTTGAGTGTCGGGTCATGTGACCCCTACCTGTATGGATATGTTATGTATGGCTCCCTGGAGCCTTTAAATAAAGTACCTGAGTTGTAGAGTATTGTTGTGATGCCATGTTGTATGTACTCATATCGAGCATATTGTATGTATGATTGAAATGCTTGGTATGAGTGGGATCCGACAATCTAGTTGTTTGTCCTTCGCAGCCTTTCTTATGGGGAAATGTAGTCTAGTGCTCCTCGAGCCATAGTAGTCGCTACAGCCCGGTTCACCGGAGTCCCGCTAGCCCAGCACTACTGTTGAGGACACTTGACTGGCCAGCATGTGTTTCACTTCGTCCCTATGTCTGTCCCTTCGGGGAAATGTCACGCGGTGACCTCCGGAGTCCTGTCTAGCCTGCTACAGCCCGGGATCCCCCGGAGTCCTGTTAGCCCAGTGCTACAGCCCGGAATCACTCGTTGATGACCGACATGTTCGTTGTGATTCATGTATGCCTGTCTCCATAGGTCTGTGCCGCTTTGGGTTCACGACTAGCCATGTCGGCCCGGGTTCTCGGTCATATGGATGCTAGTGACATTGTCATATACGCGAGCCAAAAGGCGCAAACGGTCCCGGGCCATGGTAAGGCGACACCCGTCGGATACCGTGCGTGAGGCCGCAAAGTGATATGAGGTGTTACCGGCTAGATCGATGTGGCTTAGAATCGGGCTCCTGACACTCTCCCTGTCAGGAGAACCTTGGCTGAACTACGTCCGGCTAGAATGGGATGCGGACGATGAAGAAATTCGCTGCCCACCCACCACGCACTTAGTAGCCACTGTCGACGACTTAACCGACATGCTCGACTTCGGCTCCGAAGACTTCGACGGTATGGAGGACGAAGCCGGAGACAAACATGATCCACCGCCCTCGGGGCAATGGACCGCCACCTCATCATATGATATACATGGTGGACACCCCCAAAGAAGCCAATGGCAAGTAGACAGCGGAGGATGACCCCTCCAAGAAGCAACCCAAGCGCCGACGTCAGCGGCGCCGCTCTAGGTCCCACCATAGCAACAGCAGTGATATCGGCACAGGAGATAATAACACTCCGGATAGCGCCCAGGATAAGAACAATCCCCTCCAGCATGATGCAGAGCTAGAGGACGAACAAGCTAGCCCTCCAGAGCAGGCAGCAGATGGAGAACCGGAGGAGGACAATTACATGCCTCTCTCCGAAGACAAGGCGAGCCTCAGCGACGACGAGTTTATCGTGCCTGAGGACCCCGTCGAGCAAGAGCGCTTCAAGCGCCGGCTTCTGGCCACAGCAAGTAGCCTAAAGAAGAAACATCAACAGCTTCAAGCTGATCAAGACTTGCTAGCAGACAAATGGACCGAAGTCCTTCCGGCCAAGGAGCATGAACTTGAGCGTCCGTCCAAGAGTTACCCAAAACGCAGGTTGCTACCTCACTTCAAGGAGGAAGCATTGAAACCTCATTCACTATTGTACGATGCGGCTGACCGGCCACTACGCGGCCGAGCGAGAGAGGCGTTTCAGCCTAAAGTTCAGACCACACCCTGTCGCCACTCAGTCAAATATACTAAGGTCTGGGGAAACACAGAGGACCCGCGAGACATCTTGAATAGTAAGGCAAAAATTGCAAGGTCAATATACGGGACACGAACATGTGCGCCCACACAGGACAATGATCATCACGTCGGATACACCAAGAGTAAATCCGGCCGGGCCGAATACAGCAGACAAGACTCATATGAACTATGTTGGGATATAGCCCGGCAAAGAGGCGCCACACACCCCCTATGCTTCACTGATGAAGTTATGAATCATGAATTCCCGGAGGGTTTCAAACCCGTAAATATCGAATCATATGACGGCACAACAGATCCTGCTGTATGGATTGAGGATTTCCTCCTTAAAACTCAAAGGGCAAGCTCGGCATTGGCTGAATAGCTTGCCAGCAGATTCCGTTGGCAGTTGGGAGGATTTGGAAGATGCATTTCATGACAAGTTCCAGGGCACTTATGTGCGGCCACCGGATGCTGATGACTTGAGCCACATAACCCAACAGCCAGGGGAATCGGCCAGACAATTCTGGACACGGTTCCTGACTAAGAAAAATCAAATTGTAGACTGTCCTGTCGGCGTTCTGGGAACGAGGGTCCCCAGACTTGCCTGCATGCGGCCTGCGGCGTGGCTCAAGTGGGGGCCCAACATGTCCCATCTTCACCAACACAAGACTCAAGACCCTCGCGAGGGGTCAAGCCTCGCGAGGCGGACGACACCGCGCATCCTCAGGCACAGCCTCCTCAGGCTGGCTCACGAGGAGACGGAGATATCAAGGCGGGGTACCTCGCAAGGTGCCAGTGATGCAAGCCATGACGATCAAGGGTGCCAGGCAGGTGCCAGCGCGCGCAGCGTCCTTCTTTCCTCTTTGGTGCAAAGGGGGCAAGCGCAGCCGCGGAGTACCGAGGCATCAGGCAAAGGTTGCCACTTTGGTGCAACGAGACCAAGACCAAGAGGACTACGAGACGGAGGTCACCATGGAGCCCAGCACGGCATCATCACCAGAGGCTTTGGCAGGCGAAGACAACCTTTAGTCAGGATAAGAGTACTTGTTGTCCCCCTTCAAATTAGCCCGCCATTGTTGGCCCCCTTCCCGCTCGATATTTGGGGAGAGGACCAGGGCCCCTATAAATAGTACCGGCCACCCATGTAGCAAGGGGATCGGGTCGGTTCGATCAGTTGGTAGGTCGATCAGTTCGTAGAAGGGGTCGGCTTTCTCTGGGCTCGGTTCGCAGAGTTAGTTGGTCCGGCTAGCAAGTAGAGAGAGAGAGAGAGAGAGAGAGAGAGAGAGAGGTGACAGAACTCCTCCTAGCAGTTCGTCGCCCCAGCTAAGAACAGACCCTCGCGAGGCAGTTCTTCCTTGTAGTGTTCATCATAGTCAGCCCCAAGAGGCAATCCATCTACCACGCACTAGAGTAGGGTATTACACCACAATGGTGGCCCGAACCAGTATAAATCTTGTGTCTCTTGTGTGATTCCTTTAGTAGTTTAGATCTTTGTGAGACGGGGAGGTTGAGGACGTGATTTCCGCGCGCACCCTAGTGTTCGAACCTTAAGGGTCTGCCGGAACCCGAAATCCGACATTTGGCGTGCCAGGTAGGGGTGCGCCGGAATCTTTCTTCCACCGCTCCGTTCTCCTCCGACCGTCGCATCCATGTCCGACGCTCATCGGGCCCACGCCGAGCGCCGGGCCGCCATCGCTTCTCGCGTCACCCAGACGGCCCCCGTCGGTGGGCGTCCTCATCGTTCCCCGTCGCCCGCCGTCAACGCCACCACCGGTCCAGCGGGGGGCAAGCAGCAAGCATCGTCTCAGCACCCGTCCGTGCGGCAAGACGGCCGCACCGCCACTCCATCGCTCACACCGGCCGGTTCTTCGTCCCGTGCGCTACGCGCACCCTTGGAGGCTCGAGCTGCGCTCCTCGCGGCAAACGAGCTCCTGCGCTACCGACCCGTCGACGACGTCTACGAGGAGTGGCTCGACCGCGTCGCCGAGCTTGTCTGCACCGCAGGGGGCTCTTCCGCTCCGTCCGTCCCTCTGCACCACACTCCGCCCCGCGCGGGCTACGAAGCTCCAGAGGCGCACCAGCCGCCCCCTCTCCAAGAAGATGCCATGGCTCCAAGGCGCTTGGCCCCTGGGCGGAACCCGCTCCGTCAGGCGCCAGCGCAGCAAGAGCGGAGCTGCCAAGAAGTCCCTCGCCCGCAAGGGGCTGCCCGGGCGCTCCCTACACCAGCACCGGCACACCAAGACCCCGCTCTGCTCCAGGCTGCGGCGCGTGGGGACCCTCAAGACCGAGCTCTCCACCAACCGAAGCCTTACGTGGCCACCGCGGACTGCCACGCCTACACCACTGAGCTGCGCAGCGTCGCATGGCCTGGCAAGTTCAAGCATGACCTGCCTCCTCGTTACGATGGCACAACCGATCCCGCAGAGTTGCTCCAGCTCTATGAGCTGGGCATCGAGGCTGCCGGCGGGGATGAGAAAGTCATGGCAAACTGGTTCCCCATGGCGCTCAAGGAAGGAGCTCGAACCTGGCTCCTGAATCTGGCTCCAGGCACGATCTCCTCCTGGGACCAGATGCGCACCCGCTTCATCGCCAACTTCCAAGGTACTCGCGACCGGCCACCCGCCGTGAGCGACATGCGCCGCATCAAGCAACAACCCGGAGAGACCCTGCAAAAATACATCCAGCTCTTCAACAGCGCGCGCCTCAAGATCCCCAAGGTGTCCGAGGAGGCCATCATCTCGGCCTTCTCCGACGGCGTGCGCGATGTCAAGATGAAGGAGGAGCTGGCAATGCACGAAGACCTCTGCACCTCCCTGGAGCTGTTCAACTTGGCGAACAAGTGCGCCAGGGCTGAGGAGGGACGCCTCTCCCTCCTCGAGGTGCCTGCCGCGTAGAAGAGTAGAAGCCCAAGGCCAAGGACATGAAGCGCAAGGGGGCTGCCGTACTCGCGGCAGAACCAGACACAAAATGGGGCAAGGATCTGCCCGAACCCTCCAGAGGCAGCTAGTACTATGTGTACAATGACCTCCACACTATCGGGACCCCGATCCCAAGTCACACCGATCAAGCATGTAACACTTCATATCACTTTGCGGCCTCATGCACGGTATTCCCACGGGTGCCACCTTACCTGGCCTGGGACCGTTTGCGCATTTTGGCTCACGTATATGATAGTGTCGCTAGCATCCATATGACAGAGAACCCGGGCCGACATGACTAGTCGTGAACCCAAAGTGGCACTAACCTATGGGAACAGGCATACATGATTCACATCGAGCGTGTCGGTCAGCAGCGTGTGAATCCGGGCTGTAGCACTGGGCTAACAGGACTCCGGGAACCCGGGCTGTAGCAGGCTAAGCAGGACTCTGGATGTCACCGCGTGACATTTCCCCGAAGGGACAGACACAGGAACAAAGTGAAACACATGAAGGCCAGTCAAGTGTCCTGAGCAGTAGTGCTGGGCTAACAGGACTCCGGTGAACCAGGCTGTAGCGGACTACTATGGCACATGGAAACACAAGACTACATTTCCCCATAAGAGAGGCTATCAGAGGTAAACAACTAGGTTGTCGGATCCCACACATAGCAATACACGTTACACGTACGCATAACATGCAAGTATGTGCTGTACATCATGGCGTCACAACGTAACTCAAACTCATATAGATAAAGGCCCAGAAGAGCCAAATAGCATAAATACAAACAGGGGTCACATGACCCATCATTTAGAGCATACAAGCAACAAGCGGAAGCATTACATGTCTGAGTACAGACAACTACAAAAGAAAAAGACTAAGAAGCCTGACTAAACACGACCCTCCCAAGGGTACAGGATAGTAGCTGGGATACAAGCTACTCGTCGAAGCCACTAGTGTAACCAACTGCAAAACATAAATAAGCAAACGTGAGTACAAAGGTACTCAGCAAGTCTTACTTCAGAACTATCTACATATGCATCATTATCAACAAAGGGGGTGGTGGAGTTTAACAGCAGCAAGCCAGCTTTGACTCAATGGCTAATCTATACTACGAGTATCAGAAACTTCTTTAGGTGAGAAGACACACACGAGTCCACAAATTCACCATATCAATACTCCACTATGGATCCGTTCCCATCTCCCTACGAGAAGGCCATGCATAGCACTCACGCTTATCTTGCGTATTTTAGAGTATCCACTTCAAGTTGTCTATGTACTACATAAGTCCTCCAAGTTTCCATATCGGAGGAAAACGGCTATTCGAATAGATAATATTGACCCTATAGGGGTGTACTTCTTCACACACGCTCTCGCCACTTATAGCCCTGTACACGTCATGTACCTGGGCAACCTTCAAGCGGAAGCCGGGCGAGGGTGTCGGCCACGACCTGACTAACCACACAAGTCGCTCGTCCATGTTTATCGCCTATTCGGGTTCCATCCGCAAGGAGATCCGGCCGGGGTGTCGCTCACAGCCCCAAACGATGTGTGCAGGGTTCCCAAGCCCACCATCCGGGTGCCACTTGGTACACCGTGCCACAGTGCCTAGTCTGTCCCAAGCCTGTCCCGTCGGACACCAGCTGGTGGACAAGTAGCACTACCTACAAATGCTAGAAACTAGTTGCAACTCCTGGACAGAGATCAAGTGGATTAATAAGCCGAGAGGGGCCGGATAACCGGAACCCAATGTGTGGTAGTAGCTGGACTTGGACAACATACACAGAACTCAGTGCTTAAGGACGGTTCCAATGAGACAACCCACCATGTACTCCTACATGGCCTCTCATCGCTACCTTTACCAAAACGTGTTCACACACTTAGCCTTTACCGGTAGGACATGTTCACCACTCCGATTCATTCCGATGAATCAGACCTGACACAACTCTAAGCATAGCTGGCATAAAGAAAACAAGCATGGATGAGCAGGCACATCAAGGCTCAAGCAACTCCTACTCATGCTAGTGGGTTTCAACTATTTACTGTGGCAATGACAGGTCATGCAGAGGAATGGGTTCAGCTACCGCAGCAGAAAGTAGCAGTTTGAATCGTTGTTGTCCTGATGCAGTAAAAGGAGCAGGAGCGAGAGAGTGGGATTTATCGAGATGCTAAAGGGGGTTTGCTTGCCTGATAGATCGACGAAGAAGCACTGCTCCTGAGACAGGTACTCGGGACACCTTCCGGAGTAGAACCGATCGAGAGGGAACAGTGCCGGCAATCAATAAACAACCATATGCAACAACATGATGCATGAAGATAACATTCAAAGATGCTATGATTTGCCCTAATGCATCTAGCATCAATTTGGTTGAAGTCCGTATGAACCAAGGGTTCATATGCAAACCCCAATTTAAGTATATAACATGCCATTATTACGTTTTCACTTATACAGCATGTATAAGTTGGTTTTTCATGCATGAAACTGGCATAAATGGATTCCTTGCATTTTTCTGATAATTTTTCATATATAATTTATTTGATTTGGAGTTACGGTTGAATTACTATGATTTTTTGAAGTTTTAACTATTTTCTGGAATTTCCTGATTTAAATTAATTCCAGAAATCAATTATTGTGTCAGCTCTACGTCATGCTTACGTCAGCAGGTCAAAGGCGGCTGACCAAGCCAAACCTGACGTGTGGGGCCCACACGTCAGTGTCTGTGGTTAATCCTAATCTAAAAATAAACCTAATCTGGTTTAGTTAATGGGGTTGGGCCCACGTGTCAATGACCCAATTAGCTAAACAGGGTTAATTAGTTGTTAAACTAATCTTAACTAAAAACTTAACAGGGCCGGGCCCACATGTCACTGGGAGAGAGGGGAGAGGTCAACGGGCTGTGGTCAGACCGGTCACCCCGCCGGTGTTTAGCCGCCGGCGAGGCCGAACGCGGCGGAGCGGCACGGAAATGCGCTACAGGGTGCCATTTAGCGCGCGGAGTGCAGCTACGAGGTGCGGACGCTCGTCCGCATCCAGCCATGGTGGTGGCGCGGCTGGAGTGGCGCCGGCAACGACGAGTGCGGCGGTCGGAGCTCGGGTGCGCGCGGGGTTAGCGTTGCGGGGTGCAAGCGGGCAAGGGGAGGCGCTAGCGAAGCTCAGTGCGGGGCAGCAAGCTCGGTGGACACGCGTCTAGGACCAAATGGTCACCGGAGCGTTGCCGCTGATGAGCTAGGGCGGCGGCGCGGTTCGGTCGACAAGGGGGCGACGGCTACGGGGCGTAAACGAGCTCGGGAAGAGGGGGAACAGACGCAGAATCTCACAGCGGAGGCGACGGGATGGTCAGCGGGCTCGGGGACGAGTCGGAGACGACGGACGGGCGCCGGCGATCTCGGCGGCCGAGAGGTTGAAGATGATGGTGCGAGGGGGAGGCAGTGGCCGCGGCAACGGCGAGCGATGGCGCCAGCAGCGCTCGGTGGCGCTACGGGGAGAGGACAGAGGAGGGGAAGGAGCGAGAGGGAGTGAGAGGGGGTCGGGGAGACTGCGTGGCGTCGTCCTGGGCGTCAAGGCAGCATCGGGAAGCAAGAGGTGGCCTGGCGTGCGCCGGCGTGCGTCGGCCACGCGCTCGGCGTCCTTCTAGCGGGAGGAAGAAGACCTCCCTGCCCTTGGTGGGCTGGGCCGCCCGGTGGGCTGACCAGCTGGGCCGCCAGGTAAGGACAGGTAAGTGTTTTCCTTACTTCCTGTTTTTTTTATTTCTGACATTTGTTTGTAATTAAAAGAAATGTTAAAACATTTCCATAAATGCTGAAAATAATTGTGGCATCTAGATATAATATTCTAGAGGCCCTCACCAATTCCCAACATTTTTGGAGCCATTAATAGCTCCAAATCAAATATTTAGGCATTGATTGAAGAATCCAAAATGAGTAGCAAAAATGTGCATCACCTCTGGTTGTTGTTCCCAGCATTATCCAAAGAGCATGAACATTTTTGAGTAGCATTTTGGGTTCATTGGAAATCCATTTTAAATTTGAACCTATTTGAATTGCTTTGGTGCTAGGGTTTGCAACTTCCCCATTTCAATTTCATTTGAAATATAACCATGATGCACAAAGCAAGCCTAGGACCATACCAGAACTAGGGATGTGACACACACCCACAACACCAACGAATGTCAAGAACTCCGCGCTGTGCGAGAAGGAAGGATCGGCCGTCGCCCTGACCATGCTGACCGGGGCTACGGCCGAGGAGGAGGAAGAAACTAGGACGCTGGGAAGATCGCGGCCCGCGGCAGGGGTGGCGCGACCAGCCTCGCGAGGACCGCTGGTGGGACCTGCCTCACGAGGGAGACTAGAGGGATCAGCCTCGTGAGGATCGCCCTCATGGCAATGCAGGCCTACCTCCGCTGCCGCCTCAGCCAAGAAGGAACGAAGACCGCCATCAAGACGAGGGGGCTGGGGGCTTCCAGGAGCCGCACGCAATCGCCTACATCCTGGGTGGAGCTCAAGCCCCAGCCTCCCAACGCATCTTCAAGCAGTTCGCCCGTGAAGTGAATGCAGTTCTCCCCAAGCTCGAAGCAATGCGCCCCTCTGGTGGTCGGCGTGCGCCATCACGTTCAGGTCGGCAGACCAGCTCAAGTGCGCAGCCACAGCCGGAGTCCTCCCGATGCTGTGCTCCCCAGTCATCAGCAACGTGCTGGTCACCAAGACCCTCATCGATGGTGGGGTGGGGCTCAACGTCCTGTCCGTGGAAACATTCAACAATCTCCAAGTGCCCTATGACCAGCTTCAGCCGACCAAGCCTTTCTCCGGGATCACCGACAGTTCCACAGTCCCGATCGGGCAGGTCCGCCTCCCTGTCACCTTCGGGGCCCGCAGCAACTACTGCACCGAGCTCATCGACTTTGACGTCGCCCACATCCTCCTACTGTACAATGCCATCCTCGGGTACCCAGCGCTGGCCAAGTTCATGGCTGCGACTCACCACGGCTACAACGTCCTCAAGATGCTAGGAAGTGGCGGAGTCATCATGGTGCCCTGTGAAGAGAAGGATGCAGTGTGTTCCCTGGAGAGAGCCTATCAGGCCGCGTCGCTAGAAGACCCGAATCGCGGAAGTAGGAGGCTTCCTGAGACCACCCCCAAGAAGAAGAAGACGTCGTCAGGCTCGGCCCCTCAGGAGGCAGGCCCTTCATGGCCTGTGTCTGCCCAGGGGGACCCTCCTTCCATCGCATAGGGAAGCGCACCCGGTGCCCTCCTCGGCAGGGCTCGGGGTCTCTCACCTGGAGGGCCACCGACCTAGCCAGGGTCATGAGGGAGGCGCTTGGGCACCATGTGGAAGCGTGCTTCGTGGCACGTTTCCCCTGGGAAGGAGCCAAGCAGGGAAGGCCGGACCAGCACGAGTTCGTCAGCAAGGCCATTCAAGAACTACAGGAGTCAAGGATCATGAGAGGTTGCCACCGCCTACCAGCCGTGGCCCCACATCCAGGCGAGGATGGTGGGCTGCGCGTCTGCGTCGACGTACCAGGGCTCAATCATATCGCCACAACGGAGCGCCTCTGGCCCTCGCAAGTGGGGCGCTGCAGAGGTCCACCCCACAGCCGTGTTCGCATGCCTTACGGCCTGCCGAGCGTGGCTGCGGCGTGCCAGCGCCTCACGAGGGGCATCATGGAGGCTCAGGAAGACAGGCGTTCCTCAGCCATGGCGTAGATGATGACAGCTCACGAGGAGTGACCAGTGCCTCCGGAGCCTCCCGAGGCCCCGGGGCCTGGAGGCTCGTGAGGATCGGCTTCCGCAGCCCACCGAGCCTACTGCACCAACGCCACTTCGCCAACGACATTCTCAGGTGACATCTTCCAAGCCTCATTCCCAGCTGGGAGCGCCCTCCCAGGGTTGCATCACTCCCAGGCCGCGTGGGTCCGTCCCCGCGGCATGTATCTGCATTTACTTTTCGGTCGTTAGTTTGCCTTGATTGGGGGCGCCCCTCGGGCTGCATCATCCCCAAGCCGCTGGGGCCAGGCCCATCGGCGTGTATCTCCATCGCATTTATTTCCAACTATGCATTTGCCTATCACGCTTGATTGCATGATGCCCGTCCGCGGCATCCCTTCTTCTCCATGTCGACTACTTGCACGTTAAAGGGGGGTGCCTGAGCATCGCGACTCAGGGCTCTTACTGGCTCTCCAGCCGTCACCCTCTGGCCTTGTCCACGGCATCGCAACCTGGCATACCAGCGACGGCTGAGACAAGCTCAAGGGCCGGGACCCGAGGACGTAGAGTACCAGCATCTAACCAAATTTTGCAGGGACACATCTCAGGATACGGCCCAGTGCCGGGCGCAACCCGCCCAGAGGTAGGGCCTCGTGAGTCCCGCGCTGGCTCACGGGTGCCCAGATACACCTCACCTAGCCCTACCGTGCCGGTCACGTGTCAGGGCGGGGCTGTATACGCCCTGGGGGCTCCTCCCAGAGGGGAGCCCCCTCGCACGTACCAGTGGAAGCACCATGCTCCGCGCTGGCTAACGACACTGCCGAGGCGCGGCTATGCCCGTACACATACGGAAGCGCTATGCTCAGCGCTGGTGATAAACAACTGGGGGTGGCCTCCGGGCCGCATTAACCTCAGGGAGCCCAGAGCTCAGTGGCTGGCCTCGCCACAACGCCTCCCCTTGGGAGTGCGGCGCGAGGGGGCTAGGCACGGGGGCTACGACTGGGTCATGCCCAGACGTACGCCGCCCAGCCAGGCCCCTCGGGCCTGGTTCGTCGTGCGTCTCTCCCCGAGCGGAGCCAAGGTATGAAGGCCGTTTGCGCATCAAGGGGGACCCCTGAGCATCGCGACTCAGGGGCCTAACTGGTCCCGTAGCCCCTCACTCCTTAGTTCCGAAAGGCTATGCTGGGTGAGGTACGCGCGGGGCCGGGCTCTGCAGACGTAGAACGGTAGCCCAGCTTACATCGCACCTCATCACCCGCTGTTTGCGCGTCAAGGGGGACTCCTGAGCATCGTGACTCAGGAGCCTAACTGGCTCCGTAGCCCCTCACTCCTTAGTTCCGAAAGGCTATGCTGGGTGAGGTACACGCGGAGTCGGGCTCTGCAGACGTAGAACAGAAGATACACCTACATCGCGCCTCCCTACTTGTTGTTCGCATGCCAAGGGGGACTCCTGAGCATCGCGACTCAGGAGCCTAACTTGTCACGTAGCCCCTCACTCCTTTGGTCCCGTCCTGGTTTCCGGTCGGGGCTAATGCTGGGTGAGGCACGCGCGGGGCCGGGCTCTGCCGGCGGAGAACACAAGCAAGTAGGGAAGAAAAGCATAAAATTCAAGGAACTTAAAAGCAAATATTACAGTCCATACTATCGTCTCAACACCAAACGCAAGTTTAAATGCCTCCCCGAGGCATGGTGCATGTGCAGGAATTGACAGAAGAACAGGGATGGAACGGAGTCACTTGTCGGTGGTGAAGCTATGCGGAGCGGCTTCGCCTCATGGAGCAGCGGGGCCGGCAGCACCTTGCCTTTGCTTGGTGCTGAAGGCCCGAAACTTCCTCAGCAGCGCCTCCGCGCGCCCCTTCACGGCTTTGACAGCGGCGGCAGCACCCTCGCCGCTCACCGGTTCCAGCAGGCCGTCGAGGTCGGCGTTGGGATCACGAAGGTAGACGTGGGTGAAGACCCGCGTCAGCGCAGCAGAAGACAAGACATGTGCCTCGGCCTCGGCCGCGGGGCCGATGCCAAGGGTGACGTCCCCAAGGGCCTTAACCAGGAAGGGAAGCAGCTTGGTGGGGCCGTCCCCGTCACCGGCTAGCGGGCTGTCCAGGCCGCTCTCGTAAAGCATCTTCAGCGAAGCACGGACATCTTTCTCCATGTCCGCGAAGGCCACGCGATCCTCGGCAAGAACCCGGGCCTTGGCGTCCAGCTCGGCCTTCGTCACCTCCAGCTCCTTCTTCAACGCGCCTAGGTGGTCGCAGCGCTACTTGAGCTTGGCCTCCTGGTCCTCGAGCGCCGCCTCGCGCGCCTTCGCCCCCTTCTCCAGCTCTTGGCGCAGGCGGACCTCCTCCGCAAGCTGGCCCCTCAGGCCTTGCAGCTCGTCCTCCAGCGCCTTGCAACGGCCGCGGACTTCAACCACCTCTCCCAGGGCCGAGTCTCAAGCAGCCTTCGCCTCAAAGGTGGCCTCCCTTTGTCCGTCACAGGCCATTGAGGCCTGAACCAGCGCCGCCCGAATCGAAGCATCAGAGCGAATCCACCCCGAAACCAGTTCCAGGCGCTTGGCCACCAGGCGAGGGTCGGCGCCGAGAAGATCCTGCCGCAGCCGGTCCAGTTCGGCGATGGCACGCTCCAAGATGGAAGAAGGAGGCATAGAAACGTTGGTGCGCCCCAAGACAAAAGGAGGAGCCGGGGAAGTAATGGTCAATGGAATGGGAGGAGAAAGTAGCGGCGGCGAGGCCGCAGTGTCCTGAGGCGGAGTCCGCTGCACCTCCACAGCCGTAGCAGCGGCACCAGATGAGGGCACCTCCGGAGTCACTTGGGCCATGGGGGCTGAGCTCGCCCCAGCCAGCTTAGCCAAGCCTCGCAAGGATGCGCGGGCAGGAGAGGCCCGCGCGTCGCGATCTCCCTCCCCTGCAGGCGAAGGCGTCGCCGTAGATGGGACTTCGGGGGCTCCCTTCGGCTTCTTCGCCGTGGGCGCCAGCCTGTTTAAGAGAAGCAATCATCAAGCCCCGTCGGCGGAACGAGAAACAAAAGAGCAAGGATCCAGCACTTACGGGTCTTCGCCGGTGAGCTCGGGTAGCCTCCGGCCTAACTTGAAGCCTGACAGCCGGCTGGAAGGGTCGACCTCGGAAGCAGAAGGCGCGTCCACTGTTCGCCCCGGAGTCAGGACGGACCCGCGGGAGATCAGTCCGGTCTTGTCCTTCTTCGGGATCGTGGGCGAGCTCCCGCTACCCAGAACATCATCATCATCATCATCATCATCATCGCTCGGTGAAAGGCGGAGAGTGCGGGACACGCGCCGGGAGAGGGGAGCCCTCGACTCTCCATCAGTCGCCCCAGAGTCGGGCCCCTCTCCCCGCTCCTCTTCCTCCTCCTCATCGCTGGAGTCACCGGAGGGCACATCCACCGGTCCTTCAGAAGCCACCGCGGGCACGAGCTCGTCCCCGTTAAAAACAGGCATGGACTTCACCACCCGCTTCTAGTCGTCACGAAGGAACAAGGGCTTGGGAGCACGCTTCGGCCCTGCCACCTCGCCCCCGACCAGAGATTGGAGAACCGCGGTCACATCCTCTTCGTCCATAGCCTTGGGGCACGGATGAGGCCTCCACATTGGAGGAGAGTACTCCTGGAGCGGGGCCAGCTGGTGCTCCAGGAATTCCTTCAGCAGCGACGCACCGGTCAACTTCGCCACCGCTATCTTGGCCGGCCTCAGGTCCGCGTCCATCTTCTCCAACACCAGTTTCGCGCGGGGGTCGGTGAGCTCCGCTCGGCACCAGTCGCTGGTGCTCACGGGTTGCTCCGTGGGCAAGATCAGCCGAGGGTGGATGCGCCCGGCATCTGCCAAGACGCACTTGCTCCTGAAGCCCTCAACCCTGTTCCCGGGACTCGAGATGGCAATGGTGCCGCCATACGCGACGAAGCCCGCACACGCAGAAAGAGAGCTGCCGGAGACCCGGAGGGAGAAGTAGTGGCGTAGTAGGGCCACCGAAGGCTGCACCCCTACGTGGGCCTCGCAGTAGTAAGCGAAGATCGCCAGAAGGAGGACAGAGTTGGGGTGGAGATGCAGAGCCTGCAAGTCGTAATGGCGAAGGACGGAGAAGAAGAACTCAGAGAAGGAAGGCACCAAGCCTGCAGCAATGGAGCTTGCAAAGAGAGGGTAAAAGGTGCTCCCTCGGTCCTCGGGGGTGGCAGAGCCGGCCTTGAACACCTCCGTCCTGTTGACGCCCTGCACTGTCGCCATCCGGCACAGCCGGGCAAGGCTCGCCTTGGACACATTCGGCGGGTCCAGAGCAGGGGAATACCAAGCTTTGGCCGGAGGTTGGCGAGGCACCATGGCTTCCTAGGTCGCGCGGCTGGAGTAGATCTGGAAGTTTAGAGGAAGAAAGGGAAGGCGCAAGAAAGGGGATCTGAGCAGCGACCGGAGAGAGCAAAGGGCGAAGCCTGGGCAGATGCCGCTCCTTTACCAACCTGCACGGTTGCTGAAGACCCCACGTCCTGTCAACCGCCACGTGGCGCCCAAGGCCATAGGCTGTTAGGGCCCGCGGCACTTCGCCCTTGCCCTTTTGCCTCTCGGCATGGCCAAGCCCATGCACGCCTTGGGCCCGGGGGCTACTGTCGGCGTTCTGGGAACGGGGGTCCACAGACTTGCCTGCCTGCGGCGTGGCTCAAGTGGGGGCCCAACATGGCCCATCTTCACCACCACAAGACTCAAGACCCTCGCGAGCGGCCAAGCCTCGCGAGGCGGACGACACGGCGCATCCTCAGGCGCAGCCTCCTCAGGCTGGCTCACGAGGAGATGGAGATATCAAGGCGGGGTACCTCGCGAGGTGCTAGTGACGCAAGCCATGACGATCGAGGGTGCCAGGCGGGCGCCAACGCGCGCAGCGTTCTTCTTTCCTCTTTGGTGCAAAGGGGGCAAGCGCAGCCGCGGAGTACCGAGGCATCAGGCAAAGGTTGCCACTTCGGTGCAACGAGACCAAGACCAGGAGGACTACGAGACTGAGGTCACCATGGAGCCCAGCACGGTGTCATCACCGGAGCCTTTGGCAGGCGAAGACCACCTTTAGTCAGGATAAGAGTACTTATTGTCCCCCTTCAAATTAGCCCGCCATTGTTGGCTCCCTTCCCACTCGATATTTGGGGAGAGGACCAGGGCCACTATAAATAGGACCGGCCACCCACGTAGCAAGGGGATCGGGTCAGTTTGATCAGTTGGTAGGTCGATCAGTTCGTAGAAGGGTCGGCTTTCTCTGTGCTCGGTTCGTAGAGTTAGTTGGTCCGGCTAGCAAGTAGAGAGAGAGAGAGGTGACAGAACTCCTCCCAGCAGTTCGTCACCCCAGCTAAGAATAGACCCTCGCGAGGCAGTTCTTCCTTGTAGTGTTCATCATAGTCAGCCCCAAGAGGCAATCCATCCACCACACACTGGAGTAGGGTATTACACCACAATGGTGGCCCGAACCAAAATAAATCTTATGTCTCTTGTGTGATTCCTTTAGTAGTTTAGATCTTTGTGAGACGGGGAGGTTGAGGATGTGATTTCCGTGCGCACCCTAGTGTTTGAACCTTAAGGGTCTGCCGGAACCCGAAATCCGACATGTCCGGATGCAGAAGCCCTAGCGGCATTCAAGCATAACATCCGTGACTAGTGGCTCGCTCGCCACCTCGGCCAGGAGAAGCCGAAATCTATGGCACCCCTCACAACACTCATGACCCGCTTTTGCACGGGCGAGGATAGCTGGCTGGCTCGCAGCAACAACACATCAAGGAATCCGGATACCTCGGATAACAAAGACGTTAACGGTAGGCAACATCGTAATAGACCAAAGCACCGCAATAACGGCGATAACACCGAAGATACGGCAGTCAATGCCAGATTCAGAGGCTCTAGATCCGGTCAGCGGAAGAAGCCATTTAAAAGAAATACTCCGGCTCTGTCCAGTCTGGATTGCATACTAGATCGCTCGTGTCAAATCCACGGTACCCCTGACAAGCCAGCCAATCACACCAACAGAGAATGTTGGGTGTTCAAGCAGGCCGACAAGTTAAATGCCGAAAACAAGGACAAGGGGCTACATAGCGATGACGAGGAGGAGCCCTGGCCGCTGAACCCAGGAGGACAGAAGGGGTTCCCCCCACAAGTGAAGACAGTGAACATTATATACGCAACCCACATTCCTAAGAGGGAGCGTAAGCGTGCACAAAGGGACGTCTACGCGATGGAGCCCGTCGCCCCGAAGTTCAACCCATGTTCTGCTTGTACGATCACCTTCGATCGCAGGGACCACCCCACTAGTATCCGTCACGGCGGATCTGGCGCACTAGTCCTAGACCCCATCATTGACGGAGTTCACCTCACTCGAGTCCTTATGGACAACGGCAGCAGCCTGAACCTGCTTTATCAGGATACAGTGCGAAAAATGGGTATCGATCCCTCAAGAATCAAACCCAGCAAAACCACCTTTAAAGGCGTCATCCCAGGTGTAGAGGCCCATAGCACAGGCTCAATCACACTGCAAGTGGTCTTGGATCATCGGATAACTTCCGAAGCGAAGAGTTAACCTTCGACATCGTCTTGTTTCACAGTGGCTATCATGCACTACTCAGACGGACATCATTTGCAAAATTCAATGTAGTGCCGCATTACGCATACCTCAAGCTCAAGATGCCAGGACCCCACGGGGTCATAACAGTAAATGGAAACACGGAACACTCTCTCCGTACGGAAGAGCACACTGCGGCCCTTTGCAGCAGAGGCACAAAGCAGCCTGTTCAGGCAGACCACTCATTCGGCGTTACAGCCCCCGGACACCTTCCAGCGAGTCCGGAACAATCTGCAACAGGATCGCATGGCGCGATCAGCGCTCACCTAGCAATCCGGCCCCCGTCCCTGTCCCACTGCAGTGACAAAATTTGTACTACGCGTACATAACTATGCATTGAAAATACCATGGACATAGGCGGGGGCACAATCAGGACACGCCCCGCATTGTGGCTTAACCACACCAGGGGTTGTATACCTTTGACATTCCTTTTCTCTTTCAGGGCCTAACTCTTCGGAAGCCCTTTCCGGCAGTCCGATTGCTGGACACATTCCAGAAGCAACAACAAAGGCAGCATGTAGCTAAGATGAACACGGGAACCGCCAGGTGGTCTCTATTTATGCGTAGCCTGCCTTGGGATAAGACATTTCGAATTGTCCTACTTTATGCTTATTGCACTACTTGTACCAGTACGCTTCGATGTATTATTCAAATAACAATGCATATTATTAATCTGTCATTGCATTATTTAAGTTTTTCTCTTTCTCTTATATGTCCATTTACGACATTCCGCACCTGCACGCTCGGGTACGGTCAGTACGCCAGGGGCTCTTGTTTACCCCATAATACGGCGCAAGAAGTCCGAACACTTTTGACAGTGCACCATCCCAAACTTATAGCATTATATGCATCAGCTCCGAATCATGTCTTGGGTCAAATGTTGGGTTACCCGACTCCCATGCTTTGGTACCTTACGTTCCTCTATATCGGCTAAGGTAGCGGTGGGAGAACTACTGCGATTGTGTCCCGGTTCTTCCGGACGAGCACCTCTGTATAGAAAGCCAAAAACTGACTGTCATATAAGGCGAGAGACTGGTCGCTGTTCGAGAGGTCTCAAGTCCTTAAAGACTTTTTCCGCTTCAGGCAAAGAGTCGGCCTTGTCCGGCTTAGGCGTGTATAGCGCCCCAAATTTGGCCCTCCGAATACCAGGGGCTTCGCCAAAAATTTAAAATCATAAACTTCTATGGCTAAGTGAGAGTGATAAAGCATTATAGTCTGTTTGCCTAGTTCACTGTGCTGAGCACCTCCCTTGAAGGACCCAAAATTGGGGTAAAGTGTGTTTAGATTTACCCCGAACTCCCCAGTACTAGTTACATGGGGGAAGAAGCCGACGACTGGCCAACTCTCAGATTTTATAAACGGCCGCATAGAAGGTAATATTTTAAATTAAGAAAGCGTCGCATGGCACAAAATAACTCGTTTCATATTACTGGATCACATGGGCATGTTCATTCAAAAATTACATCCTTGGAACACTCATCTGCCACTAAGTGGGAACCCTTCAGGACGCTCTCATAGTAATTCTCGGGGCAGAGATGCTCCTTGCCCTCCGGCAGCCCCTCCTTCGCAACCTTCATGGTGTCCAGCTTCGCCCAGTGCACCTTCGCCCGGGCAAAAGCTCTGTCTCCACCTTCGATGCAGACGGATTGCTTGATGACTTCAAGCCGTGGGCAGGCTTCCACCAGCCGCCTCACCAGACCGAAGTAGCTGCCGGACAGGGGCTCGCCAGGCCACATCCGGACTATAAGGCCCCTCATGGCCTGTTCGGCCGCTTTGTGAAGTTCGACCAACTGCTTCAGCTGGTCGCTCAAGGACACGGGGTGTTCAGTCCCAGTATACTAGGACCAGAACAACTTCTCCGTTGAGCTTCCCTCCTCAGCCCGGTAAAACTCCACGGCAGCCAGCACACCGCGGCGAAGATCTGCAAACGCTCTTGGAGAGCTCCGAACTCAGGTAACAAAAAGGAAATTCTCCTTCACATGCTTGCTTTGCATATTGAATGCCTTACCCGCTGCTATATTCTTCGCCGCATCAATCTCATGGAGGGCCTTGTGGGCTTCGGCCTTGGCGCTCCAGATGCTTTCAAGCGCCTGCACGATCTCGGACTCTCGCGTCTTGGAGTCAAGCTCCAAGGACTTGTGCTTTTTGGCGAGAGCCTCGAGCTCTTGCTGCACCTCGCCCACTCGGGCTTCTTGCTTCTCCCGTTCAATGCGTTCTTTGGCCGCTTTGTCTTCGGCCACAGACAACACCTTCCTCAGGGTCTCCACCTCAGTCGTGGCCCCTGACAAATTCATGATGATCCTATTACTTTACACCGAACTTCTTTTTAACTATGTAAATTGGGGTATATCTTACCTTTGCTCACTTTGAGCTGCCCCTTGGTAAGGCCGAGCTCGTCCTCGGACTACTTCAGGGCATGCTTCAGCGTGGAGACCTCCGCGGTACGTGCGGCAGCAGCTAGTAGGGAAGCCTGCACATACACATAGACATACTCTAATTAGACTCCTAAGTTATCATTTGATACTCTATTCGGCTTTTCTTCGCGAACGCCGTATAGAGCATCAGGGGCTACTATCTATGCGGTAATATTTTTATATTTTGAATGCTTACCTCAAAGCTTGTTAGGAGGCTGGCGCAAGCTTCGGTCAGTCCGTTTTTGGCGGACTGAACCTCCTTGACCACCACACTCATGATAGTGCAGTGTTCTTCATCGATGGAAGCGATGTGAAGCGCTTCCAGCAAGTTGTCTGGTGACTCTGGTTGGACAGAGGACACCAGCACGGATGGTTGGCCCCCTTAATGGGGGACCGCCTGCCGGAGCCCGGAACCATTGAAGGTTCCGGCGTAGTGTTCGGCTAGGGCCCGAACTCGAAGCCCGTAGGAGCCTTGCTCCCTTGGTACCCAGGGTCCGGGAGGTCGCCGTGTGGCGCCCCCAGGATCGCCTCCCCTTGGGTCGGTACCTTTTGAGACACCACTTTGGCGTTGTCCATAGGGCGAGGGGTGGAAGCCGTCGGAGGAGAACCGTTGTTCATATCTGACGAGCCCAAAGAGCCACTCGACGAGGGTACGTCGAGACGAGCTCGGGCCGGACTGCATAATCATGTTCGACATGAGCAAAGGCAATACAATAAAAGATACCATGAAGTACTATGGTGTCCAGACACTTCCGACTTCGCCAGGGGCTTGTCCCTGGGTAGCCACTCGTCACCGCTGTCGGCGGCCATCGTGGCACAATCCGGAGGGAGTGTCTTTCCCTTCTTGGACCCTTCGGCCTCCCTGGATGGGTCGGCCTTCCTTTTCTTGTCTCCCCCGGCTGGGGAGGGAGAACTTTTCTCCTCCTCCTCGTTTCCGGGGGAGGAGTGCGCGTCGGACTCATTGGATGATGAGTTAGATAGAACCTTTCGTCGGAGACCTTTTCGGGTCCCCGCAGCCTTCTTCTTGGCCTTCTTTTCCGGCACCTCATAAGGTGCTGGAGTCAGCATCTTCGTTAGAAGAGCATTTGCAGGATCTTCGGGCAGGGGGGCTGGACAATCAAGCCGCTCCGTTGTCTTTATCCAGTCCTGTTAATGACATGAGAGCTTAGATCCAGCACATGACTAAACCAGGGCACATAAATACCCTGAGAGATATAAAAGCCTACCGGATGGGCGCGGCGCTTTGCGCTGAGTCCGCGGTCCTTGGTGAGGGAGGGAGGCATCTCGGCGCCCTTGAACAGCACCCTCTAGACGTCCTCTTGCATCGTGTCGTAGAGCTCTCGCAGCGTCTGGTGCTCGACCGAGTCGAACTCCCACAAAACAAATGCCCGTTGTTGGCACGGAAGGATCCGGCGAAAGAGCATAACCTGGACCAGATTGACGAGCTTGATTTTGTTGTTCGTCATGTTCTGGATGCAGATTTGGAGTCCGGTTAGCTCTACCGAAGAACCCTAGGACAATCCCTTCTTTTTCCAGGAGGTGAGCCGCGTGGGGATTCCGGATCGAAATTTGGGGGCCGCCACCTAGTTGGAGTAGTGCGGCTCGGTGATGTAGAACCACCCCGATTGCCACCCCTTTATGGTATCCACGTAGGTACCCTTGAGCTAGGTGACATTAGGCATCTTGCCCACCATGGCGCCTCCACATTCTGCTTGCTGGCCACCCACTACCTTCGGTTTAACATTGAAGGTTTTTAGCCATAGGCCAAAGTGGGGCCTGATGCGGAGGAAGGCCTCGCACACGACGATAAACGCCGAGATGTTGAGGATGAAGTTGGGGGCCAGATCATGAAAATCCATCCTGTAGTAGAACATGAGCCCGCGGACAAACGGGTGGAGAGGAAATCCCAATCCGCGGATGAAATGGGTAAGAAAAACTACCCACTCATGGGGTTCGGGCGTTGGGATGATCTGCCCCGCATTCGGCAGCCGGTGCGCGATATTCGCAGCTAGGTATCCGGCTTCCCGTAACTTTTTGATGTTCTCCTCCATGACGGAGGAGACCATCCACTTGCCTCCTGCTCCAGACATGATTGGAGTGGTTCGAGACGAAGAACGCGAGCTTGGGCGCTAGAGCTCGGGTGTGCAGGAATGGGAAAGCGAGGAAGAAGGCGTGGGTGAAAAAAGTAAATCTTTGCCCCTTTATAAGGGCGAAGGAGGCGATGAGTCTCCCCACTTGCCTAGCAAAACCGCTTGTTCCCAAGGCGCTGTAATTTATGGCGCGGTTGGGTTACCCACGTTTGTATTGATGAGAATCTCGTGATAAAGGGAACACCATCTCTGCTTTGACAAGACGTATCAAGAAAACCGCCTCGTGATATGTGCGGAGCTGGTTGAGAAAAGCGGTTCGAATAATAACCGGGCTATGGTGTGATGACATGCTATCGAAACGTGTCAGTAGATTAGATTTGTGGAAATATTATTCTCTCTACGGTGGTATGTGGAACTTATTTTGCAGGGTCAGACACTATCCTTGTATTCAAACTCTTCCGTGGTGTATTCGGAGGAGGAACCCGCCTTGCAATGCCGAAGACAACACTGCGTGACGGACTCATCGTCATTGAAGCCTGGTTCAGGAGCTACTGAGGGAGTCCTGGATTAGGGGGTCTCCAGACAGCCAGACTATATCCTTTGGCCGGACTATTGGACTATGAAGATACAAGATTGAAGATTTCGTCCCATGTCCGGATGGGACTCTACTTGGCGTGGAAGGCAAGCTAGGCAATATGGATATGCATATCTCCTCCTTTGTAACCGACCTTGTGTAACCCTAGCCTCCTCTGGTGTCTATATAAATCGGAGGGTTTTAGTCCATAGAAGAACATACAATCATACCATAGGCTAGCTTATAGGGTTTAGCTTCTCTGATCTCGTGGTAGATCAACTCTTGTAATACTCAAGAGGGCCCGAACCTAGGTAAACATCGTGTCCCCTGCCTCCTGTTACCTTCTGCCTTAGACGCACCGTTCGGGACCCCCTACCCGAGATCCGCCGGTTTTGACTCCGACAAGCACCAAGGCGGTGGATGATGGCGAGGCCTAGGAAGGGGACGGCGCGGAGCCGGGGAAGACGCGGCACTGGATGCCCACACGAAGAGGAGTACGAGGGTTCACTGGTTTGGCTGCGGTGTGAGGCTGCCGTCGCTGCAGAATAATAGGGGGGTGTGGGTGAGTAGAGGGATGCCCTAGCCAGCGGTGGGAGTAGTAGGGGTGGTGAGGCCTCCGTGGCATCACAACCGGCCACGGGAGGCAGGAGCACGTCACACGACCGACGCTGGTTTGGGCGGCTGGAGCAAGAACACCAGGGGTTGAAGAAGCACTACGGCTGTTGGAGGAACATCATATGATAACTGGAGCTAGAATCGTTCATATTGACTAAGTTGACAAAGCCCTCTGTCCCCGTCAACTTGGTAGGCAGACAAGTCAGCCTCCCACTATGTTGGGTTCCAGCTGGCAGGGGGAGTATTCATTTTTTTGTGCGTAATAAGGAGGCACTTCCTTGAGTGCGAAGATAGCTGGTGGGTCCGACTTGTCAGCGGGGGGCACGTTTTTTCATGAAATACAGAGGCCCTTCCAGTGGGTCCCAGATGTCAGGTGGAGGAATCAAAGACTTGAGAAGGCGTACAAAACAAGCTAGTGTACCGGTAAAGAGACATTGCCGAGTTTTAGAAAAAAGAGAGACGTGCTCCTATAGCTGGTTCGAATCCAAACCTAGACTATGACTATATATGGTGCTATGCTACTCTGCAAGTAATGAAACTGACATATCCAACGATCGCTTCTCCTCTTCTCTACTTACAACCAAATATGCGCCAAGTCACCACCTGTACCATCGCCTGTGGGTCTCATCACACCCCCGCCGGCACGCACACCGCAGCCGGTTGCTCATCGCAACCTGCTGCCGTTGGTATGGTGCCACTACTGAAATCACGCAGAGCCATCCATCGTGTCTCAACCACAATCATCAACCCTGGCCGAGTCTTCTACAAATGCCCGAATCATGGGGTAATAATATGTTTAAGTGTTGTTCTACTGCTTTCAGTTGCTGATTTTTTTAATTGTTTGGTTGATGATCTTCCAATTTGATTCATGTAGAAAAGGGAAGATTCATGTGATTTGTATTTCTGGGATGTTTTTGATGTGGGGGAGTGCAACTACACTGATTATTTGGTTAGCCGAGGAATCCGAATAACAGCAGGTTGGGGTGTTGGACAAGTAACTGAAGGAACGGTAGAAGAGGAAGATGCAGAGTAGAAGGCTAAAGATGCAGTTCCTCTGATCATGGCCAAGCAGCAACTACTGAATGGCCTTGACAGCAATGAGGAGATGAAAGAGCTTATGAAGATAATGGGCAAAATCGATGTGCTCTGTAGGATGATTGTCTCTTTATTTGCAGTGTATGTAGCACTCGTGATGTATTCGGTGGCTATGACATGAGCACTTTGCTGAAACTAGTAATCAATGAAACCTATGTAGCAGGCTGGACTTAGTGTTGTGAACATCTAATGATTTCTATTAACAGAAATCAGGGGGTATCCTCTTTTGCTCATAAATAAATAAATAGGAGAGGCCCTTTTGGTAATAAATAAATAAATTAGCAGAGGCCTTGTCGGGTCTGCTTTGTTCTCATTCGAAGATGTCGAGAAAATTGTAGTCCAACAACAAACTATGTCATCAAATTCAAGTTTCACAACCAAATATGAGTACAACTAAACAACAATGTCATCATGTTTTAGTCGTCATACAATCACCAAACACAAATCAGCATACATAACAAGTGATGTTCTCACAGGAAAATACTAAACAACATGTTCATTAGGTTTCGGTTGTCATAGCAAACACAATATAAAATAGTAGATAAAAAACATCTTCTGACAGGCAAATATGACAAAAGCAATGTAATCATCATCCGCAGCAGCAGCGTCAACATCTTCGCCATGTGTATCAGTCTGAATCGTAATTCCCCACGGTGTCATCTTCTTCTTCGTCCTCAACGTCCTCGAACGTTGGCTTCTTCTTGATCAACTCTTGTATGTCCACAGCATGACAGGCAATCTTTTCGCCAACGTCATTGATGTGATGGTTCTCAAAGATATTAGAAACATCTGTGTTATATTGTACATCAGGAGCAGTGTATGCATCATCTTGTTGTGCAACTTCATTAAACGAATTCCTCTGCTCAAACCTTTGCAATACTCTCCAGTCATCGCTACGTGAAATGTGTCTTCCAAGAAAAATATCTGTGTTGCTTGATTTGCCAAAATAAAAGGCTCGTTGGTCTGGTACGCCGCCTTGACATTGATGGATTTGAAATAATCATCAGGTCTGGGTTTTGCGATCCTGGAAAACAGGTTATACCAACGACAGCACAACAGAACCACACACCGATGATCCTCGAAACTGGAGATATACTGCAACTGAACAATGTCTGTTATGTTAGCATACATTTCAGTTGTCTATTTGTCATACGTATCCGTGCTCAACTGTTTTGTGTCTTCCTGCCTTCGTCTCGTGCAAGGGTGTTGTAGCGCACATCTCCAACAATGGAAGATTCATAATGTCTTACCCGAGTATGAGGACCAATTGCTAGTGAGTAAAGGGCATCATCAACTGCCTACCCATCCTCCCGCATCTTCTTAACCTATGGTCAGAAAATAGACAAGCCAATCATCTTATGTACTCAATATATTAAAAAATTGACAGTGCAATTCAAAAGCTTACATGGCTCTTGAACCATTTCGCAAATCCTGCCATAACCAGTTTGTCAATGTTTCTTGGATTTTGCGGTAGTAACTCCTTTTTGTAGATGCTGCACAACATAGTTATCGCGTCAAACATCTAAATATATAAGAATGTGCTGCAATTTTAGTAGATTACGATGTATAAGCTGTAGTACTTAGCACTTACTTAATATAAGGTAGTATCTCAGGACAGTTACTCAACACATACCAAACCATTTTATCCAAATCTTTAGGTTTGTCCTCCTGTCGACTCTTCCCTGTAACTCGAATAGAATAATCGAAAACATTGAGCCCGGGATTGTCTTCATCCACCTCTTTGCTAAGCTGATCAGCTATTTCAATGTATTTTGAGCAGAATGTCAACGCTTCTGTAGCAATGTAGGCCTCTGCAATGGAACCCTCGGGTCTAGCTCTGTTCCTAACATAGCCCTTGAAAGTGCCTAGCTGCCTTTCAATAGGGTACATCCAGCCATACTATACTGGACCTCTAAGTAGTGCCTCATCAGGTAGATGAACAACCAAATGCGCCATCACATCAAAGAAGGCTGGAGGATATATCTTCTCAAGGTCGCATAGGATATTTGGTATCTTGTCTCTAAGACGCCCCAAAGCATCTATCCTGATATTTCTACTGCAGAGTTCCCTGAAGAATTGTCCCAACTCTGCAACTACTCTGTATAAGTCAGGGGGCCTAATCCTCTAAGGATAATAGGTAAAACCCTTTGAAGTAGGACGTGGCAGTCATGACTTTTCAACCCTTGTACCTTGTTTCCATCGGCACTGACTCTCCTTTCAGGGTTGGAAGCAAATCCATGTGGGAATCTCACACATGACAGGAGCTCACAGAATTCTTTTCTTTTTACCTTGTCCAAGACGTACACAGCTGGTGCCATATCCCATGGTTTACCTTCATCTTGCACCTGCAAATCCTATCTAATACCCAGGTGTGTCAAATCAATCCTAGATTTTAAGGTATCTTTCGTCTTGCCTTCAATATTAAGAAGTGTGACGATAATGCTATCACATATATTTTTCTTGATGTGCATCACATGTGCTTCACATCAAGATTATGCTGCATGTCCAAATCTTTCCAATACTCCAAGTCCCACAAAGTGGACCTGCAGGTAAACAATAATCTCTCTTCTACCCTGACACACTTCCTTTTCCCGCTACCATTACCAGGATGGTTTCCTAGTGTAATATGCCTGACCTTCTCTAATTCCACTTGCAACTCGTCGGCGGTGAGCCTCTTTGGCGCATCACGGTTTTCATCCTTTGCATTGAACACATGTCTTCAGTATTTTCTAGGATGCGGCTTGTCCTTGGCAAGGAAACGACGGTGTCCAATGTAACAGATATTGCTAAGTATTGCGTATGATAGCGGATTCCTGTCACAGCAAACACATGCATTATAACCATGTGTCGTTCGCACTGACATAGTGCCCAAAGCCGGATAAGCATGGATGCACCAAATTATATCAGCACGCAGAAAGAAATCAGTTGGTGGGCTGCTATATATGTCTCAAGTGAGAACACCCCTCCATGAACAAATCAAAATCCTTTCCAGTACTTTTTGGACCTGGGATGAGCGAGGCCATCATGTAGTTTTATTCTTTGGTGCAGACATTTGGAGGCATGTTGTAAGGGATAACAAGCACTGGCCACATGCTATATGTGGCACTCTGGTGGCCAAATGGGTTAAATCCATCTGAAGCTAAGCCAAGTCTAATGTTTCTCGGGTCAGCAGCAAACTTTTGGTGTTTCTGATTGAAGCTTTTCCACTCACTACCATGTGATGGATGGCTAATTATATTCTGATCTCTGTACTCCTGGTTCCTAGAATGCCACAGTACATCCTCTCTTGTTTCAGCATCATGAAACAACATTTGCAATCTTGGTGTAATTGGAAAATGTCTTAGAACATTATGAGGAATCCTCTTCACAGCATTGCCATCTTTCCATCTTGATGATTTGCATTTCGGGCATTCACTTAAGTTGGCATAATCCTTCCGGAACAGAACACAATTATTCTTACAAACATGGATCATATCATATCCAATTCCAACTGCAGGAAGGAAATTCTTCATTTTACTTTAGGTGTGTGGCAGCTCAAACGCATCTAGGAAAGCTTTGTGGAAAGCAGCCAACGTCGCATCGAATGATTTGTTTGTCATCCGCTCAGATGTCTTCACCCGAAGAAAGGTGACCATAGATGAGAATACTAATAGCTTATTTCCTAGGGTGACAACCACGTTGCATTGTTCCAACATGCGGGCCGACCGTTTTTCTTCTGCAGGTGAAAGTTCACGAAATGCACGAGCATTTAGTAGCATTGTTTCAATGTTGGTCAAACTCACTGGCTCTGCCACCACCTCCTCCTCCTCCTCTTCCACATGAGCATCAGGCAGATCAAGATGGTGATCTGCTGCTTTCACGTAGTCAATAACACTGACGTTCACAGATTCACCATGATGAACCCACCTAGTATATGTGACCGAGATCACATACAAGTGTAGATGATTTTGCACAGTTGACTAGGGTCTTGTAACTGAATTCATACAACTACTACACGGGCAGAGCACATCTGATTTCGGACCACCGCACTCAACTCTGATAAAGTTCATGAAGTTTTCAACCCCCTCGACATATGCAACGGAGAATCTTCGAGCAGAAGTTATCCAAGTCTTGTCCATCTATTAGATAGACAAATTAGTTCTTCTACTAGATATTACAGGAAAAACATATATGCTTTTTTATGAAGTCCAGAAAAAATACCTAGGTCGATGTCTAAAGCTATGGCAAGATATTTGGGCGAGTAGATCTAAGTAACAAAATATATGTAAAGCTAATTTAGAAAACAGATTTGAGTGCTAAATTATGGCAGGCTGTTTCAGTAGTCAATGAGGCCGAGCACACAACCATCGAACTATCGAACGCCATCGCAGCAACAAAGATCTAGTATAAAATGTTGTAGAGCTATTTCACCTAACAGATTGGCTACTAGACCATGGCAATCTACGTCACAATAAATATTTGGCAGGATATTTTAGCAATTAATCGGCCTTAGCATGCCATCTCAGCTAAGCAGATTGAGTGCAGAACAGGGCAAGGAAGCTTCTTAAGCAGAGCATATTGACTGTAAACCTGTACTTCGGCAAACAGTGAGATTAACAACGTCTACCAGCTAACATTCAGTGCTACACTGACATGCACGGGGCCTCAGTCTAGAATGCGTGTACCGTGGGAGAAGCTGACCGTCATGCGTCTCCACACGAACGTCGCCAGCAATGGCGGCGCTGACCGCCGTGCGCCTCCACTAGAACGTCGCCAATGGTGGCAGTGCGGCTAAAGGACGACAGTCCCCCTCGACTAACCATGGCACCGACGTATTCGTGCGGCGGGGAGGGCAGCTTTGGTGGAGCGAATGGAGTGTAGGGGGACGGGGGGAGGGGGTTTGGGGAATATTATTGGCTAGTTGGCCGAAGGGCGGTTGAATCTAGGATTTGGGGGGGGGGATTTTTGGGTGGGGGGAGGATTTTCGCATGGTGGGCGGGGGGAGTTTGGCGCATGGTCGGTTTCTCCAAGTGCAGTCCCACATGTCAGTGAAGAGGCAAGCCGAAGCGCGTTCCGTTTGCGTGAGCCGTGTGCAGGACCGAACGTATGTGGGGTGCAATGCGACCGCGACATGGGTGCTGTGAGTGTACCTCCTTTTTCCTTTTAAACTAGGTGCTTCGCCCCCCTCAAAAAAAAGTTGTTGCTTCGCGCAATCCATCAATACTACTACTAGTAATCCGGTAATCCCGACTAAAACGGCGCGGCCGGGTCTTTTCCCGCGCGATATGCTGGGAGGTTGGCTTAGTTGGGTTTTTTAGGATGAGTAATGCTACATCTACGTAATCCCAGTTATGTAATTAATGTAATGTGAAACGTGTGAGCTGTTGATTGTAGATTGGGGGGGGGGGAGGGGCCCACCACCATGAAAATCAAGGGAGGAGAGAGAGAGGCAATTTACGTTAACCCTTTCGTAGGTTCCCGTAGATCTAGAAAGATGTGAAATGCGTGAATGTGTAGTGGACGTACTATTGGAGTGCGTAAGATAAATTGTGTATGTATAGACCCTATGTGTTAATTTTACTTCGCATGTTAGCTTTATCTCGGTTCAATAAAAAGCAAAGTTGGTGATGATGGTGTGCCTTTCATCCTGCAATATAGGTCGTCCAATCTATATCTAATGGATAGGAAGGAAACTATGACGAATTACCCGCACTCCTCTCCACATTTGCAGATAAGGCCTTCCCTTGTTCATCCTTTTCTCCCACAAGATCTTGATCTTCCGTTCAACGCACAGGCATCTTGCTAGTACTCCTAAAATATACTATATTATTGTGAAAGTTCATATACACCGGCCGAGATTAATGCAGACACGGCAGATTTTCATTAGATTTCGAACTTTTATAGGACAGAAAAATAAAAGAAACCTGACCCTAAACCTATTCTACGGTAGCGACCGACGTCCTCCATCTGCGATCTCTATGTACGGGTGCGGGGTTCAAGACCCGTGAAGTGAAGGTGCGGTCTCCGGTGAGGAAGAGTAGAACACGGGAAACGGACCGGCTAGTTGGCACACCATGCCCTGCCGCCTCCCATGCCCTACTCATCCTCGGAGGAGTCCCCGACCTCGGCGGTGCCGGACGTTGGACGGCGGCAAGTAGGATGCGTGGCTAACGGTGCTCCCGTCGTCCGCCGCCAGCGTGGCCACCGGTTGTGCGGTCGCGTCGGCGTCCGGCTATGCCGCTATTGCGTCGCGAGAGGCGACTTGAGCAAGGGCAGGACCTCGAGCTTCATCCCCGAAGACAAGCTCTCCCATAGAGCGTTCGCGCTTGCAGTCATGGTGGATGTGGTGCCATGTAGGAGGATGATGCGCTATGGTGTGGAGGTTAGCTGGGTGTTTCCACTTTAAGTAGCGCATTCCAGTGAGGCCAAGCGTCCTGGTGTGTCATTAAGTCGTCGGAGTTGGTTCCTCGGGCACCAAGCCTCTTAAAGATGGCATACGGACGGACGACATGAATGCGGGCAGCTGGCGCCGGCTGGGAACGCACTGTGAGACGGCACGAGGGACGAGGGTTTTTGGTGTGCTAGGGTAGTCAGCTGCGGTCGTGGCAACGTTGGAGATGCCCTTTGCTCACATGCGATCGACGCATGTCATTGAAAAAGCAAGACGAGCCGGCATGGTCTCGGGTCCTTAGGATGCAGTTGTCCGTGCTACACCACTCCGCGGACGCGTCCCGGCGCCCCGTGCATCCTCTACGAGCCGGGTGTTGGGGCATGCCAATGAACTCTAGCCAACTCTAGTTCATTTTTCCTGCCAATGTTAGCCAAATCATGGGCAACCAAAACCTCAACCAAAATTTTGTCTACTCAATGCTTTGATGGGGCAACCTTGGGCACAAACAAATATACTGTTGGTCGTGCCAAAACACTAACGCCACCCTCGGCACACTAAAACCGACCGTGTCTAGCGACGATGAGCGTGTCGCTCACCGCGGTCGCCGTGTCCAGAGGCGGTGCTAGAGCTACGCCACGTTGTTGGCCCCCATGACCCACATGAACGGTTGCCGGTGGCGAGGAGGTCGTCGACCAACTCCTTCATTGGACTAGTCTACACTACGTCGTCCCGACAGGTGTGCCCCACATGTCGGTTTCCATGTTTTCCTGGCGATATTCGAGCGTCAGTGCTCCGTGTTGCGCATTAGGCATTTCACTATGTAGGCCAAGCGAAATAACTTATTGTTTATTTGAGCCGTTCAAGTACAATCATGTGGCATTTTCTTATTTCTCATTCCTCTCCAAACCTCTTCTCCATCGATCATGTCGCCCTCCAGTCGAGTCCATCCTCCCACATGCCTCATTTGAACATTCCACCGAGTATCATTCGCATGTGGGCCTAGACATTGCTTGTATTTCCAATGTTTTGTAATTTGTCCGACATGCATACAAACAAACGGTTCGTTTAAAGTTTCACTTTGCCTCCACTACGTGTCGCTTCGCGTCTTAGTTTTGACATCCCATTCGGTTCATGCCCTGACACATGTTGACGAGATCGATTAATGTTCAGATATCAATTGCGTGTCATGCAACGAGATAAAGGTTTGGTCTGTTTCTATGATTGAAATGACCCGCGGGGGGGGGGGGGGGCAGGGGGGTTGTGGGGATCAAAGGGAGTATCGTGTACGTTCATAAGCGAAACAAACGTATTGTAGCCACCCTAGTCCTCTTTCAATCGATCTCCGGACCCCGAGATGAAATCGAGAGAGAACGAGTGGGGGCATGTGTGATACCTCAGGCGGATTCAAAATTTTGAACTAGTGATCATAGCATCTGCAAATCATATATAAAGGGTATTCAATGTTCGTTTCGTTTTTGAATGTACAATATACTCCCTCCTATCCTTTCTAGTTTACATATAAGTTTTATGTGTAGTCAAAGTATCTCTACTTTGATCAAAAAAGTATCAACATTCAACAACGCCCAATCAATATTGTTAGATTCGTACGAACTCCTAGATTTGTACTCGAGATGGTTTCCAATTTGTTTTCAACCACATGAATGTGCTTGTTCTCGCGCATGCTCTTCCTACTAGGATTTCGCCACATATAGTGTCAGGACCCCGATCCTAAGCCACATCGATCTAGCATGTAACACACCATATCACTTTGCGGCCTCACGCACGGTATTCCCACGGGTGCCACCTTACCTGGCCGGGACCGTTTGCGCCTTTTGGCTCACGTATATGATAGTGTCGCTTGCATCCATATGACAGAGAACCCGGGCCGACATGACTAGTCGTGAACCCAAAGTGGCACTAACTCATGGGAACAGGTATACATGAATCACATCGAGCATGTCGGTCAGCAGCGTGTGAGTCTGGGCTGTAGCACTGGGCTAACAGGACTCCGGGAACCCGGGCTGTAGCAGGCTAGGCAGGACTCCGGATGTCACCGCGTGACATTTCCCCGAAGGGACAGACACAGGAATGAAGTGAAACACATGTCAGCCAGTCAAGTGTCCTGAGCAGTAGTGCTGGGCTAGCAGGACTCCGGTGAACCGGGCTGTAGCGGACTACTATGGCTCATGGAAGCACAAGACTACATTTCCCCATAAGAGAGGCTACCAAGGATAAACAACTAGGTTGTCGGATCCCACACATACAAAGCATTTCAATCATACACACAATATGCTCGATATGTGTAATTACAACATGGCATCACAACATAACTCTACGACTCAAGTATTAATCATTAGGCTCCGAGGAGCGAGATATTACAAACATGGGTCTCATGACCCAACATTCAGAGCATACAAGTCAAAGCACACGCAGAAGCTTAACATGTCTGAGTACAGACATCTACAAATGAAAAAGGCTGAGAAGCCTGACTAACTACCAGATCCTGCCGAGGGCACAAGATCGTAGCTGAGGTAATGAGCTAAACGTCGAAGTCCAAGCGGAACTACTAGCAGGACTGAAGTCTCTCTGCAAAACATAAATTAAGCAAACGTGAGTACAAATGTACTCAGCAAGACTTACATCAGAACTAACTACATATGCATCATTATCAACAAAGGGGTGGTGGGGTTTAACTGCAGCAAGCCAGCTTTGACTCGGTGGCTATCCTGAACTACGACTGCAAGTAACTCTTTCAGGTGGCGCACACGAGTCCACAAATTCACCATACCAATACACCACTATGGATCTGCTCCCGTCTCCCTACGAGAAAACCATCCATAGCACTCATGCTTATCTTGCGCATTTTAGAGTATCCACTTTCACTTGTCTATGTACTATGCAAGGGGTCCAAGTTTCCATATCCGAGGAATCCGGCTATTCGAACAGATAATGATAACCCTGCAGGTGTGTACTTCTTCACACACGCTCTCGCCACTTATCGCCCTGTACACGTCATGTACCTCGGCAACCTTCAAGCGGAAGCCGGGCGAGGGAGTCGGCCACGACATGACTAACCAACAAGTCTCTAGTCCAGGTTTATCGCCTATTCGGGTTCCATCCGCAAGGAGATCTGGCCGGGGTGTCGCTCACGGCCCCAAACGATGTGTGCAGGGTTCCCAAGCCCACCATCCGGGTGCCACTTAGTACACCGTGCCATGGTGCCTAGTCTATCCCAAGCCCACCTGTACCGGGTGCCACTTGGTAGACTACTAACACTACCTACAAACACCAAAAACTAGTTGCAACTCCTGGACAGAGATCGAGTTGATTAATAAGCCGAGAGGGGCACTTAAGCATTCCAATGCGTGGTAGTAGCTGTTCATGGATCACAAACACAGAACTCAGTTCCTAAGGACGGCTGAAGTGAGACAACCCACCATGTACTCCTACATGGCCTCTCACCGCTACCTTTACCAAATCGTATTAACACACTTAGCTCACACACAGTAGCACATGTTCACACACCTCCGATTCATCTCCGATGAACTAGACCTGACTCAACTCTAAGCAGTAGCAGGCATGACAAACAAGCATGAATGAGTAGGCACATCAGGGCTCAAACAACTCCTACTCATGCTAGTGGGTTTCATCTATTTACTTTGGCAATGACAGGTCATGCAGAGGAAAAGGGGTTCAGCTACCGCAGCATGTAACAGTTGAATCGATGTTGTCCTAATGTAGTAAAAGAGAGTACGAGCGAGAGAGTGGGATTGTATCAGAATGAACAAGGGGTTTTGCTTGCCTAGCACTTCTGAAGATAACATTGAGTCTTCATCAGTGTCAACGATCATAGCGTCGGAGCAGCGTCTACCGAGAGGGGACAATTACCGGCAAACAAGGAAGAACATAGTCAATGCAATGCACAACATGATGCATGATAATGACATGGCAATATGTTGTTGATTGAGCTAATGCAACTAGCAACACAATTAAATCAAGTTGGTTTGAATGCAAGATTCAAATTCAAACTCCCTATATGATTAGTTAAATGCCATTTATTTGTTTTGTTCTAAACAGTGGCCTTAAGTTGTTCTAACATGCATGAAAATGCCATAAACAGATTCCTTGAATTTTTCTGATAATTTTTCATATATAAATTATTTCATTTGGAGTTACGGTTGAATTTCTATGATTTTTGGAATTTTTGGACATTTTCTGAATTTTCTGAATTATTTTAATCTAGAAATGACTTATTGCGTCAGCACTGCGTCATGCCTACGTCAGCAAGTCAACAGCACTGACCAGGGTCAAACCTGACGTGTGGGGTCCACACGTCAGCAAGACAGGGCTGTTTAGCTCGCTGACAGGTGGGGTCCGGTCAACAGACACGTCAGCAAGTCAACTCTGACGTGTGGGTCCCGCTGGGTTAGTCTAAACTAAACAGGAAATTAAACTCGGGTTAATTAGGTTGTGGGGCCCATCTTTCAGTGGCACCAGCTTTAGTTAACCGGGAGATTAGCTCCTAATTAAGTGCCACGTCATCCAGAACGGTGGTTAGCCGTCGACAACCAGATCCCGCGGCGGTGGCTCACCGGCGTTGCTCGGGACGGCGCTACAGAGCAGCATTTCGTGCGCGGTTTGTGGCTACGGAGAGCTGGAGGTGCGGCGCAAGAGGTGGTTGTCGCGTGGTGCGCTGGGGTGGCTTGTAATGGCGGCGGCGATGAGCCGGGCGGCGGCCGGAGTGCGGTGGTGATGCGGGCGCGGGGTTAGAGCAAGCGGGCGAGCAAAACGAGCAGCGGAGCAGCAGCTGCGGTGCTCCAGGAGCACAATGGTGCAACACGTTCGAGTAGAAAAGCTCGAGAGCATCGAGCTCGTCGGCAATGGCGGACGGCAACCTCGGGTACTCACTGGGTGGTGCTATGGCATGTAAACGAGGAAATTGAGGGGGGGGGGGAATCAAGGCGTGGGCTCACAGAGGTTGCAGTGAAGGTCTCGGCGAGTTCGGGGAGGGCTGGGAATGGTGTGGGGTCACCGGCCATCTCCACGGCCGTAGGAGGAAGAAGGGGTCGAGGACAACGCGTAGGGGCTCCCGGCATCATGTGAGTCGGCGATGAGGAAGAGGGCATCGAGGCGGAGCATCTAGGCCGGCCAGAGAAGCGAGGGGAAGGCGGTGGCTGTAGCTACGGTGAACGGCAGCGTCGACTGCGCTTGCTGAGGTGGGGGATCGGCGAGGGAGAGAGCAGGGGGGAGTGAGAGGTTGCGGGCGAGGGAGAGAGAGGTCAGGGGCCTCTGGGCATCTCCAGGCGTGAGGGAGAGGCAGGAGGTGGCAAGCAGGAGCTGGAGCCTGCGGCCTGCGCAGGCGCTCTCTCGCGGCGACAGCAGCAGCTTTGGGGCGAGGGGAGGAAGATTACAGGAGGAGCCCTTGGTGGGCTGGGCTTGTTGGGCCACACAGGAGCTGGGCCAAAAGTGCCAGGTAGGTTTTCTCTGCTCTGTTTTATATCTGTTCTATTTTTCTTTTATTGATTTATTTTTCCACTGTTTTAAACTCCAAACAAATTGAAAACAGTGGCAACATTCCTCTGAATATTTTTATATTGCACAATGGGAAAATCCAAATGCACATAAAATGTTTCAGATTATTTGGAGATATAAACTTTACATAATATGAGCATATCTCCAAATTCAAATATAGTATTGATTTAAAATCAGAGCTCAAATAATCCCTTAGAAATGTTCCAAAATTTTGGTTTGATTTATAACTCTTGCCAAAATTGTCAGAAATATTTCTAGGGCATTTTGGATTCACTGATTGCAATTTAAAAGGTGATTGCCCTTCTTTTAATCAGTTTTCTGAGGTTTCAACAATCCTCAATTCAAGTTTCAGAAATTTAAACATGATGCATAGATGATCTCAGATGCAACTAAATACAAGCAGTTCTAGGGTTGTGACAACTCACCCCCACTAAACAAGAATCTCGTCTCGAGATTCAAGTCGTGAGGTAAGAAGACAGAGGGGACACAAAGCTAACAACATGATCTTCATGATCCAACTGGTCTTCTCGAAGATGTTGATTCATTGCATCATATTGATCTTGACATGTTTGCTTCGAGAACTTCATCCAACATGGCGACAAGAGAGCAAGACAACCTCACAAGAGTGGATACAAGATCAACTCACGGAATGAGACATAAGAACACCTCTTGAGTTGAGACACAAAGCACATATGAGAATCCATGAAAAGAAGTAGATGGCAAGGGTTCAATTTGGTAGGCAACAAACCACGCTGGACTAGGATGGTGTATGGTTTCAAGGTAGCGAGGAGATTGATTGCCATGATTCCACAACGGGGCACCTTAGGGGAGGTGACTCGTAAAATTATTACCTTAAGTGGCAGAAAGAATTACTTTTGATACAAAGATCATTGAAACTCTTTATACCAGCCTGAGGTAATCACAATCGATCTTTGGAAGGGGTTCGAAAGAATGGCATACTCCGACTAGGATGGATGATGTGGACTACCTTGTTGAAGACAACGCAATGGATGATTTGCTTATCATCGGAAATGGATGGGACCCATGGTAAGTCCACTTTTGAAGATGATCCTGAACAAAACTACTGAGGTGCAAGCTGGGAACAAAATGCAAATGTTGGGAATGATTCTGGTAACTGGGGAAGAACTCAACAGTAGAGAGAGATTCCATTGTTTGAAAGGTTATGGCATAATCGAAGAAACTGAGAACGGATCCCAGTTAATGCCAACGATAAATCCTAGTGCTTACGCGTGCTCTCAAGAACTTGAGCATTTCCGTATTAATCAAGGTTTTACCAGTATCCGTGTCAAGGATCCTGGAAACACATCTTACTACCTTGACAAATAGTGATGGACAATGCAGATGCATAGAAAGACACCCCTTTCTCAGATTTCACCTTAGCGAGGCCAAGGGAACGAAATCTGGATGATCGACCGAGAGACATTTAGCACTCCGCTTCTAATGTTCTCCTTGATGTGCTAGGATAACCCATTTATTGATATGGTTTGGTATCTAGGACATCAAATAAAAGGTCGGACTTCGGAAACAAAAAAATCCATGAGGAACTACTATTGGAATAAATTCTACGAGATCCTTATGGGGAAGTGGCCAACTTCTTCAAACAAGATACTACAATAATAGGTCTTCCGGCTGGATGTGTTGGCCACGTCATCCACTTTATCGGTTATCGAGGGACCAATATTATCGTTCTTGGAAAATGCTCCCACCATCATATCTGCCTGAGATTCAGATCTGGTTGGTGTCAGGATACTCCAGACTCATCGAGTCTAGAAATAAAATCAAAGTTTGCAACACAAAGCAACGAGACGACGTTGCGAGATTCTCGGGGAATGAACTGCGATAGCAAGCTCCAAAGCATGAGCTGGTTCTGCTACAACATGTGAACACATTGTCCCAGACAAATATGACCACATGGTAGTCTTATAATAAAACACTACCTAGTTCTGGTGGGGAACCATCATTGAGGATATCGAAATCTTGTGCATGACCTAGGATAGCACAACAACTCCTTTTCCTACAACAGGTCAATCAGTGGCTTAGTGTGCTATGGAATTCATATGGAATGAAGATGATCTGTCTATCAGACCATGGAATACTTCGCACATGCATGACTGGCTTGGGATGATTCCAAAGGAAGCAAAACTAACTTTCTCGAACTCACGGCGGCCACTTGCACCAAATGCACGTGAATCAGAGGAAGTCACTTCTTTCATCCAACATATGCTTCATGAGCTAGTATGAAGAGATGCTTTCAAAAGTTTCCAACACCCGCTTAATGTTCGACAAAATCATGGAGAGGACATGGATGTTGTCGATGGGCTCAACAACAATTCATCCAGGTTTCCATATAAATGGAATTCCATAATTAAGTGGACACAGTGATAGCATTGGTCAGACCCAAAGAATATAATGATGTATGCTCGAGAATCAACCACGAGTAAAACAACATTACGAATATCATTGGTTCTGATTTGATTTGACGATAGCCCATAGTCAAATCAAAGTTTGGGTAAGACAATAGCACCGACAATTGATCACGAGGATCAATTGATGAAGATATCATCTTCCTTCAACACACACGCAAGATATCCCTTTGGAATGAACTGAGTCGGACAAGCTTTTATTTTTCAACTCTCCAAGTTGTTGTTTAGCTTAACTAACTTGCTCAGGGTATCCGACACAGATTCTTGGAGAAGGGGTGGTTTACAAGGAACCAGCTTGATCACGAGCTCAACATAACGGTCAGGCGACAACCTGGTAAAACTTCCGAGAAGATAATCGGAAAGTCACGAACCACCGATATGTTACTAAGCTCGAGAACAATCTTGCTTTTCAGGGCAAGACGATGTGATCAAGAGAGTGATGGATTGACATGATCCTAACTCATTGATCGAAGTGTGCACCAGAAATAAGGACTAGGTAGCACGTTAAACCTTAGGGTGTTGATTCAATAACCAGCACGCTAAGAATGAGAGTATTGTCCATTAACTACCAAGCAACGGAGTTGCTAGGAGTATTGATTTCGCACATCATAGTACACTTGTTGGCACTCCGGTTACAATAACACGAAACCGAGGAATGAACAATGATGGCAAGAAATATTACTGTATCAAGAGTTCATAGGATGGTGTGCAATTTCCATGACAATCTTGATATAAAGATGGTAATACTCCAAGGTAGAACAGAATCAAAAGCTGGATTGGTATTTGATTTGCGGATTACAACTGCTTTGACCCAATCGTAGATTTGGATAAGGTGCCGGAGTTTGTTTCTCCTAGTCATTCTGAATAGGATGGCTTGACAGACCACAAGAATAGTAGGCATCGATGAACACGAATGCACAACTAGTCATGACTATCAATTGATAGACGAGGGTCGGAAGACAACTAAAATGGGACAACTTAAAAGAACATATGATTTACTAAGTTGGATGCGTGGACTAGCATGTCAAACGAGTTCAACATATTTCTTCCGGATAACCCATGTAGAAGGGTACAACTGGTAGAGTCACAATATAGAATCGAGAACTTCTGCCATATGCAGTTCATGGTATTGGAAGAAGGAAATACCACGGACCTTGAGGACTATCGCAAGGTTATTAATATCCTAAAGGAACTAGCAACACTATCAACATGAAGTAAGTAGGGTGAATCTCGGGTTCAGAAACCTAGGAGTAGAATACCTACTACTAAGCAGCATCACGGGATGCCCCTCAAGAATGGTGGCCAGATTCATCACACTGGAACACAAACATGGATAGATTACTAGATGGTTTCATAAGACACCTAGAGTCACAATAGAAGCTCCAACATATACGCTGACGCAACGGAGTACCTCACAGACCATGTAGTGTGCTTAATCTGGCCCAAAGGGACATCGAGCACGGGAAGAAAGGATTTTGCAAATGCATCATATTGTTTGGAAACCTAGGACGACTCGGACATCATAACGGTTGTAAATGCTCAAAAAGTTTTGAGACATCATGCAAATTGGTGGCCTAACCACTCGGAAGCACAATATCAAGGTTCTGAGGCCAGCTATGAACATATGGAAGTAGTAGGAACTGAACTGAGGCTTGAACTCAACAATCCTAGTCAACTACGGTTTAGTAACACGTCATCCTGTGAGATAGAAGAGAAGCCTAGTTCTTAACCCCGTAGAAAAGATAAGATGACTCGGATCAGAAGGTCATGAGGATAAGGAGTAAAAAGAGCCTTACGTTCCCTTCCACAATCAATTCCCTTATATAACTAAAGCATTTCTAGACACGACTTCGACCAGAATGGCTTGGTAATCCTACAGGCAGTCAGGCTCTGATACCAAAGCTGTCAGGACCCCGATCCTAAGACACATCGATCTAGCATGTAACACACCATATCACTTTGCAGCCTCACGCACGGTATTCCCACGGGTGCCACCTTACCTCGCCCGGGACCGTTTGCGCCTTTTGGCTCACGTATATGATAGTGTCGCTAGCATCCATATGACAGAGAACCCGGGCCGACATGACTAGTCCTGAACCCAAAGTGGCACTAACTCATGGGAACAGGCATACATGAATCACATCGAGCATGTCGGTCAGCAGCGTGTGAGTCCGGGCTATAGCACTGGGCTAACAGGACTCCAGGAACCCGGGCTGTAGTAGGCTAGGCAGGACTCCGGATGTCACCGCGTGACATTTCCCCGAAAGGACAGACACAGGAACGAAGTGAAACGCATGCCGGCCAGTCAAGTGTCCTGAGCAGTAGTGCTGGGCTAGCAGGACTCCAGTGAACCGGGCTGTAGCGGACTACTATGGCTCATGGAAGCACAAGACTACATTTCCCCATAAGAGAGGCTACCAAGGATAAAAAACTAGGTTGTCAGATCCCACACATACCAAGCATTTCAATCATACACACAATATGCTCGATATGTGTAATTACAACATGGCATCACAACATAACTCTATGACTCAAGTATTAATCATTAGGCTCCGAGGAGCGAGATATTACAAACATGGGTCTCATGACCCAACATTCAGAGCATACAAGTCAAAGCACACGCAGAAGCTTAACATGTCTGAGTACAGACATCTACAAATGAAAAAGGCTGAGAAGCCTGACTAACTACCAGATCCTGCCGAGGGCACAAGATCGTAGCTGAGGTAACGAGATAAATGTCGAAGTCCAAGCGGAACTACTAGCGGGACTGAAGTCTCTCTGCAAAACATAAATTAAGCAAACGTGAGTACAAATGTACTCAGCAAGACTTACATCAGAACTAACTACATATGCATCATTATCAACAAAGGGGTGGTGTGGTTTAACTGCAGCAAGCCAGCTTTGACTCGGTGGCTATCCTGAACTACGACTGCAAGTAACTCTTTCAGGTGGCGCACACGAGTCGACAAATTCACCATACCAATACACCACTATGGATCTGCTCCCGTCTCCCTACGAGCACACCATCCATAGCACTCACGCTTATCCTGCGCATTTTAGAGTATCCACTTTCACTTGTCTATGAACTATGCAAGGGGTCCAAGTTTCCATATCCGAGGAATCCGGCTATTCGAATAGATAATGATAACCCTGCAGGGGTGTACTTCTTCACACACGCTCTCGCCACTTATCGCCCAATACACATCATGTACCTCGGCAACCTTCAAGCGGAAGCCGGGCGAGGGAGTCGGCCACGACCTGACTAACCAACAAGTCACTAGTCCAGGTTTATCGCCTATTCGGGTTCCATCCGCAAGGAGATCCGGCCGGGGTGTCGCTCACGGCCCCAAACGATGTGTGCAGGGTTCCCAAGCCCACCATCCGGGTGCCACTTGGTACACCATGCCACGGTGCCTAGTCTGTCCCAAGCCCACCTTTACCGGGTGCCACTTGGTAGACTACTAACACTACCTACAAACGCCAGAAACTAGTTGCAACTCCTGGACAGAGATCGAGTTGATTAATAAGCCGAGAGGGGCACTTAAGAATTCCAATGTGTGGTAGTAGCTGTTCATGGATCACAAACACAGAACTCAGTTCCTAAGGACGGCTGAAATGAGACAACCCACCATGTACTCCTACATGGCCTCTGACCGCTACCTTTACCAAATCGTATTCACACACTTAGCTCACACACAGTAGGACATGTTCACACACCTCCGATTCATCTCCGATGAACCAGACCTGACTCAACTCTAAGCAGTAGCAGGCATGACAAACAAGCATGAATGAGTAGGCACATCAGGGCTCAAACAACACCTACTCATGCTAGTGGGTTTCATCTATTTACTGTGGCAATGACAGGTCATGCAGAGGAAAAGAGGTTCAGCTACCGCAGCATGTAACAGTTGAATCGATGTTGTCCTAATGCAGTAAAAGAGAGCAGGAGTGAGAGAGTGGGATTGTATCAGAATGAACAAGGGGTTTTGCTTTCCTGGCACTTCTGAAGATAACATTGAGTCTTCATCAGTGTCAACGATCACAGTGTCGGAGCAGCGTCTACCGAGAGGGGACAATTACCGGCAAACAAGGAAGAACACAGTCAATGCAATGCACAACATGATGCATGATAATGACATGGAAATATGTTGTTGATTGAGCTAATGCAACTACCAACACAATTAAATCAAGTTGGTTTGAATGCAAGATTGAAATTCAAACTCCCTATATGATTAGTTAAATGCCATTTATTTGTTTTGTCCTAAACAGTGGCCTTAAGTTGTTCTAACATGCATGAAAATGCCATAAACAGATTCCTTGAATTTTTCTGATAATTTTTCATATATAAATTATTTCATTTGGAGTTACGATTGAATTTCGATGATTTTTGGAAGTTTTGGACATTTTCTGAATTTTATGAATTATTTTAATCTAGAAATGACTTATTGCGTCAGCACTGCGTCATGCCTACGTCAGCAAGTCAACAGCGCTGACCAGGGTCAAACCTGACGTGTGGGGTCCACGCGTCAGCAAGACAGGGCTGTTTAGCTCGCTGACAGGTGGGGTCCGGTCAACAGACACGTCAGCAAGTCAACTCTGACGCGTGGGTCCTGCTGGGTTAGTCTAAACTAAACAGGAAATTAAACTCGGGTTAATTAGGTTGTGGGGCCCATCTGTCAGTGGCACCAGCTTTAGTTAACCGGGAGATTAGCTCCTAATTAAGTGCCACGTCATCCAGAACGGCGGTTAGCGGTCGACAACCAGATCCGGCGGCGGTGGCTCACCGGCGTTGCTCGGGACGACGCTACAGAGCACCATTTCGTGCGTGGTTTGCGGCTACGGAGAGCTGGAGGTGCGGCGCAAGAGGTGGTGGCTGCGTGGTGCGCTGGGGTGGCATGTAATGGCGGCGGCAATGAGTCGGGCGGCGGCCGGAGTGCGGTGGTGATGCGAGCGCGGGGTTAGAGAAAGCGGGCGAGCAAAACGAGTAGCGGAGCAGCAACTGTGGTGCTCCAGGAGCATGATGGTGCAACACGTTCGAGTAGAAAAGCTCGAGAGCATCGAGCTCGTCGACAATGGTGGACGGCGGCCTCGGGTACTCGCTGGGCGGTGCTACGGCATGTAAACGAGGAAATTGAGGGGAGGGGGTCAAGGCGTGGTCTCACAGAGGTTGTAGTGAAGGTCTCGGCGAGTTCGGGGAGGGCTGGGAACGGCGTGGGGTCGCCGGCCATCTCCACGGCCGTAGGAGGAAGAAGGGGTCGAGGACGACCCGTCGGGGCTCCCGGCATCATGTGAGTCAGCGATGAGGAAGAGGGCATCGAGGCGGAGCATCTAGGCCGGCCAGAGAAGCGAGGGGAAGGCGGTGGCTGTAGCTACGGTGAACGGCAGCGTTGGCTGCGCTCGGTGAGGTGGGGGATCGGCGAGGGAGAGAGCAGGGGGGAGTGAGAGGTTGCGGGCGAGGGAGAGAGAGGTCAGGGGCCTCTGGGCATCTCCAGGCGCGAGGGAGAGGCAGGAGGTGGCAAGCAGGAGCTGGAGCCTGCGGCCTGCGCGGGCGCTCTCTCGCGGCGACAGCAGCAGCTTTGGGGCGAGGGGAGGAAGACGACAGGAGGAGCCCCTAGTGGGCTGGGCTTGTTGGGCCACACAGGAGCTGGGCCAAAAGTGCCACGTAGGTTTTCTCTGCTCTGTTTTATATCTGTTCTATTTTTCTTTTATTGATTTATTTTTCCACTGTTTTAAACTCCAAACAAATTGAAAACAGTGGCAACATTCCTCTGAATATTTTTATATTGCACAATGGGAAAATCCAAATGCACATAAAATGTTTCAGATTATTTGGAGATATAAACTTTACATAATATGAGCATATCTCCAAATTCAAATATAGTATTGATTGAAAATTAGAGCCCAAATAATCCCTTAGAAATGTTCCAAAATTTTGGTTTGATTTATAACTCTTGCAAAATTGTCAGAAATATTTCTAGGGCATTTTGGATTCACCGATTGCAATTTAAAATGTGATTGCCCTTCTTTTAATTAGTTTTCTGAGGTTTCAACAATCCTCAATTCAAGTTTCAGAAATTTAAACATGATGCATAGATGATCTCAGATGCAACTAAATACAAGCAGTTCTAGGGTTGTGACATATAGCCAGTCCAATAGTAACTTTTTTAAGCTCCCTGTCCAATAGTACTAGTGGAGTACTGACAACATATGTACTAGAGTATGCAGTGCTCATAGTAGTACTCCCTCCTTCCATTTATATAGGGCCTATGTGGAGGAGAGAGATGTGAAAAAGTAAGGGCAGTGAGCTCTCATGCGAGAGCCTAGCTATATACGCATTCCTAGTTAAATACAATAAATATGAAGAAAGAGATAGAGAGGAGATGGAAAAAAGTACTAATACAATAGCCAACCTTATAATTTTTTTGCGGTAAATAGCCAACCTTATAGCCCACACTATTGTATGAGTGCATATAATAGATGATGGCTATAGATGCCATGGCAGTTCCTTATAGCCATCGACTGGCTATATTATTAACCATGCTCTAATGCGTTTTTCAAAACCGCATTTGACTATTGACAAGATTAATAGTACATGAGATGTATAATGTGAAAATTATATCATTGGAAGCTCCTTTCACATACGAATTTGACCGTATGCTTTGTGTAAGTTGCATGTCATATATTATTACTCTTAACATTTGGTCAAAGTTAGCCTCGAAAAACGCATTAGGCCCTGTATAGTAAATGGAAGGAGGGAGTAGTAGTTGAAGTGGATCCTCTGGCGTAGGTATCCCTGCCTTACCCTCCCTTTCGGTCAATTACTGGTGGACCCCATGCTTGCTAGGCCCCGCATGTAAGTTACTCAATGGGTTAGGCCACGTCAGGGGATCCGCATCCATAGTATACTCCCTTTGTTTTTATTTACTCCGCATAAAACGGAGGGAGTGGTAGTATAAATGACGCGGGCGGGGGAGGGGAGGGACGTCGGTTTGCTCTCAACTATGGTCCCACAAGTGAGCAAAAATGCAAGATGAAGTGTGTTCCATTCGGTGAGCGGCGTGGAGGGTCCAGCATGCCGGGCTGCAATGCGAACGCGGCAAGAGCGATGTACGGTCAAAACCGATTGACCGGTCGTCACCGAAACCACTATTCACACCAGAACCTTCGCTGCTCGGCCTACGCCAGCCACTTCCCTAAAACCACACCTTATCTCCTGCCCCTTCCCCCACCTTTCGATCCCCTAGCCCGCATCAAGCATCCCCTAGTTCGCTGGAAAGCCATCGTGCGCCGCAAGATCACGTACTACAAGATGTTGACGCCAGAGCGCCGCGCTGAAATCACGGCGGTGGTCACTGCCACAGACCTCCGTTCCCAAGCTCGCTTTGCGGTGAGCCAATTCCGAAGTTCTCTGGAGCCAAGCTACGAGGAGGAGGAAGCCAATCCAATGTTCATGGTGGAGTTCGCGGCGCAGAAGGCCCCCGATGGGTATGAGGCAATGGACGTCGACTTCGTGCCGGCGTCCGACTCCCCCATGGTGCATGCGGACCAATGGTTCAACCTGGCAATACTAATCGAGGACCGGGAGGCAGAGGCTCAACTCGACATGGAGCACGCGCATGCCGCTGCCATCGAGGCTCTCCCGCAGGCGGAACCGGATGTCGTGGATGTGAACCAGACGGCGGAGGCTCAACTTGAGGTGGAGCACGCGGATGCCGCTGCCATCGAGGCTCTCCTGCAGGCGGAACCGGATGTCGTGGATGTGAACCGGGCAGCGGAGGTCCAACTTGAGGCAGAGCGCACGGATTGCGCTGCCATCGAGGCCCTCCTGTAGGCGGAACCGGATGTCATGGACTTGAACCGGGCGGTAGAGGCTCAACTCAACGGGGAGCGCATGGATCCCGCTCTCATCGAGGCCCTCTTGTAGGCGGAACCGGGTGTCCTGTACTTGAACCGGGCGGCGGAGGCTCGACTCGACGTGGAGCGCGCGGATGCCACTGCCATCGAGGCCCTCCTGCAGGCGGAACCAGACGTCCTCGACTTGAACGGGGCGGTGCTCTCGTCCGTGCAGAGCGCCCGCTCGCTCCGCGTGAATGAGTAGCTGGAGGCCGAGGACAACCACGGTGCGGAGACACACGTCGGCAGCTACGGCTGGTTCGCGCCGGCACACAAAGACGACGAGGCCGTCTCGTCCTGCAAGCAGTGATAGTTTTTCTTTATGTTGTTGTTTTTATGGATCTTTTGCGGTGTAAGAACATATATTGTTATGCAAGTCGCCTGACCTGGGTCAGTCTACCATTTAAGGAGGTTGGATGAATATCCTACGTCTCCTAACCCTTCTTCCTCACATCTTCTTCTTCCCCAACAGACCACCGCACATGCCGTACAGATACTCCCCAACATGCGGTTGGATAAACATACTCTATGAACGAAAATTATGTGTTAGCGGTTGGATGGCTGAGTTTGGTTTCTTCACATACGACAGCACGTGTCAGTGAGGGTCCGTTCCCTTGGTTGGGTTTGCGGCGTGGAGGAGCGACTGTGTGAGGGTGCGGTGCGACCGCGACGTGCAGGAGTGATCGTGTGAGGGTGCGGTGCGACCGCGACAGCCGTGCGCAAGTGTACCTCCTTTTCATTTTGAAAACTTTAGGAAAGCTTGGCAAATATGTGTGGCGAAGTATGGCAATGCAAGGCCTAGACCCAAACAGTATAAGTACTACGTACTACGTACTAGGAGTACTAGTGTTAAAAAAGAAAGGCGGGGTTTTCCTTCGCGGGATTAATCGATACAAATCCTCGTTTCACGTGTCAATTAATGCGTATTTTTTCTCCAAAGCCCAAAGAGCTAACCATCTCACTCCTCATCGCTTGATTAATGCAGCGCCATGCAAACCAACATTCTCACTTCCGCATGCATGCAGGGGATATTAATATCCTTGTTGCTAGTATGAGGCAAACCCCATCAATTTTGCCTCGATTAGTATTAGTGGCCTTTTGCAAATTGTAATTTTGATATACTGGGCTTGTGTACAAAAAAATGGAGGTAGTAACTATATTTGACTTCCTTCCCCATTGCGGTGACGTCGATGATATCTCGAACGTTGTGGTTTGGCGAAGTGTGTTCGACGGTGAACACCATTGAGGGAGACCACGGTAAGTCATTCATAAGTGCCGCCTGCAAGCCGAGACAACCGACTTATTTGCATCCAAGAAGTCTGTTGAACCAAAGGACGCATAAATGTACTAGTACTACTCGTACACAATAGCATTGTCCGTCCAGCTTAGTGCGGTGAGATGGTTTCTCGAAGAAGACGATGGAGAAGCGGAGTCAGCGAAGAGTGAAATGATGGTTGCTTCATCTATGCTTTGTGATTTGACGCCTCACTGCTTTGTGATTTGTGATAGAAGAGACAGGGGAGTAGACTATGTGCTCTATACTGTACAAGCGTCCAAGCACGGGAGAAAGAGGAGAGACGCTGCATTTTCTATTCCTTCAATCAATCAATCAGGGAGCTTCGGTTCCATCCTTTTGGCTTTGGCAACACCGTCCATAATAGTTCCCACGATGCCAAAAGCTATTTTCACGTTTGGCTACACATTGTGGATGCCCTTAACAAATTTCAATTATATTCATCTAAAAAATTATAGAATCAAGATTAGTAAAATGGAGGTGATTTTGCCGTGCTGATGGCGGGGGAGGTTTCTTATTTTTAGAGGACGTTCTCCTGGCGGTTTGCTAACATGCGGTCCCACATGTCAGTGCTTTACCAAGCTGATCTGCGTCCCACATGAGGCAGAACAATGGCAGAAGCAACATGTGGTTAACTTGAAGAAGATGAGGGAGAAGCGGATTCAACAACGAGTGAAATGATGGTTGCTTCGTCCCTCCAACTTCTTTTTTTAGCATTTTTACTTCGTCCCTCCAACTTAAATATGGGAAAGGTGCAACTTTGTGATTTGACGCCTCATTGCTCATTACTATGCCGGCGCCATGACTGGGTGCTTCACCCCGGCTGCTCTGCACTGTATTCCGGTATGGCACGTGGACCCGGTAGCTTGATGTCCCACATGTCGGCGAAAGGTACTAGAATATTTATGAAAGCGAGTGCTCCACTCTTACGACGGAGGAGTACATGACACGACGGCACAATGAATTGTCACGTGTACTGTATAGTACTATAGTTTTGTTGTTTCGCATGATCCATCGATACAAACCCGATTAAACAGGAAAGGGTGGGATTTTTCCCGTGCGGTATATGATACTGGCCATACATTTCAAAGGCAATTTTAATGTATACAAACTGAATAATTAAGTAATATCTAGTAAAACTAAAAACACATATGATTTATTGTGTTAGAGTGTAGTAGTAGTGTTGTATTGCACAGTTGTTAGATGTAACATGCGAGAACGTGTAGAGATGTAGTTTTGGAGGGCCTACAGAGAGAAAAGCGTAATACGTTCACCGAACTTCATAATAAGCTGATTACGGTCACTATATATGTTTTGAGGTGATTATACGGTCACTTGCTCACAGTTCAGCATCGGATTGCACCCTATTGACCGGCCAAATAGCCTGTGTGGCACCATGTTGACTAGTTAAATTGACCATGTTCCTTGTGGGTCCCACCAGTCAGTTCGTATAGGGAAAAGGTCGGATAAACACAAATTTACGCAGGTGCGACAAGACTCCAACCCGTGCGCGGGAATCACCTGGTTGTGTATGTGTCTATAAGGGCCTGATGTGTGCGCATGCACGTGTAGGTTGAGCACTTGAGCGTGAGAGTGTGTGTTGGTCATGTGGTGTACTGGTGTGTGCATGCATGTGTGCGTGTGTGCGTGTGAGTGTTGCGTGTGTGTGTGGCTGCATGTGTATGTGTGAGTGTTGTGTGCGTGCGTGGGTGCATGTGTTCGTGTGAGTGTTGCGTGCATGCAATTCGTGTGCATGTGTGTGTGTGTGTATAATCACCACACCAGCTCATGTGTGTTAAAACAGACGGCTCAACATACCAATAAAAGGCCACCTTCTCCGCTGTGCTCGCGATCATGACTTCGAACCACCGTCCAATATTTTTTTGTCATTTGTTTTCATTCTTACTAGCAAGATTCCCATGCGTTGCACATAACATCAAGATGCATTTGTATGAGTAGTTTATCTTGTGAGAGAAAATGATGAAATAGGGAAGGCCTTATTTGCAAATGTGGAGAGGTGTGTGGGTACCTTTTTGCAAAATTGTCATAGTTTCTTTCCTATTCGTCAGATATAAATTGGACGGCCTATATTGCAGAATGGCAGGCACACCATCATCACCAACTCTGTTTTTTATAAGAGTGTATTTTATATTTTATAAGAGTGTAGATGTAGAGTAGATACAAGCCGACAGGTGAGCCCAATGGTAGTGAGATAATGTGATGCAACACTAGAGGTGCCACGTGGAGCTTTTCACTGGTCAACTAGTCATGTCTTGAGCAAATACAGAGTTGTACGGTGAGCCCGTGACTGTATAATAACCACAAAATGTAAATGGTGACCATAATGAGTGGATTTTGAAGTCCAATGTATGTATCGTGCTTTCACTTCAAATACAATGATCGTCACTGTATATATCGCGAGAGAAGGATGAAACAAGCGTGAATGTGCTAGGGGCTTACTTTTAGAGGACCTGGAGATAGTTTGTGTGTGTACGTGAAAGGGGCGTAGAGGGGGGTATGCGATGGAGAGAGAGATGATCTTCGTTTCTCTTTATTATGACTAACTTTATATATAGTATAAAAATACATAAATTCATAGTGCAGAATAAATATCATTGTGGGCACCATGCAATGCAAATTAGCGTTCATACTCCTCCATATAACTTTGTAATGTTGTATATATGTAGAAATTCTAAAATAATTTTTCGGCCACACTTTATTCAAAAGGAATGTTGTATGCGAAATAAACATGAAGAGAGAGCTTTTTAGATCAATGGGGTACGTGATGTAACATGTGTGAATGTGTAGTTCATGCATTTGGCAGGGCCTAGAGAAGTATGTGTGTGTATTACGTATTCGAGAGAGGCATGGATAGAAGGGCCGGCGGGGGAGTGGGAGAGATAGCACGAGAAATTAGAGTGGTCTAGAGAGAGAGACGAATATGACGTCACGACGAGAGATTCCCTTGAGTGTGTATATGCAAGGGGGAGTGGATAGAGGCACCAGGAGAATATGTTTTTGTGTGTGGTGTCTTTGTTGGTATGTGTGGGTGTGAGAAGATAACGAGACGTGGGGGCAGAGGGTGGGTCACCACGTGAGGTCCGGTGGGTCGAGGTGAGGCCCTTTGTCCGGTTCCATCCTGCGCCACATTGGTCGGCCCGTGACACATTTAGGGAGACCCATGGGTGACTAGTCGTACAAGACAAAGATATCATAATTGTGAAGGACTCTGTGTCAACTGACAAAGCTGGCTAGGATTTGTAACCCTAGGTTCTCGGACTAAGGTAGCCCCTTTATCTCTGATATTACTATTCATCCAACCTAACTTTAAGGGGCATCCTACATAATGCTCTGCTAGAATCATACTCGTCGATTAGGAAGAGAGGTGTGAGACAATGCGTGAGAGACAGGCCTAAAGATAATGTGTGTACAAGAGACACATAGGCAGGTCTATGTATATAGAAAGGGTCGATGGGGATTGTGCGTGTGTATGCTTGCGAGAGGAAGAGTGTTTGTGATAAAGGTTAGTGGAAACAGTCGTAAATGGTTACGAGAGGGGGGGGGGGGTTATATCGAGAGCATGTGTGCGAGAAAGACACCTCGGAAGAGAGTGTGTGAGCATGTGTGAGAGAGCACCGATGGAGAGTGAAACTACACGTAAACGACTATTGTACACATTGATTAAAGATATAAATTGTATCCAAATATTAGGATGGGATCACGATATTTGCAATTCGCGTAAGGAGCGGTCACTGATCCATTAGACATCTAGATTCTATCGAATTTGAGCATGTCTATGTTAATATTCGACACAATTGATCCACATAGTTAGTATTTTGAACTCCAGACAATGCATCGCTTTAGCAATCGAATATAAACGTGAGTATAGTTCATGTTGTGTGTGTAAAGCACATTATACATACGAAAGTTACACAATGAACATTAGAAATAGCTACCTATGAACTAGCATACATTTGAATTAAACTTAAGGTGGTTTAAAAAAATCGAATTCAACATGAAGTCCATTCAATTATTTGAATTTGATATCATGGCATTTGTAAATCATACCTAAATTATGGGGGCACCAATCTTTGCTCTGATTTTGTACATAATAGCATATGTAGTCGTGTACAAAATAGATTCAAATTTAGCTCCTCCATTCCAAAATAATCGTAGTTATAGGATTTTCATGTGTCAAAATTTCAAAAAGAAGCGGATAATTTAATGAGGTTTTCAAACATACAAGGCCAAATTTAACATTGTCTATTTAGGTCAATCCTCAAAGTTCAGGAGTACTATAAACGTGAATGCTTGTGTTTCAAAAGTTCGAACGAAGCGCCAAAAGAGCCTCTACTCGCCCGAAACCGCGTGAGACCAATGTTTGGTACTACAAGGAAATTACTTTTCTAATAACTCCGACCCGTGAAACCTACCGGCCCGACGTCCAAAGGTCTAAACCTGGGTTGGTTTGTAGCTTCATCTAGATGCCACGCAACCGCCTCCGAAAAACATTCATACACAATGGCCGCCTAAGAACACATGCGCGCGGCCGAAATCTCTCCCGCCCACTATTGGGGACACCTGGGATTACCATCCTACCCCTGGCCTGTAGTAGGTCCAAAATTTAAGAGGGGGCAAAGTTTGTTCTTTCCCCAAATTTCTAACAAGCGTGTCCCATCTTCTGTTCAAAAAAAACAAAAACAAGCGCGTCCCAGACTGAAACATGGTTCTCCTCCCTCCCCCCCTCCCACCCGTTCGATTCCCCGTTCATACTCCGTGGGCGCAAAATATAACCTCTCCACCATCCGCAAAACCCCGGCGTCCTCCGTCCGCCACCGCATCCTGCTACCTCTTTTAGCACTGTGTTGGTTTTCCCCGAAGAGGAAGGGATGATGCAGCAAAGTAGCGTAAGGATTTTCCTCAGTTTTTGAGAACCAAGGTATCAATCCAGTAGGAGGCTACGCGCGAGTCCCTTGTACCTACACAAAACAAATAAATCCTCGCAACCAACGCAAATAGGGGTTGTCAATCCCTATAGGGCTACTTACGAGAGTGAGATCTGATAGATATGATAAGATAATATTTTTGGTATTTTTATGATAAAGATGCAAAGTAATAATAAAGGCAAAGTAAATAGCAAAGTAAATAACTAAGTAGTAGGAGATTTATATGATAAAGATAGACCCGGGGGCCATAGGTTTCACTAGTGGCTTCTCTCGAGAGCATAAGTATTCTATGGTGGGTGAACAAATTACTGTTGAGTAATTGACAGAATTGAGCATAGTTATGAGAATATCTAGGTATGATCATGTATATAGGGATCACGTCCGTGACAAGTAGACCGACTCCTGCCTGCATCTACTACTATTACTCCACTCATCGACCGCTATCCAGCATGCATCTAGGAACGCCTTAAGCAAGATGACATGATGTAGAGGGATAGACTCATGCAATATGAAGAAAACCCCATCTTGTTATCCTCGATGGCAACAATACAATACGTTCCTTGCTGCCCCTACAGTCACTGGGAAAGGACACCACAAGATTGAACCCAAAGCTAAGCACTTCTCCCATTGCAAGAAAGATCAATCTAGTAGGCCAAACCAAACTGATAATTCGAAGAGACTTGCAAAGATAACCAATCATACATAAAAGAATCCAGAGAAGATTCAAATATTATTCAAAGATAGACTCGATCATAAACCCACAATTCATCGGTCTCAACAAACACACCGCAAAAAGAAGATTACATCAAATAGTTCTCCACAAGAGAGGGGGAGAACATTGTATTGAGATCCAAAAAGAGAGAAGAATCCATCTAGCTACTAACTATGGACCCGTAGGTATGAGGTAAACTACTCACACTTCATCGGAGGGGCTATGGTGTTGATGTAGAAGCCCTCCGTGATCGATGCCCCCTCCCGCGAAGCTCCGGAACAAGCCCCAAGATGGGATCTCATGGATACAGAAAGTTACGGCGGTGAAATTAGGGTTTTGGCTCTGTATCTGATCATTTGGGGGTACGTAGGTATATACAGGAGGAAGGAGTACGTCGGTGGAGCAACATGGGCCCACGAGGGTGGAGGGCGCGCCTGGGGGGGGGGGGGGGGGTAGGCGCGCCCCTACCTCGTGGCCTCCTCTTTTCTTTTTTGACGTAGGGTCCAAGTCTCCCGGGTCTTGTTCGTTGAGAAAATCACGTTCCCGAAGGTTTCATTCCGTTTGGACTCCGTTTGATATTCCTTTTCTTCGGAACCCTAAAACAGGCAAAAAACAGCAATTCTGGGCTTGGCCTCCGGTTAATAGGTTAGTCCCAAAAATAATATAAAAGTGGATAATAAAGCCCAATAATGTCCAAAACAGTAGATAATATAGCATGGAGCAATCAAAAATTATAGATACGTTGGAGACGTATCAAGCATCCCCAAGCTTAATTCCTGCTCGTCCTCGGGTAGGTAAATGATAAAAATAGAATTTTTGATGCGGAGTGCTACTTGGCATAATTTTAATGTAATTCTTCTTAATTGTGATATGAATATTCAGATCTGAAAGATTGAAGACAAAAGTTCATATTGACATAAAAATGATAATACTTCAAGCATACTAACTAAGCAATTATGTCTTCTCAAAATAACATGGCCAAAGAAAGTTCATCCCTACAAAATCATATGGTTTAGTCATGTTTCATTTTCGTCACACAAGAATGCTATCATCATGCACAACCCCGATGACAAGCCAAGCAATTGTTTCATACTTTAGTAATCTCAAACCTATAAACTTTGACGCAATATATGAGCGCGAGCCATGGACATAGCACTATAGGTGGAATAGAATATAATGAGGGGTGTTATGTGGAGAAGACAAAAAAGGAGAAAGTCTCACATCAACGAGGCTAATCAATGGGCTATGGAGATGCCCACCGATTGATGTTAATGCAAGGAGTAGGGATTGCCATGCAACGGATGCACTAGAGCTATAAATGTATGAAAGCTCAACAAAAGAAACTAGTGGGTGTGCATCCAACTTGCTTGCTCACGAAGACCTAGGGCACTTGAGGAGGCCCATTGTTGGAATATACAAGCCAAGTTCTATAATGAAAAATTCCCACTAGTATATGTAAGTGATAACATGAGAGACTCTCTACTATGAAGATCATGGTGCTACTTTAAAGCACAAGTGTGGCAGAGGATAGTAACATTATACCTTCTCTCTTTTTCTCTCATTTTTTCCTTTTTTTTCTTTGGGCCTTTTTTATGGCCTTTCTCTTTTTTTTTCCTTCTCCTTTTTATGGCCTTTCTCTTTTTTTTATTCCTCACTTGGGACAATGCTCTAGAAAATGATGATCATCACGCTTCTATTTATTTACAACTCAATGATTACAACTCGATACTAGAACAAAGATGACTCTATATGAATGCCTCCGGTGTTGTACCGAGATATGCAATGAACCAAGAGTGACATGTATGAAAGAATTATGAACGGTTGCTTTGCCACAAATACTATGTCAACTACATGATCATGCTAAGCAATATGACAATGATGAATGTGTCATGATGAATGGAATAATGGAAAGTTGCATGGCAATATATCTCGGAATGGCTATGGAAATGCCATAATAGGTAGGTATGGTGGCTGTTTTGAGGAAGATATAAGGAGGTTTATGTGTGAAAGAGCGTATCATATCACGGGGTTTGGATGCGCCGGCGAAGTTTGCGCCAACTCTCAATGTGAGAAAGGGCAATGCATGGTACCGAAGAGGCTAGCAAGGATGGAAGGGTGAGAGTGCGTATAATCCATGGACTCAACATTAGTCATAAAGAACTCACATACTGTTGACACACGGACACGCCACGTGTACCCTCGACGCCGGGGGTGATGCACCGCAGCTCACGTCGAAGGAGACCCGACCGACAGCGCGATACGCAAGACAGTCGATGGGCGCTTTTGCAGACCAAAAAACCCCACACCCCCGGGAGGGACCCCGTCAGGGAGTGCGGCGGCTATGGGCTGCCCTAGGTCGATTCGCTTGCCCCTAGAGCCTCGAGATTCGCAGCCCTCAAACACGAATAACAGCAAAGAATGAGAGAGAAAAATAGTGGAGAGATAAACCGTAGATGAAAAAGTAGTATATTGATTTGTTCGATTGTGTGTTGTTTCAATCGGCCGTCACCCCCAACATATATAAGAGGTGGCTGGACTTCCCGTACAAGCAAAGGATTTATCTAGGCTTTCCTTACAAGAAAATTACATCAATTCACGTCCAAAACCCTAGTCAAATTCGGACTGGTTTTATCCGAACTTTCCAAAACTGTTCGGTTTAAACTGACTGCACCTTGCGGGTCCTTTTTGTGGTGGTAAACGATCTCGGATGAAAACAAGCCCAAAAGTAATCTTGACCGTTTCGACGAGACGAACAACTTTCATGTTGAAGGTTTTTTCTATCAGAGATCATCTTGAGGGTCAGATCGGTCTCGCAACACAGGCTATCTCCTCGCACTACCCGTCAGACATGTGTCTGGTGGGGCGCGCCACATCTCGCCTCGTGACAGGGCTGCACTCCGATTGCTCTAACTTTTTCATACAAACTCGGATTTGAACGATTTTTATATCAAAATCGATCATTTCGACGAGACGAATACAACCCCTGTATATCATTTTTTCATTTGAGGTCGTATTGGGGGCTTAATCGGCTAAACTGTACTTTGAATAGAAGATCTTGGTACTTCGAGCATAGTTTCGGCCTTCGAGATGAAATCGGACGGCAATGACCCAAATTTCAAAGATGTTCATATCAATAATATGGAATTATTTCATGTAGATCACTTCTCCATTTGAGTCCATCTAGATAATCATTTCAGCCCATCTTCAGCTTCTGGTCGGATTGACTACCACAACCTCCACTCCGGCAGGCCTTCCACCTGGGTAAGCTTTCCGCACCGACAAGGTTTCACCCCGGCAAGGTTTTTACACCGGAAAGGGTTCTCCCTAGCTCGGGAAGGTTTCTACCCCGGCAAGAGTTCCTCCTCGGCAAGGTTTCTACCCCGGCAACAGTTCCTCTTCGGCAAGGTTTCTCCCTCGGCAAGATTTCACACCGGCAAGCTTCTTCGCCGACAAGCTTTCCACGCCGGCAAGCTTTCCACACCGGTAAGCCCTCACATCGGCAAGGTTTTACCCCGGCAGGGTTTCATTCAGCCGGCAAAGGCTGAATACTTTCTCACTGAGGGCCGGCCCGCGAAGTGTTGCCTCTAACTTTTGCATACGAACCCTGATTCGTGACCATGCCAAAATCTGGTTTCAACACATGCCCCCCTATTTTTCGGCAAGGCTTGTGTGCCGAAAAATAACTTGTATTGTGTTTGTTCTAAGGACGATGTGAGCACTCCATCGGCCATTTATTTTCCTCAGGACGATAATCAAGTATCAGCCATATTTGTGCTAAGGGCGATAATCATATATCGGCCATTGCCCACTCAGGCTTCTTGCCACACACTTGGGTGGTATTTCTTCAAGTACTTGCCATTGAGAGCTCGAGGTAACAGTGCCCCTTGTACGGATTCCACCAAATAAGAGTTTCCGGGAACTATTCTTGCAATGCTAAAAGGACCTTCCCAACTTGGAGACCACTTCCCGAATTTTCTGTCTCTTGAACCAATCGGGAGAATTACTTTCCAGACGAGATTGCCAACTTGAAAATTCTTCAACTTAACCTTCTTATTGTATGCCCTTGCTACCCTCAACTTATCCCTCTCTATGGCCCTCAAAGCAGCCAAACGTTTATCGGCAACCTCATCAATATTGTCCATCATCAAGTTATAAAAGTCCACTGACGATAAATCATTTTGTTTGGCTATTCTCAAAGCATTCAAATTCACTTCCACCGGTAAAACAACCTCTTGACCGTATACTAGCTCATATGGAGTCACCTTCGTAGCACCATGCCTTGAGATCCTATGTGCCCACAAAGCTTCAGACAACAACTCATGCCATCTCCTTGGATTATCCTCAATCTTCTTCTTGATGAGCTTAATTAAAATTTTATTGCTAGACTCAGCTTGTCCATTGGCTTGGGCATAATATGGAGAGGAATTGAGCAATTTTATGTTATAAGATCCGACAAATTCTATAACTTGGTGTGACATGAAAGAGGAGCCGTGATCTATAGTCAATGTTTGAGGAATGCCGAATCTATGAATAATGTGCTCGGTTATGAATTTAATCACCTCCGTATGTGTCATGTTCTTGAGAGGTACTGCTTCAGACCATTTAGTGAAATAATCGGTTGCCACCAATACGAACCGATGCCACTTTGAGGAAGACGGATGAATTTGTCCAATAAAGTCTAAACCCCATCCTCTGAAAGGCCACGCCTTGATAATGGGATGTAACATAGCAGCAGGAGCCAACTGAATATCACCAAATTTTTGACAAGCTTCACACCCTTTGTAATATCTGAAGCAATCATTAATCATAGTCGGCCAATAAAATCCAGCACGTCGTAGCAACCATTTCATCTTGGGAGCCGATTGATGAGTGCCACAAATACCTTCATGGACCTCCCCCATAGCAACTCTCGCTTGGTCCTCGTCCAAGCACTTTAGAAGAACATCATCAACTGTTCGGCGATAGAGATCATCATCTCTCATTGTATACTTGAAAGCCATCCGCCGAACAGCCCTGTCCACCCTTCTACTAGGATCACACAAATAATCAAAAATGGGTTTCCTCCAGTCTTGACTTTCTCCTGCATTGAACATTTCATTAGTGGCCGAAACGGTGGGCTCTGGTTCGGCCTCCCCTACGTCGGCAAGACTAGACATCGGCTTTTCAGAAATATGAAACACGCCATGATCAACATGGTAGTCGGATGCCTGTTGTGCCAACTCATTTGCTTTCCAATTGTCATGTCTAGATATATGAGCAATGCTAAAACAATCCAAAGTAGAAATTACATCTAGACATTTATTAAGATAAACATTAAGTGATTCGTCCAAACACTGAAAGACTTTGGATATTTGCCGCACCACTAGTAACGAATCACCATAAGCCTCAATATGTGTAACACCTATAGCAAGCAACATCTCTAAACCGAATAACAATGCTTCATATTCGGCTTGATTATTTGTGGAAAAATATTCTAAGCGGCATGAGGCTTCAAAAACAACACCATGAGGAGATATGTACACAATACCAACACCTTGGCCATTGCTACAAACTGAAGCATCAAAATATAATCTCCACGGTACTAATGAGACAAGGTTTATATCAATGTGATACTTGTCATCAATCCGATGTACAACAATAAATTTAGCAACGATTTGGCCTTTCATGGATTTTAGAGATTCATAAGCCAAATCATATTCAATCAAAGCATAAGCCCACTTGCCAATTCTACCACTAAGAATTGGCCTATGCAACATGTATTTAATGACATCGGTTTGACAAGCTACTATACAAGCACTCGGCACTAAATAATGTGTCAATTTTGTGCAAGCATAATATAAGCATAGACATAATTTTTCAATAAATGTATACCTTGTCTCGGCATCCAACAAGTGCCTGCTCAAATATGTAATAGCATGCTCTTTTCCCTCGATTTCTTGAGTCAAAACAGCACCAATAACTTCTTCTTCTGCTGCAATGTAAAGCCTGAAGGGTTCCGTATGCTTGGGTGCTTTCATCACCGGAGGAGTGCCCAAATAATTCTTGATCATATCAAATGCTTCTTGCTGTTTTGCCCCCCAAGTGAAATCGGCATCATTCTTTAACCGAAGGATAGGAGTAAACGCATCAACCTTCCCTGACAAATTAGCTATGAACCTCCTCAAGTAATTGACCTTGCTAAGGAACTTTTGCATATCTCTCTTGCATCTTCGAGCTTCCACTTTCTGTATGGACTCTATCTTTTTGGGATCAATCTCTATGCCATCTTCATGGATAATGAAACCCAAAAACTTGCCAGCCGACACACCGAATGCACACTTCAAAGGATTCATCTTTAGTCCATACTTTTTCATTCTTTCAAAAGCTAAACGCAAATCGGCCAAGTGGGATTCAAAAACATCCGATTTGACAACAATATCATCAATATAAACTTCAAGTATGACACCGAGTAAATCATGAAAAATCAAATTCATAGCCCTTTGATATGTGGCGCCAGCATTTTTTAATCTGAATGTCATCACTGTCCATTCGAATAAACCAAGGAAACCAGGGCATCGGAAAGTTGTTTTGGACATGTCCTCTTCGGCCATAAAAATTTGATTATACCCGGCATTACCATCAAGAAAGCTAATAACTTTATGTCCAGAAGAATCATTAATAAGCATATCGGCTATTGGCATGGGATACTCATCTTTGGGTGTAGCCCTATTCAAATCTATGAAGTCAATGCATACTCTCAACTTGCCGGATCCTTTCTTTTCCACTGGGACAATGTTAGAAATCCACTCGGCATACCTGCAAGGTCTAATAAAATTAGCTTTAAGCAAACGACCAATCTCTTCCTTGATCCGGTCATATGTTTTTGGATTAAACTTTCTGGCCGATTGTTTATATGGTCTAAAACCAGCCTTTATAGGTAACCGATGCTCTGCTAGCTCTCGGCTTAAACCTGGCATCTCATGATATTCCCACGCAAAGCAACAGACATATTCCTTAAATAGCTTGATCAACTTAGCTTTATGATCGGCTCTGAAATTTGCGTTTACAAATGTCGGCCTAGGAGTTGACCCATCTCCTATATCCATCTCTTCTAATGGATCGGTCGATGTAAAACCTTTTCCTAATTTATCCATATTATCTAACTCTTCTATGGACTCATACATATCGTTCTCATTGGACCGATATTCTACAAGTCGCTTTTGTAACCACTCAGAGTTAGGATCCATTTAAACATATCATACCTTGGAGCCGATTGCATTCAGACGGCTTTAAAGAGACGGGCACGAAACCATTCTTGGTTGTGCTGAGAAAATCAAACTCTGACAAGTCACGTCCCGTCAAGCAAGTAGCATTTGGGTGTTGCCAATCCACTGATGCCTCGGCCAAAGCAACACAGGCCGATTTATCCGCATGAATGACTTCCACTTCATCATCAACCCACTGGATCAAAAACTGGTACATAGTGGACGGCACGCACTGGTTCGCATGAACCCAATCACAGCCTAGTATGACATTGTAGTTACCTTGCACCTCAGCGACAAAGAATGCGGTAGCCAAAGTTTTACTTCCCACCATGAGCTCCACATACATCACACCTTTGGCTTCAGTTTTCTCTTTGCCTTCAAATCCATTGAGCACCATGTTGGCCTTTATCAACTCTTCATCATGCAGCCCCAATTTTTTGAAGACTGAATACGACATAAGATTCACCACATCACCACCATCAACAAGCATCCGAGTGAGCGGTGATCCATTGATATGACCTCTGAGATACAACGGTTTCAGATGCGTTACTGGGTCTTTTGGCTTCTCGAATATTGCATTATTAGGGCCAAAATCCAGCTGGGCCACGTCCCCTTCCTCATCTATAGCTCGACACTCAGCAGGTAAGTAATACACCATATTGATATCCATACCTTCATGAACTGGCGTAGAGTCATAGTCCAACATATCATCCTCTTCTTCAAGTGCATCCACCGATTCTGAAATTTGTCCAAGTGAAGGAGAAGTAAGAAGTGTCGCAGACGATGTAATAGCTGTTGCATCATCCTCCTTTGGTGGCGCAGCTGCTGCTGTGATAGGTGTAGAAGCGACTGCAACTTGTATTTCTTTAGGCCTCCACACTTGTTTTGTAGGCACCATGGGCCGAGTACCATTGAACAACTTACCCCTCTGCTTCTCGCCTTTTTGTTTTGTCATCTCTTGACTCCTTAACCTCTGTAATTTCATCTTTTGTGTTTTTGTCAGCCCTAGAGGACACCACTTTGGCTGAGTGTATTTAGGATCTCTCATCTTTACTTGGCTGATGCTTCCTTCAAGGTCATTAGCCGAGTACTTTGGCGCGATAGCAAGTACCGACTCAGCCGGATCGTTATGCATAATCGGCTGTTGTATGGCGAATGTTTCGGAGCCCAAGATGAGTGAGTCCATATCAGTTTTTTCCTTGCCTTTGCTTGACTCGACCATTGCAGCACTTGGCGATTTAACACGCCATTCTTGCTTGCCGACCCTTTTTTGATTATCTTGCACTGGCCGATTGACACCATTGTTCAAACGGCCTCGTGTGGGATAAGAAAGTCTCTCGTGAACGGGCCTCCTTTGTTCTTCCCAACCTGGATGAAAAGCATAAGGGGCCATTGGGGGCTGCCTCCATCCTCCATTGAAATCCCCCACGTAGTATGGCACATAGGGGGGTGGCGCCATCCATGGTCCTGGTGCCCACGACCCATATGGCCTTGCATGATGCTGAAATTTTTCCCGAGGAGGTGACCTTGAGCGCTTCCAATTTGATGACCGGTTAGAGCTAGAACTGGCCGCATGATTGGCATACTTGGATAACAACATATCAAAAGTTGGCTTGATTTTCTTGCGCTGCACTTTTGCCTCATTCCTCTTCCACTTGCCAACTTCTGGACTTTTGGGCTTGACAAATTTAACACGAGTATTTTCTGGCGCTTGCGGTTGCCCCCCGAGTGTAGGATTCTTGATGGTGATTTTGATTGTCTCCTTGCCACAGGGTTGCTTGCCAAGCACAACCTGTCTCCCCAAGACCTTGTCGCCCTCCTTGTCTTTCCTGGGCTCACCAACAATGACATTAGCTTTATTAGCAGATTCAGCCTTCGGCCGAATGAGCAGCTTCTTTCCCTCCAAATCCATGGTATTCATTGGAAAAGGCTGTTTATCAACTTGCATCTCAGAAAAGTTCAATCGTCCGTCATTAATGGCTGATTGTATCTGCCGTTGAAAAACATTGCAATCGTTAGTAGCATGAGAAAAACAATTATGATATTTGCAATAAGCGCGCCGTTTCAGCTCTTCAAACGGCGGTAAAGTATGAGATATTCTAATAATCTTAGCCTGTAGCAAAGCATCAAATATTTTATCACACTTAGCAATGTTAAAAGTAAACTTCATCTCTTCATCACGATTCTTATGAATCGGTTTCAGATCATTGCAAGTAAAGGGTTTGGCCTTAGATGGCCAAACAAATTCAGTAGAAAAAACATCACCCTCATCGTCCGAGTGATCACTATCATATTCCACCATATTCATCTTTGGACGATCGGCTTGTATCTTTGCACTTCTCAGAGGTCTTTGCTTCGGCTTTCCTGAGCCAAAGCCCTTTGTAAGACTTGGTTGATATTTAAGAACTCATAGCCTTCTAGATTTTCTCTAATGGGAGTTCTCAAGCCACTCAGTACTAGATCCGCCAAGTCCCTCTCGATTATCACCAAACTAAAACACCGGTTTTTTGTTTCTCTGAATCTCTTGAAATAATCGGAGACCGATTCATCATGCTTCTGTTTAACCGATGTTAGATGTGACAACTTGAGTTCATTGTCTCCGCTATAAAAGTGGTCATGAAACTTCTGCTCTAGCTGCGACCAAACCCGAATGGAACCATGGGGTAAAGAAGAAAACCATGAAAATGCGGTACCAGTTAATGATAAAGGAAATAAACGCACTTTCAATTCATTCAATGAGCCTGCCTCACCTAATTGTGCTAAATATTGACTAACATGCTCCAATGTGGTTTTTGTGCCTTCTCCATTAAACTTAACAAAATCTGGAATTTTATATCCTGGAGGGCACTGGATGGCATCAAAGTACTCGGGGTACGGCTTTTGGTAAATCCGATTCCGAGGTAACTCAACTCCAAAATTCTCTCGAAGCATCTTAGCCATCTCCTCTCTAAGATTAGTTCGACCATCATCCATAGTGGACGATGAAGCTTGTGGCAGTGGCATATGAGGAGTAGGGTTACTAGCTGTAGGTAAGAATTGTGGCATGTATGTTGACCCATAATTTGGTAGTGGCTGAGTGGTTGTAGCTGTAGGTAGGGTTTGGTTCGGCGTTGCCACCGAACCTGGCATGCTCATAATAGGGTTGATGGGTGCAGTCTCAATCTGATTTGTTTGGGTAGGATAATAAGCCATCGGCACGGGAGGCGCCGATGCAATAGGTAAAGCCAGATTAGGGTTTTGCACACTAGCAGCTACACCATCATTACCACTAGACGATTAAGATGTATTCTTCTGAGCATTAGCATTTTCTATGAAAGTTTGGTAGACGAGATTGTTACCATCAGCAATACGACTTTCAATCTCAGCCCACTGGTTAGGAGAAAAGGCAGTACTTACAGAGGGTTTAACCTGCTCGGCTTGAAGAGGGCGGAACCTGATTTCTTCAATCAGAGTGATGTTGCCTTGGCGATCCTTCTTGAACTTTGCAAGGAACTCCCGCAAGTCCTTCTCCTCGCGCGCCTTCTTGTACTCCTCATAAACTTGGCGATGATCGTCTGATATCTCATCAAGACTGGGCTTAATGATGTTATCGGCGTCTACCTCAGATGGCTTGGGAATATCAGACACGGTGGATGATGACGATTGATCTTCGTTCCCCAGCGGAATCGCCAAAAAGTGTGTTGACACACGAACGCGTCATGTGTACCCTCGACGCCGGGGGTGATGCACCGCAGCTCACGTCGAAGGAGACCCGACCGACAGCGCGATACGCAAGACAATTGATGGGCGCTTTTGCAGACCTGAAAACCCCACACCCCCGGGAGGGACCCCGTCAGGGAGTGCGGCGGCTATGGGCTGCCATAGGTCGATTCGCTCGCCCCTAGAGCCTCAGGATTCTCAGCTCTCAAACACGAAGAACAGCGAAGAACGAGAGAGAAAAACGGTGGAGAGATAAAACGTAGATGAAAAAGTAGTATATTGATTTGTTCGATTGTGTGTGGTTTCAATCGGCCGTCACCCCCAACATATATAAAAGGCGGCTGGACTTCCCGTACAAGCAAAGGAATTATCTAGGCTTTCCTTACAAGAAAATTACATCAATTCATGTCCAAAAGCCTAGTCAAATTCGGACTGGTTTTATCCGAACTTTCCAAAACTGTTCGGTTTAAACTGGCTGCACCTTGCGGGTCCTTTTTGCGGTGGTAAACGATCTCGGATGAAAACAAGCCCAAAAGAAATCTTGACCGTTTCGACGAGACGAACAACTTTCATGTTGAAGGTTTTTTTTATCAGAGATCATCTTGAGGGTCAGATCGGTCTCGCAACACAGGCTATCTCCTCGCGCTACCCGTCAGACATGTGTCTGGTGGGGCGCGCCACATCTCGCCTCGTGACAGGGCTGCACTCCGATTGCTCTAACTTTTGCATATGAACTCGGATTTGAACGATGTTTATATCAAAATCGATCGTTTCGACGAGACGAAGACAACCCGTGTAGGTCATTTTTTCATTTGAGGTCGTCTTGGGGGCTTAATCGGCTAAACTGTACTTTGAATATAAGATCTTGGTACTTCGAGCATAGTTTCGGCCTTCGAGACGAAATCGGACGGCGATGACCCAAATTTCAAAGATGTTCATATCAATAATACGGAATTCTTTCATGTAGATCACTTATCCATTGGAGTCCATCTACATAATCATTTGAGCCCATCTTTAGCTTCTGGTCGGATTGACTATCACAACCTCCACCCCGGCAGGCCTTCCACCCGGGTAAGCTTTCCGCACCGACAAGGTTTCACCCCGGCAAGGGTTCTCCCTAGCTCGGCAAGGTTTCTACCTCGACAAGAGTTCCTCCTCGGCAAGGTTTCTACCCCGGCAAGAGTTCCTCCTCGGCAAGGTTTCTACCCCGGCAAGAATTCCTCTTCGGCAAGGTTTCTCCCTCGGCAAGATTTCACACCGGCAAGCTTCTTCGCCGGCAAGCTTTCCACGCCGGCAAGCTTTCCACGCTGGTAATCCCTCACATCGGCAAGGTTTTACCCCGGCAAGGTTTCATTCAGCCGGCAAAGGCCGAATACTTTCTCACTCAGGGCTGGCCCACGAAGTGTTGCCTCTAACTTTTGCATACGAACCCTGATTCGTAACCATGCCAAAATCTGGTGTCAACACATACTTATTGCAAAAATCTACAAGTCATCAAAAACCTCGGTACTATGTGCATGCTCCTAGGGGGTTAGATTGGTAGGAAAAGACCATCGCTCGTCCCCGACCGCCACTCATAAGGAAGACAATCAAATAACACCTCATGTTTCAAATTTGTTGCATAACGTTTACCATACGTGCATGCTACGGGACTTGCAAACCTCAACACAAGTATCTCTCAATTTCACAACTACTCAACTAGCACGACTTTGATATTATTATCTCCATGTCTCATAACAATCATCAAGCATCAAACTTCTCTTAGTATTCAACACACTCATAAGAAAGTTTTATTATTAATCTTGCATACCAAGCATATTAGGATTTTAAGCAAATTACCATGCTATTAAGACTCTCAAAATAATCTAAGTGAAGCATGAGATATCAATAGTTTCTATAAAAAAATCCACCACCATGCTCTAAAAGATATAAGTGAAGCACTAGAGCGAAATTATATAACTCAAAAGATATAAGCGAAGCACATAGAGTATTCTAACAAATTCCAAATCATGTATGGGTCTCTCAAAAGGTGTGTACAGCAAGGATGATTGTGGTAAACTAATAAGCAAATACTCAAATCATACAAGACGCTCCAAGTAAAACACATATCATGTGGTAAATAAAAATATAGCTCCAAGTAAAGTTACCGATAGAAGTAGATGAAAGAGGGGATGCCTTCCGGGGAATCCCCAAGCTTTGGCTTTTAGGTGTCCTTAGATTATCTTAGGGGTGCCATGGGAATCCCCAAGCTTAGGCTCTTGCCACTCCTTGTTCCATAATCCATCAAATCTTTACCCAAAACTTGAAAACTTCACAACACAAAACTTAAAGTAGAAAATCTTGTGAGCTGCGTTAGCGAAAGAAAACAAAAGACCACTTCAAGGTACTGTAATGAACTCATTCTTTATTTATATGGGTGTTATACCTACTGTATTCCAACTTCTATATGGTTTATAAACTATTTTACTAGCCATAGATTCATCAAAATAAGCAAACAACACACGCAAAACAGAATCTGTCAAAAACAGAACACTGTAGTAATCTGTAGCTAGCGCAAGATCTGGAACCCCAAAAATTCTAAAATAAATTGATGGACGTGAGGAATTTATCTATTCATCATCTGAAATAATAATTAACTAAATAGCACTTTTCAAAAATAATTGCAGCAGTTCTCGTGAGCGCTAAAGTTTCTGTTTTTACAGCAAGTTCAACAAGACTTTCCCCAAGTCTTCCCAACGGTTCTACTTGGCACAAACACTAATTAAACACAAAAAACACAACCAAAACAGAGGCTAGATAATTTATTTATTAAATAACAGCAAGGATAAATATTGGGTTGTCTCCCAACAAGCGCTTTTCTTTAAGGCCTTATAGCTAGGCATAATATTTCAATGATGCTCACATGAAATACAAGAATTGAAGCACAAAGATAGCATCATAAAACACGTGACAAACACATCTAAGTCTAACATACTTCCTATGCATAGGCATCTTATAGGCAAACAAATTATCAAGGCAAGCAAAAACTAGCATATGCGAGGAAGCGGAAAGAAACAATGGCAATCTCAACATAACGAGAGGTAATTTAGTAACATGAAAAATTCTACCACCATATTTTCCTCTCTTGTAATAATTATATGTAGGATCATAAGCAAATTCAACAAAATAGCTATCACATAAAATATTTTCAACACGATCCACATGCATGCAAAGTTGACACTCTTCCAAAATAGTGGGATTAACATTAACTAAAGTCATGACCTCTCCAACCCACTTTCAATGTTATAGCAAACACTATTATCAATCTCATATTCATCATGGGGCTTAAATAAATTTTCAAGATCATAAGAAGAATCACCCCAATCATGATCATTGCAACAAATAGTAGTCATAGCGAAACTAGCATCCCCAAGCTTAGGGATTTGCATATCATTAACACAATTGACATTAAGAGAATTTATAATAACATCATTGCAATCATGCTTTTCATCGAAGGAACTATCAAGTATGGGTGCAATAGTAACGATCTCATGTTTAACATAAGGAACTATAGCAAATTCATCTTCATAAATATTGGCATCATGACCACAAGAATAGCAAGCATCATCTTCATCAAGGGATATTTCAACCAAATCATCGGAATCATCATTATCTATAGATTCATGCATATCATTATTTTCTCCCAAAGCAACGGTCATTCTTTCAATAAATTCTTAGGCATTGACATTATGAGCAAAGTTTTCATTGCAATATTTAAGTATGACGGAATTTTCAGATTTATTGAGAGTAAAATCATACTTTTCAATCAAAGAGGCAACTTCATGAGCACCCTTAAAAATGACAGATTCTTCAATTTGTTCGATATCATAATAACTATAAACACCCTTTGCATAAGAAGATAAGATTTCATTACCATTGAACTCACATAGGTAGGGAAGGTGTTCTTTAGGGTTCTTAGAGCAACAAGTAAAATCACAAATTTCATAAAGATTCCAAGCATAGCATAGCAAACTATTTATATGATACCATAAGAGCTTCCCTTTTTTAGACATACGATGACGCACAAAATGAGCATGCTCATCTAAAGATTTCCCATCAACTAGGCTAGTTGGGGTTTCAGCATGAGCGCATAAGGATCAAAGATGATCCAAGTAGAACACTTTAAGTGGATCCATATCAATAGGTTATTAGCAAGAAAATATGCAAGCAAATGGAAGGCACATGGTAACACAAGCAAACAAGCAACGGGCAAAAAGAGGCGAATAGAGAAAGAGAGGGAGGATATAGAGAGAGAGGGCGAATAAAACGGCAAGGGTGAATTGAGGGGAGAGGAAAACGAGAGGCAAATGGCAAATAATGTAATGCGGGAGATAAGGGTATGTGATGGGTACTTGGTATGTTGACTTTTGCGTAGACCTCCCCGGCAACGGCGCCAGAAATCCTTCTTGCTACCTCTTTTAGCACTGCGTTGGTTTTCCCCGAAGAGGAAGGGATGATGCAGCAAAGTAGCGTAAGTATTTCCCTCTGTTTTTCAGAACCAACATATCAATCCAGTAGGAGGTACGCGCGAGTCCCTCGTACCTGCACAAAACAAATAAATCCTCGCAACCAACGCAAAATAGGGGTTGTCAATCCCTATAGGGCCACTTACGAGAGTGAGATCTGATATATATGATAAGACAATATTTTTGGTATTTTTATGATAAAGATGCAAAGTAATAATAAAGGCAAAGTAAATAACTAAGTAGTAGGAAATTAATATGATAAAGATAGACCCGAGGGCCATAGGTTTCACTAGTGGCTTCTCTCGAGAGCATAAGTATTCTACGGTGGGTGAACAAATTATTGTGGAGGAATTGACAGAATTGAGCACAGTTATGAGAATATCTAGGTATGATCATGTATATAGGCATCACGTCCGAGACAAGTAGACCGACTCCTGCCTGCATCTACTACTATTACTCCACTCATCGACCGCTATCCAGCATGCATCTAGAGTATTAAGTTAAAAACATAGTAACATCTTAAGCAAGATGACATGATGTAGAGGGATAGACTCATGCAATATGAAGAAAACCCCATCTTTTTATCCTCGATGGCAACAGTACAATACGTGCCTTGCTGCCCTTACTGTCACCGGGAAAGGACACCGCAAGATTGAACCCAAAGCTAATCACTTCTCCTATTGCAAGAAAGATCAATCTAGTAGGCCAAACCAAACTAATAATTTGAAGATACTTGCAAAGATAACCAATCATACATAAAAGAATTCAGAGAAGATTCAAATATTATTCATAGATAGACTTGGTCATAAACCCACAATTCATCGGTCTCAACAAACACACCGCAAAAAGAAGATTACATCGAATAGATCTCCACAAGAGAGGGGGAGAACATTGTATTGAGATCCAAAAAGAGAGAAGAAGCCATCTAGGTACTAACTATGGACCCATAGGTCTGAAGTAAACTACTCACACTTCATAGGAGAGGCTATGGTGTTGATGTAGAAGCCCTCCGTGAACGATGCCCCCTCCGGCGGAGCTCCGGAACAGGCCCCAAGATGGGATCTCGTGGATACAGAAATTTACGGCGGTGGAATTAGGGTTTTGGCTCCTCATCTGATCGTTTGGGGGTACGTGGGTTTATATAGGAGGAAAAAGTACGTCGGTGGAGCAACAGGGGGCCCACGAGGGTGGAGGGCGCGCCTGGGGGAGGGGGGGTAGGCGCGCCCCCCTACCTCGTGGCCTCCTGTTAGTTGGCTTGACATAGGGTCCAAGTATCCTGAGTTTGTATTCGGTGAGAAAATCACGTTCCCGAAGATTTCATTCCGTTTGGACTCCATTTGATATTCCTTTTCTTCGAAACCCTAAAACAGGCAAAAAACAGCAATTCTAGGCTGGGCCTCCGATTAATAGCTTAGTCCCAAAAATAATATAAAAGTGGGTAATAAAGCCCAATAATGTCCAAAACAGTAGATAATACAGCATGGAGCAATAAAAAATTATAGATACGTTGGAGACGTATCACATCCCACCCATCAACCGTCGCCCTCCTCCATCACGCCGGAGCCGATACCCCGATGTCATTGTCCAGCGCAACCTCAACCACAACGCCCTCCACGCCTAGTAGTTGAAGCCAAGGCCAACCCGTCCATACCTGAGCCAGTTCAACCACGCCGTCCCGCGCCTCACCGCTGCCGCTCCAACTTCGCCACCCTCCACCGCACCGGAGATGTTCCTGCTACGCTGTCCTTCACCGCCTCGGATCTGCTTCCCCTCCGCTGATATACGGCCACGGCAACACAGTCAATAATTTGGCCATGAGTTTGTCCAAGGATCCGCGGTTCTCCAAAACATCGGTTCCGCCGGGAGAAAAAAGAAGATCGCCGCGACATATGGAGGAGACCACACTAGCAACCGATAAGGGTACTCCTCTCCCCTTATTTGTGCAAATCTTACGTGTCTGCTTGCACGGTATTCATCCCACAGAAGACACTAGTTGACCGCCTCTTCTTGATAGTAGATGTTCCTAGTAACTCACGATGCACAATGTTTCTCCTCATATACTATTTCACCTTAGCTAGAGGTCTGTCTCCCCCCTGAATTTCAATTCCTGGTCAGTTGATTCCCAATTAACGGAAGCATTCCTCGGCGTAACAGGCGCTAGTCTGCCTATTACGCCAGGGAAGCAGCGCCTCGGTGTTTATCTTAGGGGCATGTGGGGCCTAGAGCTATTGGCACCCAATCTGGAGGTCGGCCAGGATTAAAGGGATGGCCTGGGGGCGCTGCCAAGCATGGCGGTGGTGTGAGGTCGAGGGGAGGGCGGGGCGGCGGAGGCAAGGGTCTGCACCGGTGGTCGTTGGCGGTTCGAGAAAGATCGTCAACAGTGACTGGTGGGAGGTAGACGAAGGCCATCTGCCCGTTCCTTATAGATCGGACGGTTCATTAAAAAATTGACTGGCCTATTTATTTTCAGTCGACTATTATCTTGATATGACCACATGTGGTGGTGTGCTGGAGGAGTACCTGCATTTCCTATGCTCATATATTACAAAATCATACGGAGTAGAATCTAATTTTGTTTGCCATGCAATGTTGTAGAGCTATCATATGTCTCCTGTCATTTATTTTTCAGCCACCTGCTATCTGCTACTTTTACAGTGCACTAGTTCTACACACACTTCACCCAGACTCTCACTATTGTGTTTTTATGCAAGGTTATTTCAGAGTCAGCCTCGAGAGAAGCAGAAAAGAGAAGAGAGAAGTTGCTCCAGCTTTCTACGTGGGTAAGCACTGCACATTACAACGCTATAAAGGGTGCAATCTCAGTAGATGGAGACGGTAAACGTATCTCTGGAGTTGATGACCTCGCTCGCAATGAACAACCATCCCAGGTGCTTGCTTTAACTTCACGGTGTCATATGTGGTTGCATGTTCCATATGGTGTCTAGCTTGTATTCGAAAGGCCGAAGTTGGTCTTTATTAAGATAAGGAAAGATATTTTTTACATTAACCACCACCCGTGAGCACCAGAAGACAAATAGCTAGTCAGGGCACTGGCCGAGCCAGTGACAAGCCCAACAAAGACAGGCATCACCTGGAAGCCAACTAAAAAGCTGCGATGGTGGCGTAGCATCCCACCAGGCTCTCAGGTCCTAGATGATCATGCTCACCACTCCAGCCGGATGTCTAGCTTGTATTGCTTCCAATTTGGTTAAATTGCATCTGCTTAGCTTACACATTATACCTTTGAATATGATATTCCTTTCTGTTTTTGGTACATACTAGTACATCTGTGTATTAACCATGTTCTTACATCAAACTAATGTTCTTGTGTATCCCTCATCAATCACTTATGCTGAGGTAGTCAAGCAAGTGTACTAATCCTCATTTAAAGAATGCAGCGTCAGCCTCCCGACATGATTCTCAAGAAACAGCAAGGCTAGATGAAGATGGTGAACATAGCTCTGTAGTTGATTACCGCATTTCCCCTACACTAGCATCGCAGGTGCTTGCTCTAACTTGGCAGCGTGATATGTGGTTGCATGTTGCATATGGTGTCTAGATTGTAATTCTTCCAATCTGGTTAAACTGCACGTGCTATTCTACTTAGCTTATACATTATACCTGTTAATGTGACATGCCTTCCTGTATATAGTACATAGTACATCTGTCTATTAAGCATTTCCTTACATAAAACTATTGTTTTTTTGTATCCCGCATCAATCAATATGACGAGTCACCTTTAGTATCTGCATTTCAATATTAGTTGCATCTTTCATATGATTTATAGCATGCGCTGCTTCTAATTTGTTGAAATTCCATTTATGATGGGACGCTTTTAACTTGGCAGAGTCATATTGGTTGTATCTTTCATGTGGTGTCTACCTTGCATTGCTTCTTATTTGTTGGAATGGTTTCCACTTAGTTTACACAAACAGTTGTGAACGTGCCATGCCATCCTGTTTTCTATACATATTCCATCCCGGTATCATGTGTTTGCCTTACATCAAAGTAGTGATTGTCAGTATCATGCATGAATGAGTTCTGAAGAGATAATTTTATTGCTTTTTCTTATCGGTTTTACTTGACAATTCAAAATCAATAAAGCGGAAGGAAGTTATCAAGGCAGTGGATAAAGGTGCTCCTTCCAAACAGAGGGCTTCTACAGTTTCTACTCCTCCATCCCCCAAGATGATTTCCAAGACAACACATGCATAGACACTCAACGTAGCTGTGTTTATGATGAGCACGTCTCCCCTAGTACACCATCACTGGTGCTCCCTCTAACTTGGCACTGTTATATGTGGTTGCATGTTATGTGTGATGTCTAGCTTGTATTGCTTCTAATTTTGTTGCATTCCATCTGCTTACTTTACACACTATACTTGAATAAGACATGTGTTCCTGTTTCTAGAACATACAATATCTGTCTATCACAACATGTTCTTACATCAAATTACTACTATTGTGTAACCTGCAACAATCACTTACCATAAGACACGTTTGACTTCAGAGTGTGATATAGGTTACATCTCGCATCCTTTTCTAGCTTGTACTACTAATTTGTTGAAATGGCACTTATGACGAGACAATTTTAACTTGGTATAGTGATATTCGTTGCATCTTTCATATGGTGTCTAGCTTTCATTGCTTCTAATTTGTTGAAATGGCACTAATGACAAGAGACCTATAACTTGGTAGTGTGATGTTGTTTGCATCTTCCATATGATTTATTTCTTGTACTGCTTCGCATTTGTTTAAATGCCATTTATGATGAGACACTGTTAACTTGGCAGAGCGATATTGGTAGCATCTTTCATATGGTATCTACCTTCCATTGCATTGCTTCTAATTTAGTGAAATGTCTTCTGCTTAGTTTACACATCATAGTTCTGGTTATCTCTTCCGTCCTGTTTTTCGTACATATTACATCCTCCTATCATGTGGTTGTCTAACATCAAAGTTCAGTTCGTCTGTATCACGCATCAATTTGTTCTGAAGAACTAAATTGTTATTCGTTTTTCTTGTCGGCTTGACTTAACATGGCACAGAGAAAGAGGAAGAAACACAGAATGGCAGGGATTGGGAACCGGAAGAATCCTGCAGATTCTGCGGGTACTGATGGTGCAATAGAATGTCAAAGTCCAGTGGAAAATTCTACAAACAGGGTATCCCATGCTACACGAGCTGCAGAAAAAGCCAAACAGAAACAAATAGCTACCACCAAACAAGCAGAGACAGCCCTAGTTCTTGCAACACCTTCCACAATACTACCAGCTACAGAGTTACGGGTGCGTCAACTAAGCTAGCAGCACGTTCCCAAGCTCCTTTGCCACCTGGGACTAATTCCCAAGCACTCTTGACACAAGACGAGTTGGCAAGATCAAATGAACCTTGTGAGCTTCAACAACAAGAAGGTAGTTGTTGGAGTCAAGTTACAGTTGCATGCTTCTTTATATGTAGTCTCATAGTTTGATGTACACTAACACTTCCTATGTTCGATGTTGGACTAGCACCTAGGCGCAAGAGGCAACAAACATTAGGGATAATGCTCGGTAGGTTAACGAAATCTAGAGGAGGAGGAATTGAGATCCATTTTGAGGCAGGTTTAAAAAGACCACGTGATGCTGCAGAGTCAGCCAAGTTAGTATCAAAGGCAGCGGTTGCCGTTAGGTGTCATGTATGTATCGTCCCAACATGGATTCGGTACGGGAATGACAAAGATGAAACCCAGTTCAACACCTTCCTCGACCATTTATCTATAAGTATGGTTATGTACGGAAACTAGTAATGTCGTCCTGCTCCGTCCCATACTTTCTAGGTTGCTGATAATGAGACTCCCATAATTTTCAACAGATGAGGTTCAAGTTGGATAGCCAAGATGATGCAACCAGACAAGCTTGCACCCATGTTTTCAAGTCTACGCTGCGACGGTATCGGTACAACTTGAGGAAAACTCACTTTGAAGGCAAGGCTAACAGTGAACTTTCCCAAACATCTCCAGTGGAAAATATATCGGATGAAGACTGGAGGGGCCTCGTTAAACACTGGTCTGATCCGAAGTATCAGGTACATTATATATATATATGATCAAATCACATGTTGAAGTCCTATTTACGCATGTGCCACACAAATCTATCTTCTTGTAGGTGAACTATTCAAAGAACAAGGCCAACCGTATGAAAGTGAAATTCCAACAGAAGATGGGATCTCATAGCTATATTGCACACTGCGAGGCTCTTGTAATTAGCTGTTGTTTCACTCTTTTCGTTGTACCATATTATCATATCTATATTGACTTGTTCCAAATGCAGAGGAAAGCCCGCAAGGACCAAAAAGTACCTGAACCAAATGTTGTGGAAATCTTCAAGGACAGCCACACCAGCAAGAAGAAGGGCATGACTACAACAGTCAAAGCCACTGTTGTAAGTCCTTAATCCTCATGCCTTTCAACTACTACTTACTCTGACTTGTGCCTTGAATTGCATGGTTTGTATCCAATGTCTATTACTCTTTTCAATTTTATACACAATTGTTTTAGCGTATCATTGCACCTTACAAGGTTTAAAAGAGAGGAGTGATATTCCTTTGATCTTGACCTGTAATCTAGTTCCGTGCTGGACTTGCCCACACAACGTTACAATTGCATGTTTGTCTGTCCTCAGTTGTTTTGTGATATGAATGATGTCATACTACGCTTACCGTATTATAAACTTTGTCTCTTTATCCTTAGCCCTCAATACAATGTGAAGAAATATACAATACATTAGCAATGGTACATGGTCATATGTTTGGAACCTGGTTTTATTATGTACTTTGCAATAAAATACAACTAATATTTTACATGGGTTCACCATAATAAGTTCTGTATATAGACCAAAGCTATTTTGTTTGGTTTTGCTGCCTCCTTAATATCTTCTGTTATGGTACTACCAATGTAAAACCTCATCTTTTCAGCGAGCTTTGGAAAAAATGGTGGAACTGCCACCTTCTGAAGGTGGCGAGGCAACTTTAACCGCAATGTCAGCTCTTGCTGTAGTGGGTCAGTACCTGTCCACTAACAGTGCCAAAAGCATGTTCCTACACAATACTGGGTTGGTTGTTAAGGCAATCTCGTCCAAACTGCCTCATGATCAAGATATGCAAGCTCAAAACAATGTTGTATCTGCGCTCCAGACACAAGTCCATTCCCTAACAAAGACCCTTTGTGAAACAAGGAGAGACATTTTTCGATGTTGTCAAGATATGCATGGTTTTGAAACCAGACTATCAAACATGTGTTGTGTTGTTCAGGAGACTACGAGAACTGAAGGCGAAGGTTATGGTGCTCCATCGGACAATACAACATGAAAACATAACAGTCAGGTCAAATGATGAGCTTCTGAACTTCTAGTGGTGCATTTATCTGGTAGACTGTTAACTTGTATGCCAACCTTCCTTTGGTTTTATAGTTGTAATTTGTTTTGATACAAAATTTGTTCTTAACATGCAGCCACCGACTGAAGAAAACAGCAAGCCATTTTTGTATAATGTAGGGTGTTCCCTATATTTACACTGGTGGCGAACTTTGATACCCAGTGGATGTAATATGTGTAATAGCCGTAATTGCCTAGCGTAAGTTGCTTGCTTATTTATTTCCTTATTGTCTTGTTTATTTGTTTTCTTGTAGTCAGTGCAGTTCTTTTTCCGTGGTTTGCTAGTGGCCGCAATAACCTATTTTTTTAAACTAGGCTACATTAACCATGGGCTACATATTTACTGTAGTTAACGTGGGCATCCTACAGGTCGTAGAAACAATGGGCCTTCTAAGGGCCGTAGAAACAATGGGCCTTCTATGGGGCGTAGAAACAATGGGCCTTATACGGGTCGTAGACACAACGGGCCTTCTATGGGTCGTGTCATCAATGGGCCTTCTACGGGTTGTATGATCGGTTGGCCAAACATGGGACAATAACAGACCACATTATGGCGGTAAATGGGCTAGAGTTGAAATCGTCCGTTCATGGGCCGACCATAACGAGCTGTCGTTAATCAGCCGTATTTGATGATGCTATGAAAATGGCCCAACGTATTAACGGGCCACAAACGGGCCGACTATAACCACGGGCTGAATTTGGCCCATGAGCAGAAAATGACAATAATTGGCCGAAAGTAAACGAATGCTGGAAATGAGTCCAAGAATAAATGGCCCCTGAGAAGGCCAAAAGATAACATGGGCTGGAAACGGCCCAACAGAATAATGGGACATTAATGGGTATAAAGTGATACACTGTTCATTACGGGCCAGTTTTACCACAAGCCGTTAATGGGCCGAGGGTTACTAAGGGCCTCATATGGGCCAAAAGACGTCATGGGCCATACATGGGCCGGAAGTTAAAACAGGATGGAATTATATTGCACGGCCCAAATGACGTTACTGGGCCTAATTTGGATAGGCCATAAACGGGCCCTAGGTTAGCGGGCTGTAAATGGGCTATATGCGGGCAGGCCGTTAACAGGCTTGCCGTGGGCCGGGCTGCCACCTTTTGACCAAGTCAAACAAGTCGGCCTTTTCATAGGAATGGGCCTCTCTTGGGTCATGCCACCTGTCAACGTATCATAGGCGCTTTGGGTCTAATGAGTGTATGACATCTGTCCCAACGGTGAGCCGACATGTGTTTCCTCCATCCAATGATGATTTTACATGTGGGAAACCCCATTGGACGGGGCTATTAACGGGTTATCGGATCCAAAACCGGACCCGATAGCTTAACAACATTCTGTTACGGTGGATGCCACGTGTCGGTCAACCTTGACGAAAGCACTTCTATGACGCGCGACTTATCGTCATGGAAGTGGACACTTCCGTGATGATAATTTTGGCAATTGAAAGTGCTAGTGATCGACTAGAGGGGGGTGAATAGGCGATTTTTATGAAAGTCTTCAAAACATGGAAGTTTTGAAGACAAACGATAGAAATAAACCTATTACCATGCAGCGGAAGGTAGACTACACTAGGCAAACCATAGTCAAGTATTCAATGAAGTGAAAGCACAATGACTAATAGCATCTAGGCAGTAAAGATCGGGTAGGAAGATATTGTGAAGCCAATCAGAACAAGCAGTCACTCAGTGAAGACAAAAGATAATGCAATCGTACAATGACTTCACAAGGACCAACAGTAAGTAAAGGGAAGGGAAGGATGAAACTAGTGACTCGTTGAAGACAATGATTTGTTGGACCAGTTCCAGTTGCTGTGACAACTGTACGTCTGGTTAGGGAGGCTGAGATTCAACTCAGAAGACCTCGTCTTCACCTTATTCCCCTTGAGCTAAGGACACCCAGTCCTCGCCCAATCACTCTGGTAAGTCTTCAAGGTAGACTTCCAAACCTTCACAGACTTCGTTCACCGGCGATCCACAATGACTCTTGGATGCTTAGAACGCGACGCCTAACCGGCTGGAGGATTCACAGTCCTCAAGTGTAATAAGTCTTCAGATCACACAGACAGGAAGACTTAAGTGATGCCTAACACTCTTTGGCTCTGGGTGTTTAGGGCTTTATCCTCGCAAGGAATTCTCTCTCAAAGGCTTCGAGGTGGGTTGCTCTCAAATGACAAAAGCCGTACTCTAACTCTGAGCAGCCAACCGTTTATGGTTGTAGGGGGTGGGCTATTTATAGCCACTGGGCAACCCGACCTGGTTTGTCCGAAATGACCCTTGGTCACTAAGGAACTGACACGTGTTCCAACAGTCAGATTTCAAACACACACGGCAACTTTACTTGGACTACAAGCAAAGCTGACTTATCCAACTCTGGACAAGATTTGCTCTCATAGTCTTCACTCGAATACATAGGATTTTGGTTAAGCTTCACTTCAGTCATTTTGACTGGTTCTCTTGGACCCCACTTAACAGTACGGTGGTTCCTATGAGTCAACAAATAAAAACACAGAATGACGAAACTGCTAAGTCTTCACGCTCCATTGTCTTCACGCGATGTCTTCTCTTATCATAGTATTCAATGTGAATGACTTCACATACCACCTCTGACTTCAATGTCTTCATACATTTTTAGGGGTCATCTCTGGTAGGAAAACCGAATCAATGAGGGACTTCTACCTGTGTTATCCTGCAATTCTCACAAACACATTAGTCCCTCAACTAGGTTTTGTTGGAAATATGCCCTAGAGGCAATAATAAAAGCATTATTATTATATTTCCTTGTTCATGGTAATTGTCTTTATTCATGCTATAATTGTGTTATCCGGAAATCGTAATACATGTGTGAATAACAGACACCAACATGTCCCTAGTGAGCCTCTAGTTGACTAGCTCGTTAATCAACAGATAGTCATGGTTTCCTGGCTATGGACATAAGATGTCATTGATAACGAGATCACATCATTAGGAGAATGATGTGATGGACAAGACCCAATCCTAAACATAGCATAAAGATCGTACAGTTCGTTTGCTAGAGTTTTGCAATGTCAAGTATCTTTTCCTTAGACCATGAGATCGTGTAACTCCCGGATACAGTAGGAGTGCTTTGGGTGTACCAAACGTCACAACGTAACTGGGTGACTATAAAGGTATACTACGGGTATCTCCGAAAGTGTCTGTTGGGTTGACACGGATCAAGACTGGGATTTGTCACTCCGTATGACGGAGAGGTATCACTGGGCCCACTCAGTAATGCATCAACATAATGAGCTCAAAGTGACCAAGTGTCTGGTCACGGGATCATGCATTACGGTACGAGTAAAGTGACTTGCCGGTAACAAGATTGAACGAGGTATTGGGATACCGACGATCGAATCTCAGGCAAGTAATATATCGATTGACAAAGGGAATTGCATACAGGGTTGATTGAATCCTCGACATCGTGGTTCATCTGATGAGATCATCGTGGAGCATGTGGGAGCCAACATGGGTATCCAGATCCCGCTGTTGGTTATTGACCGGAGAGTCATCTCGGTCATGTCTGCTTGTCTCCCGAACCCGTAGGGTCTACACACTTAAGGTTCGGTGACGCTAGGGTTGTGAAGATAAGTATATGCAGTAACCCGAATGTTGTTCGGGGTCCCGGATGAGATCCAGGACGTCACGAGGAGTTCCAGAGTGGTCCGGAGTTAAAGAATTATATATAGGATGTGCAGTTTCGGCCATCGGGACAAGTTTCGGGGTATCCGGTATTGTACCGGGACCACCGGAATGGTCCCGGGGGTCCACCGGGTGGGGCCACCTATCCCGGAGGGCCCCATGGGCTGAAATAGGAGGGAACCCAGCCCATAGTGGGCTGGGGCGCCAGCCCCTAAGGGGCCCATGCGGCTAGGGCTAAGGGGAAACCCTAGAGGGGGCGCCCCCCTTGCCTTGGGGAGCAAGCCCCACCCTAGGCCGCCGCCCCCCCTAGTAGATTCCATCTACTAGGGCCGGCGCCCCCCCCCCCCCCCATGGCACCCCTATATATAGTGGGGGAGAGGAGGGACTTGACACACCAGCCCCTGTCGCCTCCCTCTCTCCCCATTACGTCTCTCTTCCTCGTAGTATAGGCGAAGCCCTGCTACTGCGACCCCCTGCATCCACCACCACGCCGTCGTGCTGCTGGATCTTCGTCAACCTCTCCTTCCCCCTTGCTGGATCAAGAATGAGGAGACGTCTCCCATCCCGTACGTGTGTTGAACGCGGAGGTGCCGTCCGTTCGGCGCTGGTCATCGGTGACTTGGATCACGTTGTGTACGACTACATCATCCCCGTTCGTTGAACGCTTCCGCACGCGATCTACAAAGGTATGTAGATGCATCTCGTGACTCGTTGCTAGATGAACTCCTAGATGATCTTGGTGAAACGAGTAGGAAAATTTTTGTTTTCTGCAACGTTCTCCAACAGTGGCATCATGAGCTAGGTCTATGCGTAGTTCTTCTTGCGCGAGTAGAACACAATTTGTTGTGGGCGTGGATTTGTCAACTTTCTTGCCGCTACTAGTCTTTTCTTGCTTCAGCGGTATTGTGGGATGAAGCGGCCCGGACCAACCTTACACGTACGCTTACGTGAGACCGGTTCCACCGACTAACATGCACTAGTTGCATAAGGTGGCTGGCGGGTGTCTGTCTCTCCTACTTTAGTTGGAGCGGATTCGATGAACAGGGTCCTTATGAAGGGTAAATAGAAGTTGACAAATCACGTTGTGGCTTTCACGTAGGTAAGAAAACGTTCTTGCTAGAACCCTAATTCAGCCACGTAAAACTTGCAACAACAATTAGAGGACGTCTAACTTGTTTTTGCAGCAAGTGATTGTGATATGATATGGCCAAAGTTGTGATGAATGATGAATGATCTATATGTGATGTATGAGATGTTCATGCTATTGTAATAGGAATCACGACTTGCATGTCGATGAGTATAACAACCGGCAGGAGCCATAGGAGTTGTCTTTATTCTTTTATATGACCTGCGTGTCATTGAGAAACGCCATGTAAATTACTTTGCTTCATTGCTAAACGCGTTAGCCATAGTAGTATAAGTAATAATTGGCGAGCAACTTCATGGAGACACGATGATGGAGATCATGATGATGGAGATCATGGTGTCAAGCCGGTGACAAGACGATCATGGAGCCCCAAGATGGAGATCAAAGGAGCTATGTGATAATGGCCATATCATGTCACGTTTATTATTTGATTGCATGTGATGTTTATCATGTTTTTGCATCTTGTTTACTTAGAACGGCGGTAGTAAATAAGATGATCCCTCATAACAATTTCAAGAAGTGTTCTCCCCTAACTGTGCACCGTTGCTAAAGTTCGTCGTTTCAAAGCACCACGTGATGATCGGGTGTGATAGATTCTTACGTTCACATACAACGGGTGTAAGACAGCTTTACACATGCAAAACACTTAGGGTTAACTTGACGAGCCTAGCATGTGCATAGACATGGCCTCGGAACACAGAAGACCGAAAGGTCGAGCATGAGTCGTACAGAAGATGCGATCAACATGAAGATGTTCACCGACGTTGACTAGTCCGTCTCACGTGATGATCGGACACGGCCTAGTTAACTAGGATCATGTAATACTTAGATGACTACAGGGATGTCTAATCTAAGTGGGAGTTCATTATAATTTGATTGGATGAACTTTATTATCATGAACATTAGTCTAAAATATTTTACAATATGTCTTGTAGATCAAATGGCCCACGTAGTCCTCAACTTCAACGCGTTCCTAGAGAAAACCAAGCTGAAAGACGATGGCAGCAACTATACGGACTGGGTCCGGAACCTGAGGATCATCCTCATAGCTGCCAAGAAAGATTATGTCCTACAAGCACCGCTGGGTGACGCACCTGTCCTCCCTGCTGAACAAGACGTTATGAACGCTTGGCAGGCACGTACCGATGACTACTCCCTCGTTCAGTGCGGCATGCTTTACAGTTTAGAACCGGGGCTCCAAAAGCGTTTTGAGAGACATGGAGCAAATGAGATGTTCGAAGAGCTGAAAATGGTTTTCCAAGCTCATGCCCGGGTCGAGAGATATGAGGTCTCCGACAAGTTCTTCAGCTGTAAGATGGAGGAAAACAGTTCTGTCAGTGAGCACATACTCACGATGTCTGGATTACATAACCGCTTGACTCAGCTGGGAGTTAATCTCCCGGATGATGCGGTCATTGACAGAATCCTCCAGTCGCTTCCACCGAGCTACAAGAGCTTTGTGATGAACTTCAATATGCAGGGGATGGAAAAGACCATTCCTGAAGTATTTGCTATGCTGAAATCAGCAGAGGTAGAAGTCAAGAAGGAACATCAAGTGTTGATGGTCAATAAAACCACTAAGTTCAAGAAGGGCAAGGGTAAGAAAGCCTTCAAGTAGGACGGCAAGGAGGTTGCCGCGCCCGGCAAGCAAGCTGCCGGGAAGAAGCCAAAGAATGGACCCAAGCCCGAGACCGAGTGTTTTTATTGCAAGGGAAGCAGTCACTGGAAGCGGAATTGCCCCAAGTACTTAGCAGACAAGAAGGCCGGCAAAACAAAAGGTATATGTGATATACATGTAATTGATGTGTACCTTACCAGTAATCGTAGTAGCTCTTGGGTATTTGATACCGGTGCAGTTGCTCACATTTGTAACTCACAGCAGGAACTACGGAATAGGCGAATACTGGCAAAGGACGAGGTGACGATGCGCGTCGGGAATGGTTCCAAAGTCGATGTGATCGCCGTCGGCACGCTGCCTCTTCATTTACCTACGGGATTAGTTTTAAACCTCAATAATTGTTATTTAGTACCAGCTTTGAGCATGAACATTGTATCGGGATCTCATTTAATTCGAGATGGCTACTCATTTAAATCCAAGAATAATGGTTGTTCTATTTATATGAGAGATATGTTTTATGGTCATGCTCCTATGGTGAATGGTTTATTCTTTATGAATCTCGAACGTAATGCTACACATGTTCATAGTGTGAGTACCAAAAGATGTAAGGTTGATAATGATAGTCCCACATACTTGTGGCACTGCCGCCTTGGTCACATAGGTGTCAAACGCATGAAGAAGCTCCATGCAGATGGACTTTTAGAGTCTCTTGATTATGAATCATTTGACACGTGCGAACCATGCCTTATGGGTAAAATGACCAAGACTCCGTTCTCAGCAACAATGGAGCGAGCAACCAACTTATTGGAAATCATACATACTGATGTGTGCGGTCCAATGAGTGTTGAGGCTCGCGGCGACTATCGTTATGTTCTCACTCTCACAGATGATTTGAGTAGATATGGATATATTTACTTAATGAAACACAAGTCTGAAACCTTTGAAAAGTTCAAGGAATTTCAGAGTGAGGTTGAGAATCAACGTGACAGGAAAATCAAGTTTCTACGATCAGATCGTGGAGGAGAATACTTGAGTCACGAATTTGGCACACACTTAAGAAAATGTGGAATAGTTTCACAGCTCACGCCGCCTGGAACACCTCAGCGTAACGGTGTGTCCGAACGTCGTAATCGCACTCTATTAGATATGGTGCGGTCTATGATGTCTCTTGCCGATTTACCACTATCTTTTTGGGGCTATGCTTTAGAGACTGCTGCATTCACTTTAAATAGGGCTCCGTCAAAATCCGTTGAGACGACACCGTTTGAATTATGGTTTGGAAAGAAACCTAAGTTGTCGTTTCTGAAAGTTTGGGGATGCGATGCTTATGTCAAGAAACTTCAACCTGAAAAGCTCGAACCCAAGTCGGAAAAATGCGTCTTCATAGGATACCCAAAAGAAACTATTGGGTATACCTTCTACCTCAGATCCGAAGGCAAGATCTTTGTTGCCAAGAATGGATCCTTTCTAGAGAAAGAGTTTCTCTCGAAAGAAGTAAGTGGGAGGAAAATAGAACTTGATGAAGTATTACCTCTTGAACCGGAAAATGGCGCAACTCAAGAAAATGTTCCTGAGGTGCCTACACCGACTGGAGAGGAAGTTAATGATAAAGATCATGAAACTTCTGATCAAGTTACTACTGAAATTCGAAGGTCCACAAGGACACGTTCCGCACTAGAGTGGTACGGCAACCCTGTCTTGGAAATCATGTTGTTAGACAACGGTGAACCTTCGAACTATGAAGAAGCGATGGCGGGCCCGGATTCCGACAAATGGCTAGAAGCCATGAAATCCGAGATAGGATCCATGTATGAAAACGAAGTATGGACTTTGACTGACTTGCCCATTGAACGGCGAGCCATAGAGAATAAATGGATCCTTAAGAAGAAGACAGACGCGGATGGTAATGTGACCATCTATAAAGCTTTGCTTGTCGCTAAAGGTTATCGACAAGTTCAAGGGGTTGACTACGATGAGACTTTCTCACCGGTAGCGAAGCTGAAGTCCGTCCGAATCATGTTAGAAATTGCCGCGTTTTACGATTATGAAATATGGCAAATGGACGTCAAAACGGCATTCCTTAATGGTTTCCTTAAGGAAGAATTGTATATGATGAAGCCGGAAGGTTTTGTCGATCCTAAGAATGCTGACAAAGTGTGCAAGCTCCAACGCTCGATTTATGGGCTGGTGCAAGCATCTCAGAGTTGGAACATTCGCTTTGATGAGATGATCAAAGCTTTTGGGTTTACGCAGATTTATGGAGAAGCCTGTGTTTACAAGAAAGTGAGTGGGAGCTCTGTAGCATTTCTCATATTATATGTAGATGACATACTTTTGATGGGAAATGATATAGAACTTTTGGACAGCATCAAGGCCTACTTGAATAAGAGTTTTTCAATGAAGGACCTTGGAGAAGCTGCTTATATATTAGGCATCAAGATCTATAGAGATAGATCGAGACGCCTCATAGGTCTTTCACAAAGCACATACCTTGATAAGATATTGAAGAAGTTCAATATGGATCAATCTAAGAAGGGGTTCTTGCCTGTGTTACAAGGTATGAAATTGAGCTCGGCTCAAAGTCCGACCACGGCAGAAGAAATAGAAGAGATGAGTGTCATCCCCTATGCCTCAGCCATAGGTTCTATTATGTATGCCATGCTGTGTACCAGACCTGATGTAAACCTTGCCGTAAGTTTGGTAGGAAGGTACCAAAGTAATCCCGGCAAGGAACACTGGACAGCGGTCAAGAATATCCTGAAGTACCTGAAAAGGACTAAGGAGATATTTCTCGTTTATGGAGGTGACGAAGAGCTCGTCGTAAAGGGTTACGTCGACGCTAGCTTCGACACAGATCTGGATGACTCAAAGTCACAAACCGGATACGTGTATATTTTGAATGGTGGGGCAGTAAGCTGGTGCAGTTGCAAGCAGAGCGTCGTGGCGGGATCTACATGTGAAGCGGAGTAGATGGCAGCCTCGGAGGCAGCACATGAAGCAATCTGGGTGAAGGAGTTCATCACCGACCTCGGAGTCATACCCAATGCGTCGGGGCCGATCAAGCTCTTCTGTGACAACACTGGAGCTATTGCACTTGCCAAGGAGCCCAGGTTTCACAAGAAGACAAGGCATATCAAGCGTCGCTTCAACTCCATTCGTGAAAATGTTCAGGATGGAGACATAGATATTTGTAAAGTACATACGGACCTGAATGTAGCAGATCCGTTGACTAAACCTCTCCCTAGGGCAAAACATGATCAACACCAGAATTCCATGGGTGTTCGATTCATCACAATGTAACTAGATTATTGACTCTAGTGCAAGTGGGAGACTGTTGGAAATATGCCCTAGAGGCAATAATAAAATCATTATTATTATATTTCCTTGTTCATGGTAATTGTCTTTATTCATGCTATAATTGTGTTATCCGGAAATCGTAATACATGTGTGAATAACAGACACCAACATGTCCCTAGTGAGCCTCTAGTTGACTAGCTTGTTAATCAACAGATAGTCATGGTTTCCTGGCTATGGACATAAGATGTCATTGATAACAAGATCACATCATTAGGAGAATGATGTGATGGACAAGACCCAATCCTAAACATAGCATAAAGATCGTATAGTTCGTTTGCTAGAGTTTTGCAATGTCAAGTGTCTTTTCCTTAGACCATGAGATCGTGTAACTCCCGGATACAGTAGGAGTGCTTTGGGTGTACCAAACGTCACAACGTAACTGGGTGACTATAAAGGTATACTACGGGTATCTCCGAAAGTGTCTGTTGGGTTGACACGGATCAAGACTGGGATTTGTCACTCCGTATGACGGAGAGGTTGAAGGAAATATGCCCTAGAGGCAATAATAAAGTTATTATTTATTTCCTTATATCATGATAAATGTTTATTATTCATGCTAGAATTGTATTAACTGGAAACATAATACATGTGTGAATACATAGACCAACAGAGTGTCACTAGTATGCCTCTACTAGACTAGCTCGTTAATCAAAGATGGTTATGTTTCCTAACCATGAACAAAGAGTTGTTATTTGATTAACGAGGTCACATCATTAGTTGAATGATCTGATTGACATGACCCATTCCATTAGCTTAGCACCCGATCGTTTAGTATGTTGCTATTGCTTTCTTCATGACTTATACATGTTCCTATAACTATGAGATTATGCAACTCCCGTTTACCGGAGGAACACTTTGGGTACTACCAAACGTCACAACGTAACTGGGTGATTATAAAGGAGTACTACAGGTGTCTCCAATGGTAGATGTTGGGTTGGCGTATTTCGAGATTAGGGTTTGTCACTCCGATTGCCGGAGAGGTATCTCTGGGCCCTCTCGGTAATACACATCACATAAGCCTTGCAAGCATAATAACTAAGATGTTAGTTATGAGATGATGTATTACGGAACGAGTAAAGAGACTTGCCAATAACGAGATTGAACTAGGTATTGGATACCGACGATCGAATCCCGGGCAAGTAACATACCAATGACAAAGGGAACAACGTATGTTGTTATGCGGTCTGACCGATAAAGATCTTCGTAGAATATGTAGGAGCCAATATGGGCATCTAGGTCCCGCTATTGGTTATTGACCGGAGACATGTCTCGGTCATGTCTACATTGTTCTCGAACCGTAGGGTCCGCACGCTTAACGTTACGATGACAGTTATTATGAGTTTATGCATTTTGATGTACCGAAGGTTGTTCGGAGTCCCGGATGAGATCACGGACATGACGAGGAGTCTCGAAATGGTCGAGATGTAAAGATTGATATATTGGAAGCCTATGTTTGGGCACCGGAAGCGTTCCGGGTGAAATCGGGATTTTACCGGATTACCGGGAGGGTTACCGGAACCCCCCGGGAGGCAAATGGGCCTATTGGGCCTTAGTGGAAAAGAGAGAAGAGGCAGCCCACAAGCCTAGCCGGCGCCCCCCCTTCCCCAAGTCCTAGTAGGACTAGGAGAGGTGGGCCAGCCCCCTCTTTCTCCTTTCCCCCCAAGAGTCCTAGTTGGAATAGGATTGGAGGGGAGCAGTCCTACTCCCGGTGGGAGTAGGACTCCTCCCTGCGCCTCCCTCCTAGCCGGCCGAACCCCCTGCCCCTGGCCTTTATATACGGGGGCAGGGGGCACCCCAAGACACACAACTTGATCCTTGAGATCGTTCCTTAGCCGTGTGTGGTGCCCCCTGCCACCAAATTCCACCTCGATCATACCGTTACAGTGCTTAGGCGAAGCCCTGCGTCGGTAGTACATCAAGATCGTCACCACGCCGTCGTGCTGACGGAACTCTTCCTTGACGCTTTGCTGGATCGGAGCCCGAGGAACGTCATCGAGCTGAACGTGTGCCAAGAACTCGGAGGTGCCGGAGTAACGGTGCTTGGATCGGTCGAATCGGGAAGAAGACGTACGACTACTTCCTCTATGTTGTGTGATCGCTTCCGCAGTCGGTCTGCGTTGGTACGTAGACAACACTCTCCCCTCTCGTTGCTGTGCATCACCATGATCTTGCGTGCGCGTAGGAAAATTTTCGAAATTACTGCGTTCCCCAACAGAGGTATCACTGGGCCCACTCGGTGATGCATCATCATAATGAGCTCAAAGTGACCAAGTGTCTGGTCACGGGATCATGCATTACGGTACGAGTAAAGTGACTTGCCGGTAACGAGATTGAACGAGGTATTGGGATACCGACGATCGAATCTCGGGCAAGTAATATATCGATTGACAAAGGGAATTGCATACAGGGTTTATTGAATCCTCGACATCGTGGTTCATCCGATGAGATCATCGTGGAGCATGTGGGAGCCAACATGGGTATCCAGATCCCGCTGTTGGTTATTGACCGGAGAGTCGTCTCGGTCATGTCTGCTTGTCTCCCGAACCCGTAGGGTCTACACACTTAAGGTTCGGTGACGCTAGGGTTGTGAAGATAAGTATATGCAGTAACCCGAATGTTGTTCGGGGTCTCGGATGAGATCCAGGACGTCACGAGGAGTTCCGGAATGGTCCGGAGGTAAAGAATTATATATAGGATGTGCAGTTTCGGCCATCGGGACAAGTTTCGGGGTATCCGGTATTGTATCGGGACCACCGGAAGGGTCCCGGGGGTCCACCGGGTGGGGCCACCTATCCCGGAGGGCCCCATGGGCTGAAATAGGAGGGAACCCGGCCCATAGTGGGCTGGGGCGCCAGCCCCTAAGGGGCCCATGCGGCTAGGGCTAAGGGGAAACCCTAGAGGGGGCGCCCCCCTTGCCTTGGGGAGCAAGCCCCACCCTAGGCCGCCGCCCCCCTAGTAGATTCCATCTACTAGGGCCGGCGCCCCCCCATGGCACCCCTATATATAGTGGGGGAGAGGAGGGACTTGACACACCAGCCCCTGGCGCCTCCCTCTCTCCCCGTTACGTCTCTCTTCCTCGTAGTATAGGCGAAGCCCTGCTACTGCGACGCCCTGCATCCACCACCACGCCGTCGTGCTGCTGGATCTTCGTCAACCTCTCCTTCCCTCTTGCTGGATCAAGAAGGAGGAGACGTCTCCCGTCCCGTACGTGTGTTGAACGCGGAGGTGCCGTCCGTTCGGCGCTGGTCATCGGTGACTTGGATCACGTTGTGTACGACTACATCATCCCCGTTCGTTGAACGCTTCCGCACGCGATCTACAAAGGTATGTAGATGCATCTCGTGACTCGTTGCTAGATGAACTCCTAGATGATCTTGGTGAAACGAGTAGGAAAATTTTTGTTTTCTGCAACGTTCTCCAACAGGTTTGTCGTCAATACTCCAAAACCAACTAGGGGTGGCACTAGATGCACTTACAATCTCCCCCTTTTTGGTGATTGATGACAAACTAGTTGAAGTTTTCAACGGGGAATATAACATTTGAAATTTTAAAGGATAGGGGATTGTCTTCATAAGTTGCAAGGGCTCCCCCTGAAGATGTGCATATAAGTAATTTGCTTTTGGAATGCAAATGCACATGGCAGGTTGTACTTGTGGAGATCCTCTTCAACTTATGATGACAATTCATTATGCAAGATATGACGTAACGAAGATACTGATATGCATAATGAAAAATGGATGTCTGCAAAATGATCTAAGTGCGGAATTTATCATCGCACATGCGGAATTTATCATTGCATCACAGAATAGCAAATAAGTAACAGACAACCATTGAGTTTGAGTGTTACAACTCAAAGAACCAAATGTATCAAGACACGAGAGTTGTAAACACTAGGCAAAATATAAAACTACCGCCCATATGAACCCGCTTGAAGACTATCAAACTCATATGCTTCTCCCCCTTTTGTCAGTAAGGACCAAAAAGGTTTGAAGACATAGAGCACCTACTCGTCCCCGTGAGGAGTTGGTGAAGCAGCAGGGTCTTCGGTGTTGGTTGGCGGTGTAGACAAACTCGGTGCAGTGTTGGTTCGCGCTGAAGGTGGTGAAGTAGCATCGTCTTCATCATCGATGACACGTGCATTCACTATTGCAGCAGAGGAGTAGAACTCAGAGTCTTCAAGAGATGGAGTTCGTCGTAGCACAGTCCTTCTTGGAGGTGTTGAGTCAACTTGAAGCGTTCAGAGAAGCCATCCTCTTGAAGATCATCTTCAGAACACATAAGCGTCAGCCCTTTCCATGTACACCGACAGGTTTCATGGGCAACAAAGGCATTCTTGGTGGCATGGTTGCAAATCCTGTTTACGTCCACCAAGAGGCTTTGCATGTGGCGCTTCAGCCAGTCATGATGCTTATCCTGTTTCTGATCAAGGGCAACCAGAAGCTCTCGGTCATTGAGAACACGGGATCGCTTCTTGGGCCATTGTGCAATGGTGCTTTCAGTGGCTTCAGTGAGGGCACGATGAGGTGCACGGGTAGTACCAGCCAGAGGATAAACACGAGTGACTGCTGGGTCACCTTCAATGTGTTGAGAGAAACTTTTCTTATCAGCATTCTGAATACTAAGGGGCTCCTTGGCAGGCTCTAGATAGATGGCTTCAACTGACTTATCGACGTCAGGCATAAAGATCCGATGATTGCGAGCAGAGGGCTGATAGGTGACAGCTGAGTGTAGTTTGATCAGTCGCATAATCCATGGAGCGTAAAACTTGAAGCCAAAGAGATCAGATCCTGATGCAGCAAGTTGGCGGATGAAGAAGCCTTGTGCATTGAAGCATTTGCTGTGAAGAATATGGAAGACCAAAGTCTTCATTGCACCTTCCAGCTTTGCATGTGGAGAATGTCCTTTGATGGGCTAGAGAGTTTGCCTTATAATGTGATAGATAGTGCGTGGCAGATACTCAAGGTCTTCAACAAAGAACTCCTTAGGATATGAAGCATCTGGAGGCAAATGCTTCATCATGCTAAGCATCTGACTCATGTTTGGTTCAGGCTTGTGAAAAATGCTCTCCATAGCTGCACTGTTAAGCTGACAACCAGGTTCATAAAGATCTCCTGGAGTGGGCAGACCAGTGAGCTCAATGATATCAAAGGCTTTGGCTTCATGATGAACATTTCCTGTCATCCACTCAATGACCCAAGTCTTTGGATCTCTGTTGTAGCCACGAATATGAAGAGTGGCATAGAATTGGAGCAGCAATTCTTCGTTCCAGTGCTCCTTGTCAGTGACGAACAGCAACAATTCCGACTCTCTGAAGCAATCCAGAGCTTCTTCCAAACAAGGCAGACCAGTTATGGCTTCAGTTCAAGACGCATATGTGGGAAAATGCGACCTTGATTGTACAGAATGCATGAGTAATAATTGCGCTGCTGATAGCTCCAGAACCGATCAGAAGATATTCATGCCTTGGTGTAGGGGTTCTTAGCGCTATCAAAGAAGGTGTTGTGTGCCTTGAAGCCATTGATATTAAAAGATCCGGGTGCAGATGCAGTACCTGGAAACCTGGGCAACCTTTGCATTGGCTTCTGAACCTGAGGCCTGTTCTCAACGTGATAGTCAAACTAAGGACCAGCAGCAGGCGGAGGAGTCAGAAAAGGCCATTTGATAGTGATAAGTTGGCCATAGTTGAATGCTTGCTCGATAGTGTGTGGCCTTGGTGGCGGAACAGGAGCAGTGGCATCAACAGAGGCGTCAGGCTACACATCTATTGCAGGTGCATCATTGGCTTCATTGGCCTCTGGCACAGTGTTAGGTGCAGGCTCCACAGTGTCTTCAGCCATGACCATGTCATTGGCTTCAGTGGTTTTAGTGGTGGCAGCCTTAGGATTCTCAACCTCCACTTCAGAAGCTGGAGGGTCGGTCACATTCTCCTCGAGAACAACATCTTGGTGAGACGGGGGTGTAGCAACTCTTGGGGCTTCTTCTTCATTGGCTGATGCAGCCGGAACATTTTCAGCCATTTTGGCTTCGAATTGAGAGACAGTCACAGTAGGAGTGGCATCTGGAAACACTTGATGTGCAATAGATTGGTGGTGCACTTCTCCTTCTGGAACGCTCGAAAGAGGGACTTGAGGCCTTGGTCCTTTGCGAAGCCTGCGTAACACTGGCGACGCATGTGGAGATGGAGTTGGCTGGGCCTCAAAGTCGTCTTCTTCGTCTTGCACAGGTGGTGTGACTTGTTGTTGTTGGGGAGTACTCGGGGTGTCTTGTTGTTGTGGGTGATCAGCCCACGATGCATCCTGAGCAGTTGGTGTCAGAGGACGGCCAATGCTGATGAGTTCGCTGTGCGTGAGCACAGGCGATGTTACCGGTTGGTGCTCGATCTGAGGAAAGACTTCATCATCTTCAACATTGTCATGGTGACTAATGTCTTCAGCAGCGGTGGGGTCAACTGCTGGAATGTCTTCAGCTTCAGGAGCCTCTGTGGAAGCAGGCTCATGAACTACTATCCGTCATTCTTGATGCGAGGAATCAGGGCAAGCAACAGAGATGGGTTCTACAACAAGGGGCTCTGTGGGAGCAGCCCGATCTTTCTTGGTTTTGCGCTTCTTCTTGGAGGGAGCGACATCAGAAGCATCGGGATTTTTCCTCTTTCTGGCTTCAGCCTCGACAGTCCTTGTCTTCTTCAGTTCTGAAGCAGTTGACCGGACCTTTGGCTTCGAGCCAGTCATGCTGCTTGGAAAGACTATGCGTGGCTCTTCCTGTCGGCGTTCTGGGAACGGGGGTCCCCAGACTTGCCTTCCTGCGGCCTGCGGCGTGGCTCAAAGGAGGCCCAACATGGCCCATCTTCATCAACACAAGACTCAAGACCCTCGCGAGGGGCCAAGCCTCGCGAGGCGGACGACATGGCGCATCCTCAGGCACAGCCTCCTTAGGTTGGCTCACGAGGAGACGGAGATATCAAGGCGGGGTACCTCGCGAGATGCCCATGACGCAAGCCATGACGATCGAGGGTGCCAAGCGGGTGCCAGTGCGCGTAGCGTCCTTCTTTCCTCTTTGGTGCAAAGGGGGCAAGCGCAGCAGCGGAGTACCAAGGCATCAGGCAAAGGTTGACATTTCGGTGCAACGAGACCAGGACCAAGCGGACTACGAGACGGAGGTCACCATGGAGCCCAGCACGGCGTCACCGCAGAGTCTTTCGCAGGCGAAGACCAATTTTAGTCAGGATAAGTGTACTAGATGTTCCCCTTCGAATTGGCCAATTGTTGGCGCCCTTCCCGCTCAATATTTGGGGAGAGGCCCAGGGCCTTCGCCTATAAATAGGACCGGTCACCCACGTAGCAAAGGGTTCGACTGGTTGGTAGGTTGGAGAAAGGGTTCGGCATGCGGATCTGACTAGCAAATAGAGAGAGTAAGTGAGAGAGAGAGAGAAGGTGACTGAACTCCTCCCAGCAGTTCATCACCCAAGCCAAGAACAGACCCTCGCAAGGCTGTTCTTCCTTGTATTGTCCATCATCGCCAGCCCCAGGAGGCAATCCATCCACCACACACTGGAGTAGGGTGTTACACCACAATGGTGGCCCGAACCAGTATAAATCTTGTGTCCCTTGTGCAGTTCCTTTAGTAGTTTAGATCTTTGTGAGACGGGGAGGTAGAGGGCATGATTTCCATGCGCACCCCAGTGTTCGAACCTTAAGGGTCTGCCGGAACCCGAAATTCAACATTTGGTGCGCCGGGTAGGGGTGCGCTGGAATCCGTCCTCCACCGCTCCGCCCTCCTCCGGCCGCCGCATCCATGTGCGGCGCCAGTCGGGCTCACGCCGCCCCGGCGGCCCTCGCCGGTGGGCGTTCTCGTCGCCCCCCGCCGCCCGCCATCAACACCGCCACCGGCTCGGCAGAAAACGAGCTGCAAGCACCACCCCAGCATCCGCCTACGTGACAGAGTAACTGCACCGCGGCACCGACGCCTCCGGTCGTTGCGGCCCTCCTGGCGGCTCGCCGGCGCCGCCCACAAGTCGCCACATCAAGCCTTTTGCCCGCCGGGTTAGCACCGCTTCCGCACGGTAGGGGGCTCCCCCGGACCGGGCAGCACACGCGGTCAATCTGACCTTCAGCTCGGAGGACCACCCCACCAACCCAGTCGGCTCAGGCGCGCTCCCCTTGTTGTGCACCCCCACCATCTGCCAGGTGGCCATGACCAGAACCCTCATCGATGGCGGCGCGGGCCTCAGCGTGCTTTCTGTCGAGACTTTCAACCTCTTCTACATACCTCAGGAGCGGCTGCGACCTAGCCGATCTTTCTCGGGCGTCGGAGGTGGATCATCCGACTCCCTGGGACAGATCCGGCTCCCGGTAACCTTCGGCACCTACGACAACTTTCGCACGGAGACGGTCGACTTCGACATCGCCCCCGTCGGCCTCCCTTACAACGCCATCCTCGGCTACCCGGCACTGGCCCATTTCATGGCCACCACGCACCCGGCGTACAACCTCATGAAGATGCCCGGGAGCAACGGTACCCTCACCGTGCTCGGGGACACCGGGGACGCCCTGCGAGTACTCGAGCTCGCCTTCAAGACAGCGGCGTCGGCACGGCCCGTCAACGCGGAGACCCCTGAGCCCAAGGGGGCTGCGCCCGCCAAGAAGAAGCAGTTGTTCACCCAGGACAAGGCAGAGACCAAGCAGATACCCGTCGACGAGGACGGGTCCTCCAGTGCCACTTTCCCCAGGAGTGTCATCGAGCATCACCTCAACGTGTGCCCAAATGTGTGCCCCGTGAAGCAGAAGGCCAGGCGGCAGTCCGTGGAAAAGCAGGCCTTCATTGTTCAAGAGACCGGCAAGCTAGAAGCCGCTGGGGTCATTCGCGAGGTCCGATACCCGGATTGGTTGGCCAACCCTATTGTTGTGCCCAAGAAACAGGGGAAGGAGCGCATGTGTGTCGACTTCACCAACCTTAACAAGGCATGCCCGCAAGATCCATTTCCGCTCCCCCGCATCGACCAGATCATCGATTCCACTGCGGAGTGCGACCTGCTATGCTTCCTGGACGCCTTCTCCGGGTATCACTAGATCAAGATGGCGGTAGAAGACGTCGAGAAGACCGCCTTCTTGACCCCGTGCAGGGTATACTGCTATACGTGCATGCCATTCGGGCTGCGCAACGCGGGAGCAACCTTTCAGTGGCTGATGCACATCGCCTTGGGCCCGCAACTCGAAAAGAATGTCGAGGCCTATGTAGATGAAATTGTAGTAAAGTCTCGGGAGGCCAAGACCCTGATACAGGACCTGGAGGAGACCTTCGCGAGCCTCGACGCAGTGAACCTGCGGCTCAACCCGGAGAAATGTGTGTTTGGCGTCCCCTCGGGCAAGCTTTTGGGGTTCCTCGTGTCCCATTGTGGCATCGAGGCCAACCCCGAGAAGATCAAGGCGGTCGAGGACATGAGCCCGCCGAAGACCCTCAGAGAGATGCAGAAGCTTACTGGGCACGTGACCGCGCTAGGGCGCTTCATGTCCAAATTGGGAGAGCGAGCGCTGCCTTTCTTTCAGCTGATGAAGAAGAAGGGGCCCTTTGAATGGACTGAAGAGGCAGATAAGGCGTTTCAAGATCTCAAGAGGTATCTGACCAGTCCTCCAGTCATGGTGGCTCCGCGCCCTCAGGAGCCCCTGCTGCTTTACCTCGCCGCCACTCCTTACTCCACCAGCGCAGCCCTGGTGGCGGTTAGGGAGGAGCGCCAGGTCAAGACCACAGCGGCAGCCCGAGGCAAGGCAAAACGGGAACAAGGGGAGCCTGCGGAAGCCACAACCGCAGTGGAGGAGAGGCAGCTGCCGAAGGATGTACCGGAGGCGGGAGAGGCTGCACGCCCGGATGGATCGCCTCCCGAGGTCACTTCATCTCGTGAGGCGCCCTCACCTCCCGAGGACGTCGCGACCACAGATGCTCTCAGCCTTGTTGAGCACCCGGTCTACTTTGTTAGCACGGTGTTACGGGATGCGAGGGCACGGTACCCAATGCCTTAGAAGCTCCTCCTCGCGCCACTAGTAGCCTCGCGCAAGTTGCATCACTACTTCCAGGCTCATCCCATCAAAGTCGTCTCATCGTACCCCCTGGAGAGAGTGCTCAGGAGCCCTAACTCAGCCGGAAGGGTCGCCGAGTGGAACATAGAGCTGCAGGCGTTTCAGCTCGAGTTCAGCACAACCAGGGTCATCAAAGGAGCAGCATTGGCGGATTTCGTGGCGGAATGGGCGGAGGCGCCGGGCCTCAGGGACAATGAGGATTGGTCCCTCTCTCCGAGGAGTGAGGCGCCGGCAGGCTGGGTCATGTACTTTGATGGGGCGTTCTCCAGGCACGGCGCGGGGGCTGGTGCAGTGCTGGTATCACCCACTCTAGATAAGCTCTACTATGCCGTACAGCTCTGTTTCCAGCAGGGTGAAAAGGTCTCCAACAACATAGCAGAATATGAGGGACTGATAGCCGGGTTGAAGGCCGCAGTAGCCCTGGGAATAAAACGCCTCACTGTCAAGGGCGACTCGCAGCTCCTAGTCAACTTCTCCAACAAGGTGTACAAGCCGAAGGACGAGCATATGGAGGCCTACCTAGCGGAGGTCCGCATGATGGAAAAGCAGTTCTGGGGGCTGGAACTGCAGCATGTGCCTCGTGGCACCAATCAGGAGGCCGACGATATCGCCAAGCGCGCGTCCAGGCGGTTACCCCAGGAGCCTGGCGTTTTCGAGGAGCGGCTTTTCAAGCCCTCAGCTCTGCCGTCACTGTCAAACACGGCTCAGCCCTTGGAGGAGCTCTCCCAGCCACCTGCCTTGGGAGCTCCGACCTGTGGCCCAGCCTTAGGAGCGCGCCTGCTCCTGGCGATGGAACCTTAGGAGGGTTGTTGGATCACAGAGCTCCAAAGTTACCTGGCACAAGGGACCTTGCCGGAGAGGGAGGAGGAAGCGGAGCGAGTGGCGCGGCAGGCCACGGCCTACTGCATCAGAGATGGAGAACTCTACCGAAAGCGACCAAACGATGTACTTCTGCGTTGCATCTCCAGGGAACAAGGAAAGGAACTACTGGAGGACATACACGGCGGAGACTGCGAGCACCACTCATCATCATGGACCCTCGTCGGCAAGGCATTCCGTAGCGGTTTCTATTGGCCCACCGCGCTCAACGACGCAATCGAATTGGTAAATGCTTGTGAAGCCTGCCAGTTCCACACCAAGCAGATCCATCAGCCAGCAGGAGGCTTGCAGACTATCCCCCTTTCGTGGCCATTCGCGGTCTGGGGGCTGGACATTTTGGGCCCGTTTCCTCGGGCACCAGGGGGCTATCGCTACCTCTACATTGCCGTGGACAAATTCACCAAGTGGGCTGAAGTGGAGGCTGTCCGCGCCATCCCTGCGGGTTTCGCGGTCAAGTTCATAAAGGGCATCGTAAGCCAGTTCGGGGTGCCGAATCGCATCATCACGGACAATGGTTCGCAGTTCACCAGTAACCTTTTCAAAACATACTGTGCTAACCTTGGAATGCAGATATGCTACGCCCCAGTGGCGCACCCCCGAAGCAACGGCCAGGCCGAGCGAGCCAACGTGGAGGTCCTGAGGGGCCTCAAGACCAGGACGTTCAAGAAGAAGCTGGAGGCCTGTAGCAGAGGATGGTACGACGAGCTGCAGTTCGTGCTGTGGTCCATCCGCACCACCGCGACCAAACCAACTGGGGAGACCCCATTCTTCCTGGTCTACGGAGCGGAAGCAGTCCTCCCTCACGAGGTCAGACGTCGCTCCGCGCGGGTCCTAGCGTTCGACGAGGCGCAGCAGGACGCCATGCGGGGGATGGACCTCGTGCTGGGGGAGGAACATCGCCGGGAGGCCGCGCTGCGAGCGGCGAGGTATCAACAGGCGCTGCGGCGGTATCACTGCCGCAACATCCGCCCCAGGACTCTCGAGGTAGGAGACCTCGTGCTCAGGCGGGTTCTCTCCAGGGAGGGGTCGCACAAGCTCTCTCCCATGTGCGAGGGCCCGTTCAAGGTTGTTCATGTTTCCAGGCCCGGCTCCACGCGCTTGGAGACTCAGGAGGGAGTGCCGCTCCAGAATGCATGGAACATCCAGCACCTCTGGAGGTTCTACCACTGAAAAGGCCCAGAGCCTGTGAAGCAAGGCGAGTGCCTGTGAAGCTATCGCGTTTTGGAAAGGCCCAGAGCCTGTGAAGCAAGGCGAGTGCCTGTGGAGCTATCGCGTTTTGGAAAGGCCCAGAGCCTGTGATGAAGGAAATATGCCCTAGAGGCAATAATAAAGTTATTATTTATTTCCTTATATCATGATAAATGTTTATTATTCATGCTAGAATTGTATTAACCGGAAACATAATACATGTGTGAATACATAGACCAACAGAGTGTCACTAGTATGCCTCTACTTGACTAGCTCGTTAATCAAAGATGGTTATGTTTCCTAACCATGAACAAAGAGTTGTTATTTGATTAATGAGGTCACATCATTAGTTGAATGATCTGATTGACATGACCCATTCCATTAGCTTAGCACCCGATCGTTTAGTATGTTGCTATTGCTTTCTTCATGACTTATACATGTTCCTATAACTATGAGATTATGCAACTCCCATTTACCAGAGGAACACTTTGGGTACTACCAAACGTCACAATGTAACTGGGTGATTATAAAGGAGTACTACAGGTGTCTCCAATGGTGGATGTTGGGTTGGCGTATTTCGAGATTAGGGTTTGTCACTCCGAGTGTCGGAGAGGTATCTCTGGGCCCTCTCGGTAATGCACATTACATAAGCCTTGCAAGCACTGCAACTAATATGTTAGTTGTGAGATGATGTATTACGGAACGAGTAAAGAGACTTGCCGGTAATGAGATTGAACTAGGTATTGGATACCGACGATCGAATCTCGGGCAAGTAACATACCGATGACAAAGGGAACAACATATGTTGTTATGCGGTGTGACCGATAAAGATCTTCGTAGAATATGTAGGAGCCAATATGGGCATCCAGGTCCCGCTATTGGTTATTGACCGGAGACATGTCTCGGTCATGTCTACATTGTTCTCGAACCATAGGGTCCGCACGCTTAACGTTACGATGACAGTTATTATGAGTTTATGCATTTTGATGTACCGAAGGTTGTTCGGAGTCCCGGATGTGATCACAGACATGACGAGGAGTCTCGAAATGGTCGAGACGTAAAGATTGATATATTGGAAGCCTATGTTTGGACACCGGAAGTGTTCCGGGTGAAATCGGGATTTTACCGGAATACCGGGAGGGTTACCGGAACCCCCGGGAGGCAAATGGGCCTATTGGGCCTTAGTGGAAAAGAGAAAAGGGGCAGCCCATAGCTGGCCGCGCCCCCCCCCCTTCCCCAAGTCCTATTAGGACTAGGAGAAGGGGCCGGCCCCCCTCTCTCTCCTTTCCCTCTTGGGAGTCCTAGTTGGAAAAGGATTGAGGGGGGGAGTCCTACTCCCGGTAGGAGTAGGACTCCTCCCGCGCCCTCTCCCTAGCCGGCCGAACCCCTCCCCCTGCTCCTTTATATACGGGGGCAGGGGGCACCCCATAGACACACAAGTTGATCATTGTTGATCGTTCCTTAGCCGTGTGCGGTGCCCCCTGCCACCAAATTCCACCTCGATCATACCGTTGTAGTGCTTAGGGGAAGCCCTACATCGGTAGTACATCAAGATCGTCACCACACCGTCGTGCTGACGTAACTCTTCCTCGACGCTTTGCTGGATCGGAGCCTGAGGATCGTCATCAAGCTGAACGTGTGCTAAGAACTCGGGGGTGCCGGAGTAACGGTGCTTGGATCGGTTGGATCGGGAAGAAGACGTACGACTACTTCCTCTACGTTGTGTGATCGCTTCCGCAGTCGGTCTGCGTTGGTACGTAGACAACACTCTCCCCCTCGTTGCTATGCATCACCATGATCTTGCGTGTGCGTAGGAAAATTTTCGAAATTACTACGTTACCCAACAGTGGAATCCGAGCCTAGGTTTTTATGGTTTGATGTTATTTGCACGAGTAGAACACAAGTGAGTTGTGGGCGATACAAGTCATACTGCCTACCAGCATGTCATACTTTGGTTCGGCGGTATTGTTGGACGAGACGATCCGGACCAACCTTACGCGTACTCTTACGCGAGACCGGTTCCCTCGACGTGCTATGCACACAGATGGCTTGCGGAAGACTGTCTCTCCAACTTTAGTTGAACCAAGTGTGACTACGCCCGGTCCTTGAGAAGGTTAAAACGGAGTCTATTTGACGAACTATCGTTGTGGTTTTGATGCGTAGGTGAGATGAGTTCTTACTTAAGCCCGTAGCAGCCACGTAAAACTTGCAACAACAAAGTAGAGGACGTCTAACTTGTTTTTGCAGGGCATGTTGTGATGTGATATGGTCAAGGCATGATGCTGATTTTATTGTATGAGATGATCATGTTTTGTAACCGAGTTATCGGCAACTGGCAGGAGCCATATGGTTGTCGCTTTATTGTATGCAATGCAATCGCGATGTAATGCTTTACTTTATTACTAAGCGGTAGTGATAGTCGTGGAAGCATAAGATTGGCGAGACGACAACGATGCTATGATGGAGATCAAGGTGTCGCGCCGGTGACGATGGTGATCATGACGGTGCTTCGGAGATGGAGATCACAAGCACAAGAAGATGATGGCCATATCATATCACTTATATTGATTGCATGTGATGTTTATCCTTTTATGCATCTTATCTTGCTTTGATTGACGGTAGCATTATAAGATGATCTCTCACTAAATTATCAAGAAGTGTTCTCCCTGAGTATGCACCGTTGCCATAGTTCGTCGTGCCCAGACACCACGTGATGATCGGGTGTGATAAGCTCTACGTCCATCTACAACGGGTGCAAGCCAGTTTTGCACACGCAGAATACTCAGGTTAAACTTGACGAGCCTAGCATATGCAGATATGGCCTCGGAACACAGAGACCGAAAGGTCGAGCGTGAATCATATAGTATATATGATCAACATGACGATGTTCACCATTGAAAACTACTCCATCTCACGTGATGATCGGTTATGGTTTAGTTGATTTGGATCACGTGATCACTTAGAGGATTAGAGGGATGTCTATCTAAGTGGGAGTTCCTAAGTAATTTGATTAACTGAACTTAAAACTTATCATGAACTTAGTACCTGATAGTATCTTGCTTGTTATGTTGATTGTAGATAAATGGCTCGTGATGTTGTTCCGTTGAATTTTAATGCGTTCCTTGAGAAAGCAAAGTTGAAATATGATGGTAGCAATTCCACGGACTGGGTCCGTAACCTGAGGATTATCCTCATTGCTGCACAGAAGAATTACGTCCTGGAAGCACCGCTAGGTGCCAGGCCTGCTGCTGGAGCAACACCAGATGTTATGAACGTCTGGCAGAGCAAAGCTGATGACTACTCGATAGTTCAGTGTGCCATGCTTTACGGCTTAGAATCGGGACTTCAACGATGTTTTGAACGTCATGGAGCATACGAGATGTTCCAGGAGTTGAAGTTAATATTTCAAGCAAATGCCCGAATTGAGAGACATGAAGTCTCCAATAAGTTCTATAGCTGCAAGATGGAGGAGAACAGTTCTGTCAGTGAGCATATACTCAAAATGTCTGGGTATAATAATCACTTGATTCAGATGGGAGTTAATCTTCCAGATGATTGCGTCATTGACAGAATTCTCCAATCACTGCCACCAAGTTACAAGAGCTTCGTGATGAACTATAATATGCAAGGGATGAACAAGACTATTCCCGAGCTCTTCGCAATGCTAAAAGCTGCGGAGGTAGAAATCAAGAAGGAGCATCAAGTGTTGATGGTTAACAAAACCACTAGTTTCAAGAAAAAGGGCAAAGGGAAGAAGAAGGGGAATTTCAAGAAGAACAGCAAGCAAGGTGCTGCTCAGGAGAAGAAACCCAAGTCTGGACCTAAGCCTGAAACTGAGTGCTTCTACTGCAAGCAGACTGGTCACTGGAAGCGGAACTGCCCCAAGTATTTGGCGGATAAGAAGGATGGCAAGGTGAACAAAGGTATATGTGATATACATGTTATTGATGTGTACCTTACTAGAGCTCGCAGTAGCACCTGGGTATTTGATACTGGTTCTGTTGCTAATATTTGCAACTCGAAACAGGGACTACAGAATAAACGGACGCTAGCAAAGGACAAGGTGACGATGCGCGTGGGAAACGGTTCCAAAGTCGATGTGATCGCGGTCGGCACGCTACCTCTACATCTACCTTCGGGATTAATATTAGACCTAAATAATTGTTATTTGGTGCCAGCGTTGAGCATGAACATTATATCTGGATCTTGTTTAATGCGAGACGGTTATTCATTTAAATCAGAGAATAATGGTTGTTCTATTTATATGAGTAATATCTTTTATGGTCATGCACCTTTGAAGAGTGGTCTATTCTTGTTGAATCTCGATAGTAGTGATACACATATTCATAATGTAGAAGCCAAAAGATGCAGAGTTGATAATGATAGTGCAACTTATTTGTGGCACTGCCGTTTAGGTCATATCGGTGTAAAGCGCATGAAGAAACTCCATACTGATGGGCTTTTGAACCACTTGATTATGAATCACTTGGTACTTGCGAACCGTGCCTCATAGGCAAGATGACCAAAACACCGTTCTCCGGTACTATGGAGAGAGCAACAGATTTATTGGAAATCATACATACCGATGTATGTGGTCCGATTAATATTGAGGCTCGTGGCGGATATCGTTATTTTCTCACCTTCACAGATGATTTAAGCAGATATGGGTATATCTACTTAATGAAACATAAGTCTGAAACATTTGAAAAGTTCAAGGAATTTCAGAGTGAAGTAGAAAATCATCGTAACAAGAAAATAAAATTTCTACGATCTGATCATGGAGGAGAATATTTGAGTTACGAGTTTGGTGTACATTTGAAAAATTATGGAATAGTTTCACAACTCACGCCACCCGGAACACCACAGCGTAATGGTGTGTCCGAACGTCGTAATCGTACTTTACTAGATATGGTGCGATCTATGATGTCTCTTACTGATTTACCACTATCGTTTTGGGGTTATGCTTTAGAGACGGCCGCATTCACGTTAAATAGGGCACCATCAAAATCCGTTGAGACGACGCCTTATGAACTATGGTTTGGCAAGAAACCAAAGTTGTCGTTTCTTAAAGTTTGGGGCTGCGATGCTTATGTGAAAAAGCTTCAACCTGATAAGCTCGAACCCAAAGCGGAGAAATGTGTCTTCATAGGATACCCAAAGGAAACTGTTGGGTATACCTTCTATCACAGATCCGAAGGCAAGACATTCGTTGCTAAGAATGGATCATTTCTAGAGAAGGAGTTTCTCTCGAAAGAAGTGAGTGGGAGGAAAGTAGAACTTGATGAGGTAACCATACCTACTCCCTTATTGGAAAATAGTACATCACAGAAAACTGTTTCTGCGACACCTATACCAATTAGTGAGGAAGCTAATGATGATGATCATGAAGCTTCAGGACAAGATACTACTGAACCACGTAGATCAACCAGAGTGAGATCCGCACCAGAGTGGTACGGTAATCCAGTTCTGGAAGTCATGCTACTAGATCATGATGAACCTACGAACTATGAAGAAGCGATGGTGAGCCCAGATTCCGCAAAGTGGGTTAAGGCCATGAAATCTGAGATGGGATCCATGTATGAGAACAAAGTATGGACTTTGGTTGACTTGCCCGATGATCGGCAAGCAATTGAGAATAAATGGATCTTCAAGAAAAAGACTGACGCTGACGGTAATATTACTGTCTATAAAGCTCGACTTGGTTCGACAAGTTCAAGGGGTTGACTACGATGAGACCTTCTCACCCGTAGCGATGCTTAAGTCCGTCAGAATCATGTTAGCAATCGCCGCATTTTATGATTATGAAATATGGCAAATGGATGTCAAAACATCGTTCCTAAATGGATTTCTGGAAGAAGAGTTGTATATGATGCAAGCAGAAGGTTTTGTCGATCCGAAGGAAGCTAACAAGGTGTGCAAACTCCAGCGATCCATTTATGGACTGGTGCAAGCATCTCGGAGTTGGAATAAACGCTTTGATAGTGTGATCAAAGCATTTGGCTTTATACAGACTTTTGGAGAAGCCTGTATTTACAAGAAAGTGAGTGGGAGCTCTGTAGCATTTCTGATATTATATGTGGATGACATATTGCTGATTGGAAATGATATAGAATTTCTGGATAGCATAAAGGGATACTTGAATAAAAGTTTTTCGATGAAAGACCTCGGGGAAGCTGCTTACATATTAGGCATAAAGATCTATAGAGATAGATCAAGACGCTTAATTGGACTTTCACAAAGCACATACCTTGACAAGATTTTGAAGAAGTTCAAAATGGATCAAGCAAAGAAAGGGTTCTTGCCTGTGTTGCAAGGTGTGAAGTTGAGTCAGACTCAATGCCCGACCACTGCAGAAGATAGAGAGAAAATGAAAGATGTTCCCTATGCTTCAGCCATAGGCTCTATCATGTATGCAATGCTGTGTACCAGACCTGATGTGTGCCTTGCTATAAGTTTAGCAGGGAGGTACCAAAGTAATCTAGGAGTGGATCACTGGACAGCGGTCAAGAACATCCTGAAATACCTGAAAAGGACTAGGGATATGTTTCTCGTATATGGAGGTGACAAAGAGCTCACCGTAAGAGGTTACGTTGATGCAAGCTTTGACACTGATCCGGACGATTCTAAATCGCAAACCGGATCCGTGTTTACTTTAAACGGTGGAGCTGTCAGTTGGTGCAGTTCTAAACAAAGCGTCGTAGCGGGATCTACATGTGAAGCGGAGTACATAGCTGCTTCGGAAGCAGCGAACGAAGGAGTCTGGATGAAGGAGTTCATATCCGATCTAGGTGTCATACCTAGTGCATCGGGTCCAATGAAAATCTTTTGTGACAATACTGGTGCAATTGCTTTGGCAAAGGAATCCAGATTTCACAAAAGGACCAAACACATCAAGAGACGCTTCAACTCCATCCGGGATTTAGTCCAGGTGGGAGACATAGAGATTTGCAAGATACATACGGATCTGAATGTTGCAGACCCGATGACTAAGCCTCTTCCACGAGCAAAACATGATCAGCACCAAGGCTCCATGGGTGTTAGAATCATTACTGTGTAATCTAGATTATTGACCCTAGTGCAAGTGGGAGACTGAAGGAAATATGCCCTAGAGGCAATAATAAAGTTATTATTTATTTCCTTATATCATGATAAATGTTTATTATTCATGCTAGAATTGTATTAACCGGAAACATAATACATGTGTGAATACATAGACCAACAGAGTGTCACTAGTATGCCTCTACTTGACTAGCTCGTTAATCAAAGATGGTTATGTTTCCTAACCATGAACAAAGAGTTGTTATTTGATTAACGAGGTCACATCATTAGTTGAATGATTTGATTGACATGACCCATTCCATTTGCTTAGCACCCGATCGTTTAGTATGTTGCTATTGCTTTCTTCATGACTTATACATGTTCCTATAACTATGAGATTATGCAACTCCCGTTTACCAGAGGAACACTTTGGGTACTACCAAACGTCACAACGTAACTGGGTGATTATAAAGGAGTACTACAGGTTTCTCCAATGGTGGATGTTGGGTTGGCGTATTTAGAGATTAGGGTTTGTCACTCCGAGTGTCCGAGAGGTATCTCTGGGCCCTCTCGGTAATGCACATTACATAAGCCTTGCAAGCACTGCAACTAATATGTTAGTTGTGAGATGATGTATTACGGAACGAGTAAAGAGACTTGCCGGTAACGAGATTGAACTAGGTATTGGATACCGACGATCGAATCTCGGGCAAGTAACATACCGATGACAAAGGGAACAACGTATGTTTTTATGCGGTCTGACCGATAAAGATCTTCGTAGAATATGTAGGAGCCAATATGGGCATCCAGGTCCCGCTATTGGTTATTGACCGGAGACATGTCTCGGTCATGTCTACATTGTTCTCGAACCGTAGGGTCCGCACGCTTAACGTTACGATGACAGTTATTATGAGTTTATGCATTTTGATGTACCGAAGGTTGTTCGGAGTCCCGGATGTGATCACGGACATGACGAGGAGTCTCGAAATGGTCGAGACATAAAGATTGATATATTGGAAGCCTATGTTTGGACACCGGAAGTGTTCCGGGTGAAATCGGGATTTTACCGGAATACCGGGAGGGTTACCGGAACCCCCGGGAGGCAAATGGGCCTATTGGGCCTTAGTGGAAAAGAGAAAAGGGGCAGCCCATAGCTGGCTGCGCCCCCCCCCCCTTCCCCAAGTCCTATTAGGACTAGGAGAAGGGGCCGGGCCCCCTCTCTCTCCTTTCCCCCTTGGGAGTCCTAGTTGGAATAGGATTGAGGGGGGGAGTCCTACTCCCGGTAGGAGTAGGACTCCTCCCGCGCCCTCTCCCTAGCCGGCCGAACCCCTCCCCCTGCTCCTTTATATACGGGGGCAGGGGGCACCCCATAGACACACAAGTTGATCATTGTTGATCGTTCCTTAGCCGTGTGCGGTGCCCCCTGCCACCAAATTCCACCTCGATCATACCATTGTAGTGCTTAGGCGAAGCCCTGCGTCGGTAGTACATCAAGATCGTCACCATGCCGTCGTGCTGACGGAACTCTTCCTCGACGCTTTGCTGGATCGGAGCCCGAGGATCGTCATCGAGCTGAACGTGTGCTAAGAACTCGGAGGTGCCGGAGTAACGGTGCTTGGATCGGTTGGATCGGGAAGAAGACGTACGACTACTTCCTCTACGTTGTGTGATCGCTTCCGCAGTCGGTCTGCGTTGGTACGTAGACAACACTCTCCCCCTCGTTGCTATGCATCAACATGATCTTGCGTGTGCGTAGGAAAATTTTCGAAATTACTACGTTACCCAACATGTGAAGCAAGGCGAGTGCCTGTGAAGCTATCGCGTTTTGGAAAGGCCCAGAGCCTGTCAAGCAAGGCGAGTGCCTGTGAAGCTATCGCGTTTTGGAAAGGCCCAGAGCCTGTGAAGCAAGGCGAGTGCCTGTGAAGCAATCGCGTTTTGGAAAGGCCCGGAGCCTGTGAAGCAAGGCCAATGCCTGTGAAGCCCGCTGCCCCGTGACACTCTCACGTAATAATGAGTGGGGCTATACATGCCCCGGAGTCTCAGGAGCGCTGGCCTCAGGCCCTGGGGCTCCCTCCCACTCCCACTGGCAGCACTTAGCTCCGCGTTGGTGAGAAGACGTCGAAGACTAGATTAGGTGCCGGACGCGGCTTTTTCATTTGCTTTCCGCAGTTGACGTGTTTACTTGCATTTGGAGTCTTATTGAAGTTATCGCTGTTGCTGATTTGTGGTTCGTCGATTTTCGCTCCTTGCTTTGGTTTCTCTCGCAAACGACCTCGCGAGGGGTCATACTCAAACGCCCTCGCGAGTGTTTCTGCTCTAGCCGCTGGAAGGTTTCATGACCCGGGCACGTTGCAAGAGCACCCCTCTAGTCCGTGCCCCTCGGGCACCGCGATGCGCACACAGGGCCTGGGTCGGTCGCCCCCCCCCCCCCCCCGGCAGGGGCCAAAAACTATCTACGCATAGGCGTGTGGTTAAGAGGCGCAAAAATAAGATCAAGGTAATGGCTAAAACGGCGATATTTCCCAGCACGCCCCAGCGGGGCTCCATGCAGCTGTTTTGTCTTACACAGGAAACAAAAGAAAAAGGAAAGGACGGGCCCGGCGCGGCCCTCCTTACACCGGCCCATGGAGGCGACACGGGCTGCCTCCGGGCCTCAGGTGGACTCCCTCTCGCGCTTCACCAGGGCACGGCGGCGGGCGGACGAACCACCACCTCCCAAGCAAGCTCGACGGCGCGGGGGTGGGCTGCTGCCACCGCTGGAGGAGTCGCTTGAGGAAGAGTTGATGAAGCTCGGGGAGTCGCGGATGCCGCCATCTGCGCGGGCGCTATCTCCTCCATCGCCATCAAAGCGGGGCCCCCGGAAGCGGTCGTCGTCCTCAGGGCAACACCCCGCGCGGCGACCATCTTCCCCAAACACCCTCACATAGAGGGTGGCGTCGCCCTGAAACCTGAAGTGCAGAGTACACCGACGCTCCAGGCCGCGAGCGCGGGCGAACGCCTGCCAGCCACGAGTCAAGGCCAAGCCCCCGCTGGCAGAGACCTCCAGCGCGACCCATGAGGACCTGCTGCAGCAGCCCTCCGCCTGGAGCCAGAGGCCGCCAGGGGCGCCGGCCGGGAGTTCACCAAGGAGGAAGCGAGGGAGTGGGAGCCGGGAGCTGGTCGGCTCCGCCGACCAGACCACGAACTCCGGCAGCGCCTGCACAACGCGAAAGCGCAGCCTGGGGGAGCGCGCAACCCAGGCACGTCCCTCGGCCATGGCGGCTCTCCCGCCGCCGCGCTGGGAGCCGTCCCCATGACCGCCAAACGCTACCGGGGCGGGCACCGGATGCTTTCGAGGGCGCCCGTGACCGTGCTTGGGCGGGGGAGAGGCAGGACCGCCCTGAAGGGCCTTCCCCTTCTCCGCAGCCGAGTACCTCCTCGCTGGAGCCATCACACCAAGACGAATCAAGGACTGGAGGCAGAGGAGAAAGCAAAGAGAGATGGATTGGAAGGGCACGCGCCATACCGTACTTATAGCCGGCGAAGGCCAACTGCCGGCCTCCACGATCACAGGTAATCATGACACGATTTGCATGTAGGGACTTGTCCACCTCGCGCGGTCACCAAGGCGTCATGGGGAAGTGGAGACTTCCACGTCCCATCAACCGCCACGCGGCGCCCAAGGCCGCAGGCTGTTAGGGCCCGTGGCGCTTCGCCCTTGCCCTTCCGCCTCTCAGCGCGGCCAAGCCCATGCGCGCCTTGGGCCCGGGAGCTACTGTCAGCGTTCTGCGAAACGGGGGTCCCCAGACTTGCCTGCCTGCGGCCTGCGGCGTGGCTCAAAGGAGGCCCAACATGGCCCATCTTCATCAACACAAGACTCAAGACCCTCGGGAGGGGCCAAGCCTCGCGAGGCGGACGACACGGCGCATCCTCAGGCGCAGCCTCCTTAGGTTGGCTCACGAGGAGACGGAGATATCAAGGCGGGGTACCTCGCGAGGTGCCCATGAAGCAAGCCATGACGATCGAGGGTGCCAGGCGGGCGCCAGCACGTGCAGCGTCCTTCTTTCCTCTTTGGTGCAAAGGGGGCAAGCGCGGCCATGGAGTACCGAGGCATCAGGTAAAGGTTGCCATTTCGGTGCAACATGACCGGGACCAAGCGGACTACGAGACGGAGGTCACCATGGAGCCCAGCACGGCGTCACCGCAAAGTCTTTCGCAGGCGAAGACCAACTTTAGTCAGGATAAGTGTACTAGATGTTCCCCTTCGAATTGGCCAATTGTTGGCGCCCTTCCTGCTCAATATTTGGGGAGAGGCCCAGGGCCTTCGCCTATAAATAGGACCGGTCACCCACGTAGCAAAGGGTTCGACCGGTTGGTAGGTTGGAGAAAGGGTTCGGCATGCGGATCTGACTAGCAAATAGAGAGAGTAAGTGAGAGAGAGAGATAGAAGGTGACTGAACTCCTCCCAGCAGTTCATCACCCCAGCCAAGAACAGACACTCGCGAGGCTGTTCTTCCTTGTACTGCCCATCATCGCCATCCCCAGGAGGCAATCCATCCACCACACACTGGAGTAGGGTGTTACACCACAATGGTGGCCCGAACCAGTATAAATCTTGTGTCCCTTGTGCAGTTCCTTTAGTAGTTTAGATCTTTGTGAGACGGGGAGGTAGAGGGCGTGATTTCTGCGTGCACCCCAGTGTTCGAACCTTAAGCGTCTGCCGGAACCCAAAATCCGACACTTCCCGCCTTGAAGGTGCAGATTGGTCTGTTGATGGCTTCTTCTTCTTTGCAGCCATTCTTGGGTCGATGCCAGGACGACCAAGAGCCTTGCGCTTCTCAGCCTCATTGTAGGCTTGCACACACTTGTCTGCCAGGCTCTTCATGCGCTCACGAGAACCTTTAGCTTCTTCATGCTTCTTGAGAAAGGCTTCCTTGAGCTCGTGCAGCATAATCTTGAAGTTTTTCACATCTTGCACGCTGAGCTTGTTCATGTGCTTCTTGAACTGAGCTTTCTCATAGTCGATCTTTTGCTTCAGTTCAACGATGTTGTTGGCATTCTGGGAACGGGGGTCCCCAGACTTGCCTGCCTGCAGCCTGCGGCGTGGCTCAAAGGGGAGGTGGCCCAGCACGGCACATCTTCATCAACACAGACCCAAGACCCTCGCGAGGGGCCAAGCCTCGCGGGGCGGACGACACGGAGCTTCCTCCGGCACGGCCTCATCAGGCTGGCTCGCGAGGAGGCGGAGAGATCAAGGTGGGGTACCACACGAGGTGCCCGTGACGCAAGCCATGACGACCAAGGGCGCCAGGCGGGTGCCAGCCCGCGCAGTGTCCTCCTTTCCCCTTTGGTGCAAAGGGCAAGCGCAGCCGCGGAGTACCGAGGCATCAGGCAAAGGTTGCCATTTCGGTGCAACGACACCAAGACCAGGAGGACTGCAAGACGGAGGTCATCGTGGAGCCCAAGACGGCGTCACCACCAGAGCTTTGTGCAGGCGAAGACTACTTTTGTCAGGATAGCTGGTACTAGTTATCCCCTTTCAAATTAGCCTGCCATAGTTGGATCCCTTCCCGCTCGATATTTGGGAAGAGGACCAGGGCCTCTATAAATAGGACCAGCCACCCACAGGATCAGAGGGCTGAGGGGTGAAAGCTGAGAGGTGAGAGGTGAGGGGATAGAAGTTAGAGAGAGGACAACCGAGAAGAGAGAGAGAGAGAGAGAGAGAGAGAAGGGTGACTGGACTCCTCCCAGCAGTTCATCGCCCCAGCTAAGAACAGACCCTCGCAAGGCTGTTCTTCCTTGTATTGTTCATCACCATCAGCCCAAGAGGCAATCCACCACACCACACACTGGAGTAGGGTATTACACCACAACGGTGGCCCGAACCAGTATAAACCCTGTGTCTCTTGTGTTGTTCTTTCCATCGCTTAGATCTTAGCGTGGCGGAGGGGTGCAGGTAGGTAGGAGGTGAAATCTCCATGCGCACCCTAGTGTTCGAACCTCAAGGGTCTGCCGGAACCCGAAATCCGACATTTGGCGCGCCAAGTAGGGGTGCGCCGGAATTCGTCTTCCACCACCCCGTTCTCCTCCGACCATCACACCCATGTCTGACGCTCGTCGGGCCCGCGCCGAGCGCGGGGCCGCTCTCACTTCCCGTGTCGCCCAGACGGCCCCTGTCGGCGGGCGTCCTCGCCGTTCCCCGTCGCCTGCCGTCAACGCCGCCACCGGCCCGGCGGGGGACGAGCAGCCAGACGGCCGCACCGCAACTCCCTCGCTCACCCCAGCTGGTTCTTCGTCCCGCGCGCTCCGCGCGCCCATGGAGGCTCGAGCTGCGCTCATCGCAGCAAACGAGCTCCTGCGATATCGTCCCGTCGACGACGTCTACGAAGAATGGCTCGACCGTGTCGCCGAGCTCGTCCGCGCCGCAGGGGGCTCTCCTGCGCCGTCCGTTCCGCCGCACCGCACCCCGCCCCGCACAAGCGACGAAGCTCCAGCGGCGCCCTGGCCGCCTCCTCCTCAGGAAGGCACCATGGCTCCAAGGCGCGTGGCAAGAGCAGAGCTGCCAAGAAGTCCCTCGCTCGCAAGAAGCTGCCCGGGCGCTCCCTGCTCCAGCGCGTCGCGACCATGCTCATGCTCCCGCGCGTCAAGACCCCGCGCTGCTCCCAGCTGCAGCGCCTGGGGACATGCAAGACCAAGCTCTCCGTCACCCAAGGCCTCCCATGGCCACAGCAGGCTGCCGCGCCTTCACCACCGAGCTACGCAGCGTCATGTGGCCCGGCAAGTTCAAGCCAGACCTGCCTCCTTGTTACGACGGCACGGCTGACCCTGCGGAGTTCCTCCAGCTCTACGAGCTGGGCATTGAAGCTGCCAACGGAGATGAGAAGGTCATGGCGAACTGGTTCCCCATGGCGCTCAAGGACGGGGCCCGCACCTGGCTCCAGGCACGATCTCCTCCTGGGACGAGATGCGCACCCGCTTCATCGCCAACTTCCAAGGTACTCGCGACCGGCCACCCGCCGTGAGCGACATGAGCTGCACCAAGCAACAACCCCGGGAGACCCTGCAAAAGTACATCCAGTGCTTCAACAACGCATGCCTCAAGATTCCCAAGGTGACTGAGGAGGCCATCACATCAGCCTTCTCCGACGGTGTGCGCGATGTCAAAATGAAGGAGGAGCTGGCGATGCATGAAGACCTGTGCACTTCCTTGGAGCTGTTCAACTTGGCAACCAAGTGTGCCAGGGCTGAGGAAGGGCGTCTCTCCCTCCTCGAGCTGCCTGCCGTAGACCCAGAAGAGAAGAAGCCCAATGCCAAGGATGTGAGGTGCAAGGGGGCTGCCATGCTCGCGGCAGAACCAGACACCAAGCGGGGCAGAGATCAGCCCGAACCTTCCAAGGGCAGCCGGTACTGTGTGTACCACGACCTCCACACCCACAACACCAACGAATGTCAAGAGCTCCGAGCCGTGCGAGAAGGAAGGATCGGCCGTTGCCCTGACCGCAATGACCGGGGCTACGGCCGAGGAGGAGGAAGGAACGCAGGACGCTGGGAAGACCATGGCCCGCGCCAAGGGTGGCGCGATCAACCTTGTGAGGATCGCTGGCAAGACCCGCCTCGCGAGGGAGACTGGCGGAATCAGCCTCGCGAGGATCGCCTGCAAGGCAACGCAGGCCTCCCTCCGCTGCCGCCGCAGCCAAGGAGAAACGAGGACCGTCACCAGGACGAGGGGGCTGGGGGCTTCCAGGAGCCGCGCGCGATCGCCTGCATCCTGGGCGGGGCTCAAGCCCCAGTCTCTCAACGCATCTTCAAGCAGTTCGCCTGCGAAGTGAATGCAGTCCTCCCCAGGCTCGAAGCCATGCGCCCTCTCAGGTGGTCGGCGTGCGCCATCACGTTTAGCTCAGCAGATCAGCTCAAGTGTGCGGCTACAGCCGGAGTCCTCCCGATGCTTTGTTCCCCAATCTTCAGCAACGTGGTGGTCACTAGGACCCTCATCGATGGCGGGGCAGGGCTCAACGTCCTGTCCGTGGAAACATTCAACAATCTCCAAGTGCCCTCCAGTTAGCTTCAGCCAACCAAGGCTTTCTCCGGAATCACCGACGGCTCCACGGTCCCGATTGGGCAGGTCCGCCTCCCTGTCACCTTAGGGGCACGCGACAACTACCGCGCCGAGCTCAACGACTTCGACGTCGCTCACATTTGCCTGCCGTACAATGCCATCCTTGGGTACCCAGCGCTGGACAAGTTCATGGAGGTAACTCACCACGGCTACAACGTCCTCAAGATGCCAGGAAGTGGCGGAGTCATCACGGTGCCCTGTGAAGAGAAGGACGCGGTGTGTTCCCTGGAACGGGCCTTTCAGGCCGCGTCACTGGAAGACCCGGATCGTGGAAGCAGGAGGCCTTCCGAGACCGCCCTCAAGAAGAAGAAGACATCGTCCGGCCCGACCACTCAGGAGGAAGGCCCCTCTGGGCCCGCGCATGCCCAGGGGGAACCTCCTTCCATCGCATAGGAAAGCGCGCCCGGCGCCCCCCCTCAGGCAGGGCTCGGGGGCTCTCCCCTGGAGGGCCACCGACCTAGCTAGGGTCACGAGGGAGGCACTTGTGCACCACATGGAGGCGTGTTTTGAAGCGCATTTCCCTCAAGAAGGAGCAAGGCAAGGAGAGCAAGACCCTCAGGAGTTCGTCAGCAAGGCCATTCAGGAGCTACAGGAGTCAAGAGTCATGAAAGGCGGCCGCCACCTACCAGCAGCGGCTCCCCATCCAAGCAAGGATGGTGGGCTGCACATCTGCATCGACATACCAGGGCTCAACTGAGTCGCCTCTCTAGAGCGCCTCTGGCCCTCGCGAGTGGAGCGCTGCGGAGGTCCACCCCACAGCTACGTTCGCATGCCTTACGGCTTGACGAACACGGCTGCCACGTACCAGCGCCTCATGAGGGGCATCACGAAGGCAGGAGAGGCCAGGCGTTCCGCAGCCCTGGCGGGGATGGAGATGGTCCGCGAGGAGCCGCCGGTGCCTCCGGAGCCTCCCGAGGCCCCTGGGCCTGGGGGCTCGTGAGCATCGGCTTCCGCAGCTCACCAAGTCTGCTACACCAACACCCCTTCGTCCTCAACGTCATCAGGTGACATCTTTCAAGTTTCACTTCCAGCTGGGAGCGCCCCCCAGGGCTGCATTATTCCCAGGTCGCGTGGGTCCGTCCCTACGGCATGTATCCCTTTTATTTCATGTTGTTAGCTTACCTTGTTGGGGGCGCCCCTCGGGCTGCACGATCCCCAAGTCGCTCGGGCCAGACCCAGTGATGTCCGCCTTCCCACCATCTATTTAAACGACTCCACTCCACCACGGCTAATGTGCTTGACCTAGTTGCCCGCTCAACTGACGGAACTGCTCCCAAACGGCACGACGCTTGCGCATGGGTCTGTCCCTGCAACGCCGACAAACCTGAATGGCTGAGGTCTGGCCGCGGCAGCCCCGCATGGCGCCACCTCGTCAAGCCTTCGGTGCCTCATTATCCCTCGGAAGCAACCAACGGCTGACTGTCAATGGTCATGGAAACCCCATCATTTTCTTTATGATGGATCTACAGGATCTCCTGAACGAGCTGCGCCAGGCGAGACCCTTGCGGTGTCTCCTTCACTCTCGTCCGCGCGAGCCGCTTGCACGTTCAAGGGGAGGTGCCTGAGCATCGCGACTCAGGGCTCCTACTGGCTCTCCAGCCCTCACCCTCCGGCCTTGTCCACGGCATCGCGACCTGGCATACCAGTGACGGCTGAGACTCGCTCGAGGGCCGGGACCCAAGGACGTAGAGCAGAAAGGGGAGCAAAGGCGAGAGGGGAGGGACACGCGAGGACCTCACCAAGCAACCTCATGCCTGCCGATGCACGGACCCGGTGACACACCAGAGAGCGGCCCCTGATTCACGAGATAAATCACCACCCGGAAGCGCCCGCTACCGTGGCATCATCCCCGCACCTAATGCAATCCCGTGTTAGCGACGCCGCTCCCCTTTCTCATCGAACGACGGCTGCTTGAGCGCCAAAGGGGACCTCCTGAGCATTGCGACTCAGGGGCTCTTACCGGACTCCGGGTCGCTCACCTCCTGGCCTTGACCACGGCATCGCGACCTGGCATACCAACGACGGCTGAAGCCGCCTTGGGACTGGGACCTGTCGGCGCAGAGCACCAAGCCCTCGTGAGGTTCGAAAGGGAGGACTGAGCTAAGACGGAATGAGCAACTCGCGCAATTCTACGACAAGGGTTATATTAACAAAACAGGATCACATGCACCTTACAAGCCCCCTCGGGACGCGTCTTTGATTCCTCGCAGGGAACAGATCCTAAAGGAACACTAACTACGCACGCCCCTGCAAAAGACGCCATCATCAACAGTGGGCCGTCAAGCACCGGCGCCAACCCCATCCAGATCAGAGTCGGCGGCGGCCTGACGAGCCCGCCCTGCTCCAGGAGCGGCGCCAGCTCGGGGCTCGTAGCTGTCGTCGCTCGTCTCCGGAGTCGCTGGAACCTCCGACGCCTCCACTGCCTGAGGAGACGCCAAGGGAGTGGTTGGTGGGCCCAGTCCTCGCCGCAGCAGGGTCCTGGCCACCTCTCCCGGGGCAGCGCTCCAGCCGGCGCCCGTTCGCATCGAAGACCTTGAAGAACATCACCGAAGCACCGTCATACTCCAAGTGAATCGCAAGGGCGCCTCTTGTCCTGCAAACCCGGGCGATCTCGCTCCAGCCCCGAGTCATGAAGATCTTGCCCGGGGCAACGACTGCGACCTCCGCCTCGGTCGCAAGGGTGCTGCAGTCGGCGTGCTGCAGCCAAAGCTCCAGGAGTTCTCCCTGCGGGATGATGGAGGCGAAGAAGGGAGGAAGGCGAATCCAAGACCGAGGAGGCATGGCGACGTGGAGCACGAACTCTCGGGAGGAGCCCTCGGTGTGGACCCCAGGGGGGACAACCCACACCTTCGTGACACGACGGCGCCGACGGCGGCGCCGCCCGTGGTGATCGGCATCAGCTCCTTCAGGGCCCTCGATGTGGGCGTACAAGGGGAGCGGGAACCCCGGTGGTGCCCGCTCGCACCAAGGCCTCGACACCACCTGATGGGCCCCCTCATCCGGGCCACGGAGGATGAGCCGTTTCTTCGGCGGGAGCGGGTCTGGTTCCTCTCGGGGAGCCTTTCCCTTCTCTACCATCGAGAACCGGCGGATCGGAGCCATCGCAGCAAGACGGAGCAAGGACCGGGAAGAAGGAGAAGCAAGGAGGGATGGACTGGAAGGACGTGCGCTGTTCCGTACTTATGGCCGGCGAAGGCCAACCGCCGACCCCCACGATCGCAGGTAATTATGACCTGCTTTGCATGCAGGGACTTGTCCAATCCGTCCAGTTGCTGAGGTGCCATGGGGAAGTGGAGGCACCCACGCCCAATCAACCGCCACGCGACGCCCAAGGCCGCAGGCTGTTAGCGCCCGCGGCGCTTCGCTCTTGCCCTTTCGCCGCCCTGCACGGCTACGTGCGGGTGCGCCTTGGGCCCTGGGGCTACTGTCGGCGTTCTGGGAACGGGGGTCCCCAGACTTGCCTGCCTACGGCCTGCGGCGTAGCTCAAAGGGGAGGGGGCCCAGCATGGCCCATCTTCATCAACACAGACCCAAGACCCTCGCGAGGGGCCAAGCCTCGTGGGGCGGACGACGCGGAGCTTCCTCAGGCACGGCCTCATCAGGCTGGCTCACGAGGAGGCAGAGAGATCAAGGCGGGGTACCTCACGAGGTGCCCGTGACGCAAGCCATGGCGACCAAGGGCGCTAGGCGGGTGCCAGCCCGCGCAGTGTCCTCCTTTCCCCTTTGGTGCAAAGGGGGCAAGCGCAGCCGCGGAGTACCGAGGCATCAATCAAAGGTTTCCATTTCGGTGGACTTCAAGAAGGAGGTCATCGTGGAGCCCAAGACGGCGTCACCACCAGAGCTTTGTGCAGGCGAAGACTACTTTTGTCAGGATAGCTGGTACTAGCTGTCCCCTTTCAAATTAGCCCGCCATTGTTGGCGCCCTTCCCGCTCGATATTTGGGAAGAGGACCAGGGCCTCTATAAATAGGACCAGCCACCCACAGGATCAGAGGGCTGAGGGGTGAAAGCTGAGAGGTGAGAGGTGAGAGGTTAGAAGTTAGAGAGAGGACAACCGAGAAGAGAGAGAGAGAGAGAGAGAGAGAGAGAGAGAGAGAAGGGTGACTGGACTCCTCCCAGCAGTTCATCGCCCCAGCCAAGAACAGACCCTCGCGAGGCTGTTCTTCCTTGTATTGTTCATCACCATCAGCCTAAGAGGCAATCCTCCACACCACACACTGGAGTAGGGTATTACACCACAACGGTGGCCCGAACCAGTATAAACCCTGTGCCTCTTGTGTTGTTCTTTCCATCGCTTAGATCTTAGCGTGGCGGAGGGGTGCAGGTAGGTAGGAGGTGAAATCTCCACGCACACCCCAGTGTTCGAACCTCAAGGGTCTGCCGGAACCCGAAATCCGACAGATGCGCTGAGCTAGAGCTAGCTCAGAAGCAATGGCGCCAGTGAAGGCGACACTGAGGCCAATTGGAAGTTGCAGATCTTCGAAGCTGAGGTTGGGCGTGTCAAACCACTCATCAATGAAGTTATGGATGATTGCCACATCAAAGAGAGGCAAATCATTGAAGATCTCTGCTTCTTCCTTGCTCTTGATCAGTTGCTCAAGAGCGTCATCTACAAGATCTTCATCGCTGGACAGATCAATGGCGTCATTGCACAGAATAGCAGCAACAGTCAGTGCCTGATCAGTATTCTTTCTCATCTCAGTCTTCTTGGAGATATGTGATAGATCTTCAGACTGCACACTGTCTTCAGTAGGTGTAGTAGCCAGTGGCTTCGCCCGTAAGATTTTTGGTGCTGAGGCAGACTTTGAAGCTTTAGGATTCTTCAGCTTCATTGGCTTCGGTGGTGCAGGGGCTTTGTCAGATTCAGCATCATCTACAGGTTGATCCACGACTGCCCCTTGAACCATAATATGAGTGATGAGACCTTCTAGGTTGTAGAAGGGCTCAACCAGATTGGGTTCAGCTTCTCGTGTGCCATCAGCACGTGGCGCAGGGGCCTGGGTTGAAGTCTAATCCCAATGACTTCTTGTTTTCCTTGGCAGAGTTCTGTGCAAACTGATAGTTGCACTTGAAGAGATTGTCTTCGTGACACCATAACAGAGAGGATGGGTCGACATTAGCAAGCTGAGGTCCACGAAGCATGCAGGGGTAAAAGCCTTGAGCAATAGCTTCGGACTGTGATTTGTGCTGAAGACCTTTGTATATGATATCTCCCCATGGGCCCTTGATGGCACTCTTCTCAGCATATTCGTCATTGACAAATCTGTACTTGAACCATTCCTCTGCCCAATGTCATCGAATCCATTGGATTCAGTTCTTGCGTTCTCCATAGGTTTCTTCTGGATCTGACTTGTATAGCTCATAGAGATCTGGTGGCAGGTCCTTAGCAGTGTTTCCATGGCGCTGTCTGCGTCCCTTCCTTGTAGATTTCTCTGTAGCCATGAACTTCAAACTGAATGGCTTCAACACGTTCAAAGGTTTCAAAGGCTTCCGCCTGCGGGTCAAACAGGAACTAGCTTCGGGAGAATTTATATGATGTTGTAAGAATTCTGCAAATGAATGCAGACTATGAGAACCAAGGGATTCCGCCGCGGACATGTACCTGTGACAGCATTAAGGTGCGAAGGAAGAGGAAGAGGTCATATGCATTCTTAGAAGATTTTGAAGATAAATCAGTTTAGAAAACATTGACCTCATAGTGCGAAGACATTCACTCATAGATAGAGAGTTGGTTCCAGATTTGTACGAATCCACGAATAAGTACAAGTGAGGAATCTAACTACTTTGTGAAGCATAAGTGAACATACTAGGGATATTATGAGATGCAGTATGAAATAGATCCAACTTGTGTGAACAGAAACTGCTTGTGGTAGAAAGTGATGAATCTATAGGATCAAAGGGGCCGCAAAAAGGAAGTTTTATTTACCACACAAAGAACTGCTAGACGAAGTGGGAGAGGAGGCCGAGTAGTTCGATCGTCCGTGCCCTAACTTGGCGACGGAGGACACCTACGGCGACGGCGGAGAAGACGATGTCCGTGGCCGGCATGAAGACGGCGTCGGTGAGGTTGCGGCAGCTAAGCGCTTCGTCGTCGGCGTCGTCGAGGGCTAGCGGTGGCGCTAGGGTTTGTGCGAGAGTGGAAGAAAGGATAATGACTGTGGTGAGGTGTGTATTTATAGGGACAGGAACAGCACAGTGTTATTACACAGGTGCCCCTGGCGATTCACATCTGAAGGGCATCTGGCTATCATGCAACATATCGGAGGTTGTTCCATGTTCCCACGCACGCCTGGATTGTCGGGTGGTCGTTCCCACTTCTCCGGGTTTCAGGTGAAAGGATTTAGCATTGAAAACAGACTTAATGTTTGTCTCTGTATCTTCTGCTGACAAGGACGCAGAGAAGATATTCGACAGTTTCAATAGAATGCATATGATTTGGAGAGATAGAGTTTGAGATAGAAAGCATAGAGAGGTTAGGGTCCGATCACATTCACTTAGTTCAAAAGTTTAAACAAGACATAGCTATAAGTGAATGTTGTAGAGGAAAAAACACTAGTATATATATATATGAGAAAGACAATCAAATCAACATAGTGAAGATAATCATGAAGACAAGTTGAGATTGAAGCCAAACCAAATGTGAAGACATACCAAACGTAACGCCATGAGTGAAACACTTCAAACAGAAAAATTTGGTGGTGGCGTTACCCACCGTATAGGAAGCATTAGACCCAGACATGGCGCACAATTATCGTGGTGCTCCGAAGTCAAATTCCACATTAATGTATTCACACTTAGAATGTAAGTCTTCATTGATTGAAGATATACTTTACTTCGTGTGTTGCACATCTAAGTCATCAATATGCATAAGTGTTAGGATGTGTGCCTGATCACATGACATTTGAGGATTCCAAGATATTTAGCTCACACCGTAACTTGCAAAAGCTCTTCTCATCTAAGGGCTTGGTGAAGATATCTGCCAATTGCTCTTTAGTGTTGACATGTATGATATCAATATGTTCCTTTACAACATGATCTCTGAGAAAGTGATGACGAATTTCAATGTGCTTTGTCTTCGAGTGCTAAACTGGGTTGTTGGCAATCTAGATGGTGCTTTCGTTGTTGCAGTAGAGTGGCACTTGCTTCAGATGAATGCCATAGTCTTTGAGTGTTTGCTTCATCCATAGAACTGAGCGCAGCAAGATCCAGCAACAATGTATTCAGATTCAGCAATGGAGAGAGATACACAGTTCTGCTTCTTTGAAGACCAACATACAAGTGATCGTCCCAGAAAATGACATGCGCCTGATGTAGACTTGTGATCCACCTTGTCACCAGCATAATCAGCATCCGAGAATCCAACTGGATCAAACTCTGAGCCCTTTGGATACCATAATCCTAATGTTGGGGTGTAAGCCAAATATCGAAGAATTCGCTTCACAGCTAAGTGATGCGATTCCTTTGGTGCTGCTTGGAATCGAGCACACATGCAAACACTAAGCATAATATCTGGCCTAGATGCACATAGATAAAGTAAAGAACCAATCATGGAGCGGTATACCTTTTGATCGAACTCTTTACCATTGTCGTCGGGACCCAGATGTTGTTTGGTTGGCATTGGCGTCATGAAGCCTTTGCAGTCTTGCATCCCAAATTTCTTCAGGCAATCTTTGAGGTACTTCTATTGAGATATGAAGACGCCGTTGCATTGCTGACGTATTTGAAGACCAAGGAAGAACTTCAGCTCACCCGTCATGGACATCTGGTATTGCTCTTGCATCATATATCCAAACTCTTCACTGTATTTCAGATTGGTGCAGCCGAAGATAATGTCATCCACATATATTTGGCACACAAACAGTTCACCATCATATGTCTTCGTGAAGAGAGTGGGGTCGAGGGAACCAGGTTTGAAGCCTTTGCTCTTCAGGAAGTCTTTGAGTGTGTCATACCAAGCCCGAGGGGCTTGTTTGAGGCCATACAGTGCCTTGTTGAGCTTGTACACCATGTCAAGATGTTTTGGATCTTCAAAGCCAGGCGGTTGTGCAACATACACTTCTTCTTCAATCTTGCCATTGAGAAAAGCGCTCTTCACATCCATTTGATATAGAAGAATGTTATGATGATTTGCATAGGCCAGCAGTATGCGCATGGCTTCAAGTCTAGCCACAGGAGCAAATGTTTCATCAAAGTCAATCCCTTCAACTTGAGTGTACCCTTGAGCAACGAGACAAGCTTTGTTTCTGACAACTTGACCATGCTCATCTTGCTTGTTGCGATATATCCATTTGGTGCCTATTATATTGTGCTTGCGAGGATCGGGACGCTTAACCGGTTCCCATACATTATTCAGCTCAAACTGTTGAAGCTCTTCTTGCATAGCTTGAATCCATTCAGGTTTCATGGAGGCTTCTTCAACTTTCTTGGGTTCAGATATTGAGACGAATGTGAAGTGCCCACAGAAATTTGCTAGCTGTGTTGCCCTCGAACGAGTGAATGGACCTGGTGCATTGATGCTATCAATTATTCTCTCAATCTGTACTTCATTTGCAACACGAGGATGTATAGGATGAAGATTTTGCTCTTGCTGATCGTTGTCATCGTTAAAAGGATTGTCTTCAGGCTGAGCATTGTCTTCAGTTTGATCAGGTGCGGAGATGATAAGTTCCTCTTCAGGATGAGATTCAGATGCTATGATTTCTCCAGTTCCCATAAGTTTGATTGATTCACTGGATGGAACTTCATCTAGCACGTTTGGTAGGTGCTCTCTTTGTGAGCCGTTAGTCTCATCGAACTGCACATCCACTGTTTCAACCACTTTATAGTGAAAAAGGTTGAAGACTCTGTAGGAGTGTGAATCCTTTCCATATCCAAGCATAAAACCTTCATGTGCTTTTGGTGCAAATTTTGAAGTGTGATGTGGATCCTTGATCCAGCACATGGCACCAAATACTCTGAAGTAACTGACATTTGGCTTCTTGCCAGTAAGGAGCTCATAGGATGTCTTGTTGAGAAGTTTTTGAAGATACACATGGTTGATGATATGGCATGCAGTATCAATGGCTTCAGGCCAAAACTCTTGAAGTCTTGTATTCATCAAGCATCGTCCGGGCCATCTCAATAAGTGTTCTGTTCTTGCGTTCCACGACGCCATTCTGTTGTGGTGTGTACGGAGCTGAGAATTCATGTGTAATGCCCAAAGTATCAAGATAAGTGTCTAGACCAGTGTTCTTGAATTCAGTGCCATTGTCACTTCTGATGTGCTTGATCTTGACGCCATAGTTGTTCATGGTTCGATTGGCGAAGCGTCTAAAGACCTCATGCACTTCAGTCTTGTAGAGGATTATATGCACCCAAGTATATCTTGAATAATCATCAACAATGACAAAGCCATAGAGACAAGCAGTAGTAGTAAGAGTTGAGTAATGAGTGGGACCAAAAAGGTCCATGTGGAGCAGTTCGAAGGGTTGAGTCGTTGTCATGATTGTCTTCGAGGGATGCTTGGCCCTTGTCATCTTTCCTTCTTCATAGGCACCGCACAAGTGATCCTTCTTGAACTTGACGCCCTCGATGCCTATGACATGCTTCATCCTTGCAAGGGTGTGGAGGTTCCTCATGCCATCATGCCCTAGCCTCCAATGCCAGAGCCAGCATTCAGAAGCTTTTGCTAGAAGACATACGGCAAGTTGTGGTCCTGCTGAGAAATCTACCACGCACAAATCATCTTTCCGATACCTTTCAAACACTAGAGACTTGTCAGATTCCATTAGAACAAGGCAATGATATTTTCCAAACATCACAATCATGTTTAAATCGCAAAGCATTGAGATAGACATTACGTTGAAACCAAGGGATTCAACAAGCATGACTTTATCCATGTGTTGATCCTTTGAGATTGCAACTCTACCTAGACCCAATACCTTGCTTTTACCGGTGTCAGGAAATGTGATGTGACTTTTGTCAGATGGACGTAAGGTTGAGTCCATGAGAAGGCTTCACTTGCCAGTCATGTGATTAGTACACCCACTGTCAATAATCCATTCTGAAGCAGCTGGTGCATACCCTATAGTGCAGTTAGGGGGATAGGCTTCACGAAGAGAATTGTGAAGCATAAACATTTGACGAGCAAGTGGATTATGAAAGCTTAGATCGAGGTTAGGACTGATAGGGCAAGTGGCAAGCGACTCAGGAACAAAATACATAATAAGACCATTTGGGTATTTGATCTTGCGCCCTACAAGATGTTTAAGGTCCCCAGCAATGGCTTCCGATGATTTTGGTTTTCGGCTGGAGACCTTTCCCTGCAAAAGAGAGTTAAGCTTTCTTAGCCACCCACATCTTCAAGGGTGGCTTCGAAGCAATGAGTCTAAGTGCAGCATCTGAGAACTTTGGCTTTGGAGCCCTAGCAAAAAGTCTTACAGGTGGACAATAGTACTCACAAGGATAAGCAGAATAGTTTTTGGTCTTATGAACATGGCGGTTTGATGAAACACGCTCATATTCATAGGCCTGAGTAAGGTTTCCCTGCAAAACATTTGCATTAGTGCGACTCAGGTGAGTCCTCTGTCTGTATGAAGCCTTTGGACCATATGAAACATGTGGTTTGGGGTTTTTCTTCTTCACTTGTGGTGTCATGACGACATTCATGTGAAGATTCTCCAAACACCTTTTTGGCACCCAGACTTTCTTCATAGGCGGCCCATTCCTGCAGTTACTACCAATATACCTGGCAAACACTTCACCATTCTGATTCTTAAACAGTTTATAGTTTGCATCAAAGGATTCATCAATAACAATGGGATTAGCACAAGTGAAGCCAGATAGGGTGGATGGATCCACTGAAGGTTCCTTTGCAGCAACCCATGTGGTTTTGGGATACTGCTCAGGTTTCCAGTAAGAGCCATCAACATTCATTTTCCTTTCGAACCCAACACCCTCTTTCCTAGGGTTTCGGTTTAGGATCTGCCTTTTGAGGACATCACATAGTGTCTAATGCCCTTTGAGACTTTTGTACATCCCTGTTTCAAGCAATGTCTTCAACCTAGCATTCTCATCAGCAATAGCAGTGGTATCCTCAGCAGAGGGGTTAGTTACCACATCAACAGTTGAAGATATTGCAATAGTAGCAGCAGTAGAACACCCAGCAATAGAAGTAGCATTGTCACGCTCGATGCATTTAAGACATGGTGGTTCAAATCCTTCCTAAGCTGAACTGATCTGTTCGGCGCGAAGTGACTCGTTTTCCTTTTGAAGATCTTCATGAGCTGCTCTCAATTTCTCAAGATCTTGCTTCCTTTGAAGATAATCATAGGAAAGCTTTTCATGAGTTGTTGAGAGCGTTTCATGACGACTTTCAAGTTCCTCATACTTAACATGAAGATTTTTTATGTCTTCAGTTAAGGACTGAGATCGAGTCATTTCAGCGTCTAACAGATCATCGCTTTTGTCTAACAGTTTTTGAATATGTTCCATAGCTTTCTGTTGTTCAGTTGCAATTTTAGCAAGTGTTTTGTAGCTGGGTTTGGAACCACAATCAGAGTCATCTTCACTAGATGTTTGATAGTGAGTAGTGCGTGTGTTTACCTTGGCACCACGTGCCATGAAGTAGTAGGTAGGAGTGTAGTAGTCCTTGTCATTTGCATCGGTGTCAGTGATGAAGTCATTGTCTTTAGAGTTGAAGATGGAATTGGCAACATATGTTGTAGCCAGACTCGCAACGCCAGAATCGGACTCCTCCTCAGACTCCACCTCTGCCTCCTCAGAAGCGGACTCCTCCTCTGAATCCATTTCCTTGCCAACAAACGCATGTGCCTTGCCAGATGAGCTCTTCTTGTGTGATGAAGACTTTGAGGAAGACTTGGAAGAAGACTTTGAGTATTTCTTCTTCTTCTTGTCGTCGGAGTCATACTCCTTGCTCTTCTTCTTGTTGTTGTTCTCATTGTCCCACTGCGGACACTCAGAGATGTAGTGGCCAGGTTTCTTGCACTTGTGGCAAGTTCTCTTCATGTAGTCATGAGCAGAAGCTTCATCATTCCTTGAGCTTGATCGTGAAGACTTTCTGAAGCCTTTCTTCTTGGTGAATTTTTGGAACTTCTTCACAAGCATAGAAAGCTCCTTTCCAATGTCTTCAGGATCATCAGAACTGCTGTCAGATTCTTCTTCAGATGAGGAGACAGCTTTTTCCTTCAAGGCACGAGTTCGCCCATAGTTGGGACCGTAGATGGCTCTTTTCTCAGAAAGCTGAAACTCGTGTGTGTTGAGCCTCTCAAGTATGTCAGACGGATCGAGTGTCTTGAAGTTAGGACGTTCTTGAATCATCAGGGCTAGGGTGTCAAACGAGCTGTCAAGTGATCTCAGGAGTGTCTTGACGACTTCATGCTTAGTGATCTCAGTGGCGCCGAGAGCTTGAAGCTCATTTGTGATGTCATTGAGTCGATCAAACGTGAGCTGGACATTCTCATTGTCATTTCTCTTGAAGCGGTTGAAGAGGTTGCGAAGGACACTGATTCTCTGATCTCTCTGGGTTGAGACGCCTTCATTGACCTTGGAGAGCCAGTCCCAGACTAGCTTAGATGTTTCCAAAGCACTCACGCAGCCATACTGTCCTTTGGTCAGATGACAATAGATGATGTTCTTGGCAGTGGAGTCCAGTTGAACGAACTTCTTGACATCAGCAGCGGTGACACCTTCACCAGCCTTGGGAACGCCATTCTTGACGACATACCATAGGTCGATATCAATGGCTTCAAGATGCATGTGCATCTCATTCTTCCAGTAGGGATATTCAGTTCCATCGAAGACGGGGCATGCAGCGGAGACTTTAATTATCCCTGCAGTCGACATAGCTAAAACTCCAGGTGGTTAAACCGAATCACACAGAACAAGGGAGTACCTTGCTCTGATACCAATTGAAAGTGCTAGTGATCGACTAGAGGGGGGGTGAATAGGCATTTTTTATGAAAGTCTTCAAAACATGGAAGTTTCGAAGACAAACGATAGAAATAAACCTATTACCATGCAGCGGAAGGTAGACTACACTAGGGAAACCATAGTCAAGTATTCAATGAAGTGAAAGTACAATGACTAATAGCAGCTAGGCAGTAAAGATCAGGTAGGAAGATATTGTGAAGCCAATCAGAACAAGCAATCGCTCAGTGAAGACAAAAGATAATGCAATCATACAATGACTTCACAAGGACCAATAGTAAGTAAAGGGAAGGGAAGGATGAAACCAGTGACTTGTTGAAGACAATGATTTGTTGGACCAGTTCCAGTTGCTGTGACAACTGTACGTCTGGTTAGGGAGGCTGAGATTCAACTCAGAAGACCTTGTCTTCACCTTATTCCCCTTGAGCTAAGGACACCCAATCCTTGCCCAATCACTCTGGTAAGTCTTCAAGGTAGACTTCCAAACCTTCACAAACTTCGTTCACCGGTGATCCACAATGACTCTTGGATGCTCAGAACGCGACGCCTAACCGGCTGGAGGATTCACAGTCCTCAAGTGTAATAAGTCTTCAGATCACACAGACAGGAAGACTTAAGTGATGCCTAACACTCTTTGGCTCTGGGTGTTTAGGGCTTTATCCTCGCAAGGAATTCTCTCTCAAAGGCTTCGAGGTGGGTTGGTCTCAAACGACAAAAGCCGTACTCTAACTCTGAGCAGCCAACCATTTATGGTTATAGGGGGTGGGCTATTTATAGCCACTGGGCAACCCGACCTTGTTTGTCCGAAATGACCCTTGGTCACTAAGGAACTGACACGTGTTCCAACGGTCAGATTTCAAACACACACGGCAACTTTACTTGGACTACAAGCAAAGCTGACTTATCCAACTTTGGACAAGATTTGCTCTCATAGTATTCACTCGAAGACATAGGATTTTGGTTAAGCATCACTTCAGTCATTCTGACTGGTTCTCTTGGACCCCACTTAACAGTATGGTGGTTCCTATGACTCAACAAAGAAAAACACAGAACGACGAAACTGCTAAGTCTTCGCGCTCCATAGTCTTCACGCGATGTCTTCTCTTATCATAGTCTTCAATGTGAATGTCTTCACATACCACCTCTGACTTCAATGTCTTCATACATTTTTAGGGGCCATCTCTGGTTGGAAAACCGAATCCATGAGGGACTTCTACCTGTGCTATCCTGCAATTCTCACAAACACATTAGTCCCTCAACTAGGTTTGTCGTCAATACTCCAAAACCAACTAGGGGTGGCACTAGATGCACTTACAGTAATGTCATGGAACACTTCTACGACAACACAGGTATGACTATCTTGATTCTGTCATAAATTTGTCATGGATGTACATGTATGACAGAAATTTGTATGTCTTGACTTGAGCATAGATCTCCCCGGCAACGGCAACAGAAATCCTTCTTGCTACCTCTTGAGCATGTGTTAGTTTTCCTTTGAAGAGGAAAGGGTGATGCAGCAAAGTAGCGTAAGTATTTCCCTCAGTTTTTGAGAACCAAGGTATCAATCCAGTAGGAGACTACACGCAAGTCGCCTAGTACCTGAACAAACAATCAAGAACCTTGCAACCAACGCGATAAAGGGGTTGTCAATCCCTTCACGGCCACTTGCAAAAGTGAGATCTGATAAAGGTAATAAGATAAATATTTTTGGTATTTTTGTTGTATAGATTGCAAAATAAAGATTGCAAAATAAATAGTAAACTAGAACTATAGATTGGAAACTTATATGATGTAAAGTAGACCCAGGGTGAACAAATTACTGCCGAGCAATTGATAGAAAAGCGCATAGTTATGATGATATCTAAGGCAATGATCATGAATATAGGCATCACGTCTGTGTCAAGTAGACCGAAACGATTCTGCATCTACTACTATTACTCCACACATCGACCGCTATCCAGCATGCATCTAGAGTATTAAGTTCATAAGAACAGAGTAATGCATTAGGCAAGATGACATGATGTAGAGGGATAAACTCAAGAAATATGATATAAACCCCATCTTTTTATCCTCGATGGCAACAATACAATATGTGCCTTGCTGCCCCTGCAATCACTGCGAAAGGACACCGCAAGATTGAACCCAAAGCTAAGCACTTCTCCCATTGCAAGAAAGATCAATCTAGTAGGCCAAACTAAACCGATAATTTAAAGAGACTTGCAAAGATATGAAATCATGCATGTAAGAATTCATAGAAGAACCAAATAATATTCATAGATAGTCAAATTCATAAACCCACAATTCATCGGATCTTGGCAAACACACCGCAAAAGAGTATTACATCGAATAGATCTCCAAGAACATCGAGGAGAACTTTGTATTGAGAACCAAAGAGAGAGAAGAAGCCATCTAGCTAATAATAATGGACCCGAAGATCTATGGTAAACTACTCACACATCATTGGAGAGGCTATGGTGTTGATGTAGAAGCCCTTCGTGATCGAATCCACCTCCGGCAGATCGCCAGAAAAGGCCCCAAGATGGGATCTCACGGGTACAGAAGGTTGAGGTGGTGGAAAATTTGTTTCGTGGCTCTCCTGGATGTTTTTAGGGTACAAGGGTATATATAGGCGAAAGAAGTACATCGGTGGAGCTCTGTCGGGCCCATGAGGGTGGGGGGCGCGCCCCTGCCTCGTGGAACCTTTGCGGACTTCCATACTTGTACTCCAAGTCTCCTGGGTTGCGTTTGTTCCAAGAAAGATCCTCGCGAAGGTTTCATTCCGTTTGGATTCCGTTTGATATTCCTTTTCTGTGAAACACTGAAATAGGCAAAAAACAGCAATTTGCACTAGGCCTTCGATTAATAGGTTAGTCCACATATTAAAGCCCGTTTAACATCCAAAACAGATAATATAATAGCATGGAACAATCAAAAATTATAGATACGTTGGAGACGTATCACTCCACCAGCTGCTGTTCATCCATGGGTTACTGTTCATCCAGCCTCCACCGGCTACTGTTCAACCAGCCCTCCACAGAGTCCTATTCATCCACCCCAATCAGAACGGGTGTGGCGGCCTCGTCGGGGTCATGTTCATCCAGCGGCAACAGCCTCTACTACCACGGGGTCATGTTCATCCAACCCCACCGGGAACTGTTCATCCAACCCCCAACAACGGTCCCTGTTCATCAACAAGCAGGTTCGATCGGCTTCAGTTAGCAGCAGTAGCGAAGGAATCACTCGGGTTCAGTTAACAGCCAAGGGATCGATTGCTCGGGTTTAGTAACGTAGCTAGTGCAATCGCTCGGGTTCAGTAAGCGAACGCCTCGCTGAGGTTCAGTTAGAGCCCAATGCCTCGCACACATGCGCGTACGTGTACGAGAGAAACGCACATACCTCCTGCATCGCTCGGCCCCGATGTCGGGGCCGGATTTCCGAGACATAAATTCCCAGCAAACGACCCTTATATCACCACCAGCCCCAGGATTACTGTTGCTGGTGGATATTTATTGGCGAACGCAGCATGCAATTTCAAAATATTCCCTATGATCATGCAAGATCTATCTAGGAGATGCATAGCAACGAGAGGGGGAGAGTGTGTCCATGTACCCTCGTAGACCGAAAGCAGAAGCGTTAGGTTAACACGGTTCATGTAGTCGAACTTCTTCACGATCCAACCTATCAAGTACCGAATGTACGACACCTCCGAGTTCAGAACACGTTCAGCTTGATGACGTCCCTCGAACTCTTGATCCAGCAGAGAGTCGAGGGAGAGTTTCGTCAGCCTGACGGCATGGCGATGGTGACGGTGATGTGATCCGCGCAAGGCTTCGCCTAAGCACTACGATGCTATGATCGGAGGAGTAAACTATGGAGGGGGGCACCACACACGGCTAAGAGAACAATTGTTGTGCTTTGGGGTGCCCCTTGCCCTCGTATATAAAGGAGGGGAGGAGGAGGCCGGCCACCAAGGGGCCGGGAGGCGCTAAGGGGGGAGTCCTACTAGGACTCCACTCCTAGTAGGATTCGCCCCCCCCCCCCTCTCTCTTTTTCCTTTCTCATCGGAGGGGGAAAGGAAGGAGAGGGAGACAGAGAGGGAAAGGAGGCCGCGCGCCCTCCTCCTTGTCCTATTCGGACTCCCTCACCCCTTGCGGGCTCCCTTCTCTCTCCCCTAAGGCCCATGTAGGCCCAATACTTCCCCGGGGGGTTCCGGTAACCCCTCGGTACTCAGAAATATACCCGAACCTTTTCGAAACCATTTAGGTGTCTGAATATCATCGTCTAATATATCAATCTTTACCTCTCGACCATTATGAGACTCCTCGTCATGTCCGTGATCTCATCCGGGACTCGGAACAAAACTTCAGTAACCAAAACACATAACTCATTATAAATTGTCATCGAACGTTAAGCGTGCAGACCCTACGGGTTCGAGAACTATGTAGAAATGACCAAGACACATCTCCAGTTAATAACCAACAGCGGAACCTAGATGCTCATATTGGTTCCTCCATATTCTACGAAGATCTTTATCGGTCAAACCGCAATGACAACATACGTCATTCCGTTTGTCATCGGTATGTTACTTGCCCGAGATTCGGTCGTTGGTATCCTCATACCTAGTTCAGTCTCGTTACCGGAAAGTCTCTTTACTCGTTTCGTAGTGCATCATCCCGTAACTAACTCATTAGTCACATTGCTCTCAAGGCTTATCATGATGTGCATTACCGAGAGGGCCCAGAGATACCTCTCCGATACTCGGAGTGGCAAATCCTAATTTTGATCTATGCCAACCCAACAAACACCTATAGAGCATCTTTATAATCACCCAGTTATGTTGTGATGTTTGATAGCACACAAGGTATTCCTCCGGTATTCAGGAGTTGCATAATCTCATAGTCAAAGGAATATGTATAAGTCATGAAGAAAGCAATAGCAATAAAACTTAACGATTATAATGCTAAGCTAATGGATGGGTCATGTCCATCACATCATTCTCTAATGATGTGATCCCATTCATAAAATGACAACACATGTCTATGGTTAGGAAACTTAACCATCTTTGAATAATGAGCTAGTCTAGTAGAGGCATACTAGGGACACTCTATTTTTTCTATGTATTCACACATGTACTATGTTTCCAGTTAATACAATTCTAGCATGAATAATAAACATTTATCATGATGTAAGTAAATATAAATAACAACTTTATTATTGCCTCTAGGGCATATTTCCTTCAGTATTTCCTTGATACAGAATTCTAAGCAATTACAAGGATTTGAGTACAAGACCTTATAGGTCCATTGAGTACAACAATGATTTCCAGTGGCAGGTGATGGGAGCAACTCGTGGATCTCCAATGTTGATGGAACCCCATTCCCATGGGAATAGCTGACCTGGATAACTCCTATCTCGCGTGGCTGCTATCTCTGAATCCTAGGTTGCGGGGTGTCTTCGTATTGCTCCACTCTGAGTCATGATCTGGCCATGACAATAGCCAAGGACAAGCCAGTTAGTACGTTTGAATGTCCTCGCAAACATGATGAACAAGAGATATACCAAATGCATATGTTCATGATGAATTAAATTATAGGCATGAGCTGACTGAAAATTAAAGCATGTCATGACAAATATTCATACAGTGCAGAAGGACGAATAAGTCATGTTAGTAGTAAATCCAGGAAATGAAATGGAACATCGGGCGTTGGACTGCCCGAAGGATTCCAAGAAAAATGCCAAGCGGACGTCTAAAAGCAATGCCTTGAGAGGTCTTGAAAATACATGCCACAGTTGGGTGTTTGAAGCGACACCTCATAAAGGGCTTATATGTGAACAACAAACCAAGTATCCAGGTGGACTAGCCATCACAAGTGATACCAAAAAATGTAAATGGAAATGAGTATCCCGAGTAGTCTAGACATCCCAAGAGATACTCACAATTGCACATAAGAGGAAAGGGTTAGTCCACAACAATATTCATATTAGAAATAATATTCATAGTGGCACCAGTAGTGACAATAATTATCCTGCAGAACGAACCATGATCAATTTAATTATTTCCTCCGGAGACTGACACTAAGACCGACACTTGACCAACCCAAACTGGCTTCCTTGGCCATGGACATGGCTATTCGAATAGATATAACTCTGCAGAGGGTGTACTATTTACCCACGTGTATAGGATTTCTTTAGCCAACACCGAGACGCTGACTAATTCCCATTACGGTCTTTGAGTTGAAAACACACCTGACCACCACACACCAGATTAACTTTCCGGATGCCAGGAATCACCCAAAGCATCGTTCAAGAGAAACTCTAAGGCGGGGAGACCATCGTCTCGAATAGCATGGGATCACTATTAACATGCGCGGATTACAACGGGTTCCCCCCTCTCGGCCTATCCGGATACACCCATGCCCCCTGACCCGATGACTGGCATTGCAGCCGGTACTTGGAAACCCTCATCGTGGCCTCTCTGTACGGTGTGTGTAGGGAAATGGGTTAACAACTTACTGAACCGTACCCTGCCCATGGCAGGGACAAGTGGTAGCACGAAACTAGTATGGGGGTTACTGGAACAAGACTCGATCTATGGTCAACTCAGGAGGTTTATAATTCCCTTCAATGATTAGCACAACATATTTCCTTAGTGGTACCTAACAGGGTCACCATCTGGCATGTCCCGACATGCCCTCATTGTTCACTCTCCTCACAACGAGATTTCAGTCTCATGGTCACTTTCCTCGTGACCGATTCTTTCCTGCAGATTAGCCTGGACCATCATAGGCATATATAGCACTTGAAAATAACCCTAATCACATATACCTCATGTTTAAATGAAGACAAAATACCATCAGGGGGTCATGCATGTATGACTAGCAATATGCAAATTCTATATGAATTCAAAACATATTCATAATTCAAGTATGCTCGCAAACAAACAACTATGAATTCACCATACGATGTGTTCAAGATGCTTGCCATGAGCATGCAGAAAGATTGGGTGCCCTCCAAATGTTTGAAAAAGTAATCTTCCCTCCATTTTCCTATTTTTGAAATAATGACATTACCACACAACTCCACAACAGTACATAAAAGTTGTTTGGAAAATTTTGAAATAAATACTAAAATAAACTAGATGAAATTTGAGAAATAACAGAAAAGGAATGAAGTCATTTGGAGTTGTGGTTTTAAAAACTAGAGCTAGTCAAAGTTAGGGTCAACTCTGGATTTAAATTAAAACAGAAAAAGAAAACGGTTCATTCAGAAATACGCTTTCAAAATAGGAAGACGTAGTTCAATGATTACATGCACCGGGATTATGCTTTCCGGAGGAGGGGACATACTCTGAGGAATACGCCTCCACTTAAAACGAGCTGGTACAGCGCTGGGTCACTGACAGTGGGCCCGCCTGGCCCACTGGTCAGGTTTGACCGGTCAGCCACCCATGTCGTCTCCTCTGGCCGAACAGACGCGATGCTCTGACAAGGCTCGCCGGCGATTGGCGGCTCTGTTTGGAAAACTAAGGTCATCCGCAAGCTCAAGAGGTCGAGGCGAACACGTGGGTACCCTCCTTGGTCGTCGGAGTGGAGGGAGTCGCCGGCAATGAGCTCAACCGAAGAGCTCCGGCGGAGGCAAGTTGGGCGTTTCGCCCACGGGCCATCTTCGGTGAAAGTGATGAGCAGAACGGATTTGTGAGAGCTCCAGGAGTCTCCTGGTGGGGATAACGGAGTGGGGGGATGTGGTGGCTTCGGAATCAACACGGCAGTGGTGGTGGCCATGGTTGCCGGAATTGGAGGAGACGACCTTCTCTGGTCATGTTACTGCTACTGGAGGATCAGTGAGGGAGGGAGATAGGTGGTGCTGGACTGAGCGGGCTCGGGGTCCATTTTATAGTGCATGATTGGCGGTTCCGTGGCTACCCAAAGATGAACACGGTGGCATCCGCCATTGATGGTAGAACGTGGATGGTGGCGAAGTAGGTGTGGCCGGTGGAGGTAGGCGAGAGCGGTGGCGGCTGCAGTTACTCCCGAGAGGTGCTGGGTGGCTCAGGGGTGTGCCACGCGTCGCGGGTGATACGTCTCCAACGTATCTATAATTTTTTATTGTTCCATGCTTTTATATTATCTGTTTTGGATGTTTAATGGGCTTTAATATGCACTTTTATATTAATTTTTTGGGACTAACCTATTAACCGAAGACCCAGTGCAAATTGTTGTTTTTTTCCTATTTCAGTGTTTCGCAGAAAAGGAATATCAAACGGAATCCAAACGGAACAAAACCTTCGAGAGGATCTTTCTTGGAACAAACGCAACCCGGGAGACTTGGAGTACAAGTCTGGAAGTCCGCGAAGCTTCCACGAGGCACGGGGCGCGCCACCCACCCTCGTGGGCCCCACGGAGCTCCACCGACCTACTTCTTTCGCCTATATATACTCTTATACACTGAAAACATCCAAGAGAACCGCGCAACCACTTTTCCACCGCCGCAACCTTCTATACCCGTGACATCCCATCTGGGGGACTTTTTCGGCGATCTGCCGGAGGGGGGGGGGGGGGAGGGCTTCTACATCAACACCATAGTCTCTTCGATGATGTGTGAGTAGTTTACCACAGACCTTCAGGTCCATAGTTATTAGCTAGATGGCTTCTTATCTCTCTTTGGTTCTCAATACAAAGTTCTCCTCGATGTTCTTGGAGATCTATTCGATGTAATACTTTTTGCGGTGTGTTTGCCGAGATCCAATGAATTGTGGGTTTATGATCAAGATTATCTAAGAACAATATTTGGTTCTTCTCTGAATTCTTATATGCATGATTTGATATCTTTGCAAGTCTCTTTTAATTATCGGTTTAGTTTGGCCTACTAGATTAATCTTTCTTGCAATGGGAGAAGTGCTTAGCTTTGGGTTCAATCTTGTGGTGTCCTTTCCCAGTGATAGCAAGGGTAGCAAGGCACGTGCTGTATTGTTGCCATCAAGGATAAAAAGATGGGGTTTATATCATATTGTTTGAGTTTATCCCTCTACATCATGTCATCTTGCCTAATGCGTTACTCTGTTCTTATGAACGTAATACTCTAGATGCATGTTGGATGGCGGTCGATGTGTGGAGTAACAGTAGTAGATGCAGAATCGTTTCGGTCTACTTGACACGGACGTGATGCCTAAGTTCATGATCATGCCTAGATATTCTCATAACTGTGCTCTTTTCTATCAATTGCTCGGTAGTAATTTGTGCATCCACCGTAATACATGCTATCATGAGAGAAGCCACTAGTGAAACCTATGGCCCCCAGGTCTATTTTACATCATATTAGTTTCCCGTCAACTTACCAATTTCTGTCGCCATTTATTTTGCAATCTTTACTTTCCAATCTATACAAAAAAAATACCAAACATATTTATTTATTATCTCTATCAGATCTCACTTTTGCAAGTGGTCGTGAAGGTATTGACAACCCCTTTATCGCGTTGGTTGCAAGGTTCTTGATTGTTTGTGCAGGTACTAGGCGATTTTCGTGTAGTCTCCTACTGGATTGATACCTTGGTTCTCAAAAACTAAGGGAAATAGTTATGCTACGTTGCCGCATCACCCTTTCCTCTTCAAGGGAAAACTAACGCATGCTCAAGAGGTAGCAAGACGGATTTCTACCGCCTTTGCCGGGGAGATCTATGCTCAAGTCAAGACATACCAAGTACCCATCACAAACTCTTCTCCCTCGCATTAAATTATTTGGCATTTGCCTCTCGTTTTCCTCTCCCTCACTTCACCTTTGCCGTTTTATTCGCCCTTTTTCGTTCGTCTGTCTTCGCTTGCCTCTTGTGTGTTCATTCTTAGTGCGCTTTGTTGCCATCATGTCTGAAACTGGGGAGGTTGTCATTGAACAGGGTAGTAGTAACAATGGGGGAAACGTTGATGCTTTTGATTATCCTCATGAAGAAACTACTATTTTACACACTAAAAAGTTTTGGATTGGTAGTGGTAATATTATTGGAAAAGGAGTTATTCAAGATTTCTTTACTTGCGTCGGTGCTTTTCCCACTATGGGCGAGTCTATTCTCCATAAAACTAGTAGTCCTGCGGATGCTATATCTTTGCTTGTGGTTGCACTCAAAAGACAATTTATCCACATGCATCCTTGCATACAAAGGATTTTTCTAGAATTTTCCAATATTGAGCATTCTTCTGTTAAGCGAGCAGCTACCATCTTTTTAGCTCATTAGTTCAGATTTATAATAAAAGAGGCCAACAAAATTTTTGTGCATTATAGGGTGGATGCCGGCCGTCCTCCCATAGAAGCAATCCTTTTTTTATCAAGAAGACATAATGTGCTTACAATATTTAGATCATGTTTCTTTTAATGAAAACCTTAGAGAGAAGGTTCCTACTGATGTTCTAGTTGACAGGATTTCTGAACTTAATGGTAACTTTGCTATCCAGAACAATGGGTTAGGTTTTTGCCTTGAACAAAGGCTCATGACTTTTTGCCAAAAGAATGCTTATAATGATGAATAGGTTGTGCAATATGAGGGGCCAAAGGAGGAACCAATACCTGCCGAACTTGATCTTGGGCACTTTTGTCCCATTAAGGGGCTGTTTGGTTTGTGACTAACTTTGCCAAAGATTGCAACACCTAAGGTTAGGCAAATTTGACCAACTTAGGTGAGTGTTTGGTTCAAGCCACATCTTAGGCAAGCCACACTTGGACCCCACATGGCATACACACAAAAAGTGTGGCAAGATTCCCTTAGGCTTGCCATTTTGTGGCTCTCATTTTGATGAACTAACCTTAGTCAAGTTTGGAAAAAATGTGTGACAAAGTATGGCAATGCTAGTCCTAAAACCAAACAGCCCCTAAATTTAGCCCTTTCGATTACTTTTGCTTGCCACAAAGAAAACTTGCTGCTGAACGTAGGGAGTATGAGATGAGTTTTCGTGATTTTCCTTATCATTATCATGGCAATATCTAGATCTATTCTTGTTTTTTATGCCTAGCTAAGGGCGTTAAACAATAGCGCTTGTTGGGAGGCTATCCAATTTTATTTTGGCTTCTTGCTTTTTTCCTGTTTAGTAATAAATAAATCATCTATCCTCTGTTACGATTGTGTTTTTTATGTTTTAATTAGTGTTTGTGCCAAGTAAAGCCTTTAGGATCTTCTTGGGTGATTGTTGTTTGATCTTGCTGAAAAAAACAGAAAGTATGTGCTCACGAGAATAATTTTCATTTTTTACCAGAGAGCGATAAAATACCAGTTCCAACTGCACTTGTTCAATATATAAATTATTTAGGTCGTCCTAATATTTCAGAATTTTTGGAGTTACAGAAGTATTCTAAATCTCCAGATTGCTACAGATTGTTCTGTTTTTGACAGATTCTGTTTTTCGTGTGTTGTTTGATTATTTTGATGAATCTATGGCTAGTATCGGGGGGTATGAACCATAGAGAAGTTCGAATACAGTAGGTTTAACACCAATATAAATAAATAGTGATTTAATTACAGTACCTTAAAGTGGTGGTTTGTTTTCTTATACTAACGGAGCTCATGAGATTTTCTGTTGAGTTTTGTGTTGTGAAGTTTTCAAGTTTTTGGGTAAAGATTTGATGGATTTTGGAAAAAGGAGTGGCAAGATCCTAAGCTTGGGGATGCCCAAGGCACCCCAAGGTAAAATTCAAGGACAACCAAAAGCCTAAGCTTGGGGATTCCCTAGAAGGCATCCCCTCTTTCGTCTTTGCCTCTTTACTTGAGGCTATATTTCTATTCACCACATGATATGTGTTTTGCTTGGAGCATCTTGTATGATTTGAGTCTTTGCTTTTTATTTTACCACAATCATCCTTGCTGTACACATCTTTTGGGAGAGACACACATGAATCAGAATTTATTAGAATACTCTATGTGCTTCACTTATATCTTTGGAGCTAGATAATTTTGCTCTAGTGCTTCACTTATATCTTTTAGAGCACGGTGGTGGTTTTATTTTATAGAAATTATTGATCTCTCATGCTTCACCTATATTATTTTGAGAATCTTTTAGAACAGCATGGTAATTTGCTTTGGCTATAAAATTAGTCCTAATATGATAGGCATCCAAAATGGGTATAATAAAAACTTTCATATAGAGTGCATTAAATACTATGAGAAGTTGGATACTTGATAATTGTTTTGAGATATAAAGATGGTAATATTAGAGTCGTGCCAGTTGAGTAATTGTGAAACTGAGAAATACTTGTGTTGAGGTTTGCAAGTCCCGTAGCATGCACATATTGTAACCGTTGTGTGACAAATTTGAAGCATGAGGTGTTCTTTGATTGCTTTCCTTATGAGTGGCGGTCGGGGACGAGCGATGGTCTTTTCCTACCAATCTATCCCCCTAGGAGCATGCGCTTAGTGCTTTGTGTTTGATGACTTGTCGATTTTTGCAATAAGTATGTGAGTTCTTTATGACTAATGTTGAGTCCATGGATTATACACAGTCTCACCCTTCCATCATTGCTAGCCTACATTGCCCTTTCTCACCTCGAGAGTTGGTGCAAACTTCGCCGGTGCATCCAAACCCCGTGATATGATACACTATGTCACACATAAGCCTCCTTATTTCTTCCTCAAAACAGCCACCATACCTACCTATTATGGCATTTTCATAGCCATTCCGAGATATATTGCCATGCAACTTTCCACCATTCTGTTTATTATGGCACGGTTCATCATTGTCATATTGCCTTGCATGATCATGTAGTTGACATCGTATTTGTGGCAAGGCCACCATTCATTTTTCATACATGTCACTCCTGAGTCATTGCACATCCCGGTACACCGCCGAAGGCATTCACATAGAGTCATATTTTGTTCTAAGTATCGAGTTGTAATTCTTGAGTTGTAAGTAAATAAAAGTGTGATGATCGTCATTATTAGAGCATTATCCCAAGTGGGGAAAGGATGATGGAGACTATGATTCCCCCATAAGTCGGGATGAGACTCCGGACGAAAAAAGAGAGGCCAAAGAAGCCCACCAAAAAAATGAGAGAAAAAGAGAGAAGGGACAGTGTTACTATCCTTTTTCCACACTTGTCCTGCAAAGTAGCACCATGATCTTCATAATAGAGAGTCTCCTATTTTGTCACTTTCATATACTAGTGGGAATTTTTCATTATAGAACTTTGCTTGTATATTCCAATGACGGGCTTCCTCAAAATGCCCTAGGTCTTCGTGAGCAAGCAAGTTTGATGCACACCCACTTAGTTTCTTTTGTTGAGCTTTCATACATTTATAGCTCTAGTGCATCCATTGCATGGCAATCCCTACTCCTTGCATTGACATAAATTGATGGGCATCTCCATAGCCCGTTGGTTTGCCGCGTCAATGTGAGACTTTCTCCTTTTTTGGTCTTCTCCAGACAACCTCCACCATCATATTCTATTCCACCCATAGTGCTATGTCCATGGCTCGCGCTCATATATTGCGTGAAAGTTGAAAAAGTTTGAGAATACTAAAGTATGAAACAATTGCTTGGCTTGTCATCGGGGCTGTGCATGATGGGAGCTTTTTGTGTGACGAAAATGAAGCATGGCCAAACTATATGATTTTGTAGGGATGAGCTTTCTTTGGCTATGTTATTTTGAGAAGACATAATTGCTTGGTTACTATGCTTGAAGTATTATTGTTTTTATGTCAATATTAAACTTTTGTCTTGAATCTTTCGGATTTGAACATTCATGCAACAATAAAGAAAATTACATTGAAAATTATGTTAGGTAGCATTCCACATCAAAAATTCTGTTTTTATCATTTACCTACTCGTGGACGAGCAGGAATTAAGCTTGGGGATGCTTGATATGTCTCCAACGTATCTATAATTTTTATTGTTCCATGCTTTTATATTATCTGTTTTGTATGTTTAATGGGCTTTAATATGCACTTTTATATTATTTTTTGGGACTAACCTATTTACTGAAGGCCTAGTGCAATTTGTTGGTTTTTTTGCCTATTTCAGTGTTTCGCAGAAAAGGCATATCAAACGGAACGAAACCTTCGCGAGGATCTTTCTTGGAACAAACGCAACCCAGGAGACTTGGAGTGAAAGTCTGGAAGTCCGTGAAGCTTCCACGAGGCAGGGGGCGCGCCCCCACCCTCGTGGGCACCACGGAGCTCCACTGACCCACTTCTTTCGCCTATATATACACTTATACCCTGAAAACATCCAGGAGAGACACAAACCACTTTTCCACCGCCGCAACCTTCTGTACCCATGAGATCCCATCTAGGGGCCTTTTTCGGTGATCTGCCGGAGGGGGATTCGATCACGGACGGCTTCTACATCAACACCATAGCCTCTCCGATGATGTGTGAGTAGTTTACCACAGACCTTCGGGTCCATAGTTATTAGCTAGATGGCTTCTTCTCTCTCTTTGGTTCTCAATACAAAGTTCTCCTCTATGTTCTTGGAGATCTATTCGATGTAATACTTTTTGCGGTGTGTTTGCTGAGATACGATGAATTATGGGTTTATGATCAAGATTATCTAAGAACAATATTCGGTTCTTCTCTGAATACTTATATGCATGATTTGATATCCTTGCAAGTCTCTTCGAATTATCGGTTTAGTTTGGCCTACTAGATTGATCTTTCTTGCAATGGGAGAAGTGCTTAGCTTTGAGTTCAATCTTGTGGTGTCCTTTCCTAGTGACAGCAGGGGCAGCAAGGCACGTATTGTATTGTTGCCATCGAGGATAAAAAGATGGGGTTTATATCATGTCATCTTGCCTAATGCGTTACTCTATTCTTATGAACTTAATACTCTAGATGCATACTAGATAGCGGTCGATGTGTGGAGTAATAGTAGTAGATGCAAAATCTTTTCAGTCTACTTGACACTGATGTGATGCCTATGTTCATGATCATGCCTAGATATTCTCATAACTATGCGCTTTTCTATCAATTCCTCGGCAGTAATTTGTTCACCCACCGTAATACATGCTATCATGAGAGAAGCCACTAGTGAAACCTATGGCCCTCGGGTCTATTTTACATCTATTAGTTTCCCGTCAACTTACCAATTTATGTCGCCGTTTATTTTGCAATCTTTACTTTCCAATCTATACAACAAAAATACCAAAAATATTTATCTTATTATCTTTATCATATATCACTTTTGCAAGTGGCCGTGAAGGGATTGACAACCCCTTTATCGTGTTGGTTGTAAGGTTCTTGATTGTTTGTGCGGGTACTAGGCGATCTGCGTGTAGTCTCCTACTAGATTGATACCTTGGTTCTAAAAAACTGAGGGAAATACTTACGCTACTTTGCTGCATCACCCTTTCCTCTTCAAGGGAAAACCAACGCATGCTCAAGAGGTAGCAGCGGGCGGGGACATGGTCATGCGGGACTCGTCAGGCGGCGGTCCTGGTCATCGTGGACGGCGGTGGATGGCGCTAGGGGCCAAGCGGAGGTGTCGGCTAGGGTCCTGGTGGTCCGGCTGACCCAGAGATGGATCAGGTTGAGAGGGGAGGCAACAGAGACACGACAGGAGCTCGGTGCCGACGTGTGCAAAACGCACGCTTTGGCCGCGCTCTCTGCACGCACCCAGGGTGCTCGACAGAATCCTAGGGTGGGATACAGTGATCAAATCAAGATGATATTTGGCAGGGTAGTGCTACTGGAAACTATAGAGATGCTGGACATGGTGGTTTCGTCAAAAGAGCGAGTTTCAAATGGTGGTTTAGGGAGTTGCCAAATTCTGTCATGCTCACCACCTGTTCGACAGAATGCTAGAGCAAGCTAGAGGACTTTGTTGGATTTGAAACTTGACAGGGTGGGGTCTCTTTAGATGATAGAGATGATGGTGGGGTTAGTTTGGCAGTATGAGAAACTTGCTAGTGCAAGTTTTACCAGAATCCAGTTCTGGACAGAAACTTTAGTGGCATGTTTGGTGGACTTAAAGGATGCAAATAGAGCTGATCTCCTGGAGTTAGGGTTTTGGTTAGAAGGACTACAAGATGGCAAAGTTTCAGAATTAATGGAGCTAGGAAAATTAGGGTTGCAGTTATAACTCAAGAATGGGGCAGAAAAGAGGATGTTTCACTCAAAGTTTTCAAAAGACATAGTTAGGTTTTTGCTCAAAAGTGATTTATAGGCATCACCTGACCTCTCATAATTTTTGTGGGATTTTAAAACAATTATTAAAAAGATTTGCAGTGCAACAGAAGCATTTAAAGGATTCAAAATGCTAGTAAAAAAATTATTTGTGGACAATTTTATTACGAAAATATTTCCTACTATTATTTATGATATAAATGAAATGAATTACAAAACAACCTAAGACCACAACATTTTACAAAAATAGTCTTCTATGGAGGGAAGAATTCTGTAAAACAAAACAGAAAAGCCTCTGAAATTAATAAATGACCTGGAGTAGCTCAAAATTTTATTTCTGACTTCGTAAAATTTGATTAAATCTTTAGGGTGTTACACCCAACCACCCACCGTAACCGAGAATACTCCGATATTTTTCTCACCCTCGCTTCTATCACAGTTTTTCCGTCATGGACTGCCGAAAGAATGTCACGCAAGTGCGTCCCCGGCCCGCCCAGGACGAAAAGCCCATTTTCTGTCATGATTTTTTTTCATAGAAGTAGGATCCCACCACATCTATGATGATACGTGGTTTTGTCGCAATTATCTTCATAGAAGTGTCATAAGCATGTCAGGAAAAAAATCCGTTCGAGCCAAAATGTCACGGATGTCTTTTTTTGTAGTGAAACGAATACCGTTGACTTTCATAGAGCAATCTTTTCTGTATACATAATTATCTGTTAATATTTCTATGTTGAATATACACCATTGAAAGTCCCATGCTCAATTTTGGTACTATTCTGGGTTGATTTGATAATTTTAGAGCATTATATGAATTTCTAGCTATTAAAATTTGTAAAATGATCTTCAATTCGAAAAATATATGGAAATGAGCTCTGAAAAGGATGAAATTTTGCATGGTGTCATCACATAATCCCTATAGGATGTGATAATATTTGAGAGAGTTGCGGGAAAATTTGATGCACTTCGTGTACAAACTGAAGAGTTTCTCGAGAAGTATCAGAGTTTCAAACCGAAACAATGGACTGTCATAGAGAAATCTTTTCTTTATACATCATTTCTCCGTTAAACTTTTTCTATGTTGAATATTGAAGTCTCATGCTCAAATTTGGTACTATTTTGGGTTGATTTGATATTTTCAGACCGTTATATGAATTTCTAGCTGGCGGGTGCCTATATTAACCCATCACTGATTTCCTTACGGCAGCGGTTGGCTCTGTTTATCATGCGCCATGGTACATTGCCAAAATAGTAGTGTTGATTCCAGCACTGGCCCGCCAATAATATGACCCCACTTTTAAGCATTTTCCCAATAGTGTGGGCCCATGGTGCACAATTGAGGGAGAGGGTTTGGAACACAACCCATGTTGCAAAAGCAGGCAAGCACAACAAGGTCCACATTGCAAAGTTCCTGTGTGTACTGGGGTTTGTTGTACGCCGCATAATCTAAACTTGATCTGACCGTAATGGAGGCGGTCGTCGTGTGCGCAGTTATAGCCAGGTGAGCGCCAGCTTCTTTCTTAAAAGAATATTTCATATTTATAATTCACACATGTGTCAAATAGATTATCGATTCTCAAACTGGTGTGTTTTTTATACAACATAAGTTCAATAGTGATTTTCAGGTCTCATATTGTGTGTGCATTTTAGTTGTTCTTTTGCTTGTATTGTATATAGGTGCAACTAGTATGCATGAACTAGAGTTCGTTACTTTAGTATGTAGATTCTATAGGTTCCTCAAGATGCTATTATGGGAGCTCCTAGCTACCTTATTTGTGCATAGTGAGCAAGCTTTCGACTGGGCTTGTTGTATCTTCCTTTTTTTGGTCGTTTTCGAAAGAGACTACCAAACATGCCCGTAAGTTGCAAAAAATCACCTCTTATACACACTCGACGACATCAGCAAATTCACTGAAACCTTTCATGATGCCATACAACCAACAACATGATAAGTGATGTTGCGTGTGTCCTTGAGGCGTCTCCAAAAATCTTTATGGGCACTATTTCAAACAATATACAAATCAACCTTAAGCCACTCAGTTTAGTGTACACCATTGTATACGGGTTGGTTACCGTGCACTATGTGAAATAGAGAGGATGATTATGTATGTGCTAGCACATATGCCCGTGCGTTGCAACAGGAGAGATATTTTTTTGCGAGAAGCAACAGGAAAGATAATTAATGTGTCATAAAAAAGGGTCTCCGTAATGGTAGGCGGTAGAGCAAGGAGTAATGGTCTTCTCGCTGGACTTGTTTGACATGAGAAATCTTGATTGTGGTGGGGTTGGTTGGTGTGGTGGCGAGCACCCAACTCATGTGTTTTTCGTCTGGGGTAGTCTCCATCTCGGGGTTGTGCCTGCCTCCTTATTTGGTAGCTGTGTGGCGACCTTCGGGACACGTTTGCTTCAACCACTCTATCCTACGACAGCTAACCATGTGGATTATTAATTGCAGTGCATAAATCCCATTTTATTAGCATAATCATGCATGAATGTCCCTTCTTCTTGAGGGTTTATTCTCTCTGATTATTTTAGTGCTCAAGTGCCCATAATTTTGCACTAATTAAAGTCAAACAACATATTCTCTTTTATTGACATGTGCCCACAATTTCTTCCATTTATTGTCAACCAGCATAGAACGAACACGCACCGCTAACCAATGGCCAGCGCGAATATTTAAGAAAATACTATAGCATCATATCATAAATATTTTTCAATATTTTAGACATTCAAAAAAAATATGAATTCGCGACTATTCTTGAAAACATGAACAATTTTTAAATCCCCGACAATTTTCAAAAAATGCAAATACTTTTTTCTCAAAAATTCAAATATTTTTGAAATTCACAATTAAAACATGAAAATTTCTTAAAAGCACAAATATTTTCGAATTTTAATTTTATTCAAAAAAATTAGAAAATGTTTTCTTAGACGTAAATATTATTTTGGATTTGTGAATATTTCACTAAAGCAAGAATAATTTAAAATAGGGAACATTTCATAAAGTTTAATTTCATAAAAAGAATATCAAAGAATTTTGGAAAAAACAAACATTTTCTTAAATGAGAACAGTTTTTGAATGTGTAGATAATTTCAAAATGAGAATTTTTTAAAAGTTTCAAACATTTTTCAAAACCGGAACCAAATTTCGGAATTTTTATGATTTTTTGAACATTTGAATTTTTTTTTGAAATTTTGAATATTTTTGTAAAATTTTACTTCACAGAAAAAAGAAAAATAAAAAAGGAAAAAGGAAAAAATAAATATGAAAGAGAAAGAGAAAGAGAAAGATAAAGGAACAGAAAAAGAAAAATAGAAATATGACAACGAAAAAGGGGAAACGGGCTGACCCAGTCTTAGACGTCCTGTGGGAAGGTTCAACTATTTATCATTCCGTGCAACAAATAAGGTCCTCCCAACTTTGTGGGGGGATAATAAGTAGGTTGACTTCGTGAGGCCGGAGTGCGTGCAGCTCAATTACGGAATTCTGGACAAACCTTCATTTTCTTTTCTATATTAGACGCACACAAATTTAGTATCATCTCGGATAGAAAAAATAAATCTTTTCAACGATGAATGGATGAAAAAATTGAACAAACACACCTTGCTTTATTAGTAGGTATAGATATAGATATAGAATAATGTTTTGAGAGTGCTTTTTTCTATGTCTCCTGTGTATGGATCCTCCATGATTGGTTTGAGATTCACGCTATTTTCTTTACTTGTTCTTAAAAAAATTGTCTCTTAATGTTTCTTTTCTTTTCTTATTTCAATGTGTACATCATGTTTCATTGTTACAAAAATAATGCATTGGCTTCAGATTAGTATGATGATACACAACGATACATTATGATTCGCTTTGGAACGAGAGAAAAATCTGATGTAACACTTTGAAACATGACAAATCTCATAGTAACCATGAACAGTAGATTCCCCTGCATGATAGAATCTCATTTCTCGAAATGTTTTATATATTTTGCAGATACATGCGATCGCAAGCAAATATGTCAACTAGTAATGCTGATCAGATATACAGAGAGCCGGAGGACTTGGCGCAGTCTGCTGCGGCGAAGGTCACGGTGCCCTTGTCGAGGTCATAGCCGACGTGCATGTTCTGCTGCGCAATATTCCCGATGATGGACACAGGATGAAACTGGTCAGACGGCGCCGCCACCGCCAAGCACAGAGTCCCCTCCTGCAACTCCACGAACGTGTTCTCCGCCTTCAGCGTGACCGTCGCGCCGCCGCCCAGCCCCAGCGTCACGTCAGGGATCATCGCCGCCACCTGCCCCTTCCGTATCCCGCTCACGTCGAAGCACAGTGGCAGGAGATCTTCCGGCGACTTCGCCGGCGGTAGCTTGACCCTCCGGGTCAGCTCTTCCACCAATGGGTCCACAAGCTCGTTCGCGAGGTACGTCAGCGTCGTGCCGGAGTCGACGATGACGGGGGACTGCTGCGGCGCCGCGAGAGTCTTGTTCCCGATCTTGATGGACTGGAGATCGACGGTGTAGTAGGCCTTCACTTCAGATGGGATCAGCGGCGTCGTCGCCGCGCCCGGCTCCGTCACGGTGGCGCGGAGGCCGAAGTTGAGCACGGAGGAGGCGTTGATGGAGTAGGGCACGAGGCAGTAGGAGAACCTCCGGCCGAGCGATGTGTCTGCGCCTAACTGATTGACGAGGGAGAGATCGCCGCCGCCAAGTCCGACGAGGCCGTCCCCGATGAACGAGCCCATCATGGTCGTGGAGCAGCCGAAGTTGACGTTGGCCACGCGTATCTTCCCATCGCCGCGGGTGCCTTGGTCGTCGGCGAAGGTGAAGGTCTCCGTGGAGAGGAGGCCGCGCGTCTGGGAGCCGTCGCCGTAGGAGTAGAGATACCTGCACTTGGAGTCGGGGCAGGAGGCATCGGGGAGCGCGCGGCATGCGCCGGAGCCGCAGCTCACGAGACCGAACGTCGTCGAATTGGAGGAGTTGAACTGGACGCCCGGCGGCGGCGCGGACGCGGGAGCGGGAGCGGACGCGTGCGCGTGCCGGGCGGCCGCCAGACCAGGAGCCACTTCTCCGTTGCTGCAATTAAGCCAGATGAGGTCGCTGCCGGTGTCGGCGATGGCGAGCATGCGGGTGGGCGGGGTGCCCACGTTCACGGCCATCAGGTACTCGAAGGGCCTGGAGGTGAGCTCGGAGACTGGGCCGTCGGCTGATGGTGCGTCGACGCGGCCGTAGGACCGCGAGAGCGCAGCGGCCCGCGATGAGGACCGGCGCGCGGCCTCGAGCACGCGGGCGTGCGCGGTGAACGACGGGTCATGATACGGGGACTTGACGGAGTCACGGTGGATGAACTCCACGCTAAACCCATCGCCGCCGACGTACGCCGTGCACAAGAACATGTGCGCCGTCAGGACGACGCCGGCGAGCAGGAGAGCGCGGGATGTCGTCGTCCCAGGCATTGTGTGCTGACTCGACTGTGGGGTTGCTTGCCAATGGTGTGTTGCTGCTGCTGCTATGCAGAGTATTAATAGGGGGATTGGCGTAGGATGAAAATGGTAGGTTGATTAATGGGTAGACGAATGGGGCAAGTCGGTATATGGTATGAACTGTGACTGCTCCATCAGCCAGCTCCTTGCATTATGCTATGAATTACGTACGTGATGCACTCCGCATGGAATTCGGGGTAGGTTCGATTGGAGAGCTGGACAGGAGGACACCGGACTAAGTTTTCACGCACTTCTTTGGCAATATATTTTGTATACCAGGTCTCAGCTATTTTATAAGATTATTAACTAACATTCAAAATGGCAATATGATTCAATTGTTTTCACTTCACAATCCTAACACAAACCGGAACTTGGCCGCCGTTTCATCCAGATGCAATCTTGTTCCCAAACTTGAGCACCTTCACGTCTATTTCCCAAACATCTGCTCCATCCGATGGTATTTCCACACTGGTAGAATCGGTACACTCTCTTCACCTTGAAGACCTTGCATTGATTGTGATGCTGGCCTTGATACTGCCTAAGTTTGTGCTTGTGCACAACCCAATATTAGCATATGCTTGTTATTTGACACAATCAAAATACTTGACTCCCCAAACTTTTCTTCTGCAACATGTAACGTAAACTTTAGGAGATTGAATTTTACATTCTTCAGGTAAAACAGTAGTGTGATCCTTACTTTTCAGGTAAGGAGGTAAAGTTAGCAAACCTCCTCAAACCAAACATGGGATTATTTTTTGTTCAGTTGGAATTATCCAACTTCACACAAGAAAGCCATACCTCGACGGTCCCAAATTTCTCTAGTGTCTTTTCTTGACAATCTCTAGCAGACCCCTATATCAAAAGTTCAAAACATATCTTTTATTCCATAGGATTAAACTTTTATTCATCTTGCACGTGTCTTGTCTAGACATCAGGAGCAGTTATTGGTATTTCTGCTATCTTTTGGACAATTTGGAAGTTGAGAAATGGTGTTATATTGATAACAACAAGGTTACTAATCCTTGTGTCCCTGTTAATCTGATTGTTAATGCTTCACGGTTGGCTTATTTTGCAGACAAATCTAGGAAGACAAGGTAATGAGGTGGGGCGTAAATGGGGTTGAGATGATCGCTGGTGAAGTTTTAGGGATGCGCTTGGATGGAGGGCTTTGCATAGGATCACTGCAGGCTCTCCGAGGCTGAGCTCCTTTGGACTGCATCCAGTAGCTGTTTGGATCACTCTCACCCCACACTCTCCACTGGTGGCGACTATTGCAAAACCCTATTAGTAGAAACCTCATGTATGCTTGATGTTCTAAGAATCGTCCAGATCTGGCTTGTGGCTTCTCAGGATGATGATGCTCCAAATCTTTTTAGTTCTCTGGGCTATCAGCGTATATGCTGATATAGCCCCATGTGGTTTGGATGGTCGGTTGAGAATAGCCCAATTGTTTTGGTTCTGATCATGCATCATCATTTCCCTCCCACTTGGTGGGTTTGTTGCTCTTGTTGCTTTGTAGCTAGTAGTTGTTAGGAAAGACATTGTGGTTTTTTATAATAGAAATCGAAGAGCAAGCTCTCTTTATAAAAAAATCAAACACAAATTTTTATACACAAATTCATTTCAAACACAAATTTAAACTAGTTCATTGCATAATTCGATAATGGTACCACATCAATATCATACATAGATAATTAAATAGACCATTTTCTACTACATTAAATAGTATATCGACATTGAATTGGGTTAAGCATCGATATAAAACATATAAAACTGCATCTCCTACATCACTCTACTCATCGTTGCCCATAAGGTAGTCCCGAGTCAGAGGAGGAGGCAGGGATCACCCTTGACGGTGTCCTAGATTAGGGGGTGCACGCCACGTCGGCTTGCATTCATGGGCCGGGCCGAGGACCCACCAACAATTGAAGAATGTCCCACGCATGCCCTGGCCCTCGGCGTACTCAAGATGGAATCCTCCGAAGACTTGTCGTATGATAATCCCAAGTGGAAGGAATCACTTTAGCAATTTCCAAAGGTGGAAGTGATAAGTATGGAGTGTCGAACCCACAAGGAGCTAAAGGTAAGATCAATATTATCTCAAGTCCCATTACCACTGATACGACTCTACGTACACTGAACGTTTGCTTCCATCTAGAAATGAGAAATAAAACTACGTTGTGTGTATGAAGAGGATAGCTTTGCATGATGTCAAAGAACTAAAATATAAAAATAGGTGTTGTTATCATAAAGTTAGAATATATTACAAATAGCGAGTGTGGAATAATGATGAAACAGTGTGCGGAATTTTCCTAGGCAATCGTTAACAAGATCAGTAATCATTATTGCAATTCTATATGAGGGAGAAGTATAAGCTAACATACTTTCTTTACTTGGATCATATGCACTTATGATTGGAACTCTAGCAAGCATCTGTAACTACTAAAGATCATTAAGGGAAAACCCAACCATATCATTAAAGTATCAAGTCCTCTTTACTCCCATACGCAAACAACCCCCTTACTCGGATTTAAGCTTCTGTCACTCTAGCAACCCACTATAAGCGAATCATGAACATATTGCAAACCCTACAGCGGAAATCCCTCACGCGTGCGTGGCACAGAGGGCACCATAGGACAGCACCAAAATAAAACATACAACTCAAACCAATCTAGATCATCAATCAACCCAAAAGACAAAAGAAATATACTCAAAACATCATAGGATGGCAACACATCATTGGATCATAATATGTGGCATAAAGCACCATGTTCAATTAGGGGATTATAGCGGGGTGTGGGAGAGTGGACCACTTAAAAGAGAGAGGACGGTGATGAAGAAGGTGATGTTGATGAAGACGATCATCGTGGCGATGGTGTTAGGGAAACGTAGCATGCAATTTCAAAAAATTCCTACTCTCACGCAAGATCTATCTAGGAGATGCATAGAAACGACAGGGGGAGAGTGTGTCCATGTACCCTCGTAGACTGAAAGCAGAAGAGTTTGACAATGCGGTTGATGTAGTCGAACTTCTTCTAGCTCCAACCGATCAAGCACCGAACATACGACACCTCCGAGTTCTGCACACGTTCAGCTTGATGATGTCCCTCGCCTTCTTGATCCAGCAAGGTGTCGAGGAAGTAGATGAGTTCTGTCAGCACGACGGCGTGGTGACGGTGATGGTGAAGTGATTCTTGCAGGGCTTCGCCTAAGCACCGCACAACTATGACCGGGGGTGTAAACTGTGGAAGAGGGCGCTGCACACGGCTAATGATTGTTGTTGTGTGTTCTAGACGCCCCCCCCCCCACGTATATATAGGTGGGAGGGGAGGGGAGCAGCTATGGGGCGCCCCAAGTAGGAGGAATTCTACTTGGGGTCCTCCCCCAATTAGGCCTCCCTCCCTTCCTTATTTCCGGAGGGGGGGGGGAGGGAAGAGGAAGGAGAGAAGGAAAGGGGGGCGAACCCCCTCTTTACCTTATCCAATTCGGTCTCCTTCCTTGGGGGCGCCACCACTTGTGGGCTGCTGTGCTCCCCTCCTATGGCCCATATGGCCCATATCATTCTCCCGGGGGTTCCGGTAACCCCCCCGGTATTCCGATAAATACCCGATACGATCCGGAACACTTCCTGTGTCCGAATACTATCATCCTATATATCAATCTTTACCTCTCGACCATTCCGAGACTCCTCGTCATGTCCGTGATCTTATCCGGGACTCCGAACAACATTCGGTCACCAAATCACATAACTCATATAATACTAAATCGTCATCGAACGTTAAGCGTGCGGATCCTACGGGGCCGAGAACTATGTAGACATGACCGAGACACCTCTCAGGTCAATAACCAATAGCGGAACCTGGATGCTCATATTGGCTCCTACATATTCTATGAAGATCTTTATCAGTCGAACCGTTATGACAACATACGTTATTCCGTTTGTCATCGGTATGTTACTTGCCCGAGCTTCGATCGTCGGTATCTTCATACCTAGTTCAATCTCATTACCGACAAGTCTCTTTACTCGTTTCGTAATACATCATCCCATAACTAACTCATTACTCACTTTGCTTGTAAGGCTTCTTATGATGTGTATTACCGAGAGGGCCGAGAGATACCTCTCCGATACTCGGAGTGACAAATCCTAATCTCGATCTATGCCAACCCAACAAACACCTTCGGAGATACTTGTAGAGTATCTTTATAATCACCCAGTTACGTTGTGACATTTGATAGCACACAAGGCATTCCTCCGGTATTTAGGAGTTGCATAATCTCATAGTCGAAGGAATATGTATTTGACATGAAGAAAGCAATAGCAATAAAACTGAACGGTCAATATGCTAAGCTAACGGATGGGTCTTGTCCATCACATCATTCTCCTAATGATGTGATCCCGTTATCAAATAAAACTCATGTCCATGGTCAGGAAACCTTAACCATCTTTGATCAGCGAGCTAGTAAAGTAGAGGCTCACTAGGGACACAATGTCTGTCTATGTATTCACACATGTATTTAGGTTTCTGATCAATACAGTTCTAGTTCAATACAATTCTAGCATGCATAATAAACATTTATCATGAATAAGGAAATAGTATAAAATAAAAAATTTATTATTGCCTCTAGGGCATATTTCCTTCAGTCTCCCACTTGCACTAGAGTTAATAATCTAGTTCATATCGCCAGGTGATTTAACAGCAATAGTCACATCGTCACGTGATTAACACCCATAGTTCACATCGCCATGTGACCAACACCCAAAGGGTTTACTAGAGTCAATAATGTAGTTCACATCGCCATGTGATTAACACCCAAAGAGTACTAAAGTGTGATCATGTTTTGCTTGTGAGAGAAGTTTAGTCAACGGGTCTGCCACATTCAGATATGTATGTATTTCGCAAATTTCTATGTCTACAATGCTCTGCATGGAGCTACTCTAGCTAATTGCTACCACTTTCAATTTGTATCTAGATTGAGACCCAGAGTCATCTGGATCGATGTAAAAGCTTGCATCGACGTAACTCTTTACGGCGAACTCTTTATCACCTCCATAACCGATAAATATTTCCTTAGTCCTCTAAGGATAATTTTGACCGATGTCTAGTGATCTACCCCTGGATCACTATAGTACCCCCTTGCCAAACTCATGGCAAGGCACACAATAGGTCTGGTACACAGCATGGCATACTTTATAGAACTTATGGTTGAGGCATAGAGAATGACTTTCATGCTCTCTCTATCTTCTGCCGTGATCGGGCTTTGAGTCTTACTCAACTTCACACCTTGCAACATAGGCAAGAACCCTTTCTTTGACTGATCAATTTTGAACTTTTTCAAAATCTTGTCAAGCTATGTGCTTTATGACAGTCCTATTAAGTGTCTCGATCTATCCCTATAGATCTTGATGCCCAATATATAAGTAGCTTCACCGAGGTCTTTCATTTGAAAAATTCTTATTCAAGTATCATTTTTATGCTATTCAGAAATTCCATATCATTTCCAATCAACAATATGTCATCCACATATAATATCATAAATGCTACAGATCTCCCACTCACTTTCTTGTAAATATAGGCTTCACCATAAGTCTGTATAAAACCATATGCTTTGACCACCTCATCAAGCGTATATTCCAACTCTGAGATGCTTGCACCAGTCCATAGATGGATCGCTAGAGCTCGCACACTTTGTTAGCACCTTTAGGATCGACAAAAACTTCTAGTTGCATCATATACAACTCTTCTTTAAGAAATCCATTAAGGAATGCAGTTTTGACGTCCATTTGCCAGATTTCATAATCATAAAATGCGGCAATTGCTAACATGATTCGGACAGACTTAAGCATCGCTACGGGTGAGAAAGTCTCATCATAGTCAACTCCTTAAACTTGTTGAAAACCTTTTACGATAAGTCGAGTTTTGTAGACAATAACATTACCATCAGCGTCAGTCTTCTTATTGAAGATCCATTTATTCTCTATGGCGCGCCAATCATCAGGCAAGTCCACACTTTGTTCTCATACATGGATCCTATCTCAGATTTCATGGCTTCAAGCCATTTATCGGAATCTGGGCTTATCATAGCTTATTCATAGTTCGTAGGTTCGTCATGGTCTAGTAACATGACTTCCAGAATAGGATTACAATACCACTCTGGTGCGGATCGTGCTCTGTTCGACCTACGAGGTCCAGTAGTAAGTTGATCTGAAGTTTCATGATCATCATCATTAGCTTCTTCTCTAGTTGGTGTAGGTATCATGGGAATGGATTTCTTTGATGTGCTACTTTCCAATTTGAGAGAAGGTACGATTACCTCATCAAGTTCTACTTTCCTCCCACTTACTTCTTTCGAGAGAAACTCCTTCTCTAGAAAGTTTCCATCCTTGGCAACAAATATCTTGCCTTCGGATTTGTGGTAGAAGGTGTACCCAATTGTTTCCTTACACTAGTAGAAAAAGGGGCTATGGTCCAGGCCGCCTCAGCCCATTAGTCCCGGTTCAGTCTAGAACCGGGACTAATGTGAGCAGTGGTCCCGGTTCGTGCGGCTAAGGCATTAGTCCCGGTTCATCTAGACGTTTTGGTCCCGGTTGGTGGGATGAACCGGGACCAATGGGCCTCGCTCCTGGCCCACAACTATTGGTCCCAGTTCGTGCCACAAACCGTGACTAAAGATTAGACCTTTAGTCCCGGTTTGAGGCACGAACCGGGACTAATGGGGATGAGACCTTTAGTCCCGGTTCGTGCCACGAACCGGTACTAAAGGTCCCATTTTCAAACTATACCCCCCCCCCCTGTGGATCGCCTTTTCAGTTTTAAAAAAAATAAAAGAAAATGATGTAAATGTCAAAAAAATAAAAGAAAATAAGTTTCACATGTGATATGTGGTCTACTTGTTGGGAAAATTTACAAATATGAATTTCGACTTTATTTACAAAATCTCTCTGGAATTTGTAAAATGCGCATAACTTTTGCATACGAACTCGGATGAAAAAGTTTTTTATATGAAAAATCATCTACTCGAAAAGTTACATCCAATGGAGACGGCCTATGGCCTGTTTGCAAATTTCTAGAATCCTCAAATTCCAAAAGGAAAAAAAGTTATGCTCAAATTTCAGTTTTTTTAAATTTCAGTTTTTTAAATACTTATTCAAGAAGTATTAGTGTTACTAAATAATTATTCAAGAATATTAGTGTTATTAAATAACTATTTCACCTTTTTTGAATTTTGGTCAAATCTGGTCAAACTATGGTCAAATCTGGTCAAACTATGGTCAAACTTGGTCAAACAATGGTCAAAGTACTTATTCAAAAATATTAGTGTTACTAAAAAATTATTGTTTTTTAGAACAATAGTTTTAAACTCAAACAGTGAAATATGTGACTTAATGCTCAAGCTAAATTCCTGAGGGTTAATAGGATTGACATCTTACTATTGTCAGGAAAACAACAAGTGCAGACTTGGAAACGAGGGAGAATAGAACCCGGAAGTTAAGCGTGCTCAGGCTGGAGTAGTGAGAGGATGGGTGACCGTTCGGGAAGTGAGATGATTTGGAATGATGAGGGGTGATTAGAGATTAAATTGAGCAGTGATGAGGGGTGATTAGAGATTAGAGGTTAAAATAATTCAGAAATTTGAAAATAAAAAAATTCAAAAAAAAAATCAGGAAATTTCCTTTAGTACCGGTTGGTATTACCAACCGGGACTAAAGGTGGACCGGCCACGTGGAGGGCCTTTAGTCCCGGTTCTGGATTGAACAGGGACTAAAGGGTCAGGGCATTAATACCGACACTTTAGTCCCGGTTCCAGAACCGGGACTAAAGGCCCTTACGAACCGGGACTAAAGGCCCTTTTTCTACCAGTGTTAGGGTATCCTATGAAGTCGCACTTCTCCGATTTGGGTTCAAGCTTATCAGGCTGAAGCCTTTTGACATAAGTGTCGCAACCCCAAACTTTAAGAAATGACAGCTTAGGGTTCTTGCCAAACCACAGTTCATACGGTGTCGCCCCAACGGATCTAGATGGTGCCCTATTTAACGTGAATGCAGTTGTCTCTAATGCATAACCCCAAAACGATAGTGGTAAATCGGTAAGAGACATCATAGATTGCACCATATCTAATAAAGTGCGGTTACGACGTTCGGACACACCATTACATTGTGGTGTTCCAGGTGGCGTGAGTTGTGAAACTATTCCACATTGTTTTAAATGAAGGCCAAACTCGTAACTCAAATATTCGCCTCCGCGATCAGATCGTAGAAACTTTATTTTCTTGTTACGATGATTCTCCACTTCACTCTGAAATTCTTTGAACTTTTCAAACATTTCAGACTTGTGTTTCATCAAGTAGATATACCCATATCTTCTCAAAGTATTTGTGAAGGTCAGGAAATAATGATACCCGTCGCGAGCCTCAATACTCATCGGACCGCATACATCAGTATGTATTATTTCCAATAAGTCATTAGCTCGCTCCATTGTTCCGTAGAACGGAGTTTTAGTCAACTTTCCCATGAGGCATGGTTCGCAAGTATCAAATGATTCATAATCAAGTGATTCCAAAAGCCCATCTACATGGACTTTCTTCATGCGCTTTACACCAATATGACCTAAACAGTAGTGCCACAAATATGTTACACTATCATTGTCAACTTTGCATCTTTTGGCATCAATATTATGAATATGTGTATCACTACGATCGAGATTCAGTAAACCATTTACATTGGGTGTATGACCATAGAAGGTTTTATTCATGTAAATAGAACAACAAGTATTCTCTGGCTTAAATGAATAACTGTATTGCAATAAACATGATCCAATCATATTCATGCTCAATGCAAACACCAAATAACATTTATTTAGGTTCAACACTAATCCTGATGGTAGAGGGAGTCTGCGATGGTGATCTTATCAACCTTGGAATCACTTCGACCGCACATCATCACCTCACCCTTAACTAGTCTCTGTTCATTTTGCAACTCCTGTTTCGAGTTACTAATCTTAGCAACTGAACTAGTATCAAATACCCAGGGGCTACTACGAACATTAGTATGGTACACATCAATAATCTGTATATCAAATATACTTGTGTTCACTTTGCCATCCTTCTTAGCCGCCAAATGTTTGGGGCAGCTCCACTTCCAGTGACCATTTCCTTTGCAGTAGAAGCACTCAGTTTCAGGCTTGGGTCCAGCTTTGGGCTTCTTCACAGGAGTGGCAACTTTCTTCCCATTCTTCTTGAAGTTCCCTTTCTTTCCCTTGCCCTTTTTTTCTTGAAACTAGTGGTCTTGTTAACCATCAAAACTCGATGCTCTTTCTTGATTTCTACCTTCGCCGATTTCAGTATCGCGAAGAGCTTGGGAATCGTTTTAGTCATCCCTTGCATATTATAGTTCATCATGAAGTTCTAGTAGTTTCCTGATAGTGACTAGTGTTGGGAACGTAGTATTTCAAAAGAATTCCTATGATCACGCAAGATCTATCTAGGAGAAGCATAGCAATGAGCGGGGAGAGTGTGTCCATGTACCCTCGTAGACCGAAAGCGGAAGTGTTTAGTAACGCGGTTGATGTAGTCGAACGTCTTCGCGATCCAACCGATCCAAGCACCGAACGTACGGCACCTCTGCATTCAGCACACGTTCAGCTTGATGACGTCCCTTGATCTCTTGGTCCAGTTGAGGACGAGAGAGAGTTAGTCAGCACGGTAATGATGAAGTTACCGGCGCAGGGCTTCGCCTAAGCACTACGACGATATGACCGAGGTGTGTAACTGTGGAGGGGGGCACCGCACACGGCTAATAGAAGGCTTGGTGTGTCTTTGGGGTGCCCCCTCCCACATATATAAAGGGGGGAGGAGAGGTGGCCGGCCCAAGGGGGCGCGCCATGGGGGGAGTCCTACTTGGACTCCCGATCCAAGTAGGATTCGCCCCCCTGTCGATGTCAAAACAGGCGGATCTTGGGTAGGGGGTCCCGAACTGTGTGTCTAAGGTCGATGGTAACAGGAGACAGGGGACACAATGTTTTACCCTGGTTCGGGCCCTCTCTATGGAGGTAATACCCTACGTCCTGCTTGATTGATCTTGATGAATATGAGTATTACAAGAGTTGAACTACCACGAGATCGTAATGGCTAAACCCTAGAAGCCTAGCTTGTATGGTTATGATAATGTCATCATAATCTATCGACTAGCCTAGCCTTGGCTTATATAATGCTCCAGAGGCCTAGGATAACAAGAGTCCTAGCCGAATATGTTGGTGGAGAGGAGTCCTTGTCTTGATCACCAAGTCTTGTGGAATACTCCTTGTATGCGGCATGGGCTGCCCGAAGTGGCCCATGAGTGAACCGCCATGGGGGTGCTCAGCCCGATCCACCTGGTCAGGAGACGATGTGGTGAGTCCCCCTAGTCCAGGACACCGTCATCCCCCCCTTCCTATTCCCACTAGGAGGAGGAGGAGAGAAGGAAAGGGCCCCCCCAACCCTAGTCCAAGTCGGTATGGGCTTGGGGGGCGCCCACCACCACCCGGCCGCCGCCTCCTCTCTCCACTAGGGCCCATGAAGGCCCATTAACTCCCCAGGGTGGGGGTTCTGGTAACCCCCGGTACTCCGAAAAATGCCTGGACCTTTCCGAAACCATTCCGGTGTCCAAACATAACCTTCCAATATATCAATCTTTATGTCTCGACCATTTTGAGACTCCTCGTCATGTCCGTGATCTCATCCGGGACTCCGAACACACTTCGGTTCATCAAATCACATAACTCATAACATAAATCGTCATCGAACGTTAAGCATCTGGACCCTACGGGTTCGAGAACTAGGTAGACATGATCGAGACACGTCTCCGATCAATAACCAATAGCGGAACCTGGATGCTCATATTGGCTCCTACATATTCTATGAAGATCTTTATCGGTCAAACCGCATAACAACATACGTTGTTCCCTTTGTCATCGGTATGTTACTTGCCCGAGATTCGATCGTCGGTATCATCATACCTAGTTCAATCTTGTTACCGGCAAGTCTCTTTACTCGTTTCGTAATACATCATCACGTGGCTAACTCATTAGACACATTGCTTGCAAATATCATAGTGATGTGCATTACCGAGAGGGCCCAGAGATACCTCTCCGATACATGGAGTGACAAATCCTAATCTCGATCTATGCCAACTCAACAAACACCATCGGAGACACCTTATAATCACCCAGTTACGTTGTGATGTTTGATAGCACACAAGGTGTTCCTCCGGTATTCTGGAGTTGCATAATCTCATAGTGAGAGGAACATGTATAAGTCATGAAGAAAGCAATAGCAATAAAACTAAACGAACATTATGCTAAGCTAACGGATGGGTCTTGTCCATCACATCATTCTCTAATGATGTGATCCCGTTCATCAAATGACAACACATGTCTATGGTCAGGAAACTTAACCATCTTTGATTAACGAGCTAGTCTAGTAGAGGCATACTAGGGACACTCTCTTTGTCTATGTATTCACACATGTACTAAGTTTCCGGTTAATTCAATTCTAGCATGAATAATAAACATTTATCATGATATAAGACGAAATATAAATAACAACTTTATTATTGCCTCTAGGGCATATTTCCTTCAACTAGAGAACTCTGTCAATCATTATCTTATCTGGAAAATTAACTCCCACCTGATTCAAGCAATTGTAGTACCCAGACATTCTGAGTACATGCTCACTGGGTGAGATATTCTCCTCCATCTTGTAGGCAAAGTACTTGTTAGAGATCTCATACCTCTCGATACGGGCATGAGTTTGAAATACCAATTTCAGCTCTTGGAACATCTCATATGCTCTGTGGTGTTCAAAACGTTTTTGAAGTCCCTGTTCTAAGTCGTAAAGAATGGCACACTAAACTATCAAGTAGTCATAGTACTGAGGTTGTCAAACGTTCATAATGTCTGCTTCTGCTCCTGCAATAGGTCTGTCACCTAATGGTGCATCAAGTACATAAATCTTCTGTGCAGGAATGAGGATAATCCTCAGATCACGGACCCAGTCCGCATCATTTCTACTATCATCTTTCAACTTAGTTTTCTCTTGGAACATATAAAAAGTATAGGAGCTATATCACGAGCTATTGATCTACAACATAGATATGAAAATACTATCAGGACTAAGTTCATGATAAATTAAGTTCAATTAATCAAATTGCTTAAGAACTCTCACTTAGATAGACATCCCTCAAGTCGTCTAAATGATACGTGATCCAAATCAACTAAACCATGTCCGATCATCACGTGAGATGGAGTAGTCTTCAATGGTGACCATCTCTATGTTGATCATATCTACTATATGGTTCATGTTCGACCTTTCGGTCTCTAGTGTTCCGAGGCCATGTCTATACATGCCAGGCTTGTCAAGTTTAACCCTAGTATTTCGCATGTGCAAAACTGTCTTGCACCCATTGTATGTGAACGTAGAGTCTATCACACCCGATCATCACATGGTGTCCCAACACGACGAACTGTCGCAACGATGCATACTCAGGGAGAACACGTATACCTTGAAATTTTTGTTAAGGGATCATCTTATAATGTGATACGTCTCCAACGTATCTACTTTTCCTAATGCTTTTACTCTTGTTTTGGACTCTAATTTGCATGCTTTGACTGAAACTAACCCCGGACTGACGTTGTTTTTAGCAGAACTACCATGGTGTTGTTTTTGTGCAGAAATAAAAGTTCTCGGAATGGAACGAAATTTTGCGAGGATTTTTGTACAATAAATAAGAATTTCTGGAGCCAAGATCCATCGGAGGGGGCACTTGGGTGGGCACAACCAACCAGGGCGCCCCCTCCTAGCGTGCCCAGGTGGGTTGTCCCCACCTGGTGGCCCCGCAGACCCTGAAACCGATGCTATAAAATCCTATTTTTCTAGAAAAAATCAAGGAGAAAGAATTATTGCGATCCACGAGACGAAGCCGCCATCACCTTCTGTTCTTCATCGGGAGGCCAGATCTGGAGTCTGTTTGGGGCTCCGGAGAGGGGGCTCTTCGTTCTTCGTCATCACCAACCCTTCTCCATCGCCAATTCCATGATGATCCCCACCGGGAGTGAGTAATTCCTTTGTAGGATCGTTGTTGGTCACGAGTTGGATGAGATTCATCATGTAATCGAGTTAGTTTTGTTAGGGCCTCACTACCGCAGGATGCTGCTAACGCGACACTACGATCAGAGACCCTTCGACGAAACTGTGTGCGATGCAATAATCGCAAATAGTGGTGTAAAAAACTGTCAAAAAAGGTGCAAAACATTTGCGATGACGGATGCATCAAACACGGTTTAGATTTTAGTTGTATGTGCGATTCAGGGCATACGGTTCAGTTCAATTAACCGTTTTCGATGAGAAGGAATAAAAGAAACGGGCAGCCAGATGAAAGTGTGTGCGATGTGCAGCATACGGTTCACTCGGATGAACTGTTTGTGATTAGGCAACACAAAAGAAACGGTCAGCCAGATCAAGGTGTGTGCAATGTACGACATGCGGTTCACCCGGATGAAGTGTTTGCATTGAGACAAGAGAGCAGAAACAGTTCAATATAACAAATACCATAAATATTGCAAGGTTCAAATTCAAAGATTACAACGCCCAAATTCAAACATTGCAAGCTGCATCATTTCTGAAAAGGGATCAGCCGCTGACAAGTCATGTATGGGTTTAACACAATAACTTCCAATTGCTTTGCCATATGCTCTTCCAATACGAAGTTTGGCATTTTTGGAGGCACTTCCATTCCACAGTACCTGTCGGCTTTGATAATCATACCATTGATCTTTCCTAATTAAATGTGTGTTCAACCTCAGTACCGTCAGCACCTTTGCTCTAGCAAGAAAGAACCTGGCGAGTGTAATCTCCGGTGGGGTCCCTCGGTAGGAGTTCAAAGTAATATTTGAGAGATGCAGATCTAGGCATTCGATGTGATTGTCGTTATAAACATCTTCCACCGGGCCTAATATGCACTGCAAAAGAAGAGAACGTGTTAGTGCCTACATGCAGTTTTGAACACTGCTACACGCCCATTTGGTTTGCAGGATTTGTAAAATGCACCAACGTGCCATCTTCGATCTGGCATGATTAAAATGGGCATTTGATTACAATCAAGAAACATGTAGCCTTCTTCACAAGAGGTTGGATCGGATGAAAAATTCCCTAAGAAAACTAGTGCAGATGAATCCAAAGGAGAAATGCGTATGGATGATTGTAACCGTATGAATGAAGCAACCAATATGGGTTGGGGGTGTATGTCCTAAAATCCTCCAAAATTCCTTTAGAAATCGTAGTACATTGTCATTGTAAACTTGGGAAAAGGTGCAAAAAATTGAACTCCCTTATGGTTAACATTTAATAGGAAAGGAACATCACCTCGATATACAGCTTCTTTAGGAACGGAAAGCATCTCACGCAACTGAAAACTTGGTCCAGGTTGGGGACGACAGATTCTAGTGCGAAGACCTTCACTGTGCCCAGAGTCTGGGTGAAGCTTCGCTGGATGACAGATGAACATACATCTTCAAAACTAGAAATAACATTGATATCAAGAAGGAGAGGTATATAAGGCAACTGTTGTACCTGAAAGTTGTAGTATTTGACAGACGAGTAGCCCACCACTTTCAACTTTGGCACAGAAATGACATTGATTCTTGTTGGACCTTGTTGACCAACTAGAAGTAATCTCTCAAGTGAAGGTGTGTCCTGGATGACCATATTGTGGTCCACCTTTTGTGATCTCTCGTTGCAGCACCAGCAATACACATAAATAGTCTGGAGAGTCCTGGAGGTGATGTGCAAGGTACTCGACCAATTCATCACCTAAAGACGAAGGAACTCAAGTGCAGTATAGCCGTGGAGCAGACGCTCCATGTCATCCTTTAGGATGCGGATGGCGACGAGCTCGAGGTGCTTTAGTCGTGGTAGAAAAAGAGCAGGCGCGTCATTAAGGGGGGATGGCAGTTCATGAACTTGGCGAGGCGCAGCGTGGGCGCGAAGCAGAGCGCGGACGTTGGCAGCAAGCGCATATGCCCGTCATTATAACTTAGCTTCTCAAGCTGATCTATGGCGCGGGATCGGAACCACTCGTCAAGGTTGGCTCATTCCTTGCCATTGGAACGGAACTTGCCCGCGATAAGGCCTTTGATTGGGCCATTGTGACCGCCGAGGATCTGGGAGAACGCATCCAAGCTTTGGCGATAGCCATGGCAGAGCTTGTGGGCATCGAGGAGGTCGACAAGGGTGCGGAGCCATATGGTGCGCCACCGCCGGGAAAGGGAGGCTGTCCTCGCCTGGTATTTGATTGGGAGGAGGGATATGATGACTATCAACATATCATCGGGGAGGTTGTTGATGAAGCCTAGGCCTGCTGGAGTCGCTTGCGATTCTTTCTCGACCCGCCTCCACTTATTGGCAGCCTCGTTCTCCACCTCGTCGGCGGGGACGGAAACCTCTGTCTCCATATTCACGTCGTGCTTCGGTGCTTCAGTAGCCCCGGCGTCGCCACTCCTCATCCTCGTACACTGACGACTTTGAGGACTTAGAGCGGCGTCGAGGATGCGGGCGGAGAGAGAGAGAGAGAGAGAGAGAGAGAGAGGAATTGTGTGTGTGGCGAGGATGGGTGGTCCGGCCGCTCGGTGGCGCCATTAATATAGACCAGTGGGAGCGAGGCGGGCAGCGGTCCAAGGCTGTCTCGCTTCCCGGTGAGAACGACTGCTTAATCTCTAGTATGAATGAAATCTATGCTTAATCCCGGTGAGAACTATTAATTTTTAGCTGCATATTTTGAGAAATCGCAGTGTCTCTTGGTTTAGCGCCGAAGTCTCGCTTTAATTTGCATACCATAATCTGAACTGTTTGCGTTGAAGAGATTCACAGATCCTGCGTTGAACAACTTGTACGCTTCTCGGTGAGCCTGCGCACCGGACTGCACTCGCTCGCCTCTTGTTCAGTCAAGCAGCTGTCCACACATCACCTCCTACAGCCATTAAAACAAAGACACGTGGCGTCACGTGAATGGTTAACGGAACGCACACGGTTTGAATTATACAAATGTTTGAGATATTAAAGTGGCAGCTATTTTTTCAAAATGCCTTTGTTGGTTGTCATTATTTGAGTGCGCCTTCTCTCAAAATGGACATGAAAAATACCACAGCATGTCGGGTGCCCTTCCATCAATGTTTTGCCGGCAATCAACGGTTCCCTGGTGTTTGAAATTCATTCCCATTTCTTGCATGCACCTAAGGACACAGATTTGATTTTTCAACCAATTTATATGCACCGGAGCATGCACATGTAGTTCAAATTTGAATTATGCACAAAAATGCATTGAAAACTCAGATAATGCATAAAAATGTCCAAACGAACCTTCAAAAATCACAAAAAATCACACAACACTCCTGTTGTTCTATGTTGACATGAGAAAAAAATTGAAAGCAATAAGAGGCAATGGATATAGTTTCGTCCCCAAAGGTGGGGCGTTCCCTACCGAAAACCATCATGCTTGTTGTGAGAAGCTCCGGTTTGTGAGAAGCATATACCCAAACCTGCCCCAAATGGGACAAAATTTTTACCACGGCATGTTGATGCAGCTCCAGGATAGCATACCAAGTGTCATGAATTTCAGACGAGGTTTGGATTTACTAGAATTTAAAAACCAGGCATCTCAATGTTTTGCCATCAATCAATGGTGCCCTAGTGTTTGAAATTCATTCCCATTTCTTGCATGGGACCTAAGCATGCACCCAAGGAAAGGATTTGATTTTTCAACCAATTTATATGCACTAGAGCATGCGCATGTTGTTCAAATTTGAATTATGCACATAAATGCATTGAAAACTCAGATAATGCATAAAAATGTCCAAACGAACCCCGAAAAATCACAAAAATTCACACAACACTCCTGTTGTTCTATGTTGACACGAGAAAAAAATTGGAAGCAATAAGAGGCATGGATATCGTTTCGTCCCCAAAAGTGGGGCGTTCCCTACCGAAAACCATCATGCTTGTTGTGAGAAGCTCCGGTTTGTGTGAAGCATATACCCAAACCTGCCCCAAATGGGATAAAATTTTTGCCATGACATGTTGATGCCGCTCCATGATAGCATGCCAAGTTTCATGAATTTCAGACAAGTTTTGGATTTACTAGAATTTAAAAACCAGGCATCTCAATGTTTTGCCAGCAATCAATGGTGCCCTGGTGTTTGAAATTCATTCCCATTTCTTGCATGGGACCTAAGCATGCACCCAAGGACACATATTTGATTTTTCAACCAATTTATATGCACTGGAGCATGCACATGTAGTTCAAATTTGAAATATGCACATAAATGCATTCAAAACTCACTTAATGCATAAAAATGTCCAAACCTTGAATAATTCCAATTTTTTATGACACACCTATACATGCATGTTCACTGTAGATAAAAGATCTAGCAATTGAAACACTGTCCATGGCCGCTGTCACCCCATTATGTAATTCAAATCAAGACGAAAAATCAAGTAGATCCCACACAGTTTATTATAACTAACTGTGTGAGATGCAACATAAAATATCTTTGGACCGTGTCTGAATAAGGGATTGTGTCTGATGACACTTTGCGCGCCAGTTTTTTGGCTGAAGCGATTCCAAATTTTTGGCTTTCGCGGAAATATCTACCTCCCCGCCCCCTCCCCTTACCAAAAGCCACATTTCCCCTGTTTCCGCCTTCCTTTCCAAGTTGAAACCTTCACTCCTTGCTTGCAGCGCCGCCGCCTCCTCGCTGGCGACCCTCCTTCACGCTGCTCGGCCTCGCCTATCCAAGCAGGTAATCCATACCTGTCTCCCATCCTCCTCCTCCTTCCACACCCCACATGCCCCGACCGCCAGCGCGAGTGGAAGATCGTGGATGTCGCCTAGAGGGGGGGGGGTGAATAGGCGTTTTAAAATAATTATGGTTTAGGCTTGAACAAATGTAGATAAACCTAGCGGTTAATTTGTCAAGCACAAAACCTAAAACGGCTAGGCTCACCTATGTGCACCAACAACTTATGCTAAGCAAGATAAGCAACTAGGAGATAGAAAGATATATGATCAAGAACAATATGGCTATCACAAAGTATAGTGCATAAGTAAAGGGCCCGGGTAAGAGATAACCGAGGCATGCGGAGACGGCGATGTATCCCGAAGTTCACACCCTTGCGGATGCTAATCTCCGTTTGGAGCGGTGTGGAGGCACAATGCTCCCCAAGAAGCCACTAGGGCATCCGTAATCTCCTCACGCCCTCGCACAATGCAAGATGCCGTGATTCCACTAAGGGACCGTTGAGGGCGGTCACCGAACCCGTACAAATGGCAACCCTTGGGGCGGTCACTGAAGCCGCACACTTTGGCAACCCTCGGGGGCGGTCACCGAAACCCGTCAAATTGCTCGGGGCGATCTCCACCACCTAATTGGAGACCCGACGCTTGCCCGGAGCTTTACACCACAATGAGTGAGCTCCGAACACCACCAACCGTCTAGGGCGCCCAAGCACCCAAGAGGAACAAGCTCAAGGGTACCAAGCACCCAAGAGTAATAAGCTTCTCTACTTGTAACTTCCACGTATCACCATGGAGAACTCAAACCGATGCACCAAATGCAATGGCAAGGGCACACAGAGTGCCCAAGTTCTTTGATACGTCCATTTTGCATCATGCTTTTCTATCGCTATTTATTGCATTATGGGCTGTTATTACACATTATGTCACAATACTTATGCCTATTCTCTCTTATTTTACAAGGTTTACATAAAGAGGGAGAATGCCGGCAGTTGGGATTCTGGGCTGGAAAAGGAGCAAATATTAGAGACCTATTCTGCACAGCTCCAAAAGTCCTGAAACTTCACGGAAGTTATTTTCAGAATATATAAAAAATACTGAGCGCAAGAAGTACTAGAGGGGGGCCACTCACCAGCCACAAGGGTGGGGGCGCGCCCTACCCCCTGGGCCCGCCCCCTGCCTCGTGGGCCCCTTGGTGGCCTTCCTATGCCCATCTTCTATTATATGGAGTCTTTTGTTGAGGAAAAAATTATAAGCAAGCTTTTGGGACGAGACTCCGCCGCCACGAGGCGGAACCTTGGCGGAACCAATCTAGGGCTCTGACGGAGTAGTTCTCCCGGGCAAACTTCCCTCCGGGAGGGGGAAATCATCGCCATCATCATCACCAACGATCCTCTCATCGGGAGGGGGTCAATCTCCATCAACATCTTCACCATCACCATCTCCTCTCAAACCCTAGTTCATCTCTTGTATCCAATTCTTGTCTCTAAGTCTGGGATTGGTGCCTGTGGGTTGCTAGTAGTGTTGATTACTCCTTGTAGTTGATGCTAGTTGGTTTACTTGGTGGAAGATCATATGTTCAGATCCTATATGCACATTAATACCCCTCTGATTATGAACATGAATATGCATTGTGAGTAGTTACGTTTGTTCCCGAGGACATGGGAGAAGTCTTGCTATTAGTAGTCATGTGAATTTGGTATTCGTTCGATATTTTGATGAGATGTATGTTGTCTCTCCTCTAGTGGTGTTATGTGAACGTCGACTACATGACACTTCACCATTATTTGGGCCTAGAGGAAGGCATTGGGAAGTAATAAGTAGATGATGGGTTGCTAGAGTGACAGAAGCTTAAACCCTAGTTTATGCGTTGCTTCGTAAGGGGCTGATTTGGATCCATATGTTTCATGCTATGGTTAGGTTTACCTTAATACTTTTGTTGTAGCTGCGGATGTTTGCAATAGAGGTTAATCATAAGTGGGATGCTTGTCTAAGTAAGGACAGTACCCAAGCACCATTCCACCCACATACCAAATTATCAAAGTACCGAACGCAAATCATATGAACGTGATGAAAACTAGCTTGACGATAATTCCCATGTGTCCTCGGGAGCGCTTTCTCTATATAAGAGTTTGTCCAGGCTTGTCCTTTGCTACAAAAAGGATTGGGCCACCTTGATGCGTTATGTTTACTTTTGTTACTTGTTGCTCGTTACAAATTATCTTATCACAAAACTATCTATTACCTACAATTTCGGTGCTTGTAGAGAATACCTTGCTGAAAACCGCTTATCATTTCCTTCTGCTCCTCGTTGGGTTCGACACTCTGACTTATCGAAAGGACTACAATAGATCCCCTATACTTGTGGGTCATAAAGATTCTTTTCTGTCACCGTTGCCGGGGAGTGAAGCACCTTTGGTAGGTGGAATTTGGTATGGAAAAATTTATATAGTGTGCTGAAATTTACTGTCACTTGTTACTATGGAAAGTAATCCTCTAAGGGGCTTGTTCGGGGTATCTTCGCCCCGACCATTAGAGCAAAGAGTTGCTCCTCAACCTACTGAACCTACTGAAAATGAAAATGTCTACTTTGAAATTCCTTCGGGGTGATAGAAAAACTGCTAGCTAATCCTTTTTCAGGAGATGGAACATTACATCCTGATGAGCACCTAATATATGTGGATGAAGTTTGTGGATTATTTAAGCTTGCAGGTATGCCCGATGTTGTTATCAAGAAGAAGGTCTTCCCTTTATCTTTGGAGGGAGATGCATTGACATGGTATAGGCTATGTGATGATATGGGATCATGGAACTACAAACGATTGAAATTGGAATTTCATCAGAAGTTTTATCCTATGCATCTTGTTCATCGTGATCGCAATTATATATATAATTTTTGGCCTCGTGAAGGAGAAAGCATCGCTCAAGCTTGGGGGAGGCTTAAATCAATGTTATATTCATGCCCTAATCATGAGCTCTCAAGATAAATGATTATCCAAAAAAATTATGCTCAACTTTCTGATAACAATCGCAGCATGCTCGGTACTTCTTGTGCTGGCTCTTTTATGATGAAGACTATTGAATTCAAATGGGATTTATCGGAAAGAATTAAACGCAACTCTGAAGATTGGGATATCGACGAAGGTAAGGAGTCAGGTATGACACCTAAGTTTGATTGTGTTAAATCTTTTATGGATACCGATGTTTTCCGTAAATTTAGCACTAAATATGGACTTGACTCTGAGATAGTAGCTTCTTTCTGTGAATCTTTTGCTACTCATGTTGATATCCCTAAGGAGAAGTGGTTTAAATATCATCCTCCCATAGAAGTAAAAGTAGCTGCACCTATTAAAGTTGAATAAAAGATTATCACTTATAATGATCCTATTGTTCCTACTGCTTATGTTGAGAAACCACCTTTTCCTGTTAGGATAAAAGATCATGCTAAATCTTCAACTGTGGTTCGTAAAAGCAATATTAGAACCTATACACCTCCTGAGCAAGTTAAAGTTGAACCTAATATTGCTATTGTTAAGGATCTCTTGGCTGATAATATTGATGGACATGTTATTTATTTCTATGATGAAACTACTAGAATTGCTAAACCTTGTGCTAAAGATAAACGTAGACCTGTGGTAGGCATGCCTGTTATTTCTGTTAAAATAGGAGATCATTGTTATCATGGCTTGTGTGATATGGGTGCCAGTGCTAGTGCAATACCTATTGACTTATATAATGAAATTATGCACGATATTGCACCTGCTGAGTTAGAAGATATTGATGTCACAAATAAACTTGCCAATAGAGATACTATTTCACCAATTGGGATTGTTAGAGATGTTGAAGTCTGTGGGAAAACTAAATATCCTGCTGATTTTCTTATTCTTGGTTCCCCACAAGATAGCTTTTGTCCCATTATATTTGGTAGACCCTTCTTAAACACTGTTAATGCTAGGATAGACTACAAAAAGGATGCTGTTACCATTGGTTTAGATATGTCTCATGAGTTCTACTTCTCTAAATTTCGTAGACAACACCATGAAGAGGAATTGCCTAGTAAAGATGAAATTATTGGTCTTGCTTCTATTGCCGTACCTCCTAGTGATCCTTTAGAACAATATTTGCTAGACCATGAAAATGATATGTTTATGAATGAAAGAAGGGAAATAGATGAAGTGTTCTTTAAACAGAGACCTATTCTGAAACACAACTTACCTGTTAAAATCTTAGGGGATCCTCCTCCACCCAAGGGTGATCCCGTGTTTGAGCTTAAACCTTTGCCTGATACTCTTAAATATGCTTATCTTGATGAAAAGAAGATATATCATGTTATTATTAGTGCTATCCTTTCAGAGAAGGAGGAAGAAAAATTATTGAAAACTCTAAAGAAGCACCGTGCTGCTATTGGATATACTCTTGATGATCTTAAGGGCATTAGTCCCACTCTATGTCAACACAAAATAATTTTGGAAAAAGATGCCAAACCAGTTATTGATCACCAACGACGACTGAATCCTAAGATGAAAGAAGTGGTAAGAAAAGAAATACTAAATCTCCTTGAGGCAGGTATAATTTATCCCGTTGCTGATACTCAGTGGGTAAGTCCTGACCATTGTGTTCCTAAGAAAGGAGGTATTACTTGATGAAGCTATGTACCTAGGGTAGCGTCATAGGCCTGACCTAGACTTCTTCCCCAAGGACATCACCCCCAAAGCTAACAGCATTCAAAGGGTACCATCATCCACTTGACCAGAGACATTCCACTCGGAAGATTCAATGTCACTCGACCATCACAGAAGTCACTCGACAAACAGAAGATCTGAAGCCACCCTACACAGCAACGGTTGGACGTTTACTCATAGACTTAACTATCATTTATTGCACTTTAATACGGACGTTACCTGTAACGCTCCTTCTTTATGTTCTTTATGTACATTGAACCCCGCATAATGGAGGGGAGCTGGGGTCCTGGCGCACTCTATATAAGCCACCCCCACTTCCAGGATAGGGGTTCGCATCTTTTGTAAACTCACACACGCATATAATCCAGTCGACCGCCTCAGTGCACCGAGACGTAGGGCTGTTACTTCCTCCAAGAAGGGCCTGAACTCGTAAACTCGTGTGTACAACTACTCCACAGCTAGGATCTTGCCTCCTCATACATACCCCCCTATTCTACTATCAGTCTTAGATCCATGACAGTTGGTGCCCACCGTGGGGCAGGTGTCTTAGCAGTTTGTTGGAGAAGTTGCGATTTTTTCGATTCCCATCATCATGGTTTCCGGCGGAGGATTGGCTGAAGGCCGCGAGATCCGTCTTGGCGCGCTTGTCTTCATCGCCGACGACTCCTCTTGGCTCCACGAGGCTCCACTCGACGTCGAGGCGCCCCCCCGTTCGCGGGGCGACGCACTTCCGCGCATGCGTCCGTGGCGTCCTTCTTCGGCAGCCATCGACTCAGTATCAGTCGGCTCCTACGGCAACCACACTTTCCATTGATCGCCGGCGCCAACGATCCAATATGTCGCGGGTTCAGCGGTGGGTGAGGCATGCGATGGCCCGCCAATCGGCCACCCCACATATCGCGGCGATCGAGCCCGATGAAACTCTCTACGACCTGTTCGATCTATCGCCTGGCTCCGTCGAGACCGCGTCCGAGTGCGACAAAACTGTAACATCCCAAATTTTCAATTTGGAATGTTATACATAGATCATCCATGCATATCATATTTTATTGCATTTCATTTTGCGATCCTCGATACCCTAAGCAACTCAAGGACCCTCGGAGAGAGTTGGGGATTTCCCAGTTTTCATATTTGAGTTTTATCAAATATTGAAACGAGGATTTTTGTTTTTAATTATTTTTCTCTCCGAAAATATTTCATATTAAAATACATGAGAGGAGATAATATGACTTCTCCAAAATAAATGAAATATTGGAGGAAAAAGATTAAAATCAAATATTTGATTTTTATCCGGAGTTTATCGCTATTTTATTTGAATTAGAAAAATTGCACGTTTTACAAAGTTGCATTTTAGGGCCAAGAAAATATTCATCTTGTTCTAAATATTTTATTTAGACGTAGAAATTTTGATTTGGCATTTTTAGATTTTTATTTTATTTTCTAGGATTTTTTTTAGTTCGGCAGAATTATTTTAAAAAAGTTTTAGCACCTGACTGGGCTGAAACCCAGCCGAGCCGGCCCGCTCCCCCGTGCCGTCGTCTCTCTCTAGGAGACCGCCGCCGCCGCCTCGGACCAGGAGACCGGCTGGGACTCCTCCTCCCTGCCGCCTTGCCCCTCCTCCAAGTCGCTACCCCCCTCCTTAAATATCCCCCAACCCCGCCGCCGCCACCACCCAACCCCGCCCAACCGCAGCGCCGCCGCCGCCGCCCGTCGCCACGCCGCCGCCGCCGTTACCCCGCCGCCGCAGCCCACCTCCCCGCCGCCGCAGCCCCACCTCGCCGAAGCCTCGCCGGAGGTAACGCCGCCGTTGCCGCAGCCGGTTTTTTTTAAACCGATCCAGTTTTCTAGAAACCCCTAGTTCGTTTTTTAGATCGGTTCACCGGTTTTTCTCGGTTTAGTTACTTTGCGGACGTTCGACCGTACGTTCGTTTTAACGAACGGTGTTCACTCGTTAGCCACAAACAATGAATGTTCGTTCGTTAGCCTGTTCGTCAATTTTCTTTTTCTCGGATTTTCCGCGATTATTTTCAATCGCGATTCCTAATCCGATTTTCGTTTTAGTTTATCTTTTCGCTCGTTTGTCGGAATCAGGCGATTCAAGTGCCTAGATCTTCGTCCCGAAGCCCTCTTTCCGTTTAACCAACTTGAACAATCTTTTGCTACTGTAAAATTTGACCTTAGTCTAGATTAGTAAACGGATCTTGTTTCTTTCACCGTTTGAGTTTCGTTGCTTCGTTTGATTTGATTCTTTTCGCAAACCGGAGTTCTTAAGTTGAACTTTCTGGTTAGATCTTCTTATTTGAGATTTACCCGTGTTTCTTTGCTTGATTGTTTATGTATGCTTTTGTTTGTTTGCGGTAGAACACGAGGAGTGCGAAGCGTGCTACTACGAATCCTTAGGTTTCGCGGATCATCAGCAAGGCAAGTAACACTTTGATCATACCTCTTTATCACCCAGTTTTTATGCATTAGTTCCAATACTCAAATATTGTATGGTTAGGATGTGATTAACATGTGGGTTGGGATGTAGTTGATGAGGTAGAACCTATTGCCCTGTTATTATCAAACCCTTGGGAGTTACTCCTACGTATTGCTTATATTGCTATGTTATGATCGTAGAGGTGGTGGGTGTGTGAAATCCATGACATATGTGAGATTGTTAATTAATGGTTCAACTTAAGGTGGCAACTCGAATACACATCTGGGTGGATTGTTTGTTGGGCACCTGGGGAATCCAGTGTTGTCCTAGGATATCCCTGAGTACCCGTGTGATACTCCTATGGTCCGCCACCCAGGCTCAAAGGGAACTGAGATATTTTCATGCTAGAAACTTCCGTGTGCAGCCACAAGCTATTATGGGCTCTAGCATAGTTGAGTAAGTTGCGTGAAGCTTCTGAAAAGGTGGATCAGTAGGTAGTGGGATGTAGGTTGGTATGGTCTGCCTGGAGTAAGGAGTTAATGCTTCTGAAAGACCGTGTCTCGGTCATCCGTTTCTCAAACACCCTATAGTGCAAGAAATCCAACGAAGGAGATCGAGTCTTGTGGGGAAAACTGCGCAAACCTCTGCAGAGTGTATAAACTAATCATGGTTAGCCGTGTCCCTGGTTATGGACATCTTGAGTATCTAGTACTTGGAGTATCATAAGTATCTCGTCACTCTAAACTAATATTGTTGGGTTGTTAATTACTTTAATTGGGATTGAGTTGGAGGAACCTTCTCAATGATGTTTCAACTACCATGATAGTTAAATGAAATATATTCCTTTGTTGTAGGGGAAAATTGACTTTTCGCAAAAACTATAACCATAGAGCTTTCCACCAGCCAAATATGCATGTAGTGATAGCATTATTCTGTTCTTGCTCTACTGTGTTATCTTGCCAACATATTCCATGTGCTGACCCATTTTTGGGCTGCAACGTATTATGTTGCAGACTTTTCAGACGAGGGGTAAGGTTTGTTAGGTCGTTGCCATGCAGCTCAGCTATGCCGTTGGAGTTGATGGACTCACTTTATCTTCCAAGCCTTCCGCTGTTATCGTATTAGATGGCCTTAAGCCATATTTATTGTAATAAGTTCTCTTTTGAGACATTCGATGTAATAAGTGTGTGATTGCTAGTCTGTTATAAATCCTCGAGTACTGTGTGTGTCAGCATTACTGATCCAGGGATGACACTGAAGCACAGAGACTTGGCCGTTTGAGGTCGGGTCGCTACAAGATGGTATCAGAGAACACACTGAGTGTAGGACACGACCACTAAGCTAAAGCCCCAGATCACTATTCTCTTCTCATTTTTGACTCCTCTCCATTTTCTACTCTTTAGGATGGCGGACGCAAGGAACAAGTTTGCACAACCGGATGAAGGAGCACCTTTTGGACGACACTTGAAGGAAGTCACTAGGTACCTGAACATTTGAATACCAGGCTTCACCGGGACTTACAACTCCACATTACTAGAAGAGGAGCGATGGATGATTCAAGTTCAAGTTCCAGGAAGGACATTCACACCAGTCACTAAGCCCATAGAGTTTTCCTTCGATGCACCAACCTGGAGTCTAGGAAAGAGTGTGGCAGCTCACATCACCATGGGACGCGTTGGAGAAGTTTATCATAAGGAGCTTAAGGATACTATCTATCAGATTTGTGGGCGCTGAGACAAGCAATGGGAGATGATCAGCACCAGGAAGGATAGATCAATTGTAGCTTTCATCCAGGAGTTAAACCAACATATTCGTCGCCAGGAGAACCAGATGTGCGCAGGAATGATAGATCTAAATAAGGCAATGACTAGGATCACGGAATTGGAGGAAGAACTCAAGGCTACTCGTGAAGATTATGAGGAGGAAATCATTGTACTAGTGGAGAAGAATGACGATCTGGAAAGGAAGCTAGGAGTATTTCTGGGAGACCCCGCACCAGGAGGAGAAGACGAAGAACCCAAGGAGATTTGCCCGGAGGACTACATTATCATCGACGACACCGACTCAGACCCCGACAATAGCGATGATGACTATGAAGACGAAGCTGGAGCAGACATCATGGAGTCTTCAACTGAAGAATATCTTTAGTAGACCACCACATCAGTAGTATTCCACCATGTAAATAGTATAGTCTGAGCACTTTTCTAATGATAGTTAGATCGATTGTATGCCTTTGCTTGATTGATTGAGTGAAATGTTTGTGTTTGTCTCATGTGCATATGGGTAGTGTTTTTCTCATTAGACCTCATTCTATTCTAATATCTCCCCTCTAAACCCATCAGATGCCTCCGAGACGTGACCCCGGATTTACCTTCCCACCGGAGCTCACTCAGTTAATCCAGCAGCAGAATACCCTGATGCAGTTGTTAGTTCAGAACCAAGGCAACAACAATAACAACAACAACAATCCACGGCCACCGCCAATTATTGATAACTTAGCCTGCTTTCTAAGGTTGCAGCCGCCGGTGTTTTCCAGTAGCACCGAGCCCATAGTAGCAGATAATTGGCTCCGCGGGATTGGAAGGGAGTTAATCACTACAGGATGTACAGATGCTGAGAAGGTGCGTTTTTCCGCACATCAGTTGGATGGACCAGCAGCGTCATGGTGGGAGAATTACATAGTCACCTACCCTATAGCCACTGTTACATGGGATCAGTTTCAGCAAGCCTTCCGTACAGCACATGTCTCAACTGGAGCTATGAGTATGAAGAAGCGTGAGTTTATCAACTTATGCTAGGGGAACCGTACTATGGCTCAGTACGCGGATGAGTTTAGTAAGTTATCTTGCTATGCCCCTGATGATGTGGCCAGAGATGCCGCAAAGCAGGAGAAGTTTATGAAAGGGCTGAATGATGAGATGAGCATGCCGTTGATGGTGGCAACATTCAACAACTACCAGGATTTGGTAGATAAGGCTCCTATGATTGAAGGGAAGCAGCAACAAATTGAGAGCCGTAAGAGGAAGGATGGACAGGGAAGGTATAATTCAGGAGCTCAGCAGAAGCCTCGCTGTAACGCCCCAAGACCGTTGCACCATGTGTCTTCCAGTTACTCGTTGTTGTTGCCTTGTCATTTGTTTGCATGTCATGCATTTCATATCATGTCATCATGTGCATCGCATTTGCATACATGTTCGTCTCACGGATCCGAGCATTTCCCCGTTGTCCGTTTTGCAATCTGGCACTCCTACGTCCTTGAGTGCCCCTTTTGTCTCTTTTCTTGTGCGGGTGCTAAACGTTCTTGGGTTGGACCGAGATTTGCCAAGCGGCCTTAGTACACCACCGGTAGACCGTCTGTCAAGTTTCGTGCCATTTGGAGTCCGTTTGATACTCCAACAGTTAACCGGGGAACCGTAAAGGCCTCGTGTGTGTTGCAGCCCAACACTACTCCAAAGTGGCCCAAAACCCATCCAAACCCCCTCCATCCTCTCGGTCGTTCGATCACGATCACATGGCCGAAAACCGCACCTCTTTTGGACTCTCCTAGCTCCCTCTACCTATATATATGTCCTCTCCCCCGAAATTTTTGAGGATGAAACCCTAGCCCCGCTCCTCTCGCGCCACCGGACAAAAACCCCGCCGCCCGGACATGTCCGCCGCCCTCAGCCACATTGCCCAGACCAATCCCGGGGCGACACATCAACTCCTCCGCCTCCCGCGCCCAACCGCAGCTTGCCACATGTCCCGGCCGCTCCTCTCCACCGCGCCGGCCCGCCGGGCCCATCACGGACCTGCCCGGCCCGGTTCGCCGCTCTGCCGCCTTCCGCGGGCTCCCGCGTCCTGTGGAGTCCCACGCTTCGCCGCCGCCCCGCCGCTCGCCGCCTCTGCCGCTGCACACCTCGCCGGCGACCGCCGTGCGCTCCGGCGCCTCGCTCCGCCCCACGCGCCTCACCCACCAACCGCGTCGCGCCGGCGCCTCCACCTCGCCGCCCTCGGGGTATGTGTTGTCCCGGGCGGAACCGCCTCCCCTGTCCTTCTCCGGCGCCGCCCCACGACCTTGTTCGCCGGAGCCGAGCTCCCAGTCACCGCCGTCACCGGATCCAGTCTGGGTGGATGAGATCCACCGTGCCGGTGAACCAAACGCTCTCGCCCCGCCCGGATCCCTCCGTCCCGGGTCGAGCCCGTCCCGCGTTGACTTTTCGCGGAGGTGATTTTCTTCTAAGTCCCCAGATCTGTAATATTTTCAAGCCCTATTCATCATGCCATAACTCCGCATTCGTAGCTCTGTTTTGGGCATGCAATATATCAAAATGTTCGTTAGGATGTCCTCTTCATTTTGTTCCATTACACCATGCTTGTTTGAGTCCATCTTGCTGCCCAAATGACTATTGCAAGAGTGCTTCATAATGTTAGTTCCTGTTTCTTATCAGTTTATGAGCATTTGTCATTTTTGCCATGATTATTGTGTGCTGCATATGAGCATGAGCTCTACATGTGTTTTGGGCTATGCCATGCCATCTTTACAGGGGTGTATGCCATTTATTTTTGTGATCAATGTGGTGACTAGCACAAGCATGCAAAGTAGCTCTCGTGATATTGCTGATTTCAGGGACTTAGAATTTCACCAAGTCATTTCTCTGTTGTTATTTTTATGCCATGTATTCATGTTGCTACAATGAGATCCATGCCTCTTTTGAGTATGTTCAGTAAGGATGATTTGGACATATAGTTATGCTCTATCCATCCATGCCCTTGTTTGCATTTATGGAGTGCCCTAGAATGACTCAATCTTGCTCTACTTTTGCTATAAAATGTTCCTGGCAGATTGTTTACGTGTTAATCAATTTTGCCAAGGTTGTTGTAGTTGATCCATGCATGCTATGAGATTGTTCTTGCCATGTTTAGCTTCTTGAGCATGTCTTCTTGCTGGTAGTATGCTTAGTTTGTCATGCAATGCCTTGTGTTGAGTGAATCGAGCTCGCAAAGAGGCCTTCGTAATTCTGTTTTTGCCATGTCCAGTTTTCTGCTAAGTCTGAATCTGTTAACGGAACTTGCTATGTTTACATGGGTGCAATCATATCTTATGATCCTTTTTGGCTTTTGGTCAGTAAGGGACTTTTGTTATATGATGTGAGTAGATTCTTGCCATGCCTTTGTTTGCTATGATCTGATCCTTTAGCATGTTGTTATCTTGCTCTAAACATGGCTTCCTGATGTTAATTCCTGACATGTTATTTTTCACAAAGTCTGTGATGCTGATATCTCTTGCACTTTTGCCATGCTTGTTTGAACATGCTATTATGTGATTTAGGCATAGCGCAGTGTTCATCTTTTGTCAAGCATCTTGATTAGATCACTGCCATGTGCTTTGTTGCTATGTTGGAGTGCAGTAGCTTAGTTTCTTGTTGCATTCTAGATGGCATCGTGCTGTTAATCGCAGAGTTGTGCCATTATTGTTTTTGCTTGCCATTTGCAAACCGTGTCTCCGATTCCGGTGATCTTTATATCGATTTCGACCGAAATCAACCCATCTTTCCAGAGGCACTCTTGGTTTGCCAAGTTGAGGCCTGGTTCAATATTTTCCTTCCGTAGCATGCATACGCATCCCGCATATCATGCCATGTTTTGCATCATGTTGCTTGCGCATTGCACCGTGGTTAATTGTTCAATTCTTGTTTTTCTTGCCATTTGCTAACCGTGCATCCGATTCCGGTAATTTATTTCGATTTCGACCGAAATCAACTCATCTTTCCGGCGGCGTACTTGGTTTTCCAAGTTGATGCCTTGATCAATCTTTTCCTTCTGGAGCACGCATATGCATTACATATCACATCCCGCATGTCATGCCATGTTTTGTATCATGTTGCTTGCGCATTGCACCGTGATTGATTGTTGGTACTTTGCTTGTGTTCTTGCCTTGGGTAGAGCCAGGAGACGAGTACATGATCGAGGAACCCGTTGAGTACGCTTACGAGGATCAAGCTTACGTCAACTCGGAGAACTTTGCAGGCAAGAAGACCATACCCTTGAAATCACTTCTATCTTTGCTTGCTAGTTGCTCGCTCTATTGCTATGCCGCGATACCTACCACTTGCTATAGCATGCCTCCCATATTGCCATGTCAAGCCTCTAACCCACCTCTTCCTAGCAAACCGTTGTTTGGCTATGTTACCGCTTTGCTCGGCCCCTCTTATAGCGTTGCTAGTTGCAGGTGAAGATGGAGCTTGTTCCATGTTGGAACATGGTTATTTTGGGATATCACAATATCTATTATTTTAAATTAATGCATCTTTATACTTGGTAAAGGGTGGAAGGCTCGGCCTTATGCCTGGTGTTTTGTTCCACTCTTGCCGCCCTAGTTTCCGTCATACCGGTGTTATGTTCCTTGATTTTGCGTTCCTTACGCGGTTGGGTGTTATGGGAACCCCTTGACAGTTCGTTTTGAATAAAACTCCTCCAGCAAGGCCGAACCTTGGTTTTACATTTGCCTAACAACCTATTACCCTTCCCTTGGGTCGGCCAACCCAAGGGTCATCTCTATTTTAACCCCCTCGGGCCAGTGCTTTTCTAAGTGTTGGTCCGAACCGGGCAGCCTGCGGGGCCACCTCGGGGCAACTCGAGGGTTGGTTTTACTCGTAGCTTGACCTATCCGGTGTTCCCTGAGAACGAGATATGTGCAGCTCCTATCGGGATTGTCGGCGCATCGGGCGGCTTTGCTGGTCTTGTTTTACCATTGTCGAAATGTCTTGTAACCGGGATTCCGAGTCTGATCGGGTCTTCCTGGGAGAAGGAATATCCTTCGTTGACTGTGAGAGCTTGTGATGGGCTAAGTTGGGACACCCCTGCAGGGTTTTGAACTTTTGAAAGTCAGGCCCGTGGTTATGGACACATGGAAATTTGTTAATATCCGGTTGTAGAGAACTTGACACTTAACTTAATTCAAATGCATCAACCGCGTGTGTAGCCGTGATGGTCTCTTCTCGGCGGAGTCCGGGAAGTGAACACGGTTCTTGTGTTATTATTGAACGTAAGTAGTTTCAGGATCACTTCTTGATCACTTCTAGTTCACGACCATGCTCTGCTTCTCTTCTCGCTCTCATTTGCGTAAGTTAGCCACCATATATGCTAGTGCTTGCTGCAGCTCCACCTCACTACCTTTTTCCTACCCATAAGCTTAAATAGTCTTGATCGCGAGAGTGTGAGATTGCTGAGTCCCCGTGACTCACAGATTACTTCAAACAGTTGCAGGTGTCGATGATAACCATGCAGGTGACGCAACCGAGCTCAAGGAGGAGCTCGATGAAGATCGTGTTCATTGTGTTGTCTCATTTCCAGTTGATCAGTAGTGGAGCCCAGTCGGGGCGATCGGGGATCTATTGCATTAGGGGTTGTCTTTCTTTGTTTGGTTCCGTAGTCAGACCTTGATTGTACTCTGGATGATGTAATGCTATATTTATGTATTGTGTGAAGTGGCGATTGTAAGCCAACTCTTTATCCCTCTCTTGTTCAGTACATGGGATGTGTAAAGATTACCCCTCTTGCGACATGCCTAGAATGCAGTTATGCCTCTAAGTCGTGCTCCGACACGTGGGAGATATAGCCGCATCGTGGATGTTACACTCGCCTAACCCCGAACTCGGGAGGGCTTGTTCATAACCATGGAGGCCACACCCACAATGGAGGAAGTAACCATAATCATACTGGCCCAAGGAATGGGAATGGGAATAGAGCAAGAAACAATCAGAATCATTCCAATCCAGCCACACCCGCGAAGAGAAGCCTAAGCCACGTTACTTGTTTCAAGTGCGGGAAGACTGGACACTATGCCATGGAGTGCCCTGAAGCGAAGAATGCAAAAGGCAATGGGAGCACTAGAAAGAAGCCCAATCCATTCAACAAAGGACAAGTATACCACATCAATGTGGAGGAGGTTGAAGAACAGGCAGACGCGGTTATTGGTAATTTTTTGGTTAAGTCTTTTACCGCCCTTGTTCTTTTTGATACTGGTGCATCGCATTCATACATATCAAGGGAATTCGTGGACAAGTTTAAACTACCGACCCAAACCCTTAGGACCCATCTGTTAGTGAGTTCACCTAGAGCAGAGAATATGGCTAGTCGATGGTGCGACCAGATACCCCTAACCATTGGTAGCCATGTTTTTCCATCCGACCTAAAAATCTTGGAGTCACAAGGATTGGATGTGACATTAGGCATGGACTGGATGTCAAAGTATGGAGGAAGCATTGACTGTGTTAGTAAGTCAATTTGTCTCACCACCCCTGGGGGAAAAAGGATCAAGTATGTATCTAGGCATGCACCAAGAAGTAGCCAAGTGAATATCCTCACGGAGTTGTTCAGGAGGAAGTGCCCGTAGTGAAGGATTACCCAGATGTTTTTCCAGAAGAGTTACCAGGCATGCCACCGGATCGAGACATTGAGTTTTTGATAGAGCTATTGCCAGGCACCGGGCCTATATCGAAGAGACCATACCGGATGCCCGCAAATGATCTGGAGGAGATTAAGAAACAGATCAAGGAGTTATTGGAGAAAGGTTACATTCGACGGAGCTCATCACCATGGGGAGCCCCAGTGCTTTTGGTCGAGAAGAAGGATAAGTCGCTAAGAATGGTTGTTGATTATCGTGCATTAAATGAGGTGATGATCAAGAACAAATACCCACTACCGATGATCAATGATTTGTTCGACCAGCTGCAAGGAGCTAAGGTGTTTTCAAAGATCGACCTATGATCTGGATATCACCAACTGAAGATACGAGAGAAGGACATACCAAAGACAGCATTCACCACACGGTACGGGTTGTATGAATATACGGTCATGTCATTTGGACTGACTAACGCCCCTGCCTACTTCATGAGCATGATGAACAAAGTGTTCATGGAATATTTGGATAAGTTTGTTGTGGTGTTCATTGATGATATAATGGTATACTCGAAGAACAAGGAGGAGCACGAAGAGCATTTGCGCTTAGTTCTCGAGAAACTCAGGGAACATCAGTTGTATGCCAAGTTCAGCAAGTGCGAGTTTTGGCTGAAGGAAGTAGGATTCCTTGGACATGTTATATCAGGAGAAGGTGTAGAAGTAGATCCTACCAAGGTTCAGTCAGTCACTGAATGGTTGGCACCCACTTCAGTTAGCGAGATCTGCAGTTTTCTTGGACTCACAGGATACTATCGGGGATTCATTGAGAATTTTTCCAAAATTGTGAAGCCAATGACGAAGTTATTGAAGAAGGATACCAAATTTAAATGGACGGAAGAATGTGAAGCGAGTTTTCAGGAGTTAAAGAAACGTTTGACTACAGCCCCAGTCTTGATTCTGCCGGATATACATAAGGAGTTCCAAGTGTATTGCGATGCCTCTCGCCTAGGACTTGGAAGTGTGCTTATGCAGGACGGAAGAGTTGTTTCGTATGCCTCGCGACAACTGAAACCGCACGAGTTGAATTATGCCACGCATGATTTGGAGTTGGCTGCCGTAGTGCATGCGTTGAAGACCTGGAGGCATTACCTTATTGGAAATCGTTGTGATGTGTACATGGACCATAAGAGTTTGAAGTACATTTTCACGCAGAAGGAGCTGAACCTTAGGTAGAGGAGATGGCTGGAGCTTATAAATGATTATGACATGAAGCTTCACTATCATCTAGGCAAGGCCAATGTCGTAGCCGATGCTTTGAGTCAGAAGAGCTATGCTAATACCCTAGTGAGCACGGGATTGCCGAAGGAGTTAGCAGAGGATCTCAGGGAACTTCAATTGGAGATTGTCCCTAGAGGTTTTGTTGCAACAATGGAGGTTCAGTCTACATTGTTAGGAAAGATTCGAGAAGCTCAGAAGGAGGACAAAGAGATTGCCGAGATAAAAGAGAGAATGAGCGAAGGAAAGGCCAAAGGTTTTCGTGAGGATGAGCACGACACCTTATGGTTTGAGGACCGTGTTTATGTGCCCAATAACACAGAGATAAGGAAGTTAATACTTCAGGAGGATCATGACTCACCATACTCGATACACCCCAGAAACACCAAGATGTATTTGCATTTGAAGGAACATTTCTGGTGGACTGGTATGAAGAAGGATATTGCCGAGTATGTAGTTGTATGTGATGTATGTCAGAGAGTGAAGGCCGAGCATCAAAAGCCAACAGGATTGTTACAGCCTATGCCGATACCCGAATGGAAGTGGGATAAACTTGGCATGGATTTTATCACCAGATTACCCACGACCAAATTAGGATACGATTCTATATGGGTAGTAGTTGATCGCTTGACCAAAGTAGCTCACTTTATCCTAGTGAAAACCACCTATACAAGTGCGAAGTTGGCCAAGATATATATGACCAGGATCATATGTCTGCATGGAGTTCAGAGGACCATCGTATCAGATAGAGGGGCACAGTTTACTTCAAAGTTTTGGCATCAGTTGCACCAAACTTTGGGAACAGGGCTGGAATTCAGTACAGGTTTTCACCCGCAGACAGATGGACAGACCGAGAGAGTCAACCAGATTCTAGAGGATATGTTGCGGGCCTGTGCGCTACATTATGGATCTAGTTGGGATGACAATTTGCCCTACGCGGAGTTCTCATACAACAACAACTACCAAGCCAGTTTGAATATGGCACCATTTGAAGCCCTGTACGGATGAAGGTGCAGAACACCATTGATGTGGGATGAAGTCGGAGACCGACAATTGTTTGGACCAGATCTGATCAAAGAGTCTGAAGAGAAGGTTAAGTTGATTCGAGATAGACTGAAGATGGCTCAGTCCAGGCAGAAGAGTTATGCAGATTCGAAACACAAGGAAATAACCTATGAAATTAGGGACAGAGCATATCTGCGAGTGTCACCCCTGCGAGGAGTGAAACGTTTTGGAGTTAAGGGAAAGTTAGCCCCGAGATTTGTAGGGCTGTATCGAATTTTGGAATGTATGGGAGAAGTTGCCTACAAGTTGGAGTTACCTGACGGACTGTCAGGAGTTCATGATGTATTTCATGTTTCACAACTGAAGAAGTGTCATGCTGAGATGGATGATATACCGTTAAGAGATACAGTACCCTTGGAGGCGATTTAGTTGGACAGTGATTTGACCTATGAGAGGAAGCTAGTCAGGGTTCTCGAATTTGCCAGCTGAGTCACCCGCAGCAAGGTTATCAAGTTTTGCAAAGTTCAGTAGAGCCACCATACCGAGGATGAAGCCACCTGGGAACGAGAGGATGATCTTCGCAAAGACCACCCACACCTATTCTCTAGCCAACCCGAATCTCGAGGGCGAGATTCATCTTAAGGGGGGTAGGTTTGTAACATCTGAAATTTTAAATTTGGAATGTTATACATAGATCATCCATGCATATCATATTTTACTGCATTTCGTTTTGCGATCCTCGAAACCCTAAGCAACTCAAGGACCCTCACAGAGAGTTGGGGATTTCCCGGTTTTCATATTTGAATTTTATCAAATATTGAAACGAGGATTTTTGGTTTTAATTATTTTTCTCTCCGAAAATATTTCATATTAAAATACATGAGAGGAGATAATATGACTTCTCCAAAATAAATGAAACATTGGAGGAAAAATATTAAAATCAAATATTTGATTTTTATCCAGAGTTTATCGCTATTTTATTCGAATTAGAAAAATTGCACGTTTTACAAAGTTGCATTTTAGGGCCAAGAAAATGTTCATCTTGTTCTAAATATTTTATTTAGACGGTGAAATTTTGTTTTGGCATTTTTAGATTTTTATTTTATTTTCTAGGATTTTTTTTAGTTTTGGCGGAATTATTTAAAAAGAAATTAGCGCCCGACTGGGCTGAAGCCCAGCCGAGCGGCCCGCTCCCTCGCGCCGCCGTCTCCCTCCAGGAGACCGACGCCGCCGCCGCCTCGGACCAGGAGTCCGGCCGGGACTCCTCCTCCCAGCCGCCTTGCCCCTCCTCCAAGCCGCAGCCCCCCCCCCCTCCTTAAATACCCCCAACCCCGCCGCCACCACCACCCAACCCCACCCAACCGCAGCGCAGCCGCTGCCGCTTTTGCCGCTATAGCGCCACCGCCGCCGTCGCCGCAGCCCGCCTCCCCGCCGCCGTCGCCGCAGCCCGCCTCCCCGCCGCCACAGTCCCGCCTAGACGGAGCCTCGCCGTAGGTAACGCCGCCGTTGCCGTCGCCGGTTTTTTTAAAACCGATCTGGTTTTTTAGAAACCCCTAGTTTGTTTTTTTAGATCAGTTCACCGGTTTTTCTCAGTTTAGTTACTTTGCGGATGTTCGTCCATACGTTCGTTTTAACGAACGGTATTCACTCGTTAGCCGCAGACAATGAACGTTCGTTCGTTAGCCTGTTCGTCAGTTTTCTTTTTCTCGGATTTTCCATGATTATTTTCAATCGCGATTCCTGATCCGATTTTCGTTTTAGTTTCTCTTTTCGCTCGTTTATCTGAATCAGGCGATTCAAGCGCCTAGATCTTCATCTCGAAACCCTCTTTCCATTTAACTAACTTGAACAATCTTTTGCTACTGTAAAATTTGACCTTAGTCCAGATTAGTAAACGGATCTTGTTTCTTTCGCCGTTTGAGTTTCGTTGCTTCGTTTGATTTGATTCTTTTTGCAAACCGGAGTTCTTAAGTTGAACTTTCTGGTTAGATCTTCTTATTTGAGATTTACCCGTGTTTCTTTGCTTGATTGCTTATGTATGCTTTTGTTTGTTTGCGATAGAACACCCGGAGTGCGAAGCATGCTACTACGAATCCTTAGGTTTTGCAGATCATCAGCAAGGCAAGTAACACTTTGATCATACCCCTTTATCACCCAGTTTTTATGCATTAGTTCCAATCCTCAAACATTGCATGGTCATGATGTGATTAACATGTGGGTTGGGAAGTAGTTGATGAGGTAGAACCTATTGCCCTGTTATTATCAAACCCTTGGGAGTTACTCCTACGTATTGCTTATATTGTTATGCTATGCTCGTAGACGTGGTGGGTGAGTGAAATCCATGACAGATGTGAGATTGTTAATTAATGGTTCAACTTAAGGTGGCAACTTGAATACACATCTGGGTGGATTGTTTGTTGGGCACGTGGGGAATCCAGTGTTGTCCTAGGATATCCCGGAGTACCCGTGTGATAATCCTATGGTCCGCCACCCAGGCTCAAAGAGAACTGAGATATTTTCATGCTAGAAACTTCCGTGTGCAGCCACAAGCTATTATGGGCTCTAGAATAGTTCAGTAAGTTGCGTGAAGCTTCCGAAGAGGTGGATCAGCAGGTAGTGGGATGTAGGTTGGTATGGTCTACCCGGAGTAAGGAGTTAATGCTTCCGAAAGACCGTGTCTCGGTCATCCGTTTCTCAAACACCCTGTAGTGCGAGAAATCCAACGGAGGAGATCGAGTCTTGTGGGGAAAAGTGCGCAAAGCTCTGCAGAGTGTATAAACTAATCATGGTTAGTCGTGTCCCCGGTTATGGACATCTTGAGTATCTAGTACTTGGAGTATCATAAGTATCTCGTCACTCTAAACTAATATTGTTGGGTTGTTAATTACTTTAATTGGGACTGAGTTGGAGGAACCTTCTCAATGATGTTTCAACTACCATGATAGTTAAATAAAATATATTCCTTTGTTGTAGGGAAAATTGGCTTTTCGCAAAAACTATAACCATAGAGCTTTCCACCTGCCAAATATGCATGTAGTGATAGCATTATTCTGTTCTTTGCTCTATTGTGTTATCTTGCCAGCATATTCCATGTGCTGACCCGTTTTCGGGCTGCAACGTATTACGTTGTAGACTTTTCAGACAAGGAGTAAGGTTCATTAGGTCGTTGTCGTGCAGATCAGCTATGCCGTTGGAGTTGATGGACTCACTTTATCTTCCAAGCCTTCCGCTGTAATCATATTAGATGGCCTTAAGCCATATTTATTGTAATAAGTTCTCTTTTGAGACATTCAATGTAATAAGTGTGTGATTGCTACTCTATTATAAATCCTCGAGTACTGTGTGTGTCAGCATTACCAATCCAGGGATGACACTTAAGCACAGAGACTTGGCCGTTTGAGGTCGGGTCGCTCCAAGCAGCGACCCCACGGCGGAAGTCTTGATGGTCAATGGACCACGCAGTCCTCCTGGCTTCACCCATGAAGACGGGGGCGATTGCGTCGGCGACCCATCGCATGTAGATGAGGAGTACCGCCCTGAACCCCTCTCTTCGCAGTGGAGGGAAGATCTTCGCCGCCCTAATATGGATGCACTTCACACTCCTATCATTGGAGAAACCCCCGAGGTCCAGGCCTTGGAGGAGGCGCGCCGGCCAACTTGGATGAGCGCACTCATCTGGAGAACCTCCAGAACACACTTGACGAGCGTGCTCGGCCGCGGATTACTAAGTCCAGTCGACGACAACTTTTTCCGCCTCCGACTTAGGTATACCAAACTCTGATCTAGAATCTCACAGCTGCAGCTCGAATAGCAGAATTAATTCAACCTTCCCGGTCAGAAGTTGACCGAGGTTTGATGCAGATCCGGGCTTTACTCCGGGCAGTGGGAGAGCAGAACACAGCAATATCTCAGTCGCGGAATAGGATTCATAGCAGATCTATGGTGGCAGATACCGTCCAATCTTCTCACGGCCCAAGATCGCCTCCGCGGCGTGAGGAACATGGGCACCGGCAAGATCAATACAGGAACCGCGAGCAGTATGATCATCAACTTGACCACGATGATCGTCATCGAGTGCCCACGCCTCCTCCGAGGAGTGGGTCATACGTGCCTCGGTGGCAAGATGACAGGCGCCCCCACAACAGCGAACGAAGAATTCCGGTCGACCCCAGAGAGCCAGGTTTCGATGCAAGATCTATCCTCGTCCAAGGTCTGGTTGATAGGAACAGGGCTCACAGAGAAGGCCACGATAGAGATCATCCGACTAGAAGAAGGGTGCATGTTTCAGGACCCGAGTGTTTCAGCAGAGCCATCAGAGCAGCAGTGATCCCTCCCAACTTCAGGTTGGCGACTGGAGTCAGCAAGTTCACCAGCGAGTCCAACCCAGACACTTGGCTTGAGGACTACCGAGTGGCTGTGCAGATTGGTGGCGGCAATGATGATGTGGCTATGAAGCACCTCCCCTTGATGTTGGAGGGCTGAGCCAGAGCGTGGTTGAATCAGTTGGCTCCTGGAAGCATATACAGTTGGGAGGAACTTGCTCGAGTGTTTGTTAGGACCTTTGAAGGCACTTGCAAAAGGCCCGCAGGGTTGACAGTTTTGCAGTGTTGTGTCCAGAAACCAAATGAAACCTTGAGGGATTATATCCATAGATGGATCACGTTGCACCACACAGTGGAGAATCTGTCAGATCACCAAGCAATTTGTGCCTTCAAGGAAGGCGTTAAGTATCGGGAGTTGAATCTGAAATTTGGTCGGACAGGAGATATGACTTTGACTCGGATGATGGAGATTGCCACCAAATATGCCAATGGTGAAGAGGAAGACCGACTCCGGAGTGGCAAACACAAAGCAGTCACCCAAGAAACCGGAGCAGGGAATTCCAGTCAGAAACAGAAGCAAAAGGCCAAACCAGCTGCTCCTGGTGAAGCTTTAGCTGTTGCCCACGGAAAGTTCAAAGGGAAGTCCAAAGGGCCCTGGACTCCCAAGAAAGTTAAGGATAAAGATGGGAATGATGTGTTGGATTTACCATGCCATATTCATACCAAAAAAGATGAAGAGAGGAACATCATTTACCCTAAACACACCACTCGACAATGTCGTTTCCTGATCCAGCAGTTCTGAGAGAAACAACCCAAGGAAAAGGAAAAGGAGTCAGACGGAGGTGAGGATAGGGAAGAAGATGATGATGGTTTTCCCAATGTCAATTCCACTCTGATGATTTTTGCTGATGTTGAAAGCAAAAGTTGGTTGAAAGTTATTAACAGAGAAGTAAACATGGTTGCTCTTGCAACACCCAGTTATCTGAAGTGGTCCCAGACTGCCATCACATTCGACCAGTCGGACCATCCAGCTCATATATCCACCCCTGGGAGGCAAGCACTGCTGGTCGACCCAGTAGTTGAAGGCACTCGACTGACTAAAGTGCTGATGGACGGTGGCAGTGGCCTGAATATCCTTTATGTTGAAACTTTGAAGGGAATGGGCATTCCGATGTCCAAGCTTAGTGAAAGCAACATGAGTTTCCATGGCGTTATACCTGGAAAGAAAGCTCATTCACTCGGCCAGATCGCCCTTGATGTGGTTTTCGGTGATTCCAAGAATTACCGCAAGGAAAAGTTGACATTTGAAGTAGTGGATTTCAAGAGTGCTTAGCATGCTATTCTGGGTAGGCCCGCTTATGCACGTTTTATGGCTCGACCATGTTACGTGTATCTCAAATTGAAGATGCCTGGTCCTAGAGGAGTAATCACTGTCACTGGAAATCGGCAGAAGGCTGAAAAATGCTTCCAAAAGGGCTCGAAAATTGCCGATGCACAGATGGCAGTAGTAGAACTGCAAGAGTATCAGAAGAATGCAGATCCAAGTGATTTGCTATGAGCCAAGAAGCCTGACACAGATTCTGCATTTCAGTCGTCCGGTGAAACAAAGCCGATTCATATTCACCCGACTGACCCCAATGCTGCTCCGACCCATATCTCAACAACGCTCGACAGCAAATAGGAAGAAGCGCTCATCCAGTTCCTCCGTGAGAACTGGGACATCTTTGCATGAAAACCCTCTAACATGTCGGGTGTACCCAGGGGACAGGCTGAGCATCGTTTGTGAGTCGACCCAAAAGTAAAACCAGTCAAGGAAAATCTCCGACGGTCCGCCGTTCACAAGAGAAAAGCAATTGGCGAGGAAGTGGCTCGGCTCCTGGCAGCTGAGTTCATCCGAGAGATTTACCACTCCGAGTGGCTTGCCAATGTTGCCATGGTTCCCAAGAAGGATGATTCACTTCGCATGTGCATTGACTTCAAGCATATCAATCGGGCCTGCTCGAAAGATCATTTTCCTCTCCCCCGCATCAACCAAATTGTCGACTCGACTGCGGGGTGTGAGCGTTTGTCCTTTTTGGATGCCTATTCCGGGTACCATCAGATCTGACTGTGTGGACCCGATGAGATAAAAAAAGCTTTCATCACTCCATTCAGAAGCTTCTGTTATGTCACTATGCCATTCGGCTTGAAGAACACCGGAGCCACATTCATGAGGATGATCCAGAAGTGTCTGCTCACTCAAATCAGTCAGAACGTGGAAGCATACATGGATGACATTGTGGTCAAGTCACGTAAAGGTTCCGACCTGCTGGCTGACCTTGCCGAAATATTTGCCAATCTCAGAATATATGATATCAAGCTTAATCCATCAAAGTGCACATTCGGAGTTCCCAACGGAAAGTTACTCGGTTTCCTCGTTTCCGAACGAGGGATCGACGCTAACCCAGAGAAAGTTGGTGCTATACTTCGAATGAAACACCGTGTGCGTGTGCATGATGTCCAGAAGCTTACTGGTTGTTTGGCCGCCCTGAGTCGATTCATTTCTCGCCTCGATGAAAAGGCATTGCCTCTTTACCGACTGATGAAGAAGTCTGATAAGTTCGAGTGGACTCCTGAAGCCGATGCAGCATTTGGAGAGCTCAAAGCCCTGCTTTCCACCCAGCCGGTGCTTGCTGCACCATTCAGCAAAGAGCCTTTACTGCTTTATATTGTAGCCACCGGACAAGTTGTCAGTACAGTACTCACGGTCGAGCGGGAGGAAGAAGAAAAAACCTATAAAATTCAGTGCCCAGTGTATTATGTTTCTGAAGTTCTGACTCCCTCGAAGCAAAGATACCCACACTATCAGAAGCTTGTTTATGGGATTTACATGACCATGAAGAAGGTTGCACACTATTTATCTGATCATTCCATTACAGTCATCAGCGACGCTCCATTATCAGAGATTCTGAACAACAGAGATGCATCTGGTCGAGTTGCAAAGTGGGCAATTGAACTCCTTCCCCTGGACATCAAATTTGAGGCAAAGAAAGCTATCAAGTCCGAAGCAATAGCCGATTTCCTCGCCGAGTGGATCGAACATCAACTTCCTGCCCAAATTCACTCAGAGCATTGGACCATTTCTCCGATCGACCAAGATGCTGAATGGTTCCGGCGCTAGGGTGGTGTTGGTATCCCCCCGTGGTGACAAACTCAGCTATGTCCTCCAGATTCACTTTGACTCCTCTAACAATGAAGCTGAATATGAGGCACTTCTGTACGGGTTGCGTATGGCCATTTCACTCGGCGTCCATCGCCTCATGGTCACGACTCGGATTTAGTGGTCAATCAGGTAATGAAGGAATGGGACGTCAGAAGCCCAACTATGACTGGTTATTGCAATGTAGTGAGAAAGTTAGAAAAGAGATTTGAGGGATTAGAGCTCCATCACATCCCTCGACTGAAAAATCAAGAAACCGATGATCTGGCAAAGATAGGCTCCAAGAGAGAAGCCATTCCCAGCAATGTGTTCTTGGAGCACATTCATACACCTTCAGTTCAAGAAGATCCCTTCACTGAAGAGCCCCCGCAGCCGAAGAGTGCCACCGATCCGACTGAAATCGAGGTTCCAGCCGTGGTCTATTTGATTATGGAGGTTTTGGTCATCACCCCGATTGGACAGTACCATGCATCGCATACATTCTCAGAAGGGAACTCCCAGAAGATGAAGAAGAGGCTCGACAGATCATCCATCGATCTAAAGCCTTTACCGTGATAAGATGACAGTTGTTCAGAGAAAGTGTGACTGGAGTTTGCCAGAGATGCATAACACCTGAAGAAGGTCGAGTGATCCTCAATGGCATCCACTCGGGGACCTGTGGTCACCATGCGTCCTCTCGGACCATTGTGGCCAAAGCATACCGAGCGGGATTTTACAGGCCACGGGCAAATGAGATGGCACAAGAAATAGTCAACAAATGTGAAGGTTGCCAGTTTTACTCCAACATGTCTCACAAGCCTGTGTCGGCCCTAAAGACCATTCCACTCGTCTGGCCCTTTGCTGTTTGGGGATTGGACATGGTTGGATCTCTGAGGACTAGTAGGAGTGGATTGACTCACGTGCTTGTAGAAGGCGACAAGTTCACCATGTGGATTGAGGCCAAGCCTATGAAGAACCTTGATGCCAGTACTGCTATCAGCTTCATCAGAGAGTTAACATTCAGATATGGTGTTCCACACAGCATCATCACTGACAATGGATCAAACTTCGATTCTGATGAGTTCAGAACTTTCTGTGCTTCACAAGGTACTCGAGTCGACTATGCCTCAGTCGCCCACCCCCGCTCGAATGGGCAAGCTGAAAGAGCAAATGGATTGATTCTCAAAGGACTGAAACCCTGACTGATGCATGATCTCAAACACGCAGCAGGAGCCTGGGTCGATGAACTGCCGTCAGTATTGTGGGGATTGAGGACAACTCCCAATCGGTCGACTGGCAGAACCCCATTTTTCATGGTTTATGGAGCCGAAGCTGTACTTCCGAGTGACTTGCTCCACAATGCGCCCCGAGTCGACCTTTTCTCAGAGGAAGAAGCAGAACAAGCACGGCAAGATGCAGTTGATCTCCTGGAAGAAGAAAGAGAGATGGCCTTGATCCGATCAACCATTTGTCAGCAAGACCTGCGTCGATTCCATGCTAGAAACGTGAGGGGTTGAGCATTTCAAGAGGGAGACTTGGTTCTCCGAGTGGATCAGCAGAAACCACACAAGCTTGCTCCCTCTTGGGAAGGCCCCTTCGTGGTCACCAGAGTGCTCCACAATGGAGCATACCACCTCTATGACGTCGAGCACTAGAAAGACGAGTCGCGCCCCTGGAATGCGGAGCTGCTCCGCCCCTTTTATATTTAAGCACTCAATCTGTTGAGATGTAATAAGAAGCACCTTTATAGTTTGTTTATCAAAGACCAGAGTTTTTACAGTCTTCTGAAAATTATTGTCGATTGCTTACGTTTGTTTCTGAAATCCCCCAGTGGGTGGCTTAGCTGCGAATCCGTTTCGCCTAAGTTGAAAAAATCCTATCGAGTGGTAAGCAAGTCTCTCACTCGGAGGCTTAGCTGCAGTCCAGTACTCGCCTAAGTTGAAAAAATCCTACCAAGTGATTAGCAAGACTCTCACTTGGAGGCTTAGCTGCAGTCCAGTACTCGCCTAAGTTGAAAAAATCCTACCGAGTGGTGAGCAAGTCTCTCACTCGGAGGCTTAGCTGCGAATTCGTTTTGCCTAAGCTGAAAAAATCCTACCGAGTGGTGAGCAAGTCTCTCACTCGGAGGCTTAGCTGCAGTCCAGTACTCGCCTAAGTTGAAAAAAATCCTACCGAGTGATGAGCAAGACTCTCACTCAGAGGCTTAGCTGTAGTCCAGTACTCGCCTAAGTTGAAAAAATCCTACCGAGTGGTGAGCAAGTCTCTCACTCGGAGGCTTAGCTGTAGTCCAGTACTCGCCTAAGTTGAAAAACTCCTACCGAATGATGAGCAAGACTCTCACTCGGAGGCTTAGCTGCAGTCCAATACTCGCCTAAGTTGAAAAAATCCTACCGAATGATGAGAAAGACTCTCACTCGGAGGCTTAGCTACAGTCCAATACTCGCCTAAGTTTCAAAATCCTACCGAGTGGTGAGCAAGTCTCTCACTCGGAGGCTTAGTTGCAGTCCAGTACTCGCCTAAGTTTCAAAAATCCTACTGAGTGATAAGCGAACCTCACACTCGGGGGCTTAGCTGCAGCCCAAGGCTCGCCTAAGTTTCAAAAATCCTACCGAGTGTCGAGCAAACCTCAAACTCAGGGGCTTAGCTGCAGTCCAATGCTCGCCTAAGTTTCAAAAATCCTACCGAGTGATGAGCGAACCTCACACTCGGGGACTTAGCCGCGGCCCAGTGCTCTCCTAAGTTTCAAAAATCGTACCGAGTGATGAGCGAACCTCACACTCGGGGGCTTAGCTGCAGCCCAGTGCTCTCCTAAGTTTCAAAAATCCTACCGAGTGATGAGCGAACCTCACACTCGGGGGCTTAGCTGCAGCCCAGTGCTCGCCTAAGTTTCAAAAATCCTACCGAGTGATGAGCGAACCTCACACTCAGGGGCTTAGCTGCAGCCCAGTGCTCGCCTAAGTTTCAAAAATCCTACCAGGTGATGAACAAACCTCACACTCGGGGGCTTAGCTGCAGCCCAGTGCTCGCCTAAGTTTCAAAAATCCTACCTAGTGATGAGCGAACCTCACACTCGGGGGCATAACTGCAGCCCAGTGCTCGCCTAAGTTTCAAAAATCCTACCGAGCGATGAGCAAACCTCACACTTGGGGGCTTAGCTGCAGTCTAGTACTCGCCTAAGTTGAAAAACCATCCCTATCCGCAAGGACAACGAGGTGCAGGTCGACTGCAAACCTCTCCTCAGAGCTGCGCCACAAGTACAATGTGCGCTCCATCCCTATCCGCAAGGACGACAAGGTGCAGGTCGACTGCAAACCTCTCCTCAGAGCTGTGCCACAAGTACAATGTGCGCTCCATCCCTATCCACAAGGACGACGAGGTGCAGGTCAATTGCAAACCTCTCCTCAGAGCTGCGCCACAAGTACAATGTGCGCTCCATCCCTATCCACAAGGACAATGAGGTGCAGGTCGACTGCAAACCTCTCCTCAGAGCTGCGCTACAAGTACAATGTCCGCTCCATCCCTATCTGCAAGGACAACGAGGCGCAGGTCGACTAAGATATTTCCCTCAGAGTTGCATCTCAAAAAGTATTCCGAGTGAAGAATAAATTCCACTCGAAGGCAAACGCAAGCACATGCAGAGGATAAACCAAGATCATATAAAGTCTCAAGAGTTTCAGGACAAAGATAAAAAATACTCGGGCGTCAGGCCCGAAGGAGTTTAACGGTTACAAAAACCACTCGGCATTCCGAGGCAAATTTAAAGCAAGTTTAAGTATCAAGTTTGTTCACTCGGCAGGAGGAGGACATGCAGGCTCGATGAACTTGTCCAAATCAATCCCGCCAGCAATCTGACTGGCGGCAGTGATGAAAGTCCCCATGAAGGACTGGAAGTCATGCCTTTTTGTGTTGGCGACCTTGATCGCCACCAGCTTCTCTTCTCGAGCTTCTCTGCAGTGGACCCTGACCAGTGATAGAGCCACATCAGCACCGCATCGGGCAGAGGACTTCTTCCATTCCTGCACTAGACCAGGGACCTCATTGAGTCGAGCCATCAGAGACTCGAGATCATTCTGAAGTGTTGCCCTTGGCCAAAGCGATGAGTCGATGCGTGAAACTGCAACCTTCAGACGGGCAAGATAACTTGTAACACTGGCGACGCGGGATTCTAGTCGAAGCACATCCATGGCAGCCTCGTCGCCGACTGGAGAAAGGATAGGGTCCAAGCCTGTCTCGATCCGTCCAGTCTCCCCTTCAAAGTTTTGGCAAAATTCTGCAGAGTCAAGGAGTTAATGAGTCGACTGGTCAGGTCAAACTTGCAAACAGTAAAATAGTCGTATAAAAAAGGGGTACCTTCGAGCATAAGAAAGAGTTTCTTGGCGAGAGCTTTCAGATAAGCCTCCAGATCGTTCCTCCTGCGAGTCATGCTTTCCAACTGGTCGTTCAGAGCCACTTTATCTTTTTTCAGACGAGTCGCCTCCCGATTGGATTCAGTGAGAGACGACTTCAGCTTGTTGATTTCTTCCTCCAGCGCTCCGACCGAAGCCAGTTTCTGGTCAGCAAGGGCAGTCTTCTCCTGAGCTTCCTTCTACGCAGCTGCAAGGTCCAAGTCCTTCTTCTCCAGGGCCAACCTCATTTTCTCTGCAAAATACACATTTAGATCAAACAAAAGAATGAAGAGATAACTTGAAGGATGGTTAAGATAAGCAATCAACAGGCCGTTACCTTCCATACCAGCGACTTCATCCTGAGCCTTCTTCAAATTCTGCTGAGCCAACTCCAGGTCAAGGTTGAGTTGCCTTTGCTTTTCCTCAAATTCGGCAAACTTGGAGATAAGCAAACAAGATTTCTACAGTGAGTAAAAGACATATCAATCGACAAGATCAAAGATTATCTACTTCCGAGTGAATAAAACTTCAAGACTACTCAGACCTCAACCGACTGACAGCAGTCGACTGCGGTCTCGGGGCCTACACCCAGTGGGTGCACTTAGCGTGCCCCCACCGGTTTGGAGTCCACTCGGTCCGTCCGCCCAGGCCGAGTAAAAGAAAGGAGGAAGTGCTCAGACCCCAACCGACTGCCAGCAGTCGACTGCGGTCTCGGGGACTACACCCAGTGGGTGCACCTGGCATGCCCCCACTGGTTTGGATTCCACTCGACTGCACCCAGTGGGTGTACAATCTCGAAGTGCAAGACAATGAAAGATTGCGCAAAGGAAAATATTTGGGTATCATGTCCTAAAAGGAACAAGTTCAGTCGGAAGATTGACTTACCTGGACATTGGCTCGAAGAGCCACGCTGACGTCATAAGCAGCCAGACTATTTTCCTGCGCCGCCTTCACCCACTCCATCATTATGCCAGCCTGACGAATAGCCTCTGCAGCGGTGTCCGACTGGCTTTCTGGAAGATGATGAGTGGTAAAGAAGGGGATGGACGGTCCAGACGCAGCGGCTTGGAGATCCGAGGCATGAAGTTGGATGGTTGAAACAAGCTCTGGAGCAGTCGACGATGCAGGACGCGCACTCGACAGTGGATCAGCAAAGGTTACAGAAACCTTACTCGCATCTTTGAGCCATTGAACTACTCGCTCCGCCGCCGGCTCCGATTGGGATGTCTTGTCAGCTGTTGCCTTCTTCTTCATGGGCCTCAGTGGCACGTCCTCGTCATCATCCGGAAGCTCAATGACATTGGGAGGGGCTGCGAAGAAATCAGTCGACCCCAGATGAGTGACCAGAATTTAATCGACCAAACAATCGAGAACAAGATCACGATGATTGCACCCGGGTTGGAGGTGACTGCATCTTCCATGTTCTCATCTTCATACTGACAGGTGGAGGTCCCAGAAGTAGCATCACTACAAATTTCAGAATTCAGTCGGCCATGTTTGACGAAATGAGTCGACTCAAATCCAGATTCATACTAAAACAAGAAATCAAGTCCAACTAATACCCAGAAGCAATGGGGATGGCCACTTTGATCTTCGGCAAGGCCTTTGGCGGTTTGGACGACGTAGCTTTCGGATGCTTCGACGCCTTTTCAGTCGGCGCTGGAGAAGACGTTCGAGGGTGCTTCGATGACTTCCCAGTTTGCGAGGTCGCCTTGCCGCGGCACTTGCCGGGTCGTGAGAAAGCTTGGATCGTTTTTCCCTACGAGTAGGAGAGTCGACCTCTTCTTCATCACTCGGGTCGTCGTTGTCCTCGTCCTCTTCATCGTCAGATTGCCACTCGCGGCTGTCACCTCCACTCGCTTCTCCCTCTGGGTCCTGCTCCTGCTCCCCGTTGGGCATCGAGTACATCTCAGTCAGGGCCTAGAAGACAACAACCAAGATAGGAGACAGTCGGATGACAGCAAATAGCTAATTGATAAATCAAGAAGACACTCAAACATTTGGAGTCATACCTTGTTGGTTTCGTACGAGTTGTTGAGTGGAGGAATCCTCCGAGATCCCATGGGGTTGTCCTTCTTGCCAGTAATGCTCTTCAGCCACCCTTCCAACTTAGCATTGTCGACTTCCTCTGGATGGATCCGAGTGGTGTCGTCGGTGCCCGAATACATAGCCTCCGCAGCGGCGTCCGACTAGCTTTCTGGAACAGGATGAGTGGCAAAGAAGGGGATGGACGGTCCAGACGCAGCGGCTTGGAGATCCGAGGCATGAAGTTGGATGGTTGAAACAAGCTCCGGAGCAGTCGACTATGCAGGACGCGCACTCGACACTGGATCAGCAAAGGTTACAGAAACCTTACTCGCATCTTCGTGCCGTTGAACTACTCGCTCCGCCGCCGGCTCCGACTAGGATGTCTTGTTAGCTGTTGCCTTCTTCTTCATGGGCCTCAGCGGAACATCCTCGTCATCATCCGGAAGCTCAATGACATTGGGAGGGGCTCCAAAGAAATCAGTCGACCCCAGATGAGTCACCAGAATTTAATCGACCGAACAATCGAGAACAAGATCATGAGGATTGTACCCGGGTTGGAGGTGACTGCATCTTCCATGTCCTCATCTTCATACTCACGGGTGGAGGTCCCAGAAGTAGCAGCACTACAAATTTCAGAATTCAGTCGGTCATGTTTGACGAAATGAGTCGACTCAAATCCAGATTCATACTAAAACAAGAAATCAAGTCCAACTAATACCCGAAAGCAATGGGGATGGCCACTTTGATCTTCGGCAAGGCCTTTGGCGGTTTGGACGGCGTAGCTTTCGGTTGCTTCGACGCCTTTTCAGTCGGTGCTGGAGAAGACGTTCGAGGGCGCTTCAATGACTGCCCAGTTTGCGCGGTCGCCTTGCCGCGGGCACTTGCCGGGTCGTGAGAAAGCTTGGATCGTTTTCCCTATGAGGAGGAGAGTCGACCTCTTCTTCATCACTCGGGTCGTCACTTTCCTCATCCTCTTCATCGTCAGATTGCCACTCACCGCTGTCACCTCCACTCACTTCTCCCTCTGGGTCCTGCTCCTGCTCCCCGTTGGGCATCGAGTACATCTCAGTCAGGGCCTAGAAGACAACAACCAAGATAGGAGAAAGTTGGATGACAGCAAATAGCTAATTGATAAATCAAGAAGACACTCAACCATTTGGAGTCATACCTTGTCGGTTTCGTACGAGTTGTTGAGTGGAGGAATCCTCCGAGATCCCATGGGGTTGTCCTTGCTGCCAGTAATGCTCTTCAGCCACCCTTCCAACATAGCATCGTCAAATTCCTCTGGATGGATCCGAGTGGTGTCGTCGGTGCCCCAATATATAGCCTCTGCAGCGGCATCTGACTAGCTTTCTGGAACATGATGAGTGGCAAAGAAGGGGACGGACGGTCCAGACGCAGTAGCTTGGAGATCCGAGGCATGAAGTTGGATGGTTGAAACAAGCTCTGGAGCAGTCGACGATGCAGGACGCGCACTCGACACTGGATCAGCAAAGGTTACAGAAACCTTACTCGCATCTTCGAGCAGTCGAACTAGTCGCTCCGCCGCCGGCTTCGACTAGGATGTCTTGTTAGCTGTTGCCTTCTTCTTCATGGGCCTCAGCGGCACGTCCTCGTCATCATCCGGAAGCTCAATGACATTGGGAGGGGCTGCAAAGAAATCAGTCGACCCCAGATGAGTCACCAGAATTTAATCGTCTGAACAATCGAGAACAAGATCATGAGGATTGTACCCGAGTTGGACGTGACTGCATCTTCCATGTCCTCATCTTCATACTCACGGGTGGAGGTCCCAAAAGTAGCAGCACTACAAATTTCAGAATTCAGTCGGTCATGTTTGATGAAATGATTCGACTGAAATCCAGATTCATACTAAAACAAGAAATAAAGTCCAACTAATACCCGGAAGCAATGGGGATGGCCACTTTGATCTTCGGCAAGGCCTTTGGCGGTTTGGACGGTGTAGCTTTTGGTAGCTTCGACGCCTTTTCAGTCGGCGCTGGAGAAGACGTCCGAGGGCGCTTCGATGACTGCCCAGTTTGCGCGGTCGCCTTGCCGTGGGCACTTGCTGGGTCATGAGAAAGCTTGGGTCATTTTTCCCTATGAGGAGGAGAGTCAACCTCTTCTTCATCACCCGGGTCCTTGTTGTCCTCGTCCTCTTTGTCGTCAGATTGCCACTCGCGGTTGTCACCTCCACTCTCTTCTCCCTCTGGGTCCTACTCCTGCTCCCCGTTGGGCGTCGACTACATCTCAGTCAGGGCCTAGAAGAAAACAACCAAGATAGGAGACAGTCGGATGACAGCAAATAGCTAATTGATAAATCAAGAAGACACTCAACCATTTGGAGTCATACCTTGTCGGTTTCGTATGAGTTGTTGAGTGGAGGAATCCTCCGAGACTCCCTGGGGTTGTCCTTGTTGCCAGTAATGCTCTTCAGCCACCCTTCCAACATAGCATCGTCAACTTCCTCTAGATGGATCCGAGTGTTGTCGTCCGTGCCCGAATACATCCACATCGGATGGTCACGAGCTCGAAGGGGTTGGATGCATCGCCTGAGGAAGACCTTCAATAGATCCATACCGGTTACCCTGTCACGGACAAGCTGGACTACTCGCTCAACCAGAACTTTCACTTGCGCCTTCTCCTCTAGGATCACTTTCAAGGCAGAGGGCTTCTCCACTCGGGCCATGGAAAAGGGGGGAAGTCCAGTCGACTGACCCGGAGTCGGCTAGTCCTTGTAGTAGAACCAGGTCGACTGCCACCCTCGGACCGACTCAGGAAGGATCATGGCTGGGAAAGCACTTTTACTCCTCATCTGAATCCCAAAACCCCCACACATCTGAATCACTTGCGTCCTCTCATCACTCGGGTTGGCATTTTTGACCGACTGAGAACGGCATGTGAATATGTGCTTAAAGAGCCCCCAGTGTGGCGACAACCCAGGAAGCTCTCACACATGGACACAAAAGCAGCAAGGTACATGATGGTATTCGGAGTAAAGTGGTGGAGTTGTGCCCCAAATAAGTTCAAAAAACCTCGAAAGAAAGGGTGGGGAGGCAAGGAAAACTCGCGGTCGACGTGAGTAGCGAGGAGAACGCGCTCACCCTCTTGTGGCTGCGGCTCGGTCTCGTTCCCCGGGAGTCACGCCGATTCATGGGGGATCAGTCCCCCCTCGACCAGGTCGTTGATGTCATCCTGGCGGATCGTCGAGCGAATCCAGTCACCCTGGATCCAGCCCGACGGCAGGCCGGCCCTCGAAGAAGATCCGCCCCGGCTGGACTTCTTCCACTTCGCCTTCGCCGTCGCCTTCTTTGCGTGCTCTAATGCCACCGTCTTCTCCTTCCCCATCGCGGCGAGCAGAGCTCAAACGGGGCAGCGGCGGTGGAGCAGGAGCAGATGCAGCGGAGAAAACCGAGAGAGAAAGAGAAGAACAAAGACGCACTATTCAAAGAAAACCCGGCCCGGCACCTTATATGGGGCCGCTTCCGAGTGGCTGACCTATGGGTCCGGACGACCCAATCAAATCCCACAACATTCGCGCACGAGGTACGTGGCGAAAATGGTGGCGCGGTGATCGAGGCGGACGCACCTAATCCCTTCTGATTACTGCGGCTTCCCCCGTCCCGCACGCTTTCCCAAAATCCAAATCCCACAATATCCATGCACAGGAGAGAAATCTGTTAGACGGAATATCTTCTCCATATCAGTACTCAAGACATCACAGTAAAGTTCACTCGGCAGATTCAAGAATGGATCAAGGCGACTGGAAAGGAGTTGAGATCATTATGGTTGTTCGCTTGGTCACGATAAGTCACTACCGGAGCACAAAAATTGAATCAGAGGAATTCTCAACTCCTTCTCCACTCAAGCCCCGAACCATTCGGGGGCTAATGATGAAGCTATGTACCTAGGGTAGGGTCATAGGCCTGACCTAGACTTCTTCCCCAAGGACATCACCCCGAAGCCAGCAGCATTCAAAGGGTACCATCATCCACTCGACCAGAGACATTCCACTCGGAAGATTCAATGTCACTCGACCATCACAGAAGTCACTCGACAAACAGAAGATCTGAAGCCACCCTACACAGCAACGATCGGACCTTTACTCATAGACTTAACTATCATTTATAGCACTTTAATACGGACGTTACCTGTAACGCTCCTTCTTTATGTACATTGAACCTGCATAACGAAGGGGAGCTGGGGTCCTAGCGCACTCTATATAAGCCACCCCCTCTTCAAGGACAGGGGTTCGCATCTTTTGTAAACTCACACACGCATATAATCCAGTTGACCGCCTCAGGGCACCAAGACGTAGGGCTGTTACTTCCTCCGAGAAGGGCCTGAACTCGTAAAATCGTGTGTACAACTACTCCACAGCTAGGATCTTGCCTCTTCATACCTACCCCCCTATTCTACTGTCAGTCTTAGATCCACGACATTACTGTCGTGCCTAATGATAAAAATGAATCGATTCCGCAAAGAATTATTACAGGTTATAGGATGGTAATTGATTTCCGCAAATTAAATAAGGCTACTAAAAAAGATCATTGCCCCTTACCTTTTATTGATCAAATGCTAGAAAGATTATCCAAACATACACATTTTTGCTTTCTAGATGGTTATTCTGGCTTCTCTCAAATACCTGTATCAGCTGATGATCAATCTAAGACCACTTTTACTTGCCCTTTCAGTACTTTTGCTTATAGACGTATGCCTTTTGGTTTATGTAATGCACCTGCTACCTTTCAAATATGCATGATGGCTATATTTTCTGATTTTTGTGAAAAGATATGTGAGGTATTCATGGATGATTTCTCCGTTTATGGATCCTCTTTTGATGATTGCTTAAGCAACCTTGATCGAGTTTTGCAGAGATGTGAAGAAACTAACCATGTCTTGAATTGGGAGAAATGCCACTTTATGGTTAATGAAGGTATTATCTTTGGGCACAAAATTTCTGAAAGAGGCATTGAAGTTGACAAAGCTAAAGTTGATGCTATTGAAAATATGTCATGTCCCAAGGACATCAAAGGTATAAGAAGTTTCCTTGATCATGCCGGTTTTTATAGGAGGTTCATTAAGGACTTCTCAAAAATTTCTCGGCCTCTGACTAATTTATTACAAAAATATATACCGTTCGTATTTGATAATGATTGTGTAGAAGAATTTAAAATACTTAAGAAAGCATTGATCTCTGCACCTATTGTTCAGCCACCTGATTGGAATTTACCTTTTGAAATTATGTGTGATGCTAGTGATTATGTTGTGGGTGTTGTTCTAGGGAAAAGAGTTGATAAGAAATTAAATGTTATTCAATATGCTAGTAAAACTCTAGACAATGCCCAGAGAAATTATGCTACTACTGAAAAAGAATTCTTAGCAGTTGTATTTGCATGTGATAAGTTCAGACCTTATATTGTTGATTCTAAAGTAACTATTCACACTGATCATGCTGCTATTAAATATCTTATGGAAAAGAAAGATGTTAAAACTAGACTTATTGGATGGGTTCTCTTGCTACAAGAATTTGATTTGCATATTATTGATAGAAAGGGAGCTGAGAACCCCATTGTAGATAACTTGTATAGGTTGTTCTTGATGACCCACTACCTATTGATGATAGCTTTCCTGATGAACAATTAAATGTCATAAATTCTTCTCATACTGCTCCATGGTATGCTGATTATGCTAATTACATTGTTGCTAAATTTAGACCACCTAGTTTCACATACTAGCAAAAGAAAAAGTTTTTCTATGATTTAAGACATTACTTTTCGGATGACCCACACCTTTATAAAGAAGGAGTAGATGGTGTTATCAGACATTGTGTACCTGAGCATGAACAGGAACAGATCCTATGCAAGTGTCACTCTGAAGCTTATGGAGGACACCACACTGGAGATAGAACTGCACATAAGGTATTGCAATCCGGTTTTTATTGGCCTACTCTCTTCAAGGATGCCCGTAAGTTTGTCTTATCTTGTGATGAATGTCAAAGAATTGGTAATATTAGTAGACGTCAAGAAATGCCTATGAATTATTCACTTGTTATTGAACCATTTGATGTTTGGGGCTTTGATTATATGGGACCTTTTCCTGCCTCTAATGGATATACACATATTTTAGTTGTTGATTACGTTACTAAGTGGGTAGAAGCTATTCCAACTAGTAGTGCTGATCATACCACCTCTATTAAGATGCTTAAAGAAGTTATTTTTCTGAGGTTTGGAGTCCCTAGATATTTAATGAGTGATGGTGGTACACATTTTATTCATGGTGATTTCCGTAAAATGCTTGCTAAGTATGATGTTAATCATAGAATTGCATCTCCTTATCACCCACAGTCTAGTGGTCAAGTAGAATTGAGTAACATAGAACTCAAATTAATTTTGCAAAAGACTGTTAATAGATCTAGAAAGAATTGGTCCAAGAAACTTGATGATGCACTATGGGCCTATAGAACTGCATATAAAAACCCTATGGGTATGTCTCCGTATAAAATGGTTTATGGAGAAGCATGTCACTTACCTCTCGAACTAGAACATAAGGCTTATTGGGCTATTAAAGAGCTCAATTATGATTTCAAACTTGCCGGTGAGAAGAGGTTATTTGACATTAGCTCACTTGATGAATAGAGAACCCAAGCCTATGAGAATGCCAAATTGTTTAAAGAAAAAGTTAAAAGATGGCATGACAAAAGGATACAAAAGCGTGAGTTTAATGTAGGTGACTATGTATTGCTATACAACTCTCATTTAAGATTTTTTGCAGGAAAACTTCTCTCTAAATGGGAAGGTCCTTTTGTTATCGAGGAGGTCTATCGTTCCGGTGCCATAAAATCAACAACTTCGAAGGCACAAATCCGAAGGTGGTGAACGGTCAAAGGATCAAACATTATATCTCAGGTAATCCTATAAATGTTGAAACCAATGTTATTGAAACCGTAACCCCGAAGGAATACATAAGGGACACTTTCCGGAACGTTTCAAAATCCGAAAAGGAATAAATATGTGGTACGGTAAGTAAACCGACTCCAAAACAGTTCTAATGGCAATTTTTCTCTGTTTTGGAATATTTAGAAAAATAGAAAAATAAGAAGCAGTCCGAGAAGGACACGAGGGCTCCACGAGGGTGGAGGGTGCGCCCCCTACCTCGTGAGCACCTCGTGCGCTCTCCGGGCTCCGTTTTCTTGCACGTTGCGTATTTTGGTCGGTAAAAATTCATTATATAATCTCCCGAAGGTTTTGACTCCCGTATCACGCAATTATCCTCTGTTTATGTTTTGAGTTGTTGCTGTTGCAGATTAGAGCAAGATGTCTTTGCAAGAGTCAGTCGGGGAGAGCCGGGTGTCTCATCCGGCATCGAGATCAATGACAAACAGCAATGCTAACCACTTTGGGCCAGCAACGGAGGAAGAGATAGAGGCTGATTTGAAGAGGATAGATGCCATGGAGGAGGATCAAGAAGTCACTTCTCGCTTCCGAGATGGATTCACAATGGGGGAACTACAGAGCTCGGCTATCGCAAACTCAGTTATCCCTTCCAATGTTAGATTTCTTTCTTATGAAAATATGAAAAAGAGTGTCACTTGTTCTCCCGCAGCTATGCAACACCCTTGGGTGCAAGGAGCTTTGGCTGTTACAGGAAAGCTTCGAAAGGAAATAATGGACCTCAAGTAGCAAGTCAATAAGCTCGAGGAGGAGAATCGTATCCTGCGAGGCATCATCGCCAAGAATATCACATCACCATCCCCGAAAAAGGAGACATAATCACATGGGTATGGGCACTCCCCTTGGCAACTGCCAAGCTTGGGGGAGTGCCCCGGTATCGTATCACCATCACTTTTATCTTTACCATTTTTCTTAGTTCGATCCTTTTGATAATATTTTGATCTAGTAGAATAAAAGTTTTTAGTATGATCTAGTTTTGAGTTTTGCTTTATGATCCCTCTATGTAATCGAGTCCGTGAGCTATATAATAAAGATTAGTGTTGAGTCAAGGGCTTGATTATTTTTCCATGATCTTTAGTGAATAGAAGAAAAGAGAAAAGAATAAAAAGAAATAAAAGAGATCATAAGGATCTTATGGAGAGTAATGAGCTCACATATAAAAAGTATTATGAATAAAAGTTGTTGAGAGTTGACAAACATAGTTTCGGTCATCGTTGCAATTAACAGGAAGTAATAAAGAAAGAGAGGTCTTCACATATAAATATACTATCTTGGACATCTTTTATGATTGTGAGCACTCATTAAAATATGACATGCCAAAGAGTTGACGTTGGACAAGGAAGACAACATAATGGGTTATGTTTTCTTACATCTGAGATAAATTATATTGTCATGGATCATCCAACATGATTGAGCTTGGCTTTCCCCCTCATGCTAGCCAAATTCTTTGCACCAAGTAGAGATACTACTTGTGCTTCCAAATACCCTTAAAACCAGTTTTGCCATGAGAGTCCACCATATCTACCTATAGATTGAGTAAGATCCTTCAAGTAAGTTGTCATCGGTGCAAGCAATGAAAATTTCTCTCTAAATATGTATGATTGATTGGTGTGGAGAAAATAAGCTTTATACGATCTTGTGATGTGGAAGAAATGAAAGCGACAGACTGCATAATAAAGGTCCATATCACAAGTGGCAATATAAAGTGACTTTCTTTCGCATTAAGATTTTGTGCATCCAACCATAAAAGTGCATGACAACCTCTGCTTCCCTCTGCGAAGGGCCTATCTTTTACTTTTATCTCCTACCTTACATAAGAGTCATGGTGATCCTCACCTTTCCTTTTTACATTTTATATTTTGGCAAGCACAATATGTTGGAAAGATCCTGGTATATATGGCTAATTGGATGTGAGTTTTCATGAACTATTATTGTTGACATTACCCTTGAGGTAAAACGTTGGGAGGCAAAACTATAAGCCCCTATCTTTCTCTGTGTCTAATTAAAACTCCATACCCATAAGTATTGCGTGAGTGTTAGCAATTGTGAAAGACTATATGATAGTTGAGTATGTGTACTTGCTAAAAAGCTCTTATATTGACTCTTTCCTATGTTATGATAAATTGCAATTGCTCCAATGACTGAGATTATAGTTTGTTAGATTTCAATGAAGTTTGTGATTCATACTTGAAATTGTGATCGAATTGTTACTCTAGCATAAGAGATCATATGACAATAATTATATAAGTTGTTGTTCTAAGAATGATCATGATGCCCTCATGTCTGTATTTTATTTTTATCGACACCTCTATCTCTAAACATGTGGACATATTTTTCGATTTCGGCTTTCGCTTGAGGGCAAGCGAGGTCTAAGCTTGGGGGAGTTGATACGTCCATTTTGCATCATGCTTTTATATCGATATTTATTGCATTATGGGCTGTTATTACACATTATATCACAATACTTATCCTATTCTCTCTTATTTTACAAGGTTTACATAAAGAGGGAGAATGCCGGCAGCTGGGATTCTGGGTTGGAAAAGGAGCAAATATTAGAGACCTATTCTGCATAGCTCCAAAAGTCCTGAAACTTCACAGAAGTTATTTTCAGAATATATAAAATATACTGAGTGCAAGAAGTACCAGAGGGGGGCCACTCACCAGCCACGAGGGTGGGGGCGCGCCCTACCCCCTGGGCGCGCCCCCTGCCTCGTGGGACCCCTGGTGGCCCTCTGATGCCCATCTTCTACTATATGGAGTCTTTTGTTGAGGAAAAAATCATAAGCAAGCTTTCGGGACGAGACTCCGCCGCCACGAGGCGGAACCTTGGCGGAACCAATCTAGGGCTCTGGCGGAGCTGTTCTGCCGGGGAAACTTCCCTCCGGGAGGGGGAAATCATCGCCATCATCATCACCAACGATCCTCTCATCGGGAGGGGGTCAATCTCCATCAACATCTTCACTAGCACCATCTCCTCTCAAACCCTAGTTCATCTCTTGTATCCAAATCTTGTCTCTAAGTCTGGGATTGGTGCCTATGGGTTGCTAGTAGTGTTGATTACTCCTTGTAGTTGACGCTAGTTGGTTTACTTGGTGGAAGATCATATGTTCAGATCCTATATGCGCATTAATACCCCTCTGATTATGAACATGAATATGCTTTGTGAGTAGTTACGTTTGTTCCTGAGGACATCGGAGAAGTATTGCTATTAGTAGTCATGTGAATTTGGTATTTGTTAGATATTTTGATGAGATGTATGTTGTCTCTCCTCTAGTGGTGTTATGTGAACGTCAACTACATGACACTTCACCATTATTTGGGCCTCGAGGAAGGCATTGGGAAGTAATAAGTAGATGATGGGTTGCTAGAGTGACAGAAGCTTAAACCCTAGTTTATGCGTTGCTTCGTAAGGGGCTGATTTGGATCCATATGTTTCATGCTATGGTTAGGTTTACCTTAATACTTTTGTTGTAGTTGCGTATGCTTGCAATAGAGGTTAATCATAAGTGGGATGCTTGTCCAAGTAAGGACAGTACCCAAGCACCGGTCCACCCACATACCAAATTATCAAAGTACCGAACGTGAATCATATGAACGTGATGAAAACTAGCTTGACGATAATTCCCATGTGTCCTCGGGAGCGCTTTCTCTATATAAGAGTTTGTCCAGGCTTGTCCTTTGCTACAAAAAGGATTGTGCCACCTTGCTGCACTTTATTTACTTTTGTTACTTGTTGCTCGTTGCAAATCATCTTATCACAAAACTATCTATTACCTACAATTTCAGTGCTTGCAGAGAATACCTTGCTGAAAACCACTTAACATTTCCTTCTGCTCCTCGTTGGGTTCGACACTCTTACTTATCGAAAGGACTATGATAGATCCCCTGTACTTGTGGGTCATCATCCTTCTCTCTCAAATCCCATCGAAGCAACTAATTCTAGGGAGGAAAATGAGAGGAAGAACAAGAAAGAGAACACCAAGAACTCCAAGATCTAGATCCAAGGGGTTCCCCTCATATAGGGGAGAAAGTGATTGGTGGAAATGTGGATCTAGATCTCCTCTATATTTTCCCTCAAAAACTAGCAAGAAACCATGGAGGGATTGAGAGTTAGCAAGCTCGAAGAAGGTCAACAATGGGGGAAGAACACGAGCTCAAAAGATAAGGTTGAATGGGGAAGAAGACCCCCTTTTATAGGAGCTCCTGAATCCAACCGTTATGTGCTCAGTCCGCACACGAGCGGTACTACCGTTGCTGGAGTGGTAGTACCAAGCAGGCATAGGAAAACCAGGGCTGAGAAAGAAGAAGTATGCACACAAGAACGATACTACCGCCCTGCAGGCGGTACTGCTGCTTCCTACAGCCGCTGGAAAAACAAAGGGCAACGAGTTGTGCGGCAGTTGGAGCGAACGTAGGAGCGGTACTACCGCTTAAACAAGAGGTACTACCACGCCCTACTGTCGTCCCTACTACTGCTCCCTTGCGTGGTCTTTTACGAAAACCCGACATGAAAAAGTCGAGACCACAGCAGGGGTGGTAGTACCAGCGGTACTACCGATGGCCGCGGTACTACCGCGTAGCACAAGGCACCCCTTGTTTTGCACAACACGGAAACGCCAACAGGCAGGAAGACAGCGAGGGTGCAAGGAAAATGTGTACGTGATGAATCCACCCATGCTCTTCCAAAACAGATCCCATAAAACCGGAATTGCCATAACTTCTGCAAAAGAGCTCCGAGTTGAGAAAACTCAAGCTTGTTGGATACAAGACGACGAGTAGCATCAAAACAGCGAAGAAGAGGCATAACCTCCAACATCAAAAACATCATAGAAGATGCAAGTGAACTCCGTTTTCGATGAACTCGAGCTTGTCATCAAGATGACCATAAGCTCCAAAGCTCTCAAAGAGAACCAAACAAGAACCAAGAAAGATGATGCAAGGATGCAATGGTTTGAGCTCTCTATGAATGATACGATCAAGCTACTCATCAAGAGCTCCCCTTGATAGTACGGCAATCGATCCTATAACCCTGTCTCCCAACTACCACTATGAGACCGGTAAAATACGAAACCTATCAAGGGAAAACCTTTGTCTTGCACATAGTCCACTTGAGCTAGATGATGACGATATTGACTTCCTCAAGTTGGACCACCTTTCTTGATTGTGTTGGCTCGATGAAGACTAGTTGATTGCTCCCCCATACTCCACTATGGGCGAGCCACTCTTCGGCATATCTTCATAAATCCATTGTTGCCATAATGGACGGCAAGCTTCAAGCATTTGATCTCTTCATGATGCTCCACTGAACTTGCACATCGCAACCTAACCCCACAAAGAACTCTCACGAAAACCATGGGTTTGCAAACAAAGCGTAATGGACGATGCTTACCATACCATGGGATCACTTGATCCCTCGGTACATCTTGTATGCTTTGTGTGTTGACCAACTTGATTCATTCTTGACTTAATCTTGATCAACCTTGAATTTTTCTCTTCATTTGGATGATGTCTTGAAGGTAGACAGGAATGATCACACAATCTTCTTCTTCAAGACATGCTTGCAATAAGCTCAACACTCACATGACCAATCTTTGGATAATTCCTTGAATAGCACCTTGGTCGACACAAACTCTCCTTGAAACCAACACAAGTACTCCAAGAAAAGCCTATGGACAAAACCTTCAAATATAACTCTATGCAACCATTAGTCCATAGAGATTGTCATCAATTACCAAAACCAAACATGGGGGCACCACATGTTCTTTCAGCGAGCGCGGCACCTTCCACCCAAATCACCGACCCCTCCACCAAATAAGCGTCGGCCTTAGCCATGGTGCACGCAGTATAGCCAGGACCTCAAGGAGCATTTGGCAGCGGAGAAGCAAATCGCGGCCGCATGCGTGAATGAGGTCGCGATGGCTGCCATTCGTGTCGACCCCCAGATCTTGGAGGAGCACCTCGGTGTCGAGGCCACCATTGACGCCTCGCGCGCCGATGCTGCGATGCGGTTGGTTGCTTTAAATGACAATTCATGGCGTTTTCTCGAGGCCACCGTCGGTGCCTTCGACGAAGATTACGAGGTGTTTTCTCAACGCACATGTGCTTACCTCATCTCGAGAGCCAGCAGGTTGGTGCCCGGAGCGGCTCAGGCAACTCGCGACTACAACGAGGGCACCCACGATGCGGAGGCCTCGCCCTCTTCCATGTCCAAGGAGCCAATCATCGTTGATATCTCCGACAATGAGGAGTAGCTTGTCTTATTAGCTCACTATAAGGACCCATGTTCAGTTTGCTAGCTACTACCTTTCCTTAACAAATTCTAGTGAATTGTGCTATCTACTTTTACCATGCAATCTTCTGCTATAGTGTATATGTTCTATATGTCATGCAATGTGGTGTTCCATTAACTACTTGGTTCAATTCTGCAAATGTGATGTTCAATTCTTCAGGGTGCAATATTTCCAAGTTGTTAAGCATGCTTGGTTTGGTTAACTGTCTGATCTTCTATTAGGAGTATGTTATATTGTTCAATTGGTGTTTAGTTAACTGCTTGGTTCATTTATTGTGGCTTGGTTCACTTGTTATGGTGTTTAGTTAACTGCTTGGTTCAATTCTGCAATGCGATGTTCAATTGTTGTGGCTGCATTCTGTTATTATATACCATGTGAGGAATAAATCGAATTTGGCTGTATTAAATACATGAGAAACAAATACAATTGCTATATTTCCAAGTTATTAAGCATGCTTAGTTTGGTTAACTATCTGATCTTCTATTAGGAGTATGTTATATTGTGCAATGTGGTGCTCAGTTAACGTTTCGTTCATTTGTTGTGGTGTTTAGTTAACTGCTTGGTTCAATTCTACAATGCGATGTTCAATTGATGTGGCTGCATTCTCTTATTGTATACCATGTGAGGAATAAATCGAATTTGGCTATACTAAATACATGAGAAACAAATACAATTGCTATATTTCCAAGTTGTTAAGCATGCTTGGTTTGGTTAACTGTCTGATCTTCTATTAGGAGTATGTTATATTGTGCAATGTGGTGCTCAGTTAACGTTTGGTTCATTTGTTGTGGTGTTTAGTTAACTGCTTGGTGCAATTCTGCAATGCGATGTTCAATTATTGTGCCTGCATTCTGTTATTGTATACCATGTGAGGAATAAATCGAATTGGGCTGCACTTAATACATGAGAAACATATACAAGTGCTATATTTCCCTAGTTCTTAATCATGCTTGGTTTGGGTAAATGTGTTTTCCATGTGGCTTGAATTAATCTGATGAATCTGCAATGTGCCTATTTACATCAACATATTTTACTGATAGCATGCGAACCCTTACTTAACCTGATTACTAACTACCTTATATGTGTTGCAGGGAAACAATGGGAAGCAGTGAGGTTTACAAGATGGTACTAACTATTATACCTTGCCTTTTGTATTCCTTTGCCCCATTTCCAATATAGAGAAAATATTTATGCACATCCTTGTTTTCAGGCTTCATTGATGATTACCTCTCAAACCACCTCTATGGTCAGGAGGCGAGGAAAGTTTTCATACAACACCCACGGTTCAATATTGAAGTGTTCCTGAAGAGGTCGAAGGATGGACGGTCAATCATCCACAGGCACTGGCCTAAAGTTGCAAAGACCTTCAACATGAATGAAGGCTCAATATTTGCCTTCCACTTCAGCAGTTTTCTAGATGATATGCATCTCTCTATGTACCGTCTATGATGCTAATTTCAAAAGGTTCTAGATGTTGCATGTGAAACTTGCTGCTGGTGCAGTTGTGTAATGGGGTAGCTGAGTGCTCAAGCTATATCATGTTGCACTCTGATGTATTTCAATTATGAAATCATGCTTCCTTAATATGGAAATGGAATATATTATGTGCTTAATATGAATGTCAATTAGATTAGTAAATGGATTATAAATAATAGGGCAATTAGCCCACTAATTGGCCAATTAACTTGCTAATTGGGTTTTCTTATTGCAAACGGTTAATGAGAAACCACCGTGGGCGATGACCTCAGGCAACGCACACAATTTCTAGGAATAAACCGTGTTGGATCAATGAACAATCAAACACGACATTCTCTTCAAAACTGTTTGCGTTACGCCACCTTGCGCAAACGTTTTCCTTGTAGTGACTGTCTGGGATGTATATACGAACGGAAATGTTTAGTGGTGACTGACTGTGTGGGATGTACTTACGACCAGAAATGATTTCACCTGTATAATTGTATTTTTAGCACTACTGTACGTATTTCTGTATTTGAGTGCTCGACGGTCGCACACGGCCTCATTTTACTGAGCGTGTGTGCCAGGAGGACATATCCCCAACGGTTTTTGGGTCGTGTGGGAAGGACCCCCCTATCGCCCACACTCACTTGGCGACGGTTCCGAACGCCATCGTGGAAAGGGGTTAAAACCCATGTGTTTAGGACCGACGCGTACCAGTGCCTCATCCCTAGTATCCACTATGTTCTAAGATTGATGTTGCTATGACTTTGACATGCTTAATGCTTGTCACTTTGGGCCGGGTGCCATGATTTCATATCTGAACTATTTATGTTATCACCATTATATCCATGTTCTAGATCCGATCTGTTATAGTCACCTACTGCATGTTATGATCCGGCAACCCCAGAGTGACAATAGTCGGAACCACTCCCGGTGATGACCGTAGTTTGAGGAGTTCATGTATTCACCATGTGTTAATGCTTTATTCTAGTTCTCTATTAAAAGGAGGCCTTAATATCCCTTAGTTTCCAATAGGACCCCGCTGCCACGGGAGGGTAGGACAAAAGATGTCATACAAGTTCTTTCCATAAGCACGTATGACTATTTACGGAATACATGCCTACATTATATTGATGAACTGGAGCTAGTGCCATATCGCCCCAGGTTATAATTGTCTCATGATGAATATCATCCAACAAGTCACCAATCCAATGCCTACGAATTTATCCTATATTGTTCTTGCTAAGTTACTATTGCTATCGTTACTATTGCACTTGCTACAAAACTATCGCTATCATTGTTACTGTTACTGTTACTATTACTATTGTCACTATTATCCAAACTATCATATTACTTTGCTACTGATCACATTGCTGCAGATAATTAATCTCTAGGTGTGGTTGAATTGACAACTCAGCTACTAATACCTTCAAATATTCTTTGGCTCCCCTTGTGTCGAATCTATAAATTTGGGTTGAGTACTCTACCCTCGAAAATTGTTGCGATCCTCTATACTTGTGGGTTATCAAGACCTTTTTCTGGCGCTGTTGCCAGGGAACATAGCTATATTTGTTGAGTCACTTGTGATTATTATCAACTTATCACTATGAAGAATCTGAAGGATGCTAAGACTAAGATTTATCCCTCTAAGACGAGGGGAGGTAAGGAACTGCCATCCAGTTCTGCTTTAGATTCACCTTCTGTTATAAGTAAACTTGCAGCACCCACATGCTATCAATTTTGATATGTTGCAAGTTATTGATGATGCTACTTCTGCTATGGATAATTGTGGCACCCCGGCTCAGAGCGGCTGGTTTACCATGCATTGCCAGCCCAGAGATCATGTCTTCTGGCAACACACAACATATTGGTATAGAAAACAACCGCTTTATTGATGCTAGCAGACCAAAGTTTATATTACAACAGATGACGAGGCCAAGCGGCACACACGGTGCGGCTAAACAATATGTACATTATTTAGTGAACATAAACGGGGCCTCGATCATAACAACTATGCGGCAGCGGAACAACGTCGTAGCGGAACTCCATAGCCCAGGGACACTGATGTGGACACAATCTAGACGCGAGCGGCACTCCTTTCCAACGAGACTTTCCTGAAATCTAGCATGACACGCCAGGTCAGTACATTGAATGTCCTTGCAAGCTCACAACGAGCATAAACATAATGACAAACAACATCATGATAATTAACCAATTATTAATAATGCAACAATATATCCAACATGTTGTGATCATGCGCTTGTGAGAAAAATCGTTCGTACTGGCTTACCAACGGTGATCTAGTGGATCACGAACGTACCAGCCTTGTGGTCTTAACTCAGGTTACCTCGTGATCGTACCGGCGATTACAGCCACGACCAACACTTGGTCGTAAACATCAAGATGGCCTTCCCGCCATCATCCATAGTGCAAAGTTCATGACTTAGTGTGCAAAATTTATTAAACGTTGACCCATGGTGTGACCTACTTTCGAGCATGTCCGTAACTGTGGACTCGGCTATCGATGGATTAATACACTCTGCAGAGGTAGCGCACTGTACCCACACCACGGAACCCATGGCCTCGTACTCCCATTCGGGTGGACCAACGACATTCCGACGAAACCCCTCCATTGCCTTAACACTCTCCCGGCCACTCCGACTCACTCCCCATTGGGCTAGTCTTGGGTGGCCCCGTGTCTACCAAAGACACCAACGACCACCGTCGTGGCCAAAACATAAACGTCCCACACGAGGACACGGTACCATAATCTCAACAACGGGCACACAAGGTTATGTCTGCTTACCGGGCCAGGGTACCGCACGCCCATAAGCTTCCCTCGTTGGAGGCACCAACCAGAGGCATGACAACGGACCGAATAAAGGCCTTCCCGTAAAGGCAAATGTGGTTGCACTAGGAAAAACTCGATTCAGTGGCACCATGACCCGGTCAATGATATATTCAAGTTGGGTTATTAACAGGTTCAACTTAACATGAAAGTAACCGGTGTCATAACATGCCATGCAAGTGCAGCACAAACATATGCATCATATATCATCGGAAATAACTGGGTCAACTATATCCACACTAAGCATAAACATCAACAACTCATGTCACTACTCTGGTTAGAATTAAACCTCACTTTAAACAGAATCTTTTCTAGAAAATTTTATCAGTTTTATCATGCAAGAAGAATAACTCCACATAATTACTTATATTCATAACTATATTACTTCTTCATAACAAAATTTACTTCTGGTTACTTTACCAACTTAGTTAGCTTCAACCTTTCTATAAACTAAGCATGACAACTTAAACAAACAATCAACAGAATATAAATAATATAATAGTGATTTAAATGCATGGATTAAATCATTCATTCAACTTGTAAAATCAAAAATATTGTAATGGCACCATGAAAATGTTGCTGTGGCTTGCCTTAGTGCAGATGAGGTTCACAAGCCCCCTGGTGACCCTCAAGGCAAGCTTCACTCTCTAAAAATATTTTCAAACACCAAAAGAAAACATCAATAACCCTTTTGAAATTCACCAGAAAATCTAGACATCAGAGAAAAATCTCATTTTTGGTGAGCTGCTAGATTTCTTCACCAAGAACACAATGCAAAAAGAATCAATTCATCTAGACTTATGGTTAAAGAGTTTTGGCTGTTTGAAGCTCTCTAGAAAAATGAAATTTGAATTTAAATAAAAACATACTGGGGGGTGACGTTGAAGGCGTAAAGCCTTGCGGGTGCCACCAGTCGTACCGCTTCACGCGCGTACTGAGTGGCTGACTAGCGGGCCCCGCTAGTCAGGTGAGAGGGAGGGGGAGAGAGAAACATGGGACGGCACGGCTCCGTCGAAGCACACGCCGGCGAGGAGAGCTTCTTGGCCAGAACGAGAGGGAGGGATTGAAAGAGGAGACGGAGGCGCACCTGCCCGTACCTGTAGAGTAGCTAGGGGTGGTCGGACGGCGTCGGAAACAGCCTCTCTAGCGGAGACAGAGAGCAGAGGTCGCCGGAGATGAAGACTACGGCGACCAGAGGCGACTCCGAGGGCTCCAACCGGGCGGAACGGCACCACCGAGGCACGGCGGAGGCCCTGGAAGTGAGGCCCAAGCCTGGGACGTGCTGGAGCTATGGAGACGACCCGAGGGGATCACCAGCGAGCTCGAGCTCGGGGACGGCGGCCCGTGGCCTGCCCGGCCATGCTACAGCTTTCTACAAGATCGTGGAGTGTGTGTGAGGAGTGGATGGTGCCAGCGGAGGCTAGGGAGGGCTCTATATATAGCCAAGCGTCGAGGGGGGTCGGGCTCCGCCGGTGGACACCTGGACATGGCGCCCGGCGACGAACGGCGTCAGTGAGAGGGGGAGAAGCTGACACAGCTCACGCGGGAACTATGGGCGAGCGGGGACGAGCACAGGGGCATGGGGGTGAAGACGAGCATAGTATGCAACGCACTATTACATTGGCCGGATCGCGCCCGTGCTCGCTGCAGCGAGCTCCGGCATCGGCGAGCACCGGGAGGGAGTTAAGGGGGTTTGGACGAAGATTGTGGCGAAGTTTGGCAAGCTTAGGCAGTCGGGGTAGCGAGCACGCACGAAACAGAGCGCTCAGCGGCACTCAGAGCGCGGCGACATGCAGGTTGGCATCGTGCACACGCGTGGTCACCGTGTGAACTCTGACCTCAGGCCGACCTAAGCCCAAACTTCATGTCTGGCATGTTGTTCGTGGTAGTTTAGTGGTTACCACACTTGGGTTTGATCACAGGCGTAGTAGAATGGATTTCAACTGCCTGGTAAGTTTCTGGATAGTAACTTTGAGAGCTTACTGTGGTCAAACTACTAGAGTTGGGAGCTGGGCTTTGGAGGTTAGCAATCATCTACTAAGGTGATGATGCACAAGAAAAATCAGCCACAATGGAGCAAGTAAAATGGTAGTTGTTGTAGAAACTACCATTTCTATCCAACACAAAAAATATTTTCTGTAGCAAAAATATTCCAAAAAAGTGCTGAAATATTTTTGCTCAGGAAGGTGCCCTAGGGTTCAAAGAATATTTGTGAATTTTCTCAGATTTTTGTGGGCAAGAAAAATTGGGGTTTCTTTGGAGCACATTGAGTTAGCTAGGGTTTAAGAGAGGGAAATGAATATTTTTCTATATTCCAAATATTATTTTAAGGTGAACCAGAGAGGAAATGATAGTTAGAAAGGGGAAATGAGGCACTTGGGTGAAAGTCAAGGGGTACCCAAGTGTTTAAGTCCATTTGAAAAGATTCAAAACTCCAAATTTCAAAATCCAACCACTGAAAATCAGGCAAAGAGAAGAGGGCAAAAACCAGGTTATCACAATAATGCTTATGATGATGCTAGTACCTTGCTTGATGATGATGATGTGCCACTTGGTGACTTTCTTGATGCACAAATTGTAGAGTAATACAACATGATGTTGTTGAATCTGATGATGAGCTTGAAACTGAAACTCCTGAAACACCTGCTAGAACTATCCTTCTTAGATATGAATTGCCTAAGGTTATTCTTGCTTGTAGGTATAGATGTGATCTAGAGAAATTATTATGCAAGTATAAGGAAAAATCTCTGAATGCTAGAATGGAATATGATCCTAAGTTTGCTACTTCACATATCTTTATTGATGATAAGGATTATGAATTATCTATCCACCTGAGTTAATTACTTTGGTTGAATCTGACCCTTTCCATGGTTATGAAACTGAAACTATTGTGGCACATCTTACTAAGTTGAATGACATAGCCACCCTTTTTACTCATGATGAGAAGACTCGCTATTACTTTATTCTCTAATTATTCCCTTTTCTCATTAAAGGGTGATGCTAAAGCTTGGTACAATACTCTTGCTCCTGGTTGTATGCGTAGTCCCCAGGATATGATTTATTACTTCTTTGAAAAATATTTCCCTGCTCATAAGAAACAAGCTGCTTTATAGGAAATATTTAACTTTGTTCAAATTAAAGAAGAGAGTCTCCCACAAGCTTGTGGGGCTTTGCCAGTTACTTAATGCTTTGCCTCATCATCCTCTTAAGAAAAATGAAATACTTGATATCCTCTATAATGGACTAACTGATGCTTCTAGGGATTTCCTAGATAGTTGTGCTAGTTGTGTTTTCAGGGAACAATCTATTGGGAAAGCTGAAGAATTATTGAGTAACATATTGAAAAATTATGATGATTGGACTCTTCCTGAACCACCGCCTAAGCCCACTCCGAAGAAGAGGGGTATATTATATCTGAGCCCTCAAGATATGCAAGAGGCAAAGAAATCTATGAAGGAAAAAAGGTATTGAAGCTCAGGATGTTAAAATTTACCTCCTATTGAAGAAATACATGGGCTTAATACACCACCACCTCCTAAGGTGGTAGAGGTAAATTCTCTAATGAAGTTCAATGAAAATGACAATCCTTGCAATATGCACCCTAGCCAATACCTTTATGAGTTTGAAAACTATATTAAAAAACAAGATCACTTCAATGCAAATGTTATGAAACAATTGAAATACAATTCTGATATGATTGATCGCTTGAGTGACTTGTTATTTAGGATCTCAAATGATGTTAGAGGTGTTGGAAAGCATGTTTTAATGGTTCAAACCCAGTTAGAACAAGTTGCTAAATCTCAAAGAGAGTTGCTAGAAGAAATGAATAATAATATACATGACTTTGTTGTTAGAGTTACAACTAGAGGAGGTAAAATGACTCAGGAACCACTTTATCCTGAGGGACATCCAAAAAGAATTGAACAAGATTCACAAACGAACAACACCGCTGCATCTAGTCCTTCTAAAAAGAAAAGGAAGAAGAAAAATGATAGGACTTTGCATGCTTCTAGTGAACCTGAAGTAGAGGAACCTCCTGATAATGATAATGAAGTTTCTATCTCTGATGCCGAAACTCAACTTGGTAGTGAACACTCACCTTCTGATATTGAAAAAGTTAATGATGAGGTTCATGAACATAGTCAACAAAATAGTAAAGAACCAGACAATGATGTTGAGATAGTACCACCAGTTGATCTTGATAACCCACAACCTAAAAACAAAAGATATGATAAAAGTAACTTTGTGGCTAGAAAACATGGTAAAGAAAGAGAACTGTGGGTTCAAAAACCTGTGCCTTTTCCACCTAAGTCAACTAAAAAGAAAGATGATGAAGAATTTGAACGCTTTGCTAAAATGCTGAGGCCAGTATTTTTGCGTACTCGCTTGACCGATATCTTGAAAATGCCGCCTTATGGAAAGTACATGAAAGACATCATCACCAATAAGAGAAAAATACCAAAAGCTGAAATCTCCACTATGCTTGCTAATTATACTTTTAAGGATGGGGTACCTAAAAAACTTGGAGATCCGGGAATACCAACTATACCTTACTCTATCAAAAAGGTTTATGTGAAAACTGCTTCATGTGATTTAGGAGCTGGTGTTAGTATTATGCCTTTATCTTTATATAAAAGACTTGATTTGCATAAACTCACGCCTACTGAAATATCTTTGTAAATGGCTGATAAATCAACCGCCATACCTATCAGTATTTGTGAGGATGTGCCCGTTGTTGTTGCTAATGTTACTATTTTGACTGACTTTGTTATACTTGAGATGCCCGAAGACGACGACATGTCGATTATCCTTGGTAGACCATTCTTGAATACTGCAGGGGTTGTTATTGATTGCAATAAAAGCAAGGTCACTTTTCACATCAATGGTAATGAGCATACGGTGCACTTTCCGAAGAAACAATTCCAAGTGAATGGTATTAATGTTATTGAAAAATCTCCGACAATCACTATTGGAAGTTTTCAAATACCTCTACCTACTGCCAAAAAGAAATATGAAATGATTATTGTTGGGGACATTCATATCCCCGTTGAGGTAAACCTAGTGATTTACGGAACTTCTTCGGTTTCATGCTAATCAAAAGTGGTTATTAATAAGACTTGATCAACCTTATTAATGGATAATTTTTGAGAGGTATGAAGTTGATGAATTTAGTAAGCACTACCTTCTCTCCCTACTTTTCGTTTTATGTTTTTATTAGTTAAATAAAATAAATTGCCATGTTTTGTCTATTTTCTGAATTTCCTATGCAATAAAAAATGACCCAAAAATAAAAGTTCTCAGAATGCCCTGAAAATTTAATATGATTTTTTCTGAATATTTAAGAATTTTTGGTGCAAATAACGTCAGAGGGAGGTGCACCAGGTGGGCACAACTCACCTGGGTGCGCCAGGACCCCCAGGCACGCCCTGGTGGGTTGTGGTCCCCACGTGGGCCCCCTCACTTATCCCTTCACACCACATCATCATTTACCTCCAGAAAAAATCTACATTGCTCTCTCTCACGTGTTCTTGCTCTCAAACCCGTCGATTTCGATCTCTTTGCTCAAAGCTCCATTTCCGAAACTGTTTTGGGGGATTGTTGCTTGGTATGTAACTCCACTATTTGTCCAATTAGTTTTTGTTTTAGTGGTTCATATTTTGAATAATTAGCTACTCTTGGTGCTGCTGTAGATGAGCTTGCATGTTGAATTCTTAGAGTCCTAAGTAGTTTGAATACTTGCTATGGCCTCTATGTATACCTATGAGTAGTTGATATCAATCTTATAAAGTTTTGTTGATAAATTTTTGTCACTCGAAATTTTTCAAAAAAATTGTACGCAAACATGATGAACCTATTTGGAAGGAGTTCTTCGAGGACGAGATCCTCGGGGGCGTCTTCAAGTGACAACTCCGCTCGCCTATCTTATGTTGAACCAAGTGAAAGTTCCATTCGAGATGCAGCCACCAAAACATGATTATGGCCTTGCGATGATTATATAATTTGTGTTGGCATTAAGGAGGAATTTGAGCAATATGTTCACAATGCCGGTCTCGGTCCCTACATTTCACATAAGTGTGAACAACACCACACTCTCACTAAATCATTTGTCAAAGGATTTAAATTCCATCCCCATGATTCTAGGGTGTCATTTAAGCTTTATGAAAATCTGTTTACCATTTCATTAGAGAGTTTTGCTCACCACTGGAAACTCCCATTCCGGAGTTTGGTTGACGAACCACCAAGGGCTGAGTATCAGCCATTCTTGACTAGTCTTTGCTATGGTGAGACGAGGGGAGTGACACAAGGTAGAATAAAGACCACTCATTTTCCCGCAATTCAGTACTTTGCATTATTTAACGGGAAATGTATAGTAGGCAAGCAAGACTGTAGTACACTTTGTGCTCTAGACTTGAGCCTCATACGCACCGCTTTCACCGGTGAAAGGAGTTATAACCTTGGAGCAATTGTTGCACACAGACTGCAGCATAATGCTAATAGTGGCTATTTCTATGGTGGAATATATGCCATGTGTTTAGCACGAGGGTTGGGTGTTTCACCTTTGCCCTTTGACCCTATCCTACCCACGTAGTATTTAGACTTTAATGCTTTGAAAATTCATAAGATCCTTAGAGGGAAAATTCGTAACCTCACTTACAATATGTTGTTTAACCAAACATATATTGTGCACACATATTTGCCTGTGCCTGCTCTTTTTGACTATCACAGCAAGGGAATATATTTTGTTCTTGAGAGCGAGGCTAGAGCTCACAACGCGGCAGTGGAGGCAGCACGGCAAGCCGAGGCATCCGCGCCGAGAGCCTCTGTGAGCTACCATGCCGACTACTATCCAGACTATTGATCGATTACCGAGTTAGGCCAAAAGCCTAAGCTTGGGGGAGTATGTGTTTCCAACGAGCTTATATTCATGTGCACTTATTCCATTTGTCGGTTTCCACACTTTTTCATTGTGTCATCCACGCTTAATTTATTTTCTTGCTTTCTTCTTATGTGTTTGAAAAACCTTAGAAAAAAATTAGTTGTAGTTAATTTACTTTCTTTGCATGCTTAGCTGTAGCACTAAAAAGAAAACCCAAAAATATTTCCTTGTACTTCTTCTACTTGTTGGGAGCTTTCCCATGTAAATAATTTTCTCGTTTTTGCTTTCCCTTTTATTTGCTTGTTCTAGAAAACCAAAAACTCCAAAAATATTTCAGTGTGTTTCTCTGAATTTCTTTTCTTTTTATTCGATTCTTACCGAGGAGAAGACCACGATGAAAATGTTAAGTGGCTCTCATTTGAATAATTATTGATCTAATAAAGAGCCCATTTTACCTTGTCTTCTCCTGTTGAAGAAAATGTTTGCATATTTCAGCTTAGTCCATGGCACTCTTGCACTATTATTATTTTCATATCGTTCGGTCATGCAAGTGAAAGGCAATAATGATGATATTCGATGAATTGGTCGTGGCAGAGAGAAACTGGTATGAACTTGACTTGTTCTGTTTGTGTAAATATGTTTAACCTAGTATCCATGATTTAGCCCGTTATGATTAAACACATTTGCAATGACAATTAGAGATTATAGTTTCTCATGCCATGCATAAGTAGCTGGGAGTGGATAATGATTTAACTTGGATATCAACATTGCGTTAAAATGATTGTGGTGTAGTATGATGATATGGTATCCTCCTCTGAATGTTTGAGTGGCTTCTCTTGGCACATGTTCATGCATGTAGTTGAATCAAAACCAACATAGCATCTATGATATTTATGTTCATGGTGTTCATATCCTACTCATGCTAGTGTCCAATTTTACTTATGCATAATGCATGTTCATGACCGTTGTTGCTCTCTAGCTGGCCGCTTCTCAATCTATTTGCTATCCTTCACCTGTACTAAGTGGGAATTCTGCTTGTATATTAAAAACCTTGAACCCAAAGTTATTCCAGATGGGTCCACCATACCTACATATATGTGGTATTTGAAGGAAATATGCCCTAGAGGCAACAATAAAGTTATTATTTATTTCCTTATATCATGATAAATGTTTATTATTCATGCTAGAATTGTATTAACCGGAAACATAATACATGTGTGAATACATAGACAAACTTAGTGTCACTAGTATGCCTCTACTTGACTAGCTCGTTAATCAAAGATGGTTATGTTTCCTAACCATGAACATGGTGTTATTATTGGATTAACGAGGTCACATCATTAGTTGAATGATCTGATTGACATGACCCATTTCATTAGCTTAGCACCCGATCGTTTAGTATGTTGCTATTGCTTTCTTCATGACTTATACATGTTCCTATGACTATGAGATTATGCAACTCCCGTTTACCGGAGGAACACTTTGTGTGCTACCAAACGTCACAACGTAACTGGGTGATTATAAAGGAGCTCTACAGGTGTCTCCAAAGGTAGATGTTGGGTTGGCGTATTTCGAGATTAGGATTTGTCACTCCGATTGTCGGAGAGGTATCTCTGGGCCCTCTCGGTAATGCACATCACATAAGCCTTGCAAGCATTGCAACTAATGAGTTAGTTGTGGGATGATGTATTACAGAACGAGTAAAGAGACTTGCCGGTAACGAGACTGAACTAGGTATTGGATACCGACGATCGAATCTCGGGCAAGTAACATACCGATGACAAAGGGAACAACGTATGTTGTTATGCGGTCTGACCGATAAAGATCTTCATAGAATATGTAGGAGCCAATATGGGAATCCAGGTCCCGCTATTGGTTATTGACCGGAGACATGTCTCGGTCATGTCTACATTGTTCTCGAACCGTAGGGTCCGCACGCTTAACGTTACGATGACAGTTATTATGAGTTTATGCATTTTGATGTACCGAAGTTAGTTCGGAGTCCCGGATGTGATCACGGACATGACGAGGAGTCTCGAAATGGTCGAGACATAAAGATTGATATATTGGACGGCTATATTCGGACACCGGAAGGGTTCCGGGTGATTTCGGAGAAAACCGGAGTACCGGAGGGGTTACCGGAACCCCCCGGGGAAGTAATGGGCCTTATTGGGCCTTAGGGGAGAGAGAGGGCTGCGGCCTAGGAGGTGCCCCCCCCCTCATGGGGAGTCCGAATTGGACTAGGGAGGGGGGCGCGGCCCCTCTTTCCCTCTCCCTCTCCCCCTCTTTCCTTCCCCCTTAGGGTTTCCTAATTGGATTAGGAAAGGGGAGTCCTACTCCCACTAGGAGGAGGACTCCCCCTCCCCTTGGCGCGCCCCATAGGGCCGGCCGGCCTCCCCCTTGCTCCTTTATATACGGGGGCAAGGGGGCACCCTAGGACACACAAGTTGATCTTTGAGATCGTTCCTTAGCCGTGTGCGGTGCCCCCTGCCACCATATTCCACCTCGGTCATACGTTGTAGTGCTTAGGCGAAGCCCTGCGTCGGTAGAACATCAAGATCGTCACCACGCCTTCGTGCTGACGGAACTCCTCCCCGAAGCTTTGCTAGATCGGAGCCCGGGGATCGTCATCGAGCTGTACGTGTGCTAAGAACTCGGAGGTGCCGGAGTAACGGTGCTTGGATCGGTCAGATCGGGAAGAAGACATACGACTACTTCCTCTACGTTGTGTCAACGCTTCCGTTGCGATCTACAAGGGTACGTAGATCATGCTCTCCCCTCGCTGCTATGCATCACCATGATCTTGCGTGTGCGTAGGAAAAATTTTGAAATTACTACGTTCCCCAACAGTGGCATCCGAGCCTAGGTTATATGGTTTGATGTTATTTGCACGAGTAGAACACAAGTGAGTTGTGGACGATATAAGTCTTACTTCCTACCAGCATGTCATACTTTGGTTCGGCGGTATTCTTGGATGAAGCGGCCCGGACCGACATTACGCGTACGCTTACGCGAGACTAGTTCTACCGCCGTGCTTTGCACACAGGTGGCTGGCGGGTGTCAGTTTCTCCAACTTTAGTTGAACCGGGTGTGGCTACGCCCGGTCCTTGCGAAGGTTAAAACGGAGTCTATTTGACAAACTATCGTTGTGGTTTTGATGCGTAGGTGAGATTGGTTCTTACTTAAGCCTGTAGCAGCCACGTAAAACTTGCAACAACAAAGTAGAGGACGTCTAACTTGTTTTTGCAGGGCATGTTGTGATGTGATATGGCCAAGACATGATGCTAAATTTTATTGTATGAGATGATCATGTTTTGTAACCGAGTTATCGGCAACTGGCAGGAGCCATATGGTTGTCGCTTTATTGTATGCAATGCAATCGCGATGTAATGCTTTACTTTATCACTAAGCGGTAGCGATAGTCGTGGAAGCATAAGATTGGCGAGACGACAACGATGCTACCATGGAGATCATGGTGTCGCGCCAGTAACGATGGTGATCATGACGGTGCTTCGGAGATGGAGATCACAAGCACAAGATGATGATGGCCATATCATATCACTTATATTGATTGCATGTGATGTTTATCTTTTTATGCATCTTATCTTGCTTTGATTGACAGTAGCATTATAAGATGATCTCTCACTAAATTATCAAGAAGTGTTCTCCCTGAGTATGCACCGTTTCCAAAGTTCGTCGTGCCCAGACACCACGTGATGATCGGGTATGATAAGCTCTACGTCCATCTACAACGGGTGCAAGCTAGTTTTTGCACACGCAGAATACTCAGGTTAAACTTGACGAGCCTAGCATATGCAGATATGGCCTCGGAACACGGAGACCGAAAGGTCGAGCGTGAATCATATAGTAGATATGATCAACATAGCGATGTTCACCATTGAAAACTACTCCATCTCATGTGATGATCGGTTATGGTTTAGTTGATTTGGATCACGTGATCACTTAGAGGATTAGAGGGATGTCTATCTAAGTGGGAGTTCTTAAGTAATTTGATTAAATTGAACTTAAACTTATCATGAACTTAGTACCTCATAGTATCTTGCTTGTTTATGTTGATTGTAGATAGATGGCTCGTGCTGTTGTTCCGTTGACTTTTAATGCGTTCCTTGAGAAAGCAAAGTTGAAAGATGATGGTAGCAATTACACGGACTGGGTCCGTAACTTGAGGATTATCCTCATTGCTGCTCAGAAGAATTACGTCCTCGAAGCACCGCTGGGTGCCAGGCCTGCTGCTGGAGCAACACCAGATGTTATGAACGTCTGGCAGAGCAAAGTTGATGACTACTCGATAGTTCAGTGTGCCATGCTTTACGGCTTAGAATCGGGACTTCAACGACGTTTTGAACGTCATTGAGCACATGAGATGTTCCAAGAGTTGAAGTTAATATTTCAAGCAAATGCCCGGATTGAGAGATATGAAGTCTCCAATAAGTTCTATAGCTGCAAGATGGAGGAGAACAGTTCTGTCAGTGAGCATATACTCAAAATGTCTGGGTATAATAATCACTTGATTCAGATGGGAGTTAATCTTCCAGATGATTGCGTCATTGACAGAATTCTCCAATCACTGCCACCAAGCTACAAGAGCTTCATGATGAACTATAATATGCAAGGGATGAACAAGACTATTCCCGAGCTCTTCGCAATGCTGAAAGCTGCGGATGTAGAAATCAAAAGGGAGCATCAAGTGTTGATGGTCAGCAAGACCACTAGTTTCAAGAAAAAGGGCAAAGGGAAGAAGAATGGGAACTTCAAGAAGAACAGCAAGCAAGTTGCTGCTCAAGAGAAGAAACCCAAGTCTGGACCTAAGCCTGAAACTGAGTGCTTGTACTGCAAGCAGACTGGTCACTAGAAGCGGAACTGCCCCAAGTATTTGGCGGATAAGAAGGATGGCAAGGTAAACAAAGGTATATGTGATATACATGTTATTGATGTGTACCATACTAGAGCTCGCAGTAGCACCTGGGTATTTGATACTGGTTCTGTTGCTAATATTTGCAACTCGAAACAGGGACTACGGATTAAGCGAACACTGGCAAAGGACGAGGTGACGATGCACGTAGGAAACGGTTCCAAAGTCGATGTGATCGCGGTCGGCACGCTACCTCTACATCTACCTTTGGGATTAATATTAGACCTAAATAATTGTTATTTGGTGCCAGCGTTGAGCATGAACATTATATCTGGATCTTGTTTGATGCGAGACGGTTATTCATTTAAATCAGAGAATAATGGTTGTTCTATTTATATGAGTAATATCTTTTATGGTCATGCACCTTTGAGAAGTGGTATATTTTTGATGGATCTCGATAGTAGTAACACACATATTCATAATGTTGAAACCAAAAGATGCAGAGTTGATAATGACAGTGCAACTTATTTGTGGCACTACCGTTTAGGTCATATCGATATAATGCGCATGAAGAAACTCCATACTGATGGACTTTTGGAACCACTTGATTATGAATCACTTGGTACTTGCGAACCGTGCCTCATGGGCAAGATGACTAAAACACCGTTCTCCGGTACTATGGAGAGAGCAACAGATTTATTGGAAATCATACATACCGATGTATGTGGTCCGATGAATATTGAAGATCGTGGCGGATATCGTTATTTTCTCACCTTCACAGATGACTTACGCAGATATGGGTATATCTACTTAATGAAACATAAGTCTGAAACATTTGAAAAGTTCAAAGAATTTCAGAGTGAAGTTGAAAATCATCGTAACAAGAAAATAAAGTTTCTACGATCTAATTGTGGAGGAGAATATTTGAGTTACGAGTTTGGTGTACATTTGAAAAATTGTGGAATAGTTTCGCAACTCACGCCACCCGGAACACCATAGCGTAATGGTGTGTCCGAACGTCGTAATCGTACTTTACTAGATATGGTGCGATCTATGATGTCTCTTACTGATTTACCGCTATCATTTTGGGGTTATGCTTTAGAGACGGCCGCATTCACGTTAAATAGGGCATCATCAAAATCCGTTGAGACGACGCCTTATGAACTATGGTTTGGCAAGAAACCAAATTTGTCATTTCTTAAAGTTTGGGGCTGCGATGCTTATGTGAAAAAGCTTCAACCTGATAAGCTCGAACCCAAATCGGAGAAATGTGTCTTCATAGGATACCCAAAGGAGACTGTTGGGTACACCTTCTATCACAGATCCGAAGGCAAGACATTCGTTGCTAAAAATGGATCCTTTCTAGAGAAGGAGTTTCTCTCGAAAGAAGTGAGTGGGAGGAAAGTAGAACTTGACGAGGTAACTGTACCTGCTCCCTTATTGGAAAGTAGTACATCACAGAAATTGTTTCTGCGACACCTATACCAATTAGTGAGGAAGCTAATGATGATGATCATGAAACTTCAGGACAAGATACTACTGAACCTCGTAGATCAACCACAGCGAGATCTGCACCAGAGTGGTACGGTAATCCTGTCCTGGAAATCATGCTGCTAGATCATGATGAACCTACGAACTATGAAGAAGCGATGGTGAGCCCAGATTCCGCAAAATGGCTTGAAGCCATGAAATCTGAGATGGGATCCATGTATGAGAACAAAGTATGGACTTTGGTTGACTTGCCCGATGATGGGCAAGCAATCGAGAATAAATGGATCTTCAAGAAGAAGACAGACGCTGATGGTAATGTTACTGTCTACAAAGCTCGACTTGTCGCAAAAGGTTTTTGACAAGTTCAAGGAGTTGACTACGATGAGACCTTCTCACACGTAGCGATGCTTAAGTCTGTCCGAATCATGTTAGCAATTGCCGCATTTTATGATTATGAAATTTGGCAGATGGATGTCAAAACTGCATTCCTGAATGGATTTCTGGAAGAAGAGTTGTATATGATGCAACCGGAAGGTTTTGTCGATCCAAAGGGAGCTAACAAAGTGTGCAAGCTCCAGCGATCCATTTATGGACTGGTGCAAGCCTCTCCGAGTTGGAATAAACGCTTTGATAGTGTGATCAAAGCATTTGGTTTTATACAGACTTTCGGAGAAGCCTGTATTTACAAGAAAGTGAGTGGGAGCTCTGTAGCATTTCTGATATTATATGTGGATGACATATTGCTGATTGGAAATGATATAGAATTTCTGGATAGCATAAAGGGATACTTGAATAAGAGTTTTTCAATGAAAGACCTCGGTGAAGCTGCTTACATATTAGGTATAAAGATCTATAGAGATAGATCAAGACGCTTAATTGGACTTTCACAAAGCACATACCTTGACAAGATTTTGAAGAAGTTCAAAGTGGATCAAGCAAAGAAAGGGTTCTTGCCTGTGTTACAAGGTGTGAAGTTGAGTCAGACTCAATGCCCGACCACTGCAGAAGATAGAGAGAAAATGAAAGATGTTCCCTATGCTTCAGCCATAGGCTCTATCATGTATGCAATGCTGTGTACCAGACTTGATGTGTGCCTTGCTATAAGTTTAGCAGGGAGGTACCAAAGTAATCCAGGAGTGGATCACTGGACAGCAGTCAAGAACATCCTGAAATACCTGAAAAGGACTAAGGATATGTTTCTCGTATATGGAGGTGACAAAGAGCTCACTGTAAGAGGTTACGTTGATGCAAGCTTTGACACTGATCCGGACGATTCTAAATCGCAAACCGGATACGTGTTTATTCTAAACGGTGGAGCTGTCAGTTGGTGCAGTTCTAAACAAAGCGTCGTAGCAGGATCTACATGTGAAGCGGAGTACATAGCTGCTTCGGAAGCAGTGAACGAAGGAGTCTGGATGAAGGAGTTCATATCCGATCTAGGTGTTATACCTAGTGCATCGGGTCCAATGAAAATATTTTGTGACAATACTGGTGCAATTGCCTTGGCAAAGGAATCCAGATTTCACAAGAGGACCAAACACATCAAGAGACGCTTCAATTCCATCCGGGATCTAGTCCAGGTGGGAGACATAGAGATTTGCAAGATACATACGGATCTGAATGTTGCAGACCCGTTGACTAAGCCTCTTCCACGAGCAAAACATGATCAGCACCAAGGCTCCATGGGTGTTAGAATCATTACTGTGTAATCTAGATTATTGACTCTAGTGCAAGTGGGAGACTGAAGGAAATATACCCTAGAGGCAATAATAAAGTTATTATTTATTTCCTTATATCATGATAAATGTTTATTATTCATGCTAGAATTGTATTAACCGGAAACATAATACATGTGTGAATACATAGACAAACTTAGTGTCACTAGTATGCCTCTACTTGACTAGCTCATTAATCAAAGATGGTTATGTTTCCTAACCATGAACAAGGTGTTGTTATTTGATTAACGAGGTCACATCATTAGTTGAATGATCTGATTGACATGACCCATTTCATTAGCTTAGCACCCGATCGTTTACTATGTTGCTATTGCTTTCTTCATGACTTATACATGTTCCTATGACTATGAGATTATGCAACTCCCGTTTACCAGAGGAACACTTTGTGTGCTACCAAACGTCACAACACAACTGGGTGATTATAAAGGAGCTCTACAGGTGTCTCCTAAGGTAGATGTTGGGTTGGCGTATTTCGAGATTAGGATTTGTCACTCCGATTGTCGAAGAGGTATCTCTGGGCCCTCTCGGTTATGCACATCACATAAGCCTTGCAAGCATTGCAACTAATGAGTTAGTTGCGGGATGATGTATTACAGAACAAGTAAAGAGACTTGCCGGTAACGAGATTGAACTAGGTATTGGATACCGACGATCGAATCTCGGGCAAGTAACATACCGATGACAAAGGGAACAACGTATGTTGTTATGCGGTCTGACCGATAAAGATCTTCGTAGAATATGTAGGAGCCAATATGGGCATCCAGGTCCCGCTATTGGTTATTGACCGGAGACGTGTCTCGGTCATGTCTACATTGTTCTCGAACCGTAGGGTCCGCACGCTTAACGTTACGATGACAGTTATTATGAGTTTATGCATTTTGATGTACCGAAGTTAGTTCGGAGTCCCGGATGTGATCACGGACATGACGAGGAGTCTTGAAATGGTTGAGACATAAAGATTGATATATTGGACGGCTATATTCGGACACCGGAAGGGTTCCGGGTGATTTCGGAGAAAACCGGAGTACCGGAGGGGTTACCGGAACCCCCCGGGGAAGTAATGGGCCTTATTGGGCCTTAGGGGAGAGAGAGGGCTGCGGCCTAGGAGGTGCCCCCCCCCCTCATGTGGAGTCCGAATTGGACTAGGGAGGGGGGCGCGGCCCCTCTTTCCCTCTCCCTCTCCCTCTCTTTCCTTCCCCCTTAGGGTTTCCTAATTGGATTAAGAAAGGGGAGTCCTACTCCCACTAGGAGGAGGACTCCCCCTCCCCTTGGCGCGCCCCATAGGGCCGGCTGGCCTCCCCCTTGCTCCTTTATATACGGCGGCAAGGGGGCACCCTAGGACACACAAGTTGATCTTTGAGATCGTTCCTTAGCGGTGTGCGGTGCCCCCTGCCACCATATTCCACCTCGATCATATCGTTGTAGTGCTTAGGCGAAGCCCTACGTTGGTAGAACATCAAGATCGTCACCACGCCGTCGTGCTGACGGAACTCCTCCCCGAAGCTTTGCTGGATCGGAGCCCGGGGATCGTCATCGAGCTGCACGTGTGCTAAGAACTCGGAGGTGCCGGAGTAACGGTGCTTGGATCGGTCAGATCGGGAAGAAGACGTACGACGTTGTGTCAACACTTCCGTTGCGATCTAGAAGGGTACGTAGATCATGCTCTCCCCTCGTTGCTATGCATCACCATGACCTTGCATGTGCGTAGGAAAATTTTTGAAACTACTACGTTCCCCAACAGTATTACCCTACCATCCTAAATAAATTTGCATGTGCCACCTCTAAAAACTTCTAATAAATATCCTTTTTGTGTGCCTGGATCGTTCATGGAACAACAGGAGGTGTTCGGTATCTTCCATGCTAAGCGGGTTATTCTCAGGTAGAGTGTTTATTCACTCGCCATCGCACGAGAAAAGGGCGGTAATAGGGATTCCCAGTCCCGAACTCAAAAATGCAAATAATTAAACAAAACTCCTCCGGGACTATTGTTGGTTTGGACGGCACCCATTGTTTCGGACAAGCCGTGGAGTGTGATTGTTGGTGGAGGGGGCTAAACCTTTACTTTTATCGCTTGGGAACCACCACTAGTGTGCTTAGCATGGAAGATATTGATAACTGATAGTCATGAAGTAAATGAGAAGGGTGCATGTCTCAAAATATCATTTACCTCTATTTTAAAAACTTGAGCTCTAGCACTGATAACCCACAAGTATAGGGGATCAATTGCAGCCACTTTCAATAAGTAAGAGTGTCGAACCCAACGAGGAGCTAAAGGTAGAACAAATATTCCCTCAAGTTCTATCGACCATCGATACAACTCTAAGCATGCTTAACGTTCGCCTTACCTAGAATAAGTATGAAAGTAGAAGTACTTTGTAGGTGTAATGGGATAGGTTTGCAAGAATATAAAGAGCATGTAAATAAAAACTAGGGGCTGTTTTAGGTAAAGAAGCAATAAAGTTAGTATAGCGGGTGTGGAAAAGTGGTGGTAGGAGTTGTGAAATTGTCCATAAGCAATTGACTACTGACAGTGTCCTGGACTAGGGGGTACTCACCACGTCGTCTCCCAATCTGTTAGATTGGGCCGAGGACCCCCATGGCCGTATACTCATGGGCCAGTTCGGACAGCTGCCGCATACATGGAAGATTCCACAAGACTTGGTGATCAAGACAAGGACTCCTCCCCACCGGCGTATTCGGCTAGGACTCTTGTTATCCTAGGCCTCTGGTGCATTATATAAACCGACGCCGGGCTAGTCGATAGATGATATACAACAATCATACCATAGGCTAACTTCTAGGGTTTATCCTCTACGATCTCGTGGTAGATCAACTCTTGTAATACTCATATCATCATTATCAATCAAGCAGGACGTAGGGTATTACCTCCATCAAGAGGGCCCGAACCTGGGTAAACATCGTGCCCCCCGCCTCCTGCTACCATCAATCCTAGACACACAGTTCGGAACCCCCTACCCGAGATCCGCCGGTTTTGACACCGACATTGGTGCTTTCATTGAGAGTTCCGCTGTGTGATCGGCAAAAGGATCAATGGCTCGCCCGCAGGTCAACTGCGACGCCGGCATCTTCGTCGCCGGCTCGACTGGTCACCTTGGCTCGACCGAGGACCGTGCTCCATCTCCAATCGTCATGTTCGGAAGGGACCTTCTTCAACATCAACTCCGATCTCTATCATGATCATAGAGGAGTCATCCATGGAGCTCGAGGGCTCAACGTCAACATTCCCCTCGGGCGGTCGTGCTGTTTTTATGGACAGCGAACTTGTATTCGCCGTAACCACCTCCTCGAGCGTCGGTTTGATAATTGCTTTGGTGGAATAGTGCAGAATTACGTCTACAATAGCCATGCAAAATTTCGTCGAGTTCCGATGGAGGAATCTCCTACAATCTACAATATATCGGAGCCCTTTCAAATCTAGACGAGAATCTGGACGAGTTTAGGGCGTGGTGTCCAGAGCCCAGCTCGGAGGTCCTTTGGAAGATCTAACCGTTCATCTACTGTGGAATTCCCATATCTACCACCCCTCCAAATTTCAGCTCGATCTGATGGTTCAAACTCCAGGAACCTTCCGATGAGTGGACCAATTTTCGGATCCGTTTTCTGCGCGAATACGGATCCGACCCGAATTCATGTTTCTTTATGAACATGATATTGGACAACCTTTTTAGAGGAATTCTCTTCTAGGGTATTGTGCGTTGTTTTTAAACACATGCCCGTAAATTTTTAAGCCTCCCATGAGGTCATCTTTATCATCATGCTGGTGTCAAACCAGTCCGGCAATATTGCTCCAAGGTTGCCGACCTGCGCTAGACACGTCGTCACTTTGTTGAGCCGAGCTCAACTTCTTCGGATCATTATCTCGGCAAGCCGAACAAGAGTCCGGCATCGCGAAGGATAAATCATCACCAACATCGCCGCCTCACGGATTACACGGAGCGGGCATACCGGCATCGCCGCACGGTCACTTCATCAAGCCGGCATCGACCACGTCACGACCTGCATCGGTAAGGCCGCACTATTGCTTCTTCAAGCCGGTGTCCATCACGCCGACCTACCTCGACTCATCGGCTGACATCGAGGCTTCGACATCTCGGCTGGACCAAGGGCTTCGCCATCTCTTCATCAACCTACTCCGCAGACTTCGGCGTCACTAGCCGACCAGCTCCGTCACGTTAGCTGGACTGAGGGCTTTGCCTCGGCAAGCCAACCTCTGCCAGCATCGCCGTACTGTCGCTTTATCGCCCATTAGGCAATGGGTGTGCGGATCGAGTCCCAATATTCGGAATCACCTTTCTTCGGATTGCTACAACAAATAAACCAGGTGCTATTAATCCTAGTATTTTTTGCTTGTTCGGGTTCATTTTTCCCAAGGAATTATTACTCTGGTTTGTTCATCATATGTACTGTTGGGGAACGTAGTAATTTCAAAAAAAATCCTACGCACACGCAAGATCATGGTGATGCATAACAACGAGAGGGGAGAGTGTTGTCTACGTACCCTTGAAGACCGAAGCGGAAGCGTTGACGCAACGTAGAGGAAGTAGTCGTACGTCTTCCCGATCCAAGCGCCGTTACTCCGGCACCTCCGAGTTCTTAGCACACGTACAGCTTGATGACGCTCCCCGGGCTCCGATCCAGCAAAGCTTCGGGGATGAGTTCCGTCAGCACAACGGCGTGGTGACGATCTTGATGTTCTACCATCGCAGGGCTTCGCCTAAGCACTACAACAATATGATCGAGGTGGAATATGGTGGAAGGGGGCACCGCACATGGCTAAGGAACGATCACGATGATCAACTTGTGTGTCCTAGGGTGCCCCCCTGCCCCCTTATATAAAGGAGTGGAGGAGGGGAGGGCCGGCCCTCTCTATGGCGCGCCCTAGGGAGTCCTACTCCCACCGGGAGTAGGATTCCCCCTTTCCTAGTCCAACTAGGATCCCTTCCATGTAGTAGGAGTAGGAGACAAGGAAGGGGAAAAGAGAAGGGAAGGAAGGAGGGGACGCAGCCCCTCCCCCTAGTCCAATTCGGACTAGGCCTTTGGGGGGCGCGTGGCCTACCCTAGGGAGCCCCTCTCTCTTTCCCGTATGGCCCAATAAGGCCCAATACTTTTCCCCCGTATTCCCGTAACTTCCCGGTACTCCGAAAAATACCCGAATCACTCGGAACCTTTCCGATGTCCGAATATAGTCGTCCAATATATCGATCTTTACGTCTCGACCATTTCGAGACTCCTCGTCATGTCCCCGATCTCATCTAGGACTCCGAACTCCTTCGGTACATCAAAACTCAACTCATAATATAATTGTCATCGAAACCTTAAGCGTGCGGACCCTACGGTTCGAGAACAATGTAGACATGACCGAGACACGTCTCCGGTCAATAACCAATAGCGGGACCTGGATGCCCATATTGGCTCCTACATATTCTGCGAAGATCTTTATCGGTCAGACCGCATAACAACATACATTGTTCCCTTTGTCATCGGTATGTTACTTGCCCGAGATTCGATCGTCGGTATCCAATACCTAGTTCAATCTCGTTACTGGCAAGTCTCTTTACTCGTTCCGTAATACATCATCCCGCAACTAACTCATTAGTTGCAATGCTTGCAAGGCTTAAGTGATGTGCATTACCGAGAGGGCCCAGAGATACCTCTCCGACATTCGGAGTGACAAATCCTAATCTCGAAATACGCCAACCCAACATGTACCTTTGGAGACACCTGTAGAGCTCCTTTATAATCACCCAGTTACGTTGTGACGTTTGGTAGCACACAAAGTGTTCCTCCGGCAAACGGGAGTTGCATAATCTCATAGTCATAGGAACATGTATAAGTCATGAAAAAAGCAATAGCAACATACTAAACGATCGGGTGCTAAGCTAATGGAATGGGTCATGTCAATAAGATCATTCAACTAATGATGTGATCCCGTTAATCAAATAACAACTCCTTGTCCATGGTTAGGAAACATAACCATCTTTGATTAACGAGCTAGTCAAGTAGAGGCATACTAGTGACACTCTTTTTGTCTATGTATTCACACATGTATTATGTTTCCGGTTAATACAATTCTAGCATGAATAATAAACATTTATCATGATATAAGGAAATAAATAATAACTTTATTATTGCCTCTAGGGCATATTTCCTTCAGTCTCCCACTTGCACTAGAGTCAATAATCTAGATCACATCGCCATGTGATTTAACATCAATATTTCACATCTTTATGTGATTGGTTCACATCTCCATGTGACTAACACCCAAAGGGTTTACTAGATTCAATAATCTAGTTCACATCGCTATGTGATTAAGACCCAAAAAGTGATCCTGTTTTGCTTGTGAGAGAAGTTTAGTCAACGGGTCTGCCACATTCAGATCTGCATGTATTTTGCAAATTTCTATGTCAACAATGCTCTGCATGGAGCTACTCTAGCTAATTGCTCCTACTTTCAATATGTATCTAGATTGAGACTTAGAGTCATCTGGGTCAGTGTCAAAACTTGCATCGACGTAACCCTTTACGATGAACCTTTTTTCACCTCCGTAATCGAGAAACATATCCTTTTTCCAGTAAGGATAATTTTGACCGCTGTCCATTGATCTACTCCTAGATCACTATTGTACTCCCTTAACACAGTGTATGGTATACAATAGATCTGGTACACAACATGGCATACTTTATAGAACCTATGACTGAGGCATAGGGAATGACTTTCATTCTCTTTCTATCTTCTGCCATAGTCGGGCTTTGAGTCTTACTCAACTTCACACCATGTAACACAAGCAAGAAACCTTTTCTTTGACTGTTCCATTTTGAACTACTTCAAAATCTTGTCAAGGTATGTACTCATTGAAAAAACTTATCAAGCGTCTTGATCTATCTCTATAGATCTTGAAGCTCAATATGTAAGCAGCTTCACCGAAGTCTTTCTTTGAAAAACTCCTTTCAAACACTCCTTTATGCTTTACAGAATAATTCTACATTATTTCCGATCAACAATATGTCATTCACATATACTTATCAAAAATGTTGTAGTGCTCCCACTCACTTTCTTGTAAATACAGGCTTCACCGCAAATCTGTATAAAACTATATGCTTTGATCAACTTATCAAAGCGTATATTCCAACTCCGAGATGTTTGCACCAGTCCATAAATGGATCGTTAGAGCTTGCATATTTTGTTAGCTCCCTTTGGATCGACAAAACCTTCCGGTTGCATCATATACAACTCTTCTTCCAGAAATCCATTCAGGAATGCAGTTTTGACATCCATCTGCCAAATTTCATAATCATAAAATGCGGCAATTGCTAACACGATTCGGACAGACTTAAGCATCGCTACGGGTGAGAAGGTCTCATCGTAGTCAACCCCTTGAACTTGTCGAAAACCTTTTGCGACAAGTCGAGCTTTGTAGACAGTAATATTACCGTCAGCGTCAGTCTTCTTCTTGAAGATCCATTTATTCTCAATTGCTTGCCGATCATCGGGCAAGTCAACCAAAGTCCATACTTTGTTTTCATACATGGATCCCATCTCAGATTTCATGGCTTCAAGCCATTTCGCGGAATCTGGGCTCACCATCGCTTCTTCATAGTTCGTAGGTTCATCATGATCTAGTAGCATGATTTCCAGAATAGGATTACCGTACCACTTTGGTGCGGATCTTACTCTGGTTGACCTACGAGGCTCAGTAGTAACTTGATCTGAAATTTCATGATCATCATCATTAAATTCCTCACCAATTGGTGTAAGTGTCGCAGAAACCGATTTCTGTGATGAACTACTTTCCAATAAGGGAGCAGGTACAGTTACCTCATCAAGTTCTACTTTCCTCCCACTCACTTCTTTCGAGAGAAACTCCTTCTCTAGAAAGGATCCATTCTTAGCAATGAATGTCTTGCCTTCGGATCTGTGATAGAAGGTGTACCCAACAGTCTCCTTTGGGTATCCTATGAAGACACATTTCTCCGATTTGGGTTCGAGCTTATCAGGTTGAAGCTTTTTCACATAAGCATCGCAGCCCCAAACTTTAAGAAACGACAACTTTGGGTTCTTGCCAAACCATAGTTCATAAGGCGTCGTCTCAACGGATTTTGATGGTGCCCTTTTAAACATGAATGCAGCTGTCTTTAATGCATAACCCCAAAACGATAGTGGTAAACCGGTAAGAAACATCATAGATTGCACTATATTCAATAAAGTACGGTTATGACGTTCGGACACACCATAATGTTGTAGTGTTCCAGGTGGCATGAATTTGTGAAACTATTTCACATTGTTTTTAACTGAAGGCCAAACTCGTAACTCAAATACTCTTCTCTACGATCAAATCGTAGAAACTTTATTTTCTTGTTACGATGATTTTTCACTTCACTCTGAAATTCTTTGAACTTTTCAAATGTTTCAGACTTATGTTTCATCAAGTAGATATACTCATATTTGCTCAAATCATCTGTGAAGATCAGAAAATAATGATACCTGTCGCGAGCCTCAATATTCATCGGACCACATACATCAGTATGTATGATTTCCAACAAATCTGTTGCTCGCTCCATTGTTCCGAAGAACAGAGTCTTAGTCATCTTGCCCATGAGGCATGGTTCGCAAGCATCAACTGATTCATAATCAAGTGATTCCAAAAGCCCATCAGCATGGAGTTTCTTCATGCGCTTTACACCAATATGACCTAAAACGGCAGTGCCACAAATAAGTTGCACTATCATTATTAACTTTGCATCTTTTGGTTTCAATATTATGATTATGTGTATCACTACGATCGAGATCCAACGAACTATTTTCATTGGGTGTGTAACCATATAAGGTTTTATTCATGTAAGCAGAACAACAATTTATTCTCTTACTTAAATGAATAACCGTATCACAATAAACATGATCAAATCATATTCATGCTCAACGCAAACACCAAATAACACTTATTTAGGTTCAACACTAATCCCGAAATTATAGGGAGTGTGCGATGATGATCATATCAATCTTGGAACTACTTCCAACACACATCGTCACTTCACCCTTAACTAGTCTCTGTTTATTCTGCAGCTCCTGTTTCGAGTTACTACTCTTAGCAACTAAACTAGCATCAAATACTGAGGGGTTGCTGTAAACACTAGTAAAGTACACATCAATAACATGTATATCAAATATACTTATGTTCACTTTGCCATCCTTCTTATCTGTCAATCACTTGGGGTAGTTCCGCTTCCAGTGACCAGTCCCTTTGTAGTAGAAGCACTTAGTCTCAGGCTTAGGACCAGACTTGGGCTTCTTCACATGAGCAGCAACTTGCTTGCTGTTTTTCTTGAAGTTCCCCTTTTTCCCTTTGCCCTTTTCTTGAAACTAGTGATCTTGTCAACCATCAACATTTGATGCTCTTTTTCTTGATTTCTACCTTCATCGATTTCATCATCATGAAAAGCTCGGGATTCGTTTTCGTCATCCCTTGCATACTATAGTTCATCACGAAGTTCTACTAACTTGGTGATGGTGACTAGAGAATTCTGTCAATCACTATCTTATCTGGAAGATTAACTCCCACTTGATTCAAGCGATTGTAGTACCCAGACAATCTGAGCACATGCTCACTAGTTGAGCGATTCTCCTCCATCTTTTAGCTATAGAACTTGTTGGAGACTTCATATCTCTCAACTCGGGTATTTGCTTGAAATATTAACTTCAACTCCTGGAACATCTCATATGGTCCATGACGTTCAAAACGTCTTTGAAGTCCCGATTCTAAGCTGTTAAGCATGGTGCACTAAACTATCAAGTAGTCATCATATTGAGCTAGCCAAACATTCATAACGTCTGCATCTGCTCCTGCAATAGGTCTGTCACCCAGCGGTGCATCAAGGACATAATTCTTCTGTGCAGCAATGAGGATAAACCTCAGATCACGGATCCAATCCGCATCATTGCTACTAACATCTTTCAACACAATTTTTCTCTAGGAACATATCAAAATAAACATATGAAAGCAACAACATGAGCTATTGATCTACAACATAGATATGCTAATACTACCAGGACTAAGTTCATGATAAATTTAAGTTCAATTAATCATATTACTTAAGAACTCCCACTTAGATAGACATCCCTCTAATCCTCTAAGTGATCACGTGATCCAAATCAACTAAACCATAACCGATCATCACGTGAAATGGAGTAGCTTTCAATGGTGAACATCACTATGTTGATCATATCTACTATATGACTCACGCTCGACCTTTCGGTCTCAGCATTCCGAGGCCATATCTGCATATGCTAGGCTTGTCAAGTTTAACCTTAGTATTCTGCGTGTGCAAAACTGGCTTGCACCCGTTGTAGATGGACGTAGAGCTTATCACACCCGATCATCACGTGGTGTCTGGGCACAACGAACTTTGGCAACGGTGCATACTCAGGGAGAACACTTTTTATCTTGAAATTTAGTGAGAGATCATCTTATAAAGCTACCGTCGAATCAAGCAAAATAAGATGTATAAAAGATAAACATCACATGCAATCAAAATATGTGACATGATATGGCCATGATCATCTTGCGCCTTTGATCTCCATCTCCAAAGCATCGTCATGATTTCCATCGTCACCGGCATGACACCATGATCTCCATCATCTTGATCTATATCAATGTGTCGTCACATGGTCGTCTCGCCAACAATTGCTCTTGCAACTATTGCTATCGCATAGCGATAAAGTAAAGCAATTATTTGGCGCTTGCATCTTATGCAATAAAGAGACAACCATAAGGCTTTTGCCAGTTGCCGATAACTTCAACAAAACATGATCATCTCATACAACAACTTATATCTCATCATGTCTTGACCATATCACATCACAACATGCCCTGCAAAAACAAGTTAGACGTCCTCTACTTTGTTTGTTGCAAGTTTTACGTGGCTGCTACGGGCTTAAGCAAGAACCAATCTTACCTACGCATCAAAACCACAACGATAGTTTGTCAAGTTGATGCTGTTTTAACCTTCGCAAGGACCGGGCGTAGCCACACTCGGTTCAACTAAAGTTGGAGAAATAGTCACCCGCAAGCCACCTTTGTGCAAAGCACGTCGGGAGAACCGGTCTCGCGTAAGCGTACGCGTAATGTCGGTCCGGGCCGCTTCATCCAACAATACCGCCGAACCAAAGTATGATATGCTGGTAGGCAGTATGACTTATATCGCCCACAACTCACTTGTGTTCTACTCGTGCATATAACATCAAACCATAAAACCTAGGCTCGGATGCCACTGTTGGGGAACGTAGTAATTTCAAAAAAATTCCTATGCACACGCAAGATCATGGTGATGCATAGCAACGAGAGGGGAGAGTGTTGTCTACGTACCATCGTAGACCGAAGCGGAAGCGTTGACGCAACATAGAGGAAGTAGTCGTACGTCTTCCCGATCCAACCGATCCAAGCGTCGTTACTCCGGCACCTCCGACTTCTTAGCACACGTACAGCTTGATGACGCTCCCCAGGCTCCGATCCAACAAAGCTTCGGGGATGAGTTCTGTCAGCACAACGGCGTGGTGACGATCTTGATGTTCTACCGTCGCAGGGCTTCGCCTAAGCACTACAACAATATGATCGAGGTGGAATATGGTGGAAGGGGGCACCGCACACGGCTAAGGAACGATCACGATGATCAACTTGTGTGTCCTAGGGTGCCCCCCTGCCCGCGTATATAAAGGAGTGGAGGAGGGGAGGCCCGGCCCTCTCTATGGCGCACCCTAGGGAGTCCTACTCCCACCGGGAGTAGGATTCCCCCTTTCCTAGTCCAACTAGGATCCCTTCCATGTAGTAGGAGTAGGAGACAAGGAAGGGGAAAAGAGAAGGGAAGGAAGGAGGGGGCGCAGCCCCTCCCCCTAGTCCAATTCGGACTAGGCCTTGGGGGGCGCGCGGCCTGCCCTAGGCAGCCCCTCTCTCTTTCCCGTATGGCCCAATAAGGCCCAATACTTTTCCCCCGTATTCCCGTAACTTCCCGGTACTCCGAAAAATACCCGAATCACTCGGAACCTTTCCGATGTCCAAATATAGTCGTCCAATATATCGATCTTTACGTCTCGACCATTTCGAGACTCCTCGTCATGTCCCCGGTCTCATCTAGGACTCCGAACTCCTTCGGTACATCAAAATTCAACTCATAATATAACTGTCATTGAAACCTTAAGCGTGCGGACCCTACGGTTCGAGAACAATGTAGACATGACCGAGACACATTTCCGGTCAATAACCAATAGCGGGACCTGGATGCCCATATTGGCTCCTACATATTCTGCGAAGATCTTTATCGGTCAGACCGCATAACAACATACGTTGTTCCCTTTATCATCGGTATGTTACTTGCCAGATTCGATCGTCGGTATCCAATACCTAGTTCAATCTCGTTACTGGCAAGTCTCTTTACTCGTTCCGTAATACATCATCCCGCAACTAACTCATTAGTTGCAATGCTTGCAAGGCTTAAGTGATGTGCATTACCGAGAGGGCCCAGAGATACCTCTCCGACATTCGGAGTGACAAATCCTAATCTCGAAATACGCCAACCCAACATGTACCTTTGGAGACACCTGTAGAGCTCCTTTATAATCACCTAGTTACGTTGTGACGTTTGGTAGCACACAAAGTGTTCCTCCGGCAAACGGGAGTTGCATAATCTCATAGTCATAGGAACATGTATAAGTCATGAAGAAAGCAATAGCAACATACTAAACGATCGGGTGCTAAGCTAATGGAATGGGTCATGTCAATCAGATCATTCAACTAATGATGTGATCCCGTTAATCAAATAATAACTCTTTGTCCATGGTTAGGAAACATAACCATCTTTGATTAACGAGCTAGTCAAGTAGAGGCATACTAGTGACACTCTGTTTGTCTATGTATTCACACATGTTATGTTTCCGGTTAATACAATTCTAGCATGAATAATAAACATTTATCATGATATAAGGAAATAAATAATAACTTTATTATTGCCTCTAGGGCATATTTCCTTCATGTACATAGGTCTATCAAATGATGGCCGCATTAACGACGGTCGCATGGTGGTTCGGTCGGTTTCCGTACATGGTCCGGCGAACGCCGCATCCGGAACTCGGACCGACCTATGAATTCAGGCTTTGCCCCGCCTTTGCCACTTGGACCGACCATTGACTTTGCCGCTAGGCCATATTTCTTTTATTACTCACTTTGCATAAATTATTTATTATGCAACAATTTTTTTAATTAATTATTATTATTACTACTATCTCCGGTTTGCACTATTTTTTGTGCACAGGAAAATAATCCGGGTTGGGCAGTATCGTCAACTCAGCGTACTGACATACCACGTCACCTCGGCTGGACGGGGGGCTTCGTCAACACTTCATTACCCCATGCCAGGGACTTTGGCATCACTCTGCCGGCCTGCATTGACCGTGCTATGTCACCACTTCGGAATGCCGAGCTCTTTGCTCTGCCACCTCGGGACCGGCTTGGGGATGGAACCTTGTCCCGCATCAAGCTCAGACCGTGTCATCAATGCCGAACACATTAACCAACTAAGTTGCCTTCATGCTCAAAGTTCTAAATTTTTAAATTTTGTTCGGTTCGACCAAGCATTATACTTTTTTGGCAAAAAGTTGTTTCTGACAAAATTCTTTGTCAAAGCCTTGTTTGTTGCAAGCAAATTCAAATACCTCGTTTACTTGGGGGCTTCCTTCATGGAGCTTTTCCTCTTGCATATGATTATACTTGTACGGCTTTGTTCCTTGTTCGTGTATTACGCCATAATATGCACCATGTTGACTTAAGCGATTTGCAAGCTGGGTTGCCTGGCTCCTGTGCTTACCCCTACATTTTCGATTGTTCGGCTAGGGAGTAAAGGGAGCACCTCTGTGATTGTCACGACTGTGTCATCCGAGCTCTGACCTCAGACTGGGTGAAGCCGAAAGCTAGCGCTCTTATTGTTTTCAATAATGATCGGCACACAACGGAACTCATGAGTACAAAAAATCTATTGCACAAGTCTCATAATAATACTGAGCACCGAAGAAAGGTATCGGTGGGGGTACTATTTTCTTCGAAGATGCTTCTTACACTTCGTCAGTAATATAGCATAAGTTCCCTGAGCGTGCTTTTTCTGTTATAGCCTTATGGCCTGATTGCCTGGTCATCGGAAACACCGTCGGTACTCTCGACGGGTGGAGTACATGACACTTTTCAGCCCCTGGGTGAAGAGGGAGAAGCCGACGGTCGGTTAATACGCGTTTAAAGTTCGGGTGAACACATATATGATATAAGTACTTCGGTACATACAATCATTATACATAAAATTATTTTACCCAAGTCACTTGGGGCACTTAAAATTTATATGAGCTGTTTTATAGTAAATGTGTTCTCTTCTTGGTTGTTGCAAAGTCTTTTTCTACTGCTCCTTTTTCGACTCGAGTTTATGGTCAATAGCCGGATAGCCTGTCTTCTCTCTGAAAGCCGCTTGAGTTTAGTTTGCTAAACTGACCTCGGAGAAGTACTCCGCCTTTGGGATGAGGATCTTGAAGCCGTAGGCTCACCCGCGTGAAGTCTTGAGATCGGGTGTGTCATGTTAAAGCACGACAGAAGCACAATTTTTTTTTTCAATTTTTGGATTGGCACTGGACACTTGATCTTGTTCAGACGTCAAGTTTTACTGACGTTTTTTTTGGTTTTCCAAGCTTATGGCACTTTCAAACTATTTGTGTGTTTTCAGCACAAGCCTCACAGTGCAACGCCGGACACCTTTAAAGATTCGGCAAAAACATTCTTGGATATTGCTATATATGCATCGGTTTCAAATTGTGTCTTCGGTCAATAGTTGGGTTGCCCGGCTCCTGTGCTTACCTCCTACGTTCCGCTTTATTTGGCTAGGTGTGCAAAGGGAGAACCACTGTGATTGTGCTTCTAGCTCACATGGTTAAGCACCTCAGTGGAGAAAGCCGAAAATTGACTGTCACAATAAGCGTCAACTGGTCAGCGATCTGATGACTGTGTTAAATGACGGGCCATTCATAACAATGGCCGAAGTGTTTACGGCTTGACCTCGACTGTCGCCGAACACTACCGGGGGCTATTAACTGGCCTCCCAAACTAAATTGTCGATATCTTGCTCTTACATTAGAGCTGAGGTTTCATGATCATGCTTAGCATGACAACCCAAAGAAAGGAACCAATAGCGGGACTATTTTCTTTGGAAGACATTTCTTATGTTGAACAGTAATATAACATATCTCTCTGCGTACCTTTGTTTATAAAACCATATGGCCAGATTGCCTTGTTTGTCGTAAATCTTTGCCCTCATAAAGGCTTTATAAAGTAGGACAAACACTCCTCGGCTACTAGCCGAGGAGGTGGAAGCCGATGGTCAGTCAACAAAGTTTTGTACAATGTGGATCCGAGCATTAAGGATGTAAAGTACTTGGATACATAGAGTCATTACACATAATTTGTGATTTTACTATGGATATCGATCCTTAATTCGGCCACCCATGCCGATTGAATCTTCTGTCACTCTTGCCCTCCAATACATAGTCCTATCAACATACAACTAACCCTATGGTGTGATCCACGCGCGTGCTCATATGATGGGCACCAAAGAACAGCAACATAATCACAAGCAAATTAAACCAATCATAGCAATTCACCAATTACCGACAGGACAACGAAAATCTACTCAGACATCATAGGATGGCAACACATCATTAGATAATAATATGAAGCATAAAGCACCATGTTCAAGTAGAGGGTACAGCGGGTTGCGGGAGAGTGTACCGCTGTAGATAGATGGGGAAAGGTGATGAAGATGTTGGTGAAGATGACGGAGGTGTTGGTGTAGATTGCGGGGACGATGATGGCCCCGGTGGTGTTCCGGTGCCACCGGGAGAGAGGGGGAGAGGGCCCCCCTTATTCTTCTTCTTCCCTGACCTTCTCCCTAGATGGGATAGGTTTTCCCCTCTGGTCCATGGAATCCATGGCGGCGGAGGGGCGAGAGCCCCTTCGAGATGGGATATGTCTCTCTGTCTCTCTCTGTTTCTGCGTTCCAAATTCTGGCCTTTCACCGTTTCTGATATTCCCGGAGATCCGTAACCTCGATTGGGCAGAAATTTTAACACAATTTGTATCTGAATATTAGCTTTCTTGCGGCGAAAGAAGGGCACCAACCGCCTTACAGGGTGGCCACGAGGGTCAGGGGCGCGCCCCCCTGCCACGTGGCTCCCTCGGGCATCGTCTCGCGTTGATTCTTCTTTCCAAAAATCACATATATTCCAAAAAAATCTCCGTAAGTTTTTATCCAGTTTGGACTCCGTTTGATATGGATTTTCTGCGAAACAAAAAACATGCAACAAACAGGAACTGGCATTGGGCACTGGATCAATATGTTAGTCCCAAAAATAGTATAAAAAGTTGCCAAAAGTATATGAAAGTTGTATAATATTGGCATGGAACAATCAAAAATTATAGATACGACGGAGATGTATCAGCATCCCCAAGCTTAATTCCTGCTCGTCCTCGAGTAGGTAAATGATAAAAAAGATAATTTTTTATGTGGAATGCTACCTAGCATAAGGTTGATCATGTAATCTAATCATGTCATGAATATTAAGACATGAGTGATTCAAAGCAATATGTCGGTGTTCTGGGAACGGGGGTCCCCGGACATGCCTTCCTGCGGCCCACGGCGTGGCTGAGCTAGCAGGTCTGTACGGCCCTTCTTCATCGACAAGGTATTCAAGACCCTCGAGAGGGGCCAAGCCTCGCGAGGCGGATGATGCAGGACCTCCTCAGGAGCGGCCTCACCAGGCAGGCTCATGAGGGGCAGAGAGATCAAGGCAAGGCAAACCTCGCAAGGTCCTCGTGACGTGAGCCATGACGATCGAGACCAGGCGGGCGCAAGCGCGCGCACTGTCCTTGCTTCCTCTTTGGTGCCAAGGGGGCAAGCACAGGCATGGAGTACCGAGGCATCAAGGAAAGGTTTCCATATCGGTGCAACGAGACCAAGACCAGCAGGACGACAAGACGGAGGTCACCATGGAGCCCAAGACAGCGTCACCACCAGAGCCTTTTGCAGGCGAAGACTACTTTTGTCAGGATAAGTTGTACTGGTTGTCCCCTTTCAATTGGCCATTGTTCGCTCCCTTCCCGCTCAATATTTGGGGAGAGGACCAGGGCCTATATAAGTAGAACTAGCCACCATAGTAGTGGGGGAGGAAGAACTCATTCAGAGGCATCTCACCCATGCACAAGTTCACCAAGCACAAGAAAACCTCAACCTCAGGAGGCTGTTCTTCCCCTTGTACTGTTCATCATTAGCCCAAGAGGCAATCCACCACCACCACACTGGAGTAGGGTATTACACCACAACAATGGCCTGAACCACTATAAATCTTGTGTCTTTGTGTTGCAAGTTCGTGGGGTTCATCCACGAGATCTTAGCAAGCTAGGGCGTGGATCGATAGGGAGAAAACATTTGTGTGCACCCCAGTGTTCGAACCTCAAGGGTTTTGCTGGAACCCGTGATCTGACATTTGGCGCGCCAGGTAGGGGGTGCGCCGTAGCTTCTCTTCCGTCGATCTATGCTCTGTCGCCACCGCGCTTCGCCCACATGGCAGGCGCCCTGCCACCGACTCCGACGGCCAGCGTCGACGATGGGGCTAGAGGGCTCCGAGCCCTGGGCCCCGCCCTGCGACGGGTGCGGTGGCCACCCAAGTTCAAGCCGTAGATGCCTCCGCGCTACGACGACGCAGCGGACCCGTCAGCTTTCCTGCTGGCATACGAGGAGGTCGTCCTCGAGGCCGGGGGTGATGACAAGGTCATGGCCAACTGGCTTCCCATGGCCCTCGCCGGTGAGCCGCGCTCCTGGCTGCTCAACCTTCCCGGATCCACGGTGGCATCTTGGGAGGAGCTGCGCGACCTCTTCACTGCGTGCTACGCGGCACCGGCGCACCACGCGGTCGCTGCCCTCTAGGCGGCTCACAGGCGCCGCCTTCAGACCGCCACATCAAGCCGTTCCTCCGCCAGATTGGTGCCGCTTCCAAGCACTCGGGGACTCCGCCGGGCTGGGCTGCGCCTGAGGCCGACCTCACCTTCAGCTCAGAAGACCACCCCGTAACCACCACCAGCTCGGGCATGCTTCCGATGCTTTGCACGCCCACCATCTATAATGTGGCCGTCACCAAGACCCTCATTGACGGCGGCGCTGGCCTCAACTTGCTCTCCGTGGAAGCCTTCAGCCTTCTTCATGTGTCGCTCGAGCGGCTCAGCCTCAGCAAGCCTTTCTCAGGAGTTGGTGGCGGCGCTGCCCGCTCCCTGGGGCAGATCCGCCTTCCCGTCACCTTCGGCACGCGCGACAACTACTGCACCAAGCTAGTCTACTTCGACATCGCCCGCACCGGCCTCCCGTACAACGACATCCTCGGGTACCCAGCTCTGGCCCAGTTCATGGCGGCGACTCATCCAGCCTACAACCTCATGAAGATGCCTGGAAGCAAAGGTGTCCTCACCGTCAAGGGGGGCACCAAGGAGGTCGTGATGGCGCTCAAACTTGCCTTTAGGACCGCTGCGGCGGCCAGCCCGTCGGCGCCGGTGCCCCCGAGGCCAAGGAGGCCACGCCAACCAAGAAGAAGCAGTTGTTCACCCAAGACAAGGCAAAAACCAAGCAGGTGTTGGTCAACAAGGACGGCTCCTCAGGAGCCACCTTCACCATAGGTGCCGGCCTCAACCCCAGCCAAGAGGAAGCATTGGTCAAATTCTTGCGCGCGAACAAGGATATATTCGCATGGGAGCCCAATCAGCTGGTGGGGGTCCCGAGAGAGGTGATTCAACACCACTTAAGGGTATGCCCCAATGTGCGCCCTATGAAGCAGCGAGCAAGGCGGCACTCCGCGGAGAAGCAGGCCTTCATCGTCCAAGAGACCCACAAGTTGGAGGCGGTAGGTGCCATTCGTGAGGTTAGGTACCCCGAATGGCTGGTGAACCCCGTTGTGGTGCCGAAGAAAGGCGGGAAGGAGCGAATGTGCGTCGACTTCACCAACCTCAACAAGGCGTGCCCTCAAGATACATTCCCTCTCCCGTGCATCGACCAGATCATCGACTCCACCGCCGAGTGTGACCTACTGTGCTTCCTGGATGTGTTCTCAGGGTATCACCAAATCAAGATGGCAGTGGAAGATGTAGAGAAGACAGCCTTCCTGACCTCGTGTGGGGTGTACTGCTACACCTGTATGCCCTTCGGACTGCGCAACGCGGGTGCGACCTTTCAGCGGCTGATGCACATCACTTTATGGTGGTAGCTCGGGAGGAACATGGAGGCCTATGTCAACGACATTGTGGTGAAGTCTTGGGAAGCGAGAACCTTGATCCAAGACCTGGAGGAGACCATCAAAAGCCTGCACCAGGTGAACTTGCGGCTTAACCCAGAAAAGTGTGTGTTCGGTGTCCCTTCCGGCGAGCTGCTGGGATTCCTCATGTCACATAGAGGGATCGAGGCGAACTCAGAGAAGATCAAGACCATTGAGGACATGAGCCCACCGCAGACCCTCAAGGAAATGTAGAAGCTGGCTGGTCGGGTAACTGCGTTGGGGCGCTTCATCTCCAAGCTAGGAGAGCGTGCCTTACCCTTATTCAAGCTGATGAAGAAGAAGGGCCCGTTCGAGTGGACTCTGGAGGCCGATAGAGCCTTCCAAGACCTCAAGAGATATCTGACCAGCCCTCCGGTGATGGTGGCGCCACGGCCTCTTGAGCCTCTAGTACTTTATCTTGCCACCACCCCATACTCCGCCAGCGCTGCGCTAGTGGTGGTTCGGAAGGAGCACCAGGCCAAGAGCGCGCCGCGCCAAGCTACGCCCCCAGCCGAGATGATGTGAGAAGGCACAGCAAGAGCCATAGCGGCAGCAGCAGAGGACCAAGCTCGGCAGGACAATGCCGTAGAGATTCCCGCAAGCGATCAGGCGCCAGGGTCCCGCCACCTCAGGAGGCACCCCAGCTTTCACAAGACGCGGGCCTCACCAACACGCCGGTCCTCGTCGAGCACCCGGTGTATTTCATCAGCACGGTGTTGAGGGATGCGAGGGCACGATATCCCATGCCTCAGAAGCTCCTGCTCGCGCTCCTGGTGGCCTCGCGCAAGTTGCGGCACTACTTCCAGGGCCACCTTATCAAGGTCGTCTCGGCCTACCCATTGGAGAGGGTGCTCAGGAGCCCCAACTCAAGAGACTCTCTATATGAAGAACATGGTGCTACTCTGAAGCACAAGTGTGGTAAAAGGATAGTAACATTGTCCCTTCTCTCTTTTATCTCATTTTTTTGGTGGGCTTCTTTGGCCTCTTTTATTTTTTTGTGGGCTTCTTTGGCCTCTTTTATTTTTTTTTGTAAAGTCCGGAGACTCATCCCAACTTGTGAGGGAATCATAGCTTCCATCATCCTTTCCTCGCATGGGACAATGCTCTAATAATGATGATCATCACACTTTTATTTACTTACAACTCAATATTACAACTCGATACTAGAACAAAATATGACTCTATATGAATGCCTCCGGTGGTGTACTGGGATGTGCAATGATCTAGCGTAGCAATGAAATCAAAAAAAGGACAAGCCATGAAAACATCATGCTAGCTATCTTATGATCATGCAAAGCAATATGACTATAAATGCTCAAGTCATGTATATGATGATGATGGAAGTTGCATGGCAATATATCTCGGAATTGCTATGGAAATGCCATGATAGGTAGGTATGGTGGCTGTTTTGAGGAAGATATAAGGAGGCTTATGTGTGATAGAGCGTATCATATCATGGGGTTTGGATGCACCGGCGAAGTTTGCACCGACTCTCAAGGTGAGAAAGGGCAACGCACGGTACCGAAGAGGCTAGCAATGATGGAAGGGTGAGAGTGCGTATAATCCATGGACTCAACATTAGTCATAAAGAACTCACAACTTATTGCAAAAATCTATTAGTCATCAAAACAAAGTACTATGCGCATGCTCCTAGGGGGGATAGATTGGTAAGAAAAGACCATCGCTCGTCCCTGACCACCACTCATAAGGAAGACAATCAATAAATACCTCCTGCGCGAACTTCGTTACATAACGGTTCACCATACGTGCATGCTACGGGAATCACAAACTTCAACACAAGTATTTCTACAATCCATGACTACCCACTATCATGACTCTAATATCACCATCTTTATATCGCAAAACTATTGCAAGGAATCAAACATATCATATTCAGTGATCTACAAGTTTTATATAGGATTTTATGACTAACCATGTGAATGACCAATTCATGTCATCTCTCTAAATAGATATAAGTGAAGCAAGAGAGTTTAATTCTTTATACAAAAGATATGCCCATGCTCTAACAAATATAAGTGAAGCAAAAGAGTATTCTACAAATGGCGGTTTTCTATGTGAAGAGAAACAGGCAATCCAAACTTTAAATGATATAAGTGAAGCACATGAAGCATTCTATAAAGCCATACTCAAATGATATAACTGAAGTGCAAAGAGCATTCTATAAATCAACCATGGACTATCTCATACCAGCATGGTGCATCAAAGAAAAGTGAAAACTAAATGCAAAAGACGCTCCTAGATTTGCACATATCACATGAACGAAACGAAACCAAAAACATACCGATACTTGTTGAACAAAGATGGGATGCCTTCCGGGGCATCCCCAAGCTTATATGCTTGAGTCTCCTTGAATATTTACTTGGGGTGCCTTGGGCATCCCTAAGCTTGAGCTCTTGCCTCTCCTCCTTCTCCTCATATCGAGGCCTCCTTGATCTTTGATCACTTCATCCACACAAAACTCAACAGAAAGCTCGGTAAGATCCGTTAGTATAATAAAGCAAATCACTACTCTAAGTACTTGTCGGTGTACTAAAGTAGGGGTACCTTAGTATCCCGAACTTGTGCATGGGCAGTCGCAGCAACCCGCGGCAAGGCTGCCGGGCGACCGCCAAGACCCTCCGTGGTTCCCCTGGAGCCATTCAAGAACAAAGTATTCAAGCCAAGGCACAAGACCCCGGCAAGAGGAGCTTGACAGGAAGGCTACCCAAAGCACACAGACCCCGGCAAGAGGAGCTTGCCGGGAAGGAGACAAGACCCTACAAGAAGAGCTTGCCGGGAAGGAAACAAGGCCCCAGCAAGAGGAGCTTGCCGGGAAGACCAACCAAAGCATCTCAAGAAGCTCGCTGCGGCGCACCGCGCGCCCCGACAAGACCCAGTGAGCGACAAGCTCCCGGACGCGACAAGGCAACATCCGCGGCAAGGCGCTTGCCGCGGCAAGCTACTACCCCGCAGCCCGCGCTCCAGCTCACCCACCAACGTGTCGCCCTGGGACCGTTCCTGGCGTATGTGGCGGGAGGCTGTGCAGCCGGGGGCATGCGGTGGCAAGCAGGTGCTGACAAGGAGCCATTGTGGCAAACGGTGGCGCCCCTGACGGTCCCTTTTCGCCCCGTCTAAGCGACACAGACAGGCATTTAATGCCCTTGTCCCCTGCCGTCAGGGTTAGGTAGGATACGACTGTAGCAGGCGGTGGCGCCAACTACCACCCCTTTTAAATTTTTACCCTTACCTCTATTGGCACATGTCGGTGACCCCTTAGACATATAAAAGGAGGCCCATGCACAACAGAGAGGAGGAGGACAGCCATTCTCACGCTTGGTCTCGCCAGCTGCTTGAGTGTACTGTAGCACTCATCGCTCCCGAGCAAGAACTCAATACAACCACCAAAGCAGGAGTAGGGTTTTACACATCCGTGCGGCCCGAACCTGGGTAAACCGATCGTCTCGCTCGTGCGTTCGCCTCGATCTGCTCTTTGTGCATCCACCGACCCCTCCCGAACCAAAAGGGGCTCGGTCCGCTGATCCCCATAGGTGTGCGAGGGATCAGCAACCCCCAACATCTTTGGCGCGCCAGGTAGGGGGAGCGTCGAGGTTGTGCGAACCTGATCCGGCGTTCACGCGAGCCGAATCTTCATCGTCTTCATCAACATGCCGCCAAAGAAGAAGGCTTCGGAGGTAGCCGCTCCGTCTGTGCCGAGCCCGCCATCGCCGGGGCGGACGGCTGGTGGAGCAGGCGCCGGCGGAAGAGCGGGCGCTGACGGGGAGACTCGTGGCGCTGCCAGGTCCAAGGACCAGGCTGCGCCGCGCATCGGCGGCGCGGTCGGCTCCCACGACGACTGGGCGCACTCCAAGACCTCGGCGTCCGTGCACGCACCGCGCCCGTCCCAGGAGGCGCGGGACCAGCAGCGTCATGGTACCCACGGTACCATACGTCTGCTGGGCCAAGATCAAGCTGGCGAAGCCCGGAGTGCTCAGGACCAGCATGCACGCCAACATGCTGGCGCGAGCTTGGTGCGGTCGCTTGGACGAGATGTTGCTCCTTCTAACGCAGTTAGAAGTCCGAGCACGTCTCGTTCCTCGCACCGTTCGCCGCCGCCCGCCCGCCTCTCCGGCAGAGGCTTTGGCGCGGAGCTACCGGTGGTTCTTTGGTCGATCAGAATGACGCCAAATCGAGCCACTGGCCAGACACCCTTCGCTCTAGTCTATGGAGCGGAGGTAGTTATCCCCACGGAACTCGTATACGGGTCACCTCGAGTGCTCGCATATGATGAGCTTGAGCAAGAGCAGCTGCGGCAAGATGACACGCTGCTCCTTGAGGAAGATCGTCTTCAGGCTGCTGTGCGAGCCGCTCGCTACCAGCAAGCTTTGCGCCGCTACCATAGCCGCAAAGCTAACGCCCGAAGTTTCGAGGAAGGCGACCTTGTTTCTTTGGCGCGATCAGTCCGCCAAGTTTTCCAACAAGTTGACGCCGAAGTGGGAAGGCCCTTACCGGGTGAAGAGAGTCACTAGGCTTGGCGCTGTCCGCCTTGGGACCGAAGATGGCGTACCAGTGAGCAACTCCTGGAATATTACGCATTTTCGCAAGCTTTGCCCGGGAGGCGCGGTTGTCGGACCCTGTCCGGCAACCACCCATTTGTACAAGTCTTGCCGCTGTTGCATGTAATCCTTTGTACAAAGCCGGGCGCAGACCCCGTGCATACAGATTATGTGCTCAGCACATACCCCTGGGAAAGCAAACAACAGAGAAAGATAAGTGCCAAAGTTTGAGCAATCAGACTTCCTTTAAGTTTTTAAGTTATTTTCCTTGAACGCCCGTGCTTTGTATGGGAAACTTGGGCGCGGAGGAGCCGACTCGTAGCTAGTTGCGCCCTTACTGTTGTTTCGAGTCCGCTCAACAACTTAAGTGAGCTGCAACTAGCTCCGCGACAAGGTTTCTTGTCGGCCGCAGCACCGCCCATAGATCGCTGACGTTCCGCACTCAACACTCGCACCAAGCGTGCCCGCGCCGGCAAGTTCCCTATATGCGTAGGGTAAAACCATACAAAGAAAGGAGTCAAGTAAAGGAAATAACATAGCAATTAAATTTATAGAGTTATCTTCCTTCTTGCGATCGTCCCTTGTATGGAAAACCTGTGCGCAGAGGAACCGACTCGTGGTTAGCCGCGCCCTTACTGTTGTTTCGAGCCCCGCTCAACAACTTAAGCGAGCCGCGGCTAGCTGCGACAAGGTTTCTTGTCGGCGCGGGCACCAACCAACTCGTAGCTAAGTTGCGCCCTTATTGTTGTTTCAAGTCCGCTCAACAACTTAAGCGAGCCGCAACTAGCTCGGCGACGAGGTTTTTGCCGGCTGTGGCACTGCCAGCGGGCTGCTGACGTTCCGCACTCAGCGCTCGCGGCAGAGGAGCCTGCGCTGACAAGTTCCCTAAAAGCGTAGGGTAAAAGCATACAAGGGAAAGAGTCAAGTAAAGGAAATAACGTAGCAATTACTACCCAAGATAGAGTATATTACAGAATAACTTGTCGCAGCTCTAACAGACTGTTTTTCATAACATGATTGACAGCGACAAGGAAAGAAGAAGATAAATGGCCTAGTCTACACAGTCGCCTTCGACCCTCCTGATTCCGCTCACCTTGTCCACGATAGGTGCGACAAGGGCCTTGAGCTCCTCCAGATCAGCATCTGGTGGCAGGCTTCGGAGGACGTTGTTGAGGCGGAGGCCTAGGTTGCGGAAGGCCACCTTCATCAGCACCTTCTGGAGAGCTCCCGCGCAGATCTTGCGCGACTCGTCGGCAAGCTGTTTTGGGAACTGCTCCCGGAGTCGCTGGACCGCCGTCGCCATGCCTTTGAAGAACAGAGTGAGCTTGGCACTGGGTTGGAGGTTTTCGTCGGAGGAGTACGCGAGATCCACCATCCCCAACTGCGCCAGCTCCTTGTCAACATCCGCGGCGACGTCCACCAGACCCTCCATCCAGTGCTCCATATCCTCCGACAAAGTCTTTCGGGCGGCGGTGGCCTTTGCCAACAGCACCTTGCTAGCCTTGACCTCCTCCTTCAGGGCCGTCTCCTGCTCCTTGGCGCCGTCTAGAGATTTGGTCAGGGCCGCCAGCTTCACTTCGAGATCGGCGTTGGAGCTCTTGGCGGCGTCCAGTTCCTTGCCCTTCTCGGCGAAAAGGGCCTGCAGCTCCGAATAGCTGTTGGCGTCCCTCTCACGCTCGAGCTTGAGCGCGGCAAGCTCGTCGCCGCTCACCTTGAGGTCCGCCTCCAGCTGCGTCACCTTCAGCTCCAGCTCAGCCTTGGCGGCCTCGGCAGCTGCGGCGGCGTCTTCGGCCTGCTTGACGGCTCCGCCAACTGCCCGCTCGCGCGCGGCAAGTTCCTCCTCGTGGCTGTCGAGGTTGACCTTCTGCTGCGCCAAGTCACCCTCCTGCGAAGACAACTTCTCCGCGACAAGCCGTTGGCGCTCTTCGACGTCGGCCTTCTCGAGGAGGAAGGCCTGCTATGCTTCGGCGAGTTGCTCCCGCTCCTTTGCCAGGGAGCGGAGAGCTTCCTGATGGGCGCCTCGGAGCTCTTATACGCGCTTCTCGATGTCGGCGCCAGCCTTTGCCACGAGCGCTTCGCGGGACTCCAGCTTGGCCTGCTGGGTGCAGTAGAGCGCCACTAGCTTCCGCAGCAGGCGGTCCTCTTCAGGATCACCGCTGCTGCTGCTTGGCGCGTCAACCAGCTTCAGCCCAGCAGAGGCAAGCACCTCTCCGTCCAGCGTCTCCCCCTCGATCGGCGCCCTGGAGCTTGACGCCCAGGGGAGGCTGATGAAGATGTTCTCGCCGGCCTTCAAGTAGATGCCAGGCTGGGGCTCTTCGGAGCCTGCCGCGGCGGCAGCGGCGGAAGAGTCAGTGGTCGGAGCAGCGCCTGGCGCCCCTGTGGCCTCCGGGTCGTCAGTACAACCGCCAGACTCCCCGCCCACCTCCGCGGGGGCAGCCCTGGCGGCCTCTTCATCGGCGCCGGCTGCTTCCTCGGCGGCGGCCTCCGTCTCCATCGGCTCCGCAGCAGATGGATCTGATGGCCGGAAGAGGGGAGAAGATTCAAGCAAAATTCGAGCAAAATCCAAGAGGAAGATCAAGAAGCCGAAGAAGCCAAGGGGAGTTTTGGAAGCAAGGAAGTTACCTGTGCCAGGGCCAGCCGCTGTGGTCTCCGTTGCCGGGGGATCGCTGGCGCGGTCCCTTGCCGGAGATCCTTGCCGAGCCGGGGGCTCCTCCCTTGCCAGAGTCCCCTCCCTCGCCGGGGGCTCCTCCCTTGCCAGAATCTCCTCCCTCGCCGGGGGCTCCTCCCTTGCCGGAGACCTCTCCCTTGCCGGAGGGCTCTCCCTTGGCACTTCGGGAGTGGTCTCCAGGCCCCCTGGTGAGGCTGCTCTGCCCCTGCACAAGTCAACAAACTAGTATCAGTACAGCAAGGATCTTCGTGCATGCCCAACAGCGGAAAGTAAACAAGACGCTTACGCTGGGGGCTGCTCTGAAGATCAGCCGCCGGGTCCGACGGGTTCGTCTCAGGCACATCCCCTGTTGACGCAGTGGGTTCGTCCTCGATGACGATCACCGGCACCTTGGCCCTCTTTGCCGCTCTTTGGGCCAGAGTCCTGAAAAGGAACGGATTCAGAGAAAGACAAGTGAGATACAAGACAAAGCAGCAAGGAACAAAGAATTGCAAGTACAAAAAGAAGAACTTACTCCTCTTCCTCTTCCTCTTCCTCGTCGGAGCTAAACGCGGAGAAGTCAAAATCCGGCCCGCGTCTGGCGCGGGAAGGAGGAGGGGTAGGCTCCATTGGTCGCTTGGCGGGAGCAGAGGCGACAGCCCGGGAAGATCCCGCTCCGGTTGCAGCGGCAGCATGGGGCACTCCCGCGGCAACAGTGCTTGCCGCGGTGGAGCGCGTCGTGCGGCGCGGCGACTGCCCGCCCGCCTGCCGCCTTGCTACATCCCCGGCCTCGCGGAGATGTCTTCTTGGTGGAGACGGAGGCGCAACTGGCGGCGGGCTGTCGGAAGACGAAGTGGAGGAAGAGTCGATCTCCAGCGAGTCGCTCGCATCCCCGGCAGGCTCGCTCAGCTCGGCGCCGCTCCCGGCAAGATCTTCCTTGCTAGCAAGTTCCTCTTGTCGGGCGAGCTCTTTCTTGCCGAGGAACTCCTCTCGCTCGGCACGGGTTTTTGCCTCTTCTGCCGCCGCTTCCTCCAGAGTAAACCCAAATTCGCCTGCCGCTGCGGCTGCCGCTGCCTCTGCCTCTTCCAACCTGGTGGCTATGTATGCTAGCTCCGCCTCGGTGGTGTCGCGGATGAGGCCGTCCCTCTCGTCGGCGCGGATTGGCACTTCCACCAGGTCGTCGAAGAACTGCTGCACGACCTCGTCTGCGGGCTCTTGCCAGGTTGGCTCGATTCTGTGCGAGTCGCACAACAGCATCATCGCCCGGATGCGGTCGAGTGCAGAGTTGTTGCACAAAGGGACGACGCCCTGCGGCAGCCTGAAGAGTTCGGGGTGATCCGAATCGTATTTGAAGAGCTCCTGCAGCATGCTAGTGTGCTCGAGGACAGTGAAATTATAGTTGAGGCCTGGGCGCAGCCTCATAATGTCCGCCGCGTTCTTGAACTCCCAGGCAGGCCTTCCCCGTTCCTGCAGAGGGGCAATGCGGCGGTGAAGAAAGTCCGCGCCAACAGCACCTATGGTGAGTCCGGCAAGCCTAAGGCGCTGGATCCTGGTGACGACAATCGTCAGCTTGCTGTCTTCTGGGGCCAAGTCACTCCAGTCATTGTCGCACACTGCTGCTGCTTGGCGCCGGACGGTGAATGGTTGCGGGCTCTCCTCGATAATCCAGCACCAATCTGCTCTCCACTCCTCCCACTTGCCGCGGAAATCCCCCTCCAGATAAGATTCCTTCTTGCCGGCTCTTGAGACCCAGGCGATTCCGCCGGACAGAGTCTCCCCTCTCTCTACCCGAGGGATAAAGAAATGGCGGAAGAGAGCTACACTAGGGTGGACTCCGACAAAGTTTTCGCAAAGGTGTGCGAAAACTGCCATGGTGAGGATGGCGTTGGGGGTGAAGTCAAGGAGGTAGAAGCCATATGTGTTCATAATATCACAGAAGAACTCGGAAAAGGGCGGGCAGAGCCCGCAGTAGAAGAACACAGCAAAGAAAGGGTACCCGTCCGGAGCCTTCGTGTGGGCTACAGCCGGGAGCACCCTGGTCCGCGGGTGAGCTCGCGTCTCCGCCGACCAGAACAGGTAATACCGCTCCCGCAACGCCTTCGTGCCGATCTTGGGGGGGAAGATGGCTCGCTCCTTCCGCATCGCCACGAGCCGCTGCGCCTCGGTTGACTTCACTGCCTTCCCCTTGTCGCCCTTCGGAGCCATGGCAAAGGTGGTGGAGGAGGCCGACGGTGGTGGTGGTGCTGGTGGCAATGGGGAGGAGCAGAGCACTGCTCTCTTGTTGCTTTGAGAAGACGGGGAGCGGCGGAGGTTTCGAGATTGGAAGCAACAACGGGCAGATGGCGCCGTACCCCTGTTTCCTCTGCTTATAAGGAGGGGAGGGGGAGGGGGCGGACGTTTCGCCGTCACAAATAAACAACCACCCACGATTCCACGCACCACGCCTCCATGCCTCCCTCCATTTACGGGGAGGGGCGCGCCAACCGTCCCCTTTTACCATGACGTGACGCCTGCGCGTGGAGTGCAGCCCCGCGCACGCCGCCCACGTCACGCACGGCGCCGCGTTCGACGCGTGCCGTTTGGGGAGGGCGCGGTGGGTGCGGAGTCGGATATGGCGTGACCTAGGCCGCGCGTGCCCGTGCACTGTTTTGGGCCTGGCCCAACAGCGCTCGGCACCGTGTATGGCCCAGGCCCGGGGCTCCTGTCGGTGTACTAAAGTAGGGGTACCTTAGTATCCCGAACTTGTGCACGGGCAGTCGCAGCAACCCGCGGCAAGGCTGCCGGGCGACCGCCAAGACCCTCCGTGGTTCCCCTGGAGCCATTCAAGAACAAAGTATTCAAGCCAAGGCACAAGACCCCGGCAAGAGGAGCTTGCCGGGAAGGCTACCCGAAGCACAGAGACCCCGGCAAGAGGAGCTTGCCGGGAAGGAGACAAGACCCCGGCAAGAGGAGCTTGCCGGGAAGGAAACAAGGCCCCGGGAAGAGGAGCTTGCCGGGAAGACCAACCAAACCATCTCAAGAAGCTCGCTGCGGCGCACCGCGCGCCCCGACAAGACCCGGTGAGCGACAAGCTCCCGGACGCGACAAGGCAACATCCGCGGCAAGGCGCTTGCCGCGGCAAGCTACTACCCCGCAGCCCGCGCTCCAGCTCACCCACCAACGTGTCGCCCTGGGACCATTCCTGGCGTACGTGGCGGGAGGCTATGCAGCCAGGGGCATGCGGTGGCAAGCAGGCACTAACAAGGAGCCATTGTGGCAAACGGTGGCGCCCCTGACGGTCCCTTTCCGCCCCGTCTAAGCGACACAGACAGGCATTTAATGCCCTTGTCCCCTGCTGTCAGGGTTAGGTAGGATACGACTGTAGCAGGCGGTGGCGCCCACTACCACCCCTTTTACATTTTTACACTTACCTCTGTTGCCACATGTCGGTGACCCCTTATACATATAAAAGGAGGCCCATGCGCAATAGAGAGGAGGAGGACAGCCATTCTCACGCTTGGTCTCGCCAGCTGCTTGAGTGTACTGTAGCACTCATCGCTCCCGAGCAAGAACTCAATACAACCACCAAAGCAGGAGTAGGGTTTTACGCATCCGTGCGGCCCGAACCTGGGTAAACCGATCGTCTCGCTCGTGCGTTCGCCTCGATCTGCTCTTTGTGCATCCACCGCCCCCTGCCGAACCAAAAGGGGCTCGGTCCGCCGATCCCCATAGGTGTGCGAGGGATCAGCAACCCCCGACAGTACTATTGCAAACCAATTCATATTTTGGTTTTGCATTTTAGCTACTGTAATATAACTCTTCCATGGCTTAATCCACTGATAGAAATCAATAGTTTCGTCAAAACAAGCAAACTATGCATCAAAAACAGAATCTGTCTTAAACAGGACAGTCTGTAGTAATCTGAACATTCACCATACTTCCGGTACACCAACAATTCTGGAAAAAAAATAGGAAAAATAAACAATTTGTATATAAATACAGTGCAAAAGGTTTTAGTACCATTTGACATTCTAGTAAAAATGTAAAATCACGCACTATAGCCAAAGTTTCTGTTTTCCACCGCATGAACCAACAAGCAATGTAAACATCCTAAAGGAAAATCTTGGCACATTATTTTTATAATACAATGGATTTGTACTTTATAAAAGCACACAATAGAAATAAATGACTCTCTAAAACTTCCGGGTTGTCTCTCTGGCAGCGTTTTCTTTAAAGCCATTAAGCTAGGCATACAGTGCTCAAGTAATGGATCCACCCGGATCCCAAGGTATATCAAAGCCAATTTTAATTAACAATGATTTGTGATTTAGTAGTGAGCACAAAGTAACATATATCATGCCACAATGAAGTCTCACTCTCTTCCTATGCATCGGCATTTCACAAAGAACAATTCATGCACACACAGTAAAGGCCAATGCATAGTATAAACAGTTTCTTGCAATTTTATTATATTGGAAACATGGAGAGGAGGAGATGTAGTTCCTCTCTCATAATAATTGCAAGTAGGAGTAGAAAGCACATGCATATTATATCTATCAAAATCATCATGTGTAGTAGTAAAACGCAACCCATCAATATAATCCTTAATAAGGACAAACTTCTCTGATATAGTGTAGTCGGGAGAATTCAAAAAGATAATAGGACTATCATGTGTGGGTGCAATAGCAACAATTTCATGTTTAATATAAGGAAATATAGCAAGTTCATCTCCATAAGCATAGTTCATATTGGCATTTTGCCCACAAGCATAGCAAGCATCATCAAAAAGGGATATTTCAAAAGAATCAACGGGATCATAACAATCATCATAGCATTCATCCTTCGGGAAATTAAAAGGGAAATTAAACAATGTATGGGATAAAGAGTTACTCTCATTAGATGCTAGGAATGGGTGATCAATTTGCTCTTCCTTATTTTGTTCTTCGCTCTCCTCCTCATCTTTTTCATCCAATGAGCTCACAATGTCATTAATTTCTTCTTCCATAGACTCCTGGAAAATATTAGTCTCTTCTTGGACAGCAGACGAGTCCTCAATATATGGTTTAATATAAGGATTAGAAGCATAATTATCATAGAAATATTTAAGTATGGCCAAATTTTCATATTTGTAGAGAGTAGTATCACACTCTTCAATAAAAGAAGTAATTTCACAAGTACCCCTAAAAGCAACAAATTCTTCAATTTGTTGAACATCATAGTAATTATAAACACCCTTAGTATACGAAGATACGATTTCATTATCACTAAACTCACATTGGTAAGGAAGGTGTTTCTTAGGGTCTTTAGAACAACAAGTACAATCATATATTTCACATAAATTCCAAGCATAGCACTGCAAATGATGAATTTGATCCAGTAAAAGTTTCCCTTTTTCAGATATGTGGTGTCGCACATAACAAGCATGCTCATCTAAAGATTTTCCCTCAACTAAGCTAGTTGGTGCTTCAGCCTGAGCACATAGGGATCGAAGATGATCCAAGTAAAAAGCTACATTAGTGTGATAGATTTTGAGTGGTTCTTCAACCATTGGTTCAGTAGGTACCACTAATTTTTTGGTATTTTGTGTTTCCTACCCATAACTAAAGATAGAAAACAAGAGCACAAAATAAAAACTACTTGGTGATAAAGCAGACAAGCACGCGCGAGAATATTCACCCCATGCTATAACTCCCCGGCAATGGCGCCAGAAAAAGGTCTTGATAACCCACAAGTATAGGGGATCAATTGTAGCCTCTTTCAATAAGTAAGAGTATCGAACCCAACGAGGAGCTAAAGGTAGAACAAATATTCCCTCAAGTTCTATCGACCACCGATACAACTCTACGTACGCTTAACGTTCTCTTTACCTATAACAAGTATGAAACTAGAAGTACTTTGTAGGTGTAACGGGATAGGTTTGCAAGAATATAAAGAGCACGTAAATAAAAACTAGGGGATGTTTTAGGTAAAGAAGCAATAAAGTTAGTATAGCGAGTGTGGAAAAGTGGTGGTAGGAGTTGTGAAATTGTCCCTAAGCATTGACTACTTTACTAGATCGATAGCAAGTTTTATGTGGGAGAGGCCACTGCTAGCATGTCATCCCTGACATGGAATTCTATGCACTTATGATTGGAACTATTAGCAAGCATCCGCAACTACTAACGTTCATTAAGGTAAAACCCAGCCATAGCATTAAGATATATTGGTCCCCCTTCAATATCGTATGCAGCAATTTCTATGCTAGGTTGAAGCTTTTGTCACTCTTGCCCTCCAATACATAGTCCTATAAACATACAACTAACCCTATGGTGTGATCCACGCACGCGCTCATATGATGGGCACCAAAGGACAGCAACATAATCACAAGCAAATTAAACCAATCATAGCAATTCACCAATTACCGATAGGACAACGAAAATCTACTAAGACATCATAGGATGGCAACACATCATTAGATACTAATATGAAGCATAAAGCATCATGTTCAAGTAGAGGGTACAGCGGGTTGCGGGAGAGTGGACCGCTGTAGATAGATGGGGGAAGGTGATGAAGATGTTGGTGAAGATGACGAAGGTGTTGGTGTAGATTGCGGTGACGATGATGGCCCCGGCGGCGTTCCGGCGCCACCGGAAGAGAGGGGGAGAGGGCCCCCTTCTTCTTATTCTTCCTTGACCTTCTCCCTAGATGGGAGAAGGGTTTCCCCTCTAGTCCATGGCCTCCATGGCGACTGATACGTCTCCAACGTATCTATAATTTTTGATTGCTCCATGCTATATTATCTAATGTTTTGAATGTTTATGGGCTTTATTATACACTTTTATATCATTTTTGGGACTAACCTATTAACCCAGATCCCAGTGCCAGTTTCTGTTTTTACCCTGTTTTAGGGTTTTGAAGAAAAGGAAAATCAAACGGAGTCCAATTGACCTGAAACTTCACAGAACTTATTTTTGGAAGGAAAGAAGCCCAGAAGACTTGGAGTGCACGTCGGGGGATCTGCGAGGAGGTCACGAGGCAGGGGGCGTGCCCACCCCCCTGAGCGCGCCCTCCACCCTCATGAGCCCCTCGTGGCCCCCCTAACGTACTTCTTCCGCTTATATATCTCCATATACCCTAAAAATATCCGAGAGCACAATAGATCAGGAGTTCCGCCGCCAGAAGCCTCTGTAGCCACCGAAAGCCAATCTAGACCCATTCCGGCACCCTGCCGGAGGGGGCAATCCCTCTCCGGTGGCCATCTTCATCATCTCGGTGCTCTCCATGACGAGGAGGGAGTAGTTCTCCCTCGGGGCTGAGGGTATGTACCAGTAGCTATGTGTTTGATCTCTCTCTCTCTCGTATTCTTGAGGTGATACGATCTTGATGTATCGCGAGCTTTGCTATTATAGTTGGATCATATGTTTCTCCTCCCCCTCTTCTCTCTTGTAATGAATTGAGTTTCCCCTTTGAAGTAATCTTATCGGATTGAGTCTTTAAAGATTTGAGAACACTTGATGTATGTCTTGCGTGGGATACCCGTGGTGACAATGGGGTATTCTATTGATCCACTTGATGTATGTTTTGGTGATCAACTTGCGGGTTCCGCCCATGAACCTATGCATAGGGGTTGGCACAGGTTTTCGTCGTGATTCTCCAGTAGAAACTTTGGGGCACTCTTTGAGGTTCTATGTGTTGGTTGAATAGATGAATCTGAGATTGTGTGATGCATATCGCATAATCATACCCACAGATACTTGAGGTGACATTGGAGTATCTAGGTGACATTAGGGTTTTGGTTGATTTGTGTCTTAAGGTGTTATTCTAATACGAACTCTAGGGTTGTTTGTGACAATTGTAGGAATACCCCAACGGATTGATTGGAAAGAATAACTTTGAGGTGGTTTCATACCCTACCATAATCTCTTCTTTCGTTCTCCGCTATTAGTCACTTTGGAGTGACTCTTTGTTGCATGTTGAGGGATAGTTATGTGATCCAATTATGTTAGTATTGTTGAGGGAACTTACACTAGCGAAAGTATGAACCCTAGGCCTTGTTTCCTATCATTGCAATACCATTTACGCTCACTTTTATCATTAGTTACCTTGCTGTTTTTATAATTTCAGATTACAAATACCTTTATCTACTATTCATATACCACTTGTATCACCATCTCTTCGCCAAACTAGTGCACCTATACAATTTACCATTGTATTGGGTGTGTTGGGGACACAAGAGACTCTTTGTTATTTGGTTGCAGGGTTGCTTTAGAGAGACCATCTTCATCCTACGCCTCCTACAGATTGATAAACCTTAGGTCATCCACTTGAGGGAAATTTGCTACCGTCCTACAAACCTCGCACTTGGAGGCCCAACAACGTCTACAAGAAGAAGGTTGTATAGTAGACATCAAGCTCTTTTCTGGCGCCGTTGCCGGGGAGGTGAGTGCTTGAAGGTATATCTTTAGATCTTGCAATCGAGTCTTTTAGTTTCTTGTTTTAGCACTAGTTTAGTTTATAAAAGAAAACTACAAAAATATGGAATTGAGTTTGTCTCATATGCTTCATCTTTTTAATATCTTTCGTGAGTATGATGGAAAGGATATTTGTGCTCAAGTGCTAGAAGAAGAAATCTATAAAATGTTTGGCACTAAATATTTGAATGATGAGCATGATTGCAATGTTGTTAGTATGAATTCCTTTAATATCCATGATACTAATGATATGCAAAGCCACAAGCTTGGGGAAGCTATGATTGATGAAGATGATATTTTTTGTCCCCCAAGTTTTGATGAGAAATTTATTATGATGAAAGCGTGCCTCCTATCTATGATGATTATTGTGATGACACGTATGCTTTAAAGAATAATGATAACCATGAAACTTTTCATCTTGATCTTAATTTTCAATCACATGATAGTTATTTTTTTGAGTTTGCTCCCACTATCCCGAATGAGAAAAATTTTGCTTATGTGGAGAGTAATAAAATTTCTATGCTTATAGATCATGAAAAGAATGCTTTAGGTGCTGGTTATATTGTTGAACTCATTCATGATGCTACTGAAAATTATTATGAGGGAGGAATATATGCTTGTAGGAATTGCAATAATATCAAGTTTCCTCTCTATGTGCTTAAATTTTTGAAGTTATGCGTGTTTTACCTTCCTACGCAAGTTGATTCTTGTTCCCATAAGTTGTTTGCTCACAAAATCCCTATGCATAGGAAGTATGTTAGAATTAAATGTGCTAGTCATATTCTTCATGATGCTCTCTTTATGTTACAATTCTTATCTTTTATGTGAGCATCATTGAAATCATCATGCCTAGCTAGGGGCGTTAAACGATAGCGCTTGTTGGGAGGCAACCCAATTCTATTTTAGTTCCTTGCTTTTTGATCCTCTTTAGTAATAAGTAATTCATCTAGACTCTGTTTATATGTGTTTTTATGTGTTTAATTAGTGTTTGTGCCAAGTAGAACCTTTGGGAAGACTTGGGGGAAGTCTTGTTGATCATGCTGTCAAAAACAGAAACTTTAGCGCTCACGAAAATTGCTGCCATTTTTATATGGAGAGTGATATTTAGTTAATTATTTTTTCAGATGATTAATAGATAAATTCCTCAGGTCCATCAATTTATTTGAGAATTTTATGAGTTCCATAAGTATACGTTTCATCCAGATTACTACAGACTGTTCTGTTTTTGACAGATTCTGTTTTCGATGTGTTGTTTGCTTATTTTGATGAATCTATGGCTAGTAAAATAGTTTATAAACCATAGAGAAGTTGGAATACAGTAGTTTTAACACCAATATAAATAAAGAATGAGTTCATTACAGTACCTTGAAGTGGTCTTTTGTTTTCTTATACTAACGGAGCTTACGAGTTTTCTGTTAAGTTTTGTGTTGTGAAGTTTTCAAGTTTTGGGTAAGGATTCGATGGACTATGGAATAAGGAGTGGCAAGAGCCTAATCTTGGGGATTACCAAGGCACCCCAAGGTAATATTCAAGGATAACCAAGAGCCTAAGCTTGGGGATGCCCCGGAAGGCATCCCCTCTTTCGTCTTCGTTCATCGGTAACTTTACTTGGAGCTATATTTTTATTCGCCACATGATATGTGTTTTGCTTGGAGCATCAATTTATTTTGTTAGCATTTGCTTGCTGTTATTTAGAACAATGTTTTGCATCTTTTATTTCAATAAAAGTGGCATTGATAGCCTTTACTATGCCTATGTTACAAGTATACATGTTGCTGTTTGAAAACTGAAATTTTACCGCTGTTGCAATAATTCCCTAGAAAAGACAGAATGTGATAAAATGTTGAAACCTTTTGCATATTAAGATCTGATAAATTTACTACAGTGGGAATTTTCTTTCATAATTTTTGGATCTAGGGAAGTATGTATGTTGCAGCATTCTTTACAGACTATCCTGTTTAGGCAGATTGATGTTATGTTTGCATTGTTTGCATATGATTGCTTCTTTAATGATTCTATTTGAGGATAGGGATATTAAATATGCAGAGGAATTTAGTATGCAATGTTGAATAATAATTTTAGTGATTTTCTACAGTAGAGTATGATAAGGTTTTTGCAATGGTTTATACTAACTTATCTCACGAGTCCTTGTTGAGTTTTGTGTGGATGAAGCTTTTGAGATTTAGGGAGACCGTGATATGAGAGGAATTAAGGAGACACAAAAGCTAAAGCTTGGGGATTCCCAAGGAATCCCAAGATAATATTTCAAGAAGTCTCAAGCATCTAAGCTTGGGGATGCCCCGGTTGGCATCCCACCTTTCTTCTTCAACAACTATCGGTTAGTATCGGTTGATCCTAAGTTTTTTGCTTCTTCACATGATGTTTGCCATTGTTAGAATGTCATTTTCTTTTGCTTTGCTTGCTGTTTGAATAAAATACCAAGATCTGAAATTATTAAATGTTAGAGAGTCTTCACATGGTTGCATAATTATTCAACTACTCATTGATCTTCACTTATATCTTTCGGAGTAGTTTGTCGGTGCTCTAGTGCTTCACTTATATCTTTTAGAGCATGGTGGTAGTTTTATTTTGAAGAAATAGATGAACTCTCATGCTTCACTTAGATTATTTTGAGAGTATAAATATCATGGTAATTTGCTTAAAATCCTAATATGCTAGGTATACAAGATTAATAATAAAACTTTCTTATGAGTGTGTTGAATACTATGAGAAGTTTGATGCTTGATAATTGTTTTGAGATATGAGGATGGTGATATTAGAGTCATGCTAGTTGAGTGGTTATGAATTTGAGAAATACTTGTGTTGAAGTTTGTGATTCCCGTACCATGCACGTATGGTGAACCGTTATGTGATGAAGTCGGAGCATGATTTATTTATTGATTGTCTTCCTTATGAGTGGCGGTCGGGGATGAGCGATGGTCTTTTCCTACCAATCTATCCCCCTAGGAGCATGCGTGTAATACTTTGCTTTGATAACTTCTAGATTTTTACAATAATTATATGAGTTCTTTATGACTAATGTTGAGTCCATGGATTATACGCGCCCTCACCCTTCCACCTTTGCTAGCCTCTCTAATACCGCGCACTTTTCGCCGGTATCATACACCTACCATATACCTTCCTCAAAACAGCCACCATACCTACCTATTATGGCATTTCCATAGCCATTCCGAGATATATTGCCATGCAACTTTCCACCGTTCCGTTCATGACACATTCATCATTGTCATATTGCATATCCCGGTACACCGCCGGAGGCATTCATATAGCGTCATATTTTGTTCTAAGTATCGAGTTGTAATTGTTGAGTTGTAAGAAAAATAAAAGTGTGATGATCATCATTATTAGATCATTGTCCCAAGTGAGGAAAGAATGATGGAGACTATGATTCCCCCATAAGTCGGGATGAGACTCCAGACGAAAAAAATAAAAATAAAAAAGAGAGGCCATAGAAGCCCAAATAAAAAGATGCCATAAAAAAGGGAGAAAAGGCCCAAATAAAAAATGAGAAAAAGAGAGAAGGGACAATGTTACTATCCTTTTACCCACTTGTGCTTCAAAGTAGCACCATGATCTTCATAGTACAGAGTCTCTCATGTTATCACTTTCATATACTAGTGGGAATCTTTCATTGTAGAACTTGCCTTGTATATTCCAATGATGGGCTTCCTCAAATTGCCCTAGGTCTTCATGAGCAAGCAAGTTGGATGCACACCCACTTAGTTTATTTTTGAGCTTTCATATACATATAGCTCTAGTGCATCCGTTGCATGGTAATCCCTACTCACTCACATTGATATCTATTGATGGGCATCTCCATAGCCCGTTGATACGCCTAGTTGATGTGAGACTATCTTCTCCTTTTTGTCTTCTCCACAACCACCATTCTATTCCACCTATAGTGCTATATCCATGGCTCACGCTCATGTATTGTGTGAAGATTGAAAAAGTTTTGAAAAGGTTAGAGTATGAAACAATTGCTTGGCTTGTCATCGGGGTTGTGCATGATTTAAATACTTTGTGTGGTGAAGATAGAGCATAGACAGACTATATGATTTTGTAGGGATAACTTTCTTTGGCCATGTTATTTTGAGAAGACATAATTGCTTTGTTAGTATGCTTAAAGTATTATTATTTTTATGTCAATATAAACTTTTGTCTTGAATCTTATGGATCTAAATATTCATGCCACAATTAAGAAGAATCACATTGAAATTATGCCAAGTAGCACTCCACATCAAAAATTTTGTTTTTATCATTTACCTACTCGAGGACGAGCAGGAATTAAGCTTGGGGATGCTGATACATCTCCAACGTATCTATAATTTTTGATTGCCCCATGCTATATTATCTACTGTTTTGAATGTTTATGGGCTTTATTATACACTTTTATATCATTTTTGGGACTAACCTATTAACCCAGAGCCCAATGCCAGTTTCTGTTTTTACCCTGTTTTAGGGTTTCGAAGAAAAGGAAAATCAAACGGAGTCCAATTGACCTGAAACTTCACGGAACTTATTTCTGGAAGGAAAGAAGCCCAGAAGACTTGGAGTGCACGTCGGGGGATCTGCGAGGAGGTCACGAGGCAGGGGGGCGCGCCCTACACCCTCGTGAGCCCCTCGTGGCCCCCCTGACGTACTTCTTCCACCTATATATCTCCATATACCCTAAAAACATCCGAGAGCACAATAGATCGGGAGTTCCGCCGCCAGAAGCCTCCGTAGCCACCGAAAGCCAATCTAGACCCGTCCGGCACCCTGTCGGAGGGAGCAATCCCTCTCCGGTGGCCATCTTCATCATCCCGGTGCTCTCCATGACGAGGAGGGAGTAGTTCTCCCTCGGGGCTGAGGGTATGTACCAGTAGCTATGTGTTTGATCTCTCTCTCTCTCTCGTGTTCTTGAGGTGATACGATCTTGATGTATCGCGAGCTCTGCTATTATAGTTGGATCCTATGTTTCTCCTCCCCCTCTTCTCTCTTGTAATGAATTGAGTTTCCCCTTTGAAGTAATCTTATCGGATTGAGTCTTTAAAGATTTGAGAACACTTGATGTATGTCTTGCGTGGGATACCCGTGGTGACAATGGGGTATTCTATTGATCCACTTGATGTATGTTTTGGTGATCAACTTGCAGGTTCCGCCCATGAACCTATGCATAGGGGTTGGCACACATTTTCGTCGTGATTCTCCAGTAGAAACTTTGGGGCACTCTTTGAGGTTCTATGTGTTGGTTGAATAGATGAATCTGAGATTGTGTGACGCATATCATATAATCATACCTGTCGGTGTCAAAACCGGCGGATCTCGGGTAGGGGGTCCCGAATTGTGCGTCTAGACCGGATGGTAACAGGAGGCAGGGAACACGATGTTTTACCCAGGTTCGGGCCCTCTTGATGGAGGTAAAACCCTACGTCCTGCTTGCTTAATATTGATGATATGGGTAGTACAAGAGTAGATCTACCACGAGATCAAGGTGGCTAAACCCTAGAAGCTAGCCTATGGTATGATTGTTGTATATGGAGTTGATGTCCTACGGACTACAACCCTCCGGTTTATATAGACACCGGATAGGGTTAGGCTTACATAGAGTCGGTTACAATGGTAGGAGATCTTGAATATCCGCACCGCCAAGCTTGCCTTCCACGCCAAGGAAAGTCCCATCCGGACACGGGACAAAGTCTTCAATCTTGTATCTTCATAGTCCAGGAGTCTGGCTGAAGGTATAGTCCGGCTACCCGAACACCCCCTAATCCAGGACTCCCTCAGTAGCCCCTGAACCAGGCTTCAATGACGACGAGTCCGGTGCGCAAATTGTCTTCGACATTGCAAGGCGGGTTCCTCCTCCAAGTCCTTCATAGAAGATTGTAAACACCAACAGTAGTGTCCGGCTCTGCAAAATAAGCTTCCACATATTACCATAGAGAGAATAATATTAACACAAATCAAATCTGCTGACGTATTCCACAGTGCATCATCACACTGTGGCCAAGTCCTTTACTCGAATCATTTTCACCTTTCCACCTCAGCGTGTTTTGCGAGGCGGTTTCCTTGGCACGTCTTTTCAAAGCAGAGATCATGTACCCCCCCCTTTTACGGGATTCCTCATCAATACGGACGTGGGTAACCCAATCGTGCCCGTTAGCATGTTTTCTCGATTAAAGGCGAGTCCCAAACGGTTTCGGGGAGGGCTCCTGGTATTCAACCTCTTATAAAGAGACCAGGGCCTTACTCCTTTTCTCCAATCTCAAAACAAGTTGGCCCGTCGCCTCGAGTTCCAACACCCTAGGCTCCAGATTCCGGGCGCCTCGGACCTTCAACAATGTCCGGTTCTGATCTTCAAGGCCGATGGATGCCCTCCTCCGTCACGGAGGAGGACGTGCTAAAGTTGAGAGAGGCTAAGTTCTTGACCTCCGAAATTTCGCACAGGTTGCCTGCTCAAAGGCAGGCTATGCCCAGTCCCCAGCCCGGTGAGAGCGTAGTGTTCATGTCTCACTTCCTTCGGGGGTTAGGCTTCCCGATGGATCCCTTTGTGAGGGGACTGCTGTTTCATTATGGGCTGGAATTCCACGACTTAGCTTCGGAGTCCATCCTCCATATCTCCTCGTTTATTGTTGTATGCGAAGCGTTCCTCCGTGTTACCCCTCACTTCAGATTATGGCTCAAGACCTTCAAAGTGGAACCGAAGATGATCAAGGGACGACACGCAGAGTGCGGAGGCGCTGTTATAAGCAAAAATGCTGATGCTCCATGGCCCGAGGGCTCTTTTCAAGAGGAGCTAGGCTTGTGGCAATGAGAGTGGTTTTATATCACCACTCCCCGGAGCACCAAGTGGGTGGCGCCTCCTGCCTTTTGCTCGGGTCCCCCACCACGGCTAGCATCATGGGTCAATAGAGGGTTAGATTGGGGTTTGCCCAAAGACGTGCCCTTGTTACAGGGCCGAATTAAGGATCTCTTGGAAGGAGACCTCAGCCTGGTCAAGGTGACGCAGGTCATGCTGATTCGCCAAATATTGCCCGGCAAACGTCGCCCCCTTTGCCTGTGGGAGTTTAATCCAGAGGGACCACGAGCTCTCCAGAACTTCATGGGCGCCACGCCCGTGGAGATGTATAAACTGTTCTTCGGATCACAAGAGATGTGTCCGGACTTAACCGAGGACACAGGCCTAAGCTGCAATCGCCCGGATACTCAAGTAAGCAACCTTGTGCCCGGACCTTCTATCCGTATAATTTTCATAAACTTGCCCCTAAAAGAGCCGTCCTTTTAAACAGGAGTGGACAGCGAAGGCAAAGCTGATCAGGTGTCCGGCTCCCCTTCCTGAAACCAGGCCGGATCCCGTGCTGGTCAGGATGCTGGAGATAATGCCTTTGGAGGGAAGCAAGGGGGAGGACAAGGAAACTATGGCCTCCTCGAAGGAGGCTGCTCCGAAGGGAGGAACCGACAATTCCTATCCTAAGGGGAAGAAGAGAGCCGCCTCTGACGACGCAGAAACCATGGCCTCGAAGCGGGGGAGAAAATCCTCGCCAGAGAGTCCGACGTCGGGGAGTTCCTTGGCCGGACTACGCCCTCAAGGGGATCAGCGCTCCAGCGAGCCGTAAGTAGAGAAATATTTTCCTTTTGAGGGATGAGGGAAATCCTTGATTTATATCTAGAAGATTAACCAAACCTTTACCTTGTAGCTCGGACCTCAGCCCTTCTCAGCAGAGCTCGTCTTCGGGGGATCTCCTTCCGGAGATGATGGAGAGCGGGACGCCTCCCCCTGCCGTGCCGCCTAGCGAGGCGGGCGACCCTGAGGTGTCATCGCGGAGGGTTTCTCCGAATCCGGCAGGGGCGGAAGGTAGCTATGTGGCCCCCCGAGGTTCTCTGAGTCCGGCCTTCGAAAGAGGTCATGGGACGAGCCCGGCACCATCTGGTGCTCGGCCGGAGGAGCTAAAGATTCTGCTGGGGCGAGCTTCTATCTCAGAGGAGCACCGTGCATTGATGGGCACAGTGATTGAAAGGATTTCATCCGCAGAGAGCGGATTGCATGAGGCCGTCAAAAGTTTACTGACGGGTTTCGAGGTACATTAGATAATGTACACTTTTGTTAGTTGCGCATGAATAAGATGCGCCTTGTGTAGATAGTAGCCCCTGAGACTCTGCGCGTCGTCAAGAAATGACGGCACGCGAAGGATCATACTCCCAGGTCTAAGATGTCGCCTTTGAATGTAGGCGGCAGGTTGTCCGGAATTGAGCCGAACTGACGATTTTGCCGAACTAAAGCGGAAACTGGACGTGGCAGATGCGGACATCACGCTTGTCAACAAGCGGCTTGATGAGGCTCAACGTATGTAATTCCTCAGGCGGCATCAAGTAAGAATAGTTTTATGCCTGTGTCTTACGATGTGTGTGCTTGACACAGATGGTGCGCCTGCCATGGAGCGTCTTAGGGTAGAACTTGCCCGAGCTAAGGAACAAGCCAGAGAAAGTGATGCGGCCACCAAGAAAGCCCTTGAAGAGCTGAGAGCCGAACAGGCTGCTCATTGCCGAAGCAAGGAAGAGATGGCAGAGATGGCCGAAAAGTTAAAAAGCGCTACAGACCGTTGCGGACTTCTTGAAAAAGAAGACCAGGCGAAACAGACGGACTTAGAGAAGGCCGTTGCCAATGCCAAGGACGCGCGCTCTACGATGAGAGCTGCGAAGGAGGAGCTGCGTTAGGCCAAACAGATTGCGGCTGGAAAGCCCTTTATGCTGCGAAGGAAATTTTGCGATCCGAAGTTTGCTCTGTTGGACCAGATGTGGAGTGTGGAGGATACCTATCTGGACTTGGCAGCGAGTGCTGCTGATGCGACCAAACACTTTCGAGATCAGAAAGATCGCGAAGTGGAAAAGCTTTTCTAGTCGCAGTTTCACAATCCAGAGCGTCCACTGGCAGTAGACGATCGTTTGGCTCAATGGGCCGAACTGAATAGGTTGTCCGAACTTGCCATGAAGTACGTCATGGGTCACCTGTGGCCGGGGAGATCGGAGCCGAAGAGTTATTTCAGCTTGGTGCAGCAATTCCTTGACGCGGTGCCACGTATAAATGCAATGAAGAGGTCAGCATGCATAGAGGGCGCAAGGATGGCTCTTGCCCGTATTAAGACATACTGGGCAGAGATGGAGACCACTATTGTTGCGTCCCGAGATTCCGACAAAAGCCGAGTACCCTCCGAGCACTATTTTCAGGAAGTTCTTGAAGGCGCTCGTGTAATAGAGACGCAGTGCTCGAAAGATGCTATGTTATGATAGCATATGTAATTATAAAGTAATATTTTGATAAACTGTAGTGGCCTTTTTTATACTTGTGCCTTCAAGTATTGGGAACACCTCCTGTGCGGCCGTTTTAAGATATATATATATATATATATATATATATATAATCTGAAAGATGGCAGTCGTTGGCTTCAGCCCCCACGCACATAGTGTGGGGGTGCTCACAGAAGACGCATTTTCACACTTAACCCAACGTCTTGGTCCTACAAAGGAGGTGATAGCGCAGCGGGCCAGGCAACCGGACTATAATGCTTTAACACTTTCACTTAGCCATAGGAGCTTGACAGTGAGACTATTTAGGTAGCCCCTTGGTGGCGACTACGCTCGTTCGAGTTCGGGGCGCGTATGTGCCTGACCGGGAAGCGGCCCTTCGTTAAAACGGAGGAATCCGATAGATTCCGATAGGTCATCGAGTGGCTGACCAGTCTCACGCTACATCATGACAGTCAGTTTTCGGCTTTCTCTACTGAGGTGCTCGCCCGACCGAACCGGGGCACAATCGCAGTAGTTCTCCTGGTGCTACCTTAGCCGATAGAGCAGAACGTAAGGTAGCCGAACTCAGGAGCCGGGCAACCCAACATTTGACCAAAGACATGATTCGGAGTTGATGCATATAATGCCAAAACTCGCGACGCCGAACACTCCCTAAGGTGTGCGGTCTTTATGAGTGCGGGTGAAACAACACTCTTTATTAAAAAAGCCCCTAGTGTCCAGGTACGTGCAGAAATTCTGACGTGGCCACATGCCAAGATGCCAGCCTCCTCCTTGGTTATATCAGAAAAAACCAGGGGATGTGTAGCAATGGGAGACGGTAAAAAAGGTTTACGCAGGGTCTTAATCTAAAAAGAATCCTTTAGGACGGGTCCCTACTGCACGTCTGCGCCTGTGTCTCCGTTGTGCCGTATCCTGGACGGGCGCCGTACGACGTTCATCTGTAAAAGAGAGGAACTGAGCTTAAAACGGGTCGTGCGGAACAAAAGTTTAAAATAAACAAAGTATAAAGTAAAATATATAAGATTGAGCTTTATTGTCTCTTATTGTATATGCGTGGAGCCCCTAGTGCGGGGGTATATGGCCACTAAGCTTGCATCAATGATGATTTTGTACCGAACTCGTCTATCCGCGTTCGTGGTCTTGAATGACCTATTTCGAAGTTTTTTGGCCGGTCAGGCCATTTTGCTGTGGGGTTGTCAAAGCGGCCGCACAGTCCTCCGCTTGGGGAGGCGCACTTTAGTGCTTCCCCTTCAAAGAGATGATGCCTCGTGGACCGGGCATCTTAACCGTAAGAGATGCATAATGCGGTATTGCATTAACGCGAGCCAAAGCTTCGCGTCCCAGTAGTGCTTGATAGCGACTTGAGAACGGGACGATATGGAAGGTCAGCTTTTCACGGCGGAAGTTATCGACAGAGCCGAATATGACTTTGAGCCGGAGAAAACCCATACAATGGGTGTCTGGACCAGGTATTACCCCTTGAAAGGAGGTTTTGCTGCAGCGGATTCTTGCTGGGTTTATCCCCATGTGATGGATTGTATCCTGATATATCAGGTTTAGTCCACTGCCGCCGTCCATAAGGACATTTGAAAACTGGAGTCCGCCAATTATTGGATCGAGTATCAAGGCAGTCCAGCCTCCATTCTTGATATTTCTAGAATAATCTAGCTGATCGAAGATGATCGATTTTGAAAACCAGTGGCAGGACCCTTTGGGGATGGGTCGTGTGGTGCGTACCTTTACGGGCGCCGCACGTTTTGTTATGTGAAGTAAGTTCACTGTTTTTACTTCTTGTGGGAAGTTCTTTTGTTTCCTGGTGCTCTGCTTTTGGGGTTCGTCCTCGTCTTCGCTTGGTGTGTCGAGCCCCTTGTGTTCGGCATTGAGTCTGCCGGATTGTTTGAAAACCCAACAGTCTCTGTGGGTACGGTTAGCAGGCTTCCCGGGAGTACTATGTATCTGACATATCCTGTCCAGGATTTTGTTTAGGTTGGATGGATCGTCCCTGTTATCCTGGGGGGCGATTTTGCCTGATTTTGTCGTGAGCCTTTGAATCCGGCATTGACTGTCGTGCTCTTCGGACTTTTTTCCTTAGTCCGGCGATGGTCCTTGTTGCGTCGTGGTTTTCCGTTTCCATCCCTAGTTTCGGATGTACTTGGGTCGCTGGGGCTACACCTTGCCAACCAGCTGTCCTCCCCTGCACAAAAGCGGGTCATGAGGCTTGTTAGTGTGGCCATTGTTCTTGGCTTTTCTTGGCCGAGGTGCCTGGCAAGCCATTCGTCTCGGACGTTATGCCTGAAAGATGCTAAGGCTTCGGCGTCCGGACAGTCGACTATCTGATTCTTTTTAGTGAGGAATCTATTCCAGAACTGCCGAGCTGATTCTCCAGGTTGTTGAGTTATGTGACTAAGATCGTCTGCATCCGGAGGGCGGACATAGGTCCCTTGAAAGTTTGCTCGGAAAGCATCCTCGAGCTCTTCCCAGCTTCCAACTGTGTTTTCGGGAAGGCTTTTAAGCCAATGCCGGGCTGGCCGTTTAAGCTTAAGGGGTAAATATTTTATGGCATGGAGATCATCTCCTCTAGCCATGTGTATGTGGAGGATATAATCCTCGATCCAAACTCCAGGGTATGTTGTTCCATCATATGCCTCGATGTTTACGGGTTTGAATCCCTCTGGAAATTCATAGTCCAGGACCTCATCGGTGAAACATAGGGGGTGTGCGGCGCCCCTGTATTTGGGTGTGCCGGATTCTGATGATGGCTTCATAGCATTGCTTACGAGAGCTTGCTTTCTTGGCCCATAAATGGACCTGATTGGGCCATGATGCGAATCCTTAAGTGGGTCGCATGCCGATTTAAGTGCGACGCCGCTTGCCGCTTTATGGGGTCGTCTATCCGACCGTGTGGCTTTCTCATTTTTTGAATTCGAGGGCTCTAGGGCCTCTTCGTCGAATTCAGGCAGTAGCTTTCTTTTCGGATAGCTTTTAGTGCGGCGACCGTCGCCGTATTTATCTGCGGTATTGATTACTTTGCTCCATCTAATCCGGAGTGCATCTTCCGCTATTTTTAGCTTCCGCTTCTGCTTTTTTAGGGTGCGTGCAGTCGCAACGAGCCTCTCGTGGAGATTCTTCTGCTCCGTGGGTTTATCCGGCATGAGGTCGTCCGGAATGCCGTTTTCGCCGGAGAAGGGATGTTCGGTTTCTCTATCTGTGTTGCCCTGTTCGGACGGTTGCTCTAAGGCCTGCTCGTCGTCTACCGGCTCGTCCTGCTCTATGGCTGGGTTTTTATCGAGGCGGGGCTTGGGTCGGCGTTTACGCCGACGCTTTGATTGCTTTTCAGGGGGTCGATCTCCTGTTCCATCCCCTTTTTCCTCGTTGTCGCTTCCTTTAGGGGTATCCACCATGTACACATCGTGAGATGAGGTGGCTGTCCAATGCCCTATGGGCGTTGGTTCGTCGGTATCTCCTTCATCGTCATCCATGATGTCGATGTCTCCGGAGTCGAAGTTGAGCATGTCGTTTAAATTGTCAACAATGGCTACCAAGTGGGTGGTGGGTGGGCTTTGAATTTCTTCATCGTCCGTATCCCATCCTCGCTGACCGTAGTTCGGCCAGGGCTCTCCTGATAAGGAGAGAGACTTGAGAGAATTCAGGATATCACCAAAAGGCAAGTGCTGAAAGATGTCCGTGGCGGTGAACTCCATTATTGGCGCCCAATCGGATTCGATCGGCAGGGGCGCGGGGGGTTCAGAGTTCGGAAAGGAGTCCGGATCCTCGGAGTCACGGATCATGCAGAGTGCGGGGCTAGCGTTCGGCTCGATCGCCTTTGAGATCGCAGCCCCCGAGGTGACGTCCAACCGCTCATCGTCGATTGGCGCAATAGGCTCCGAGTTAGGGGTCGGAACCGATGCGTGTGCGGCCTCCAGGACACTGTCCGGAGGCAGAGCTAGATCATGCCCCTCGAGATAGTGCGACACGCTTGGCCGTGGCTCGAACCCGTCGAAGATCAAGTCTCCGCGGATGTCAGCCGTATAGTTTAAGCTTCCAAACCTGACTTGATGGCCAGGGGTGTAGCTTTCGATCTGCTCCAGGTGGCCAAGTGAATTGGCCCGCAGAGCGAAGCCGCCGAAGACGAAGATCTGTCCGGGGAGAAAAGTCTCACCCTGGACCGCATCGTTGTTGATGATCAAAGGAGCCATCGGGCCTAAAGGCAACGACACAGAGGAACTCTCAATGAAAGCACCAATGTCGGTGTCAAAACCGGCGGATCTCGGGTAGGGGGTCCTGAACTGTGCGTCTAGACCAGATGGTAACAGGAGGTAGGGAACACGATGTTTTACCCAGGTTCGGGCCCTCTTGATGGAGGTAAAACCCTACGTCCTGCTTGATTAATATTGATGATATGGGTAGTACAAGAGTATATCTACCACAAGATCAAGGAGGCCAAACCCTAGAAGCTAGCCTATGGTATGATTGTTGTATATGGAGTTGATGTCCTACGGACTACAACCCTCCGGTTTATATAGACACCGGATAGGGTTAGGGTTACATAGAGTCGGTTACAATGGTAGGAGATCTTGAATATCCGCACCACCAAGCTTGCCTTCCACGCCAAGGAAAGTCCCATCCGGACACGGGACGAAGTCTTCAATCTTGTATCTTCATAGTCCAGGAGTCCAGCTGAAGGTATAGTCTGGCTACCCGAACACCCCCTAATCCAGGACTCCCTCAATACCCACGGATACTTGAGGTGACATTAGAGTATCTAGGTGACATTAGGGTTTTTGTCGGATCACGGGTTCCGGCAGACACTTAAGGTTCGAACACTGGGGTGCGCGCGGAGATCACGCCTTCTACCTCCCCGTCTCGTGAAGATCTAAACTACTAAAAGAACTGCACAAAGGACACAAGATTTATACTAGTTTGGGGCACCATTGTGGTGTAATACCCTACTCCAGTGTGTGGTTGGTGGATTGCCTCCTGGGGCTGATGATGATGAACAGTACAAGGAAGAACAGCCTCGCGAGGGTCTGTTCTTGGCTGGGGCGATGAACTGCTAGGAGGAGCTCAGTCACCCTTCTCTCTCTCACTCACTCTCTCTGCTTGCAACCCGAACGAACCGAACCCCCTTGCTGTGTGGGTGGCTAGTCCTATTTATAGAGGCCCTGGTCCTCTTCCCAAATATTGAGCGGGAAGGGAGCCAACAATGGCGGGCTAATTCGAAGGGGAACATCTAGTACACTTATCCTGACTAAAGTTGGTCTTCGCCTGCCAAAGGCTCTGTGGTGACACCGTGCTGGTCTCCATGGTGACCTCCGTCTCGTAGTCCTCCTGGTCTTGGTCTTGTTGCACCGAAATGGCAACCTTTGCCTGACACCTCGGTACTCCGCGGTTGCGCTTTCCCCCTTTGCACCAAAGAGGAAAGAAGGACGTTGCGCGCGCTGGCGCCCGCCTGGCGCCCTGAGTCGTCATGGCTTGTGTCATGGGCACCTCGCGAGGTATCCTGCCTTGATATCTCTGCCTCCTCGCGAGCCGACCTGATGAGGCCATGCCTGAGGAAGCTCCACGTCATCCGCCCCGCGAGGCTTGGCCCCTCGTGAGGGTCTTGGGTCTTGTGTTGATGAAGATGGGCCACACTGGGCCCCCATTTGAGCCACGCCGCAGGCGCAGGCAGGCAAGTCTGGGGACCCCCGTTCCCAGAACGCCGACAGTAGCCCCCGGGCCCAAGGCGCACATGGACTTGGCCGTGCCGAGAGGCGAAAGGGCAAGGGCGAAGCGCCGCGGGCCCTAACAGCCTGCGGCCTTGGGCGCCACGTGGCGGTTGATTGGACGTGGGTGCCCCAGCAACTGCGCAGGTTGATAAAGGAGAGGCATCTGCCCAGACTTGGCCTTTGCTTTCTCCGGTTGCTGCTCAGATCCCCTTTCTTGCGCCTCCCCTTTCTTCCTCCAAACTTCCAGATCTACTCCGGCTGCGCGACCTGGGAAGCCATGGCGCCTCGCCAGCCTCCCGCTGAAGCTTGGTATTCCCCTGCTCTGGACTCGCCGAATGTGTCCAAGGCTGGCCTTGACCGGCTGCGCCAGATGGCGGCGGCGCAGGGCATCAACGGGACGAAGGTGTTCAAGGCCGACTCCGCCACCCCTGAGGGCCGAGGGAGCACCTTTTATCCTCTCTTTGCAAGCTCCATTGCTGCGGGCCTGGTGCCTCCCTTCTCCGAGTTCTTTTTCTCTGTCCTCCGCCATTACAACTTGCAGGATTTGCATCTCCACCCCAACTCCGTTCTTCTTCTGGCGATCTTCGCTTACTACTGCGAGGCTCATGTAGGGGTGCAGCCCTCTGTGGCCTTGCTGCGCCACTACTTCTCCCTCCGGGTCACCGGCAGCTCTCCTTCTGCGTGCGCGGGCTTAGTCGCGTATGGTGGCACCATTGCCATCTCGAATCCCGGGAAGAGGATTGAGGGCTTCAGGAGCAAGTGGGTCTTGGCAGATGCCGGGCGCATCCACCCTCGGCTGATCTTGCCCGCGGAGCAGCCCGTGAGCTCCAGCAACTGGTGCCGAGTGGAGCTCACGGACCCCCACGTGAAACTGGTGCTGGAGAAGATGGACGCGGACCTAAGGCCGGCCAGCATGGCGGCGGCGAAGTTGACCGGTGCATCGCTGCTGAAGGAGTTCCTGGAGCACCAGCTGGCTCCACTCCAGCGGTACCCTTCTCCAATGTGGAGGCCTCATCCGAGCCCCGCGGCCTTGAGCAGAGAGGATGTGACCGCGGTTCTCCAATCTCTGGTCGGGGGTGAGGTGGCAAGGTTGAAGGCGCTCCCAAGCCCTTGTTCCTTCGCGACGACTGGGAGCAGGTGGTGGAGTCCATTCCCGTTTTTAACGGGGACGGGCTCGTGCCCGCGGCGGCTTCCGAAGGACCGGTGCATGTGCCCTCCGGCGACTCCAGCAAGGAGGAGGACGCAAAGGAGCGGGGAGAGGGGCCCGACTCTGGGGCGACCGATGGGGGGTCGAGGGCTCCCCTCCCCCGGCGCAGGTCCCGTACTCTCCGCCTTTCGCCAAGCGATGGTGATGATGATGATGATGATGACGTGCTGGGTAGCAGGAGCTCGCCCTCGATCCCGAAGAAGGGAGGACCGGGTCGATCCCCCGCGGGTCCGTCCTGACTCTGGGGCGAACCGTGGACGCGCCTTCTGCTTCTGAGGTCGACCCCTCCAGCCGGCTCTCAGGCTTCAAGTATGGCCGGAGGCAGCTAGAGCTTTCTGGTGACGACCCGTAAGTGCTTGATCCTTGATCTTTTGTTTCTCATTCCGCTGGTGAGGCTTGATGATTGCTTCTCTTGAATAGGCTGGCGCCCATGGCGAAGAAGCCGAAGGGGGCTCCTGAGGCTCCATCTGCGGCGACGCCTCCGCCTGTGGAGGGGGGTGACCGCGGCGCGCGGGCTTCTCCTGCCCGGTCGTCCTCGCGAGGCCTGGCCGAGCTGGCTGGGGCGAGCTCAGCCCCCATGGCCCAAGTGACCCCTGAGGTGCCCTCGTCTGGCACCGCTGCTACGGCTGTGGAGGCGCAGCAGACTCCGCCTCGGGATACTGCGGCCTCGCCGCCGCTACTTTCTCCTCCCGTTCCACCAACCGTTGCTTCCCCAACTCCTCTTGTTGTCTTGGAGCGCACCGATGTTTCTCCGCCTTCTTCTTCCATCCTGGAGCGTGCTGTTGCTGAACTGGACCGGCTGCGGCAGGATCTTCTCGGCGCTGACCCTCGCCTGGTGGCCGGGCGCCTGGAACTGGCTTCGGGGTGGATTCGCTCTGATGCTTCGATTCGGGCGGCGTTGGTTCAGGCATCAACAGCCGGTGACGGAGAGAGGGAGGCCACACTCAAGGCGAAGGCCGCATGAGACGCGGCCCTGGGAGAGGTGGCTGAAGTCCGCGGTCGTTGCAAGGCGCTGGAGGACGAGCTGCAAGGCCTGCGGGACCAGCTCGCGAAGGAGGTTTGTCTTCGCCAGGAACAAGAAGAAAGCATGAAGGCTCGCGAAGCGGCCATCGAGGGCCGGGAGGCCAAGCTCAAGAAGCGCCGCGACCGCCTAAGTGCGCTGGAGAAGGAGCTCGAGGTGACGAAGGCCGAGCTGGGCGCCAAGGCTCGGGTCCTTGCCGAGGATCGCGTGGCCTTCGCGGACATGGAGAAAGATGCCCGCGCTTCACTGAAGACGCTTTACGAGAGCGGCCTGGATAGCCCGCTAGCTGGTGACGGGGACGGCCCCGCCAAGCTGCTTCCCTTCCTGGTTAAGGCCCTTGGGGATGTCGCCCTTGGCATCGGTCCCACGGCCGAGGCCGAGGTGCGTGTCATGTCTTCTGTTGCGCTGACGCGGGTCTTCGCCCACATCTACCTTCGCGATCCCAGCGCCGACCTTGATGGCCTGCTGGAACCGGTGAGCGGCGAGGGTGCTGCCGCCGCTGTAGAAGCCGTGAAGGGGCGTGCGGAGGTGCTGCTGGGGAAGTTCTGGGCCTTCAGCACCAGGCCAAAGCAAGGCGATGCCGACCCTGCTGCTCCACGAGGCGAAGCCACTCCACACAGCTTCACTGCCGACAAGTGACTCTGTTCCATCCCTGTTCTTCTTTCAATTCCTGCACATGCATCACGCCTCGGGGAGGCATTTAAACTTGCGTTTGGTACTAAGACGATAGTATGGGTTGTAATATTTGCTTTTAAATTCCTTGAATTTTATGATTTTCTTCCCTACTTGCTTGTGTTCTACGCCGGCAGAGCCCGGCCCCGCGCGTGCCTCACCCAGCATTAGCCCCGACCGGAAACCAGGACGGGACCAAAGGAGTGAGGGGCTGCATGACAAGTTAGGCTCCTGAGTCGCGATGCTCAGGAGTCCCCCTTGGCGCGCGAACAACAAGTAGGGAGGCGTGATGTAGGTGTATCTTCCGTTCTACGTCTGCAGAGCCCGACTCCGCGCGTACCTCACCCAGCATAGCCTTTCGGAACTAAGGAGTGAGGGGCTACGGAGCCAGTTAGGCTCCTGAGTCGCGATGCTCAGGAGTCCCCCTTGACGCGCAAACAGCGGGTGCTGAGGCGAGATGTAAGCGGGGCTACCGTTCTACGTCTGCAGAGCCCGGCCCCGCGCGTACCTCACCCAGCATAGCCTTTCGGAACTAAGGCGTGAGGGGCTACGGGACCAGTTAGGCCCCTGAGTCGCGATGCTCAGGGGTCCCCCTTGACGTGCAAACGGCCTTCATACCTTGCCTCCGCTCGGGGAGAGACGCACGACGAACCAGGCCCGAGGGGCCTGGCTGGGCGTGACCTAGTCGTAGCCCCCGTGCCTAGCCCCCTCGCGTGGCGCTCCCGAGGGGAGGCGTTGCGATGAGGCCAGCCACTGAGCTCTGGGCTCCCTAAGGTTAACGCGGCCCGGAGGCCACCCTCAGTTGTTTATCACCAGCATGGAGCATAGCGCTTCCGTATGTGTACGGGCATAGCCGCTCCTCGGCAGTGTCGTCAGCCAGCGCGGAGCATGGTGCTTCCACTGGTACGTGGGAGGGGGCTCCCCTCTGGGAGGAGCCCCTGGGGCGTGTACAGCCCCGCCCTGACATGTGGCCGGCACGATAGGGCTAGGTGAGGTGTATCTGGGCACCCGTGAGCCAGCGTGGGACTCACGAGGCCCTACCTCTAGGCGGGTTGCGCCTAGCACTGGGCCGTATCTTGAGACGTGTCCCTGCAAAATTTGGTTAGATGCCGGCACTCTACGTCCTCGGGTCCCGGCCCTCGAGCTTGTCTCAGCCGTCGCTGGTATGCCAGGTCGCAATGCCATGGACAAGGCCAGAGGGTGAGGGCTGGAGAGCCAGTAAGAGCCCTAAGTCGCGATGCTCAGGCACCCCCCCCCTTTAACGTGCAAGTGGTCGACATGGAGAAGAAGGGATTCTGCGGACAGGCATCAAGTAATCAAGCGTGATAGGTGAATGGATAGTTGGAAATAAACGCGAGGGAGATACACGCCGCTGGGCCTAGCCCGAGCGGCTTGGGGATGATGCAGCCCGAGGGGCGCCCCCAACAAGGCAAACTAATGACCGAGAAATAAAAGGGGATACATGCCGCAGGGACGGACCCACGCGGCCTGGGAGTGATGCAACCCTGGGAGGGCGCTCCCATCTGGGAATGGAGCTTGAAAGATGTCACCTGAGGATGTCGTCGGCGAAGTGGTGTTGGTGCAGCAGGCTCGGTGGGCCGCGAAAGCTGATCCTCACGAGGCCCCGGGGCCTCGGGAGGCTCCGGAGGCACTGGTGGCTCCTCGCGAGCTGTCTTCATCCCCGCCAGGGCCGCGGAACGCCTGTCTTCCTGAGCCTCCATGATGCCCCTCATGAGGCGCTGGTATGCCGTAGCCATGCTCGGCAGGCTGTAAGGCATGCGAACATAGCTGTGGGGTGGACCCCCGTAGCGCCCCACTTGCGAGGGCCAGAGACGCTCCATCGTGGCGATCTGATTGAGCCCTGGTATGTCGACGCAGGCGCGCAGCCCACCATCCTCGCCTGGATGTGGAGCCACAGCTGGTGGACGACGGCAACCTCTCATGATCCTTGACTCCTGTAGTTCTTGAATGGCCTTGTTAACGAACTCCTGCTGGTCTTTCCTTCCTTGCCTGGCTCCTTCTCGAGGGAAACGTGCTTCGAAGCACGCCTCCACATGGTGCCCAAGCGCCTCCCTCGTGACCCTGGCTAGGTCGGTGGCCCTCCAAGTGAGAGCCCCCGAGCCCTGCCTAAGGAGGGCGCCGGGTGCGCTTTCCTATGCGATGGAAGGAGGTTCCCCCTGGGCAGATGTGGGCCCAGAGGGGCCTTCCTCCTGAGGGGCTGAGCCTGATGACATCTTCTTCTTCTTGGGGGTGGTCTCGGGGAGCCTCCTGCTTCCGCGATCTGGGTCTTCTAGCGACGTGGCCTGAAAGGATCGCTCCAGGGAACACACTGCATCCTTCTCTTCACAGGGCACTGTGATGACACCGCCACTTCCTGGCATCTTGAGGACGTTGTAGCCGTGGTGAGTCACGGCCATGAACTTGGCCAGCGCTGGATACCCGAGGATGGCGTTGTACGGCAGGCGGATGTGGGCGATGTCGAAGTCGATGAGCTCGGTGCGGTAGTTGCTGCGGGCCCCGAAGGTGACAGGGAGGCGGACTTGCCCGATCGGGACTGTGGAACCGTCGATGACTCTGGAGAAAGGCTTGGTTGGCTGAAGCTGGTCATAGGGCACTTGGAGGTTGTTGAATGTTTCCACGGACAGGACGTTGAGCCCTGCCCCTCCGTCGATGAGGGTGCTGGTGACCAGCACGTTGCTGATGACTGGGGAGCAAAGCATCAGGAGGACTCCGGCCATGGCCGCGCACTTGAGCTGGTCTGCTGAGCTGAACGTGATGGCGCACGTCGACCACCTGAGGGGGCGCATTGCTTCGAGCTTGGGGAGAACTGCATTCACTTCGCGGGCAAACTGCTTGAAGATGCGTTGAGAGGCTGGGGCTTGAGCTCCGCCCAGGATGCAGGCGATTGCGCGCGGCTCTTGGAAGCCCCCAGCCCCCTCGTCTTGATGGCGGTCTTCGTTCCTCCTTGGCTGAGGCGGCAGCGGAGGTAGGCCTGCGTTGCCATGAGGGCGATCCTCATGAGGCTGATCCCTCCAGTCCCCCTCGCGAGGCAGGTCCCGCCAGCGGTCCTCGCGAGGTTGGTCGCGCCACCCTGGCACGGGCCGCGATCTTCCCAGCGTCCTGGGTTTCTTCCTCCTCCTTGGCCGTAGCCCCGGTCAGCATGGTCAGGGCGACGGCTGATCCTTCCTTCTCGCACGGTGTGGAGTTCTTGACATTCGTTGGTGTTGTGGGTGTGGAGGTCATGGTACACACAGTACCGGCTGTCTCTGGAGGATTCGGGCAGATCCTTGCCCCGCTTGGTGTCCGGTTCTGCTGCGAGTACGGCAGCCCCCTTGCGCTTCACGTCCTTGGCCTTGGGCTTCTTCTCTTCTGGGTCTACGGCAGGCAGCTCGAGGAGGGAGAGACGTCCCTCCTCAGCCCTGGCGCACTTGGTCGCCAGGTTGAACAGCTCCAAGGAGGTGCATAGGTCTTCATGCATCGCCAGCTCCTCCTTCATCTTGACGTCGCGCACACCATCGGAGAAAGCTGAGATGATGGCTTCCTCGGACACCTTGGGGATCTTGAGGCGCGCACTGTTGAAGCGCTGGATATACTTTTGCAGGGTCTCCCTAGGTTGTTGCTTGATGCGGCGCATGTCGCTCACGGCGGGCGGCCGGTCGCGAGTACCTTGGAAGTTGGCGATGAAGCGGGTGCGCATCTGGTCCCAGGAGGAGATCGTGCCCAGAGCCAGATTCAGGAGCCAGGTGCGAGCTCCTTCCTTGAGTGCCATGGGGAACCAGTTCGCCATGACCTTTTCATCCCCGCTGGTAGCTTCGATGCCCAGCTCATAGAGCTGGAGGAACTCTGCAGGGTCAGTTGTGTCGTCGTAGCGAGGAGGCAGGTCTGGCTTGAATTTGCCGGGCCATGCGACGTTGCGCAGCTCGGTGGTGTAGGCGCGGCAGCCTGCGGTGGCTACGAGAGGCTTCGGTTGAGGGAGAGCTTGGCCTTGAGGGTCCCCACGCGCTGCAGCTAGGAGCAGAGCGGGATCTTGGCGTGCCGGAGCGGAAGCAGGGTCACGGCGTGCCGGAGCAAGGAGCGCCCGGGCAGCCTCTTGCGGGCGAGGGACTTCTTGGCAGCTCCGTTCTTGCTGTGCTGGCACCTGGCGGAGCGGGTTCCGCCCAGGGGCCGCGCGCCTTGGAGCCATGGCATCTTCTTGGAGAGGAGGCGGTTGGTACACCCCCGGAGCTTCATTTCCCGCGCGGGGCGGGGTGCGGCGCAGCGGAGCGGACGGCGCAGGAGAGCCCCCTGCGGCGTGGACGAGCTCGCCGACGCGGTCGAGCCACTCCTCGTAGACGTCGTTGACGGGGCGGTAGCGCAGGAGTTTGTTTTCCGCGATGAGCGTAGCTCGAGCCTCCAAGGGTGCGCGGAGCGCGCGGGACGAAGAGCCGGCTGGGGTGAGCGATGGAGTAGCGGTGCGGCCGTCTTGCCGCACGGACGGGTGCTGAGACGACGCTTGCTGCTCGCCCCCCGCCGGGCCGGTGGCAGCATTGACGGCGGGCGACGGGGAGCGACGAGGACGCCCAGCGACGGGGCCGTCTAGGCGACGTGGGAAGCAACGACGGCCCGGCGCTCGGCGCGGGTCCGACGAGCGTCGGACATGGATGCGACGGTCGGAGGAGAGCGGAGTGGTGGAGGACAGATTCCGGTGCACCCCTACCTGGCGCGCCAAATGTCGGATCACGGGTTCCGGCAGACCCTTAAGGTTCGAACACTGGGGTGCGCGCGGAGATCACGCCTTCTACCTCCCCGTCTCGCGAAGATCTAAACTACTAAAAGAACTGCACAAAGGACACAAGATTTATACTGGTTCGGGCCACCATTGTGGTGTAATACCCTACTCCAGTGTGTGGTTGGTGGATTGCCTCCTGGGGCTGATGATGATGAACAGTACAAGGAAGAACAGCCTCGCGAGGGTCTGTTCTTGGCTGGGGCGATGAACTGCTAGGAGGAGCTCAGTCACCCTTCTCTCTCTCTCTCACTCACTCTCTCTGCTTGCAACCCGAACAAACCGAACCCCCTTGCTGTGTGGGTGGCTAGTCCTATTTATAGAGGCCCTGGTCCTCTTCCCAAATATTGAGCGGGAAGGGAGCCAACAATGGCGGGCTAATTCGAAGTGGAACATCTAGTACACTTATCCTGACTAAAGTTGGTCTTCGCCTGCCAAAGGCTCTGTGGTGACGCCGTGCTGGGCTCCATGGTGACCTCCGTCTCGTAGTCCTCCTGGTCTTGGTCTTGTTACACCGAAATGGCAACCTTTGCCTGACGCCTCGGTACTTCGCGGTTGCGCTTGCCCCCTTTGCACCAAAGAGGAAAGAAGGACGCTGCGCGCGCTGGCGCCCGCCTGGCGCCCTGAGTCGTCATGGCTTGCGTCATGGGCACCTCGTGAGGTACCCTGCCTTGATATCTCTGCCTCCTCGCGAGCCGACCTGATGAGGCTGTGCCTGAGGAAGCTCCACGTCGTCCGCCCCGCAAGGCTTGGCCCCTCGCGAGGGTCTTGGGTCTTGTGTTGATGAAGATGGGCCATAGTGGGCCCCCATTTGAGCCACGCTGCAGGCAGGCAAGTCTGGGGACCCCCATTCCCAGAACGCCGACAGTTTTGGTTGATTTGTGTCTTAAGGTGTTATTCTAGTATGAACTCTAGGGCTGTTTGCGACAATTATAGGAATAGCCCAACGGATTGATTGGAAAGAATAACTTTGAGGTTGTTTCATACCCTACCATAATCTCTTCGTTCGTTCTCTGCTATTAGTGACTTTGGAGTGACTCTTTGTTGCATGTTGAGGGATAGTTATGTGATCCAATTATGTTAGTATTCTTGAGGGAACTTACACTAGCGAAAGTATGAACCCCAGGCCTTGTTTCCTATCATTGCAATACCGTTTACGCTCACTTTTATCATTAGTTACCTTGCTGTTTTTATAATTTTAGATTACAAATACCTTTATCTACTATCCATATACCACTTGTATCACCATCTCTTCGCCGAACTAGTGCACCTATACAATTTACCATTGTATTGGGTGTGTTGGTAACACAAGAGACTCTTTGTTATTTGGTTGCAGGGTTGCTTCAGAGAGACCATCTTCATCCTACGCCTCCTACGGATTGATAAACCTTAGGTCGTTTTTATAATTTTAGATTACAAATACCTTTATCTACTATCCATATACCACTTGTATCACCATCTCTTCGCCGAACTAGTGCACCTATACAATTTACCATTGTATTGGGTGTGTTGGTAACACAAGAGACTCTTTGTTATTTGGTTGCAGGGTTGCTTCAGAGAGACCATCTTCATCCTACGCCTCCTACGGATTGATAAACCTTGGGTCATCCACTTGAGGGAAATTTGCTATTGTCCTACAAACCTCTGCACTTGGAGGCCCAACAACATCTACAAGAAGAAGGTTGTGTAGTAGACATCAGCGGCGGAGGGGCGAGAGCCCCTCTGATATTGGATATGTCTCTCTGTCTCTCTCTGTTTTTGCGTTCCAGATTTTGGCCTCTCACCATTTCTTATATTCCCGGAGATCCGTAACTCCGATTGGGCTGAAATTTTAACACGATTTGTATCCGGATATTGGCTTTCTTGCGGCGAAAGAAGGGCACCAACCGCCTTACAGGGTGGCCATGAGGTTCAGGGCCGCGCCCACCCCCTGGGCGTGCCCCCTGCCTCGTGTCCTCCTCGGGCATTGTCTAGCATTGATTCTTCTTCCCAAAAATCACATATATTCCAAAAAAATCTCCATAAGTTTTTATCCCGTTTGGACTCCGTTTGATATGGATTTTCTGCGAAACAAAAAACATGCAACAAACAGGAACTGGCACTGGGCACTGGATCAATATGTTAGTCCCAAAGATAGTATAAAAAGTTGCCAAAAGTATATGAAAGTTGTATAATATTGGCATGGAACAATCAAAAATTATAGATATGATGGAGATGTGTCAGGCACCTCTGCAAATCTCTGCTTCCCTCTGCGAAGGGACTATCTATTTACTTTTATGTTGTGTCATCACCTTCTCAAACAAGCGCCAAAACCTGAGAGCACTGATGTTATGACTTATACATTGTGTGTAGCTAATGTTGGATGCATCATGAATGGATATTTTCTACCTTGAATTACAATTTTTAGTCGCGGCTTGAACTTTGGAGGTGCTCTGCATTTATGTTTTGCGGTCTCAGAAAGGGCTAGTGAGATACCACTATTGTCATATTATATCATGATTGTTTTGACAACATGTTGTTGTCTAATATATCTTATTATTGCTCGCTAGCTGATTATGTCATTGATATGAGTTAATATAATCTTTAAGAGTTATTGTCGACATGGTTAGTTATAATGTTGGCTGAAAACCTGGATGTTGTTTAACCTTATTTATGCAAACAAGAGCAAAAGAGTTCATAAAAGTTTTTCTTTTTCACTTTCAGTTTATCAACTGAATTGCTTGAGCACGAGCAAAGGTTTAAGCTTGGGGGAGTGGATACGTCTCCAACGTATCTACTTTTCCTAACGCTTTTCCTGTTGTTTTGGACTCTAATTTGCATGATTTGAATGAAACTAACCCTCGACTGACGTTGTTTTTAGTAGAACTACCATGGTGTTGTTTTTGTGCAGAAATAAAAGTTTTCGGAATGGAACGAAACTTTGTGATGCTTTTTTTATATAATAAATAAGAATTTTTGGAGCCAATATCCATCGGAGGGGGGCACCTGGGTGGGCACAACCCACCAAAGTGCGCCCCCCCCCTTCCTGGCGCGCCCAGGTGGGTTGTCCCCACCTTGTGGCCCCGCGGACCCTGAAATCGACGCTATAAAATCCAATTTTCCAGAAAAAAATCAGGGAGAAAGAATTATCATGATCCATGAGACGGAGCCGTCGTCACCTCCTGTTCTTCATCAGGAGGCCAGATCTAGAGTCCGTGGGGCTCCGGAGAGGGGGATCTTCGTTCTTCATCATCACCAACCCTTCTCCATCACTAATTCCATGATGCTCCCCACCGGGAGTAAGTAATTACTTCTTAGGCTTGTTGGTCGGTGAGGAGTTGGATGATATTAATCATGCAATCGAGTTAGTTTTGTTAGGGCATCATCCCTAGTATCCACTATGTTCTAAGATTGATGGTGCTATGACTTTGCCATGCTTAATGCTTGTCACTTTGGGCCCGGGTGCCATGATTTCATATCTGAACCATTTATGTTATCACCATTATATCCATGTTCTAGATCCGATCTTGCAAGTTATAGTCACCTAGTACGTGTTATGATTCGGCAACCCCGGAGTGACAATAGTCGGGACCACTCCCAGTGATGACCGTAGTTTGAGGAGTTCATGTATTCACCGTGTGTTAATGATTTGTTCTAGTTCTCTATTAAAAGGAGGCCTTAATATCCCTTAGTTTCCAATAGGACCCCGCTGCCACGGGAGGGTAGGACAAAAGATGTCATGCAAGTTCTTTCCATAAGCACGTATGACTATTTACGGAATACATGCCTACATTATATTGATGAACTGGAGCTAGTGTCGTATCGCTCTAGGTTATAACTGTCTCATGGTGAATATCATCCAACAAGTCACCGATCCAATGCCTACAAATTTATCTTATATTGTTCTTGCTAAGTTACTACTGCTATCGTCACTATTGCACTTGCTACAAAACTACTGCTATCACTATTGTCGTTACAATTACTACTGTCGCTATTATCAAAAATATCATATTACTTTGCTACTGATCATGTTGCTGCAGATAATTAATCTCCAGGTGTGGTTGAATTGACAACTCAGCTGCTAATACCTTCAAATATTTTTTGGCTCCCCTTGTGTCGAATCTATAAATTTGGGTTGAATACTCTACCCTCGAAAATTGTTGCGAGCCCCTATACTTGTGGGTTATCATAATGCTACCGCCGTACTAAGCAAAATAAAATGCATAAAACATAAACATCACATGCAATCAAAATATGTGACACTATATGGCCATCATCATCTTGTGCTTTTGATCTCCATCTCCAAAGCATTGTCATGATCTCCATCGTCACCGGCTCGACACCTTGATCTCCATCGTAGCGTCGTGGTCGTCTCGCCAACTATTGCTTCTACAACTATCGCTAACGCATAGTGATAAAGTAAAGCAATTACATGGTGTTTGCATTTCATACAATAAAGAGACAACCATAAGGCTCCTACCGGTTGTCAGATATCTTACAAAACATGATCATCTCATACAATAACATTTATCACATCATGTCTTGAACATATCACATCACAACAAGCCCTGCAAAAACAAGTTAGACGTCCTCTACTTTGTCGTTGCAAGTTTTACGTGGCTGCTACGGGCTTCTAGCAAGAACTGTTCTTACCTATGCATCAAAACCACAACGGTGATTTATCAAGTTTGTTGTTTTAACCTTCAACAAGGACCGGCCGCAATCAAATTCGATTCAACTAAAGTAGGAGAAACATACACCCGCCAGCCACCTTTATGCAAAACTAGTTGCATGTCTGTCGGTGGAACCGTTCTCATGTACGTGGTCATGTAAGGTTGCTCCGGGCCGCTTCATCCAACAATACCACCGAATCAAAATAAGACATTGGTGGTAAGCAGTATGACGATCACCGCCCACAACTCTTTGTGTTCTACTCGTGCATATCATATATGCATAGACCTGGTCTGATACCACTATTGGGAAACATAGCATGCAATTTCAAAAAAATTCCTACGCTCACGCAAGATCTATCTAGGAGATGCATAGCAACGAGAGGGGGAGACTATTTCCACATACCCTCATAGACCGAAAGTGGAAGCGTTAGACAACGTGGTTGATGTAGTCGAACTTCTTCTAGCTTTGATCGATCAAGCACCGAATGCACAACACCTCCGAGTTCTGCACATGTTCAGCTCGATGACGTCCCTCGCCTTCTTGATCTAGCAAGGTATTGAGGAAGTAGATGAGTTCCATCAGCATGACAGCGTGGTGATGGTGATGGTGAAGTGATTCTTGCAAGGCTTCGCCTAAGCATCGCAAAACTATGATCGGGGGTGTAAACTATGGTGGGGGGCGCCGCACACAGCTAACAATTGTTGTTCTGTGTTCTAGGCGCCCCCTCCCCGCATATATATAGGTGGGAGGGGGAGGGGAGCAACTATGGGGCGCCCCAAGTAGGAGGAATCCTACTTCGGGGTCCTCCCCCTATTCAGCCTTCCCCTTCCTTATTTCCGGAGGGGGAAAAAGGGAAGAGGAAGGAGAGAAGGAAAGGGGGGCGAACCCCCTCTTTCCCTTCTCCAATTCAGCCTCCTTCCTTGGGGGCGCCACCCCTTGTGGGATGGTGTGCTCCCCTCCTATGGCCCATATGGCCCATATCTTTCCCCCGGGGGTTCCGGTAACACCACCCCCCCCCCCCCCCCCCCGGTACTCTGATAAATTCCCGATACTATCTGGAACACTTCCGGTGTCTGAATGCTATCATCCTATATATCAATGTTTACCTCTCGACCATTCCGAGACTCCTCGGCATGTCCGTGATCTCATATGGGACTCCAAACAACATCCGATCACATCACATAACACATATAATACTAAATAGTCATCGAACGTTAAGCGTGCGGACCCTACGGGTTCGAGAACTATGTAGACATGACTGAGACACCTCTCAGGTCAATAACCAATAGCGGAACCTAGATGCTCATATTGTCTCCTACATATTCTACGAAGATCTTTATCGGTTGAACCGTTATGACAACATACGTTATTCCCTTTGTCATCGGTATGCTACTTGCCCGAGATTCGATCGTCGGTATCTTCATACCTAGTTCAATCTCGTTACCGGAAAGTCTCTTTACTCATTCCGTAATACATCATCCTGTAACTAACTCATTAGTCACTTTGCTTGCAAGGCTTCTTATGATGTGTATTACCCAGAGGGCCCAGAGTGACCTCTCCGATACTCGGAGTGACAAATCCTAATATCGATCTATATCAACCCAACAAACACCTTCGGAGATACCTGTAGAGCATCTTTATAATCACCCAGTTACGTTGTGATGTTTGATAGCATACAAGGCATTCCCCCGGTGTTCGGGAGTTGCATAATCTCATAGTCGAAGGAATATGTATTTGACATGAAGAAAGCAATAGCAATAAAACTGAATGATCAATATGCTAAGCTAACAGATGGGTATTGTCCATCACATCATTCTCCTAATGATGTGATCCCATTATCAAATGACAACTCATGTCCATGGTCAGGAAACCTTAACCATCTTTGATCAACGAGCTAGTCAAGTAGAGGCTCACTAGGGACACAATGTTTGTCTATGTATTCATACATGTATTTAGGTTTTCGATCAATACAATTCTAGCATGAATAATAAACATTTATCATGAATAAGGAAATATAAAATAACAACTTTATTATTGCCTCTAGGGCATATTTCCTTCAGATGGTTCCCCCGGCGGCATTCCGGCGCCACCGAGAGAGAGGGGAGAGAGTCTCCCCCTTGTGCTTCCTCCTCCATGGCCTCCCCCTAGATGGGGAGAGGTTCTTCCTCTGGTCCTTGGACTCCATGGTGATGATGTCCCCCTTCGGCTTCCTCCTCCATGGCCTTCGGTGATGATGTCCCCCTTTGGCTTTCTCCTCCATGGCCTTCGGTGATGATGGCCCCCTCTGGCAGGGTGCCGAAGAGGGCCTAGATTGATTTTTCGTGGCTACAGAGGCTTGCGGTGGCTGAACTTCCAATCTGGGGTTCTTTTTGGGGGTTTGGGTATTTATAAGAATTTTTGGCGTCGGTCTCACGTCAAGGGGGTGCCCAAGGGGCCCACAAGCCGGGAGCACCCTTCCTTGGGGGTAGGGCGCGCCTAGAGGGCTTGTGGCCTCCTTGTACACTTCCTGGCCCAGCTCTTGTGCTTCGGGGATCTCTTTTGGTCCATAAAAAATCACCGTAAATTTTTAGCCTATTCCGAGAACATTTATTTCTGCACAAATAATGACACCACGATAGTTCTGCTGAAAACAACGTCAGTCCGGGTTAGTTCTAATCAAATCATACCAAAACCATATAACATTGTTGTAAACATGGCATGAATACTTCATAAATTATAGATACATTGGAGACGTATCATCGTATACTTCAAGGCACATTTCAAGTGATCAGCATGTTTCCCTAGATTGTAGCCAACCATGTGTAAGCCCTAGATACCCCTGGTGCCTATATAAGTCGAGGAGTTTACTCTGTAGAGGCACGCTTTCAAGGTTTAGATGTTTGAAATCATTCATACAATCTCGAGGTAGGTCATCTTGTACTTTGTACCCCATCCACAATCAATACAATACAAGCAGGACGTAGGGTTTTACCTCCTCAAGAGGGCCCGAAGCTAGGTAAAATTGTGTCCCCTTTACTTCTTGTTCACCATCATGCCAAGATCACCAGCTCGGGACCCCCTACTCAAGATCTGTCGCTTTTAGCACCGACATTGGTGGCCCATGCAGGTCCCATTGTGTTGTTGCAAAGGCTCGATGGCTCGTCTCCAGATCAACGACGACATCGGATGCGGGAGTACCTTTGTCCCCGGCCAGCTTTTCGCCTTCGGTAGCATCGTGTTGCACACCAACTATGCAGGTCACCTCAGCCAAGTCAAGAACCTCTCCTCAGGCCAAACCATCGGGTTTGGGAATCTGGAGTATGCCGTAGATTCCCATGCCAAACTTGCTTTCCTGGGTTGACAGACTAGCTTGAACATCTTACAGACACCATCGTCCCAACACTAGATTTAATCTCGAAGCAGGACCATGGAGCAATCTGCCCTTCGGATTTGGCCTGCACCTCGAATACGGACAGCAAACTTCTATGTCAAGCATCAACCTCAACCAGCGAACATCAAGTGGCCCCTCGGGCAAACTCCTGGTCAGCTCTGCCACCTACCAAGAGATGGGCAAAGCCAACCTCATGCTCTTGAACAAGATGTTAGATCGGAATTAGAGCCATGGAATCTTGGACGATAAGACCCCGGTCTATGATCAGATCGGATTTAAATTGGAAGGTGCAGAAATTTTATTACCATGATGAAGCCTATACCACATCACATGGAACCTGCAAAACCAAGTTGGATGTTCTCTAGTGGGTTTGGCCAATATAATTACATGGCTTCTAGGGTTTTCGGATAATTCTAGCTACCTACGTCCACCATTTAGGCGATAATCCTTGTTGCTAGATTAACTTTCGGGGTGTGTGAGTGAAGAGACTTATTTACATATCTCTAGCCACACACTAAACTTTATCTAATACTCATGACCCCCTAGAAGATTGTGCATCTTCATTTCTCAGTCGTGTTTACTACAATTTACTATTCTTGACTATGATGAAGCCCAAAGAACTGTTAGTAGATCATCAACAGCCAGAGCCGATCGATTGTCAGAACTTTGTGCAAAGCTACATCATGTCATCAATGAGATGAACTAAAGCAACGCTCTAGGGAAGCATAGCAAGAACATCAAACCCTCACATCCATATGTGATCTAGATCGAAACCTGCATCTACTCATAGAACCGCTCATGATGCCATTGTTGAGAAACGTAGTAGAAAACCAAAAAATTGCCCTATGATCAACCAGGAACACTATGAAGATGCAATAACGGTTTGGATCAGATCGTTACTGACTTTGATTAGATCGTACTTGAAGTCCCTTGAATCGTAGATGAATGATCCCTTGAACCATCCATGAATAGTCCCTCGAACGGAAGACCGATAGCACGACCACTCCATTGTTTACAAGCGTACGGTCTTCATGATCTGGCAGCGCTTCACCATCCATAGCTAGTCATTGATAACCCACAAGTATAGGGGGCGCCAGTCTTCGGGGTAAGTATTTCACCCAAATTTGTTGATTCGACACAAGGGGAGTCAAAGAATATTTATGAGCCTTAGCAGTTGAGTTGTCAATTCAACCACACCTGGGAAATTATATTTCTACAACAAAGTGTTCAGTAGCATAGTAGTTTGGTAGTTTTGATAGTAGCAGTAGCAAAGTGGAAGGCTCGGCCTTATGCCTGGTGTTTTGTTCCACTCTTGCCGCCCTAGTTTCCATCATACCAGTGTTATGTTCCTTGATTTTGCGTTCCTTACGCGGTTGGGTGTTATGGGAACCCCTTGACAGTTCGCTTTGAATAAAACTCCTCCAGCAAGGCCCAACCTTGGTTTTACCATTTGCCACCTAAGCCTTTTCCCTTGGGTTCCGCGGACTCAAGGGTCATCTTTATTTTAAACCCCCGGGCCAGTGCTCCTCTGAGTGTTGGTCCAAAACAGAGCCACTTGCAGCACCACCTCGGGGAAACTTGAGGGTTGGTTTTAGTTGTACGTAGTGTTCATCTAGTGTGCCCTGAGAACGAGATGTGTGCAGCTCCTATCAGGATTTGTCGGCACATCCGGGTGGTCTTGCTGGTCTTGTTTTACCATTGTCGAAATGTCTTGTAACCGGGATTCCGAGTCTGATCGGGTCTTCCTGGGAGAAGGAATATCCTTCGTTGACCGTGAGAGCTTGTGATGGGCTAAGTTGGGACACCCCTGCAAGGTTTTGAACTTTCGAAAGCTGTGCCCACGGTTATGGGCAGATGGGAATTTATTAATATGCGGTTGTAGAGAACTTGACACTTAATTAAAATGAATCAACCGTGTGTGTAGCCGTGATGGTCTCTTTTCGGCGGAATCCGGGAAGAGAACACGATCTTGTGTTATGCTTGAACGTAAGTAGCTTCAGGATCACTTCTTGATCACTTATAGCTTCTCGACCGTGCGTTGCTTCTCTTCTCGCTCTCATTTGTGTATGTTAGCCACCATATAAGCTAGTGCTTGCTACAGCTCTACCTCACTACCCTTTTCCTACCCATAAGCTTAATCTCGCGGGTGTGAGATTGCTGAGTCCTTGTGAGTCACGGATACTTCCAAACAGTTTCAGGTGTCGAGGAAACCAGTGCAAGTGACAATTCCGAACTCAAGTGGGAGTTCAACGAGGATTCGGGATGATACTATGTTTATTTTCTGGATGATCAAGTGGGAGTTCAACGAGGATTCGGTTGGCGATTGTAAGCTGACTCTTTATCCCTTTCTTATTCAGTACATGGGATGTGTAAAGATTACCCCTCTTGCGACATGCCTACCATGCGGCTATGCCTCTAAGTCATGCCCGACACGTGGGAGATATAGCCGCATTGTGGGTGTTACAATTAACTAGACTCAATGCATAAGAATGACAATAGTGCTCTCCAAATTGGTGCTTCAAATGAGAAGGTGATGAATCAACAATTAAATTAAATAACATAAAAGTAAATAGAAGGGCCCTTCGCAGAGGGAAGCAAAGATTTGCAGAGGTGCCAGAGCTCGAAGCTTAAAACAGACATGAATACATTTTGAGAGGTGTGCTTTTCCTGTCAACGTCTCGACAAAAGGATTTTCAATATCTTCCATGCTAAACACATTATCGGCGATTCCCAAGCGAAAAGGTAAGGTTTACTCCCCCTCAACCATACAAACACAAGCCTTGGCTAGCCAAATCCTCAGGTGCCTTCCAAGCAATCAAACTTTCCGGGGGAGTTTGTTTTATTATATTTTTGTTTAGTTTCCATTACAGGACTGGGCATCCCAATTACCAGCCTCTCTCGTGCAATCACAAGTGAATAAACACCCATCGCGAGAATAACCCGCTTGGCATGGAAGATATTGACCGCCCCCCGTCACTCCATGAGTGGTACAGGCACACAAAACAGATGTTTATTTGAATGATTAGAGGTGGCATATGCAAATTCACTTCGAACGGCAAAGTAATACCACATATAGGTAGATATGGTGGACTCATCTAGAACAACTTTGGGTTTAAGGATTGTGGATGCAAAGAAGTATTCCCGCTTAGTACAGGCGAAGGCTAGCAAATAGGTTGAGAAGCGACCAACTAGAGAAGCGGCCAACTAGAGAGCGACAACGGTCATAATCATGCATTGAGAATAATTAACATTGAATACGAGCATGAGTAGTATATAAACACTCAGAACATAAAATATTATGAAGGCAGCGTTGGTTTTGAATCAACTGCATGTGTGAACATGTGCCAAGTCAAGCCACTCGAACTATTCAGAGGAGGATACCATACTGTCATACTACATCATAACCATTTTAATGCATGTCGACACTTAAGATAAATCATTATCCACTCATTACTATTTAAGCATGGCATGATTAACTATAATCTCTAATTTTCATCACAAACATTACTCATAATATGCTAAATCAAGAACGACTGAGTTAAACATATTTACAAAAAGAAAACAAGAAGAGTTCATACCAGCTTTCCTTCACCGCAATCACTTCATCAAATCATCATCATTATTGCCTTTCACTTGCACGACCGAATGATGTGAAAATAATAATAGTGCAAGTTTGTCGTGGACTAAGCTGAAATCTGCAACATTTTATTAAAGGAGAAGACAAGGTAATATTGGCTCTTCATAGATCAACAATAATGCATATAAGAGCCACTCATCAATTTCATCGTGGACTTCTCCTTACGACAACTCAAAGAAAAGAAATAAATTCACAAAAACACACTGAAATATTTTTGGAGTTTTTAGTTTTTCTTAAGGAAGCAAACTAACGAAGGAAAAATGAAAAGCGAGAAACACTACTTACACAGGAAAACCCCAACAAACAGTAGAAGAAACGAGAAATATTTTTGGGTTTTCTTTTACTACTAAGAACTAACTAAACAAGAAAGAAAAAAACAAAAAGAAGTGAGAAATATTTTAGGATTTTCGAAGTTTTTCAAACACACAAGAAGAAAGCGGAAATAAAACTAACATGGATATGGATATGGGTACTAAGAAATAGAGTACCTCTCTTCTTTGGAGTTGGCTTTGGCGGTGGTTCAGGAAGTGTCCAATCATCAGCATTTCTCAATATATTATTCAATAGTTCTTCATCTTGTTCAACAGTTCGTTCCCTGAAAACACAACCAACACAACTATCTAGGTAGTCCCTAGAGGCATTGGTCAGTCCATTACAAAAGATATCAAGTGTTTCATTTTTCTTAAGAGGGTGACCAGGAAAAGCATTAAGTAATTGGAGCAGGCTCCCCCAAGCTTGAGGGAGATTCTCTTCTTCAAATTGCACGAAGTTAAATATTTCCTGTAAGGCAGCTTGTTTTTTATGAGCTGGAAAATATTTTTCAGAGAAGTAGTATATCATATACTGGGGACTACACACACAACCAGGAGTAAGAGTGTTAAACCATGCTTTAGCATGACCCTTTAATGAGAAAGGAAACAACTTAAGAATATAGTAGTAGTGAATCTTTTCCTCAGGAGCAAATAGGGTGGCAATGTCATGCAATTTAGTAAGGTGTGCCACAATAGTTTCAGTTTCATAACCATGAAAATGATCGAATTCCACCAAAGTAATTAATTCAGGGTCCATGGGGAATTCATAATCCTTATCGGTAACAAAGATAGGAGAAGTAGCAAATTTAGGGTTGTATTTCATTTTCTATATCATAGCTTTTTTTCTTTCAGCTTACTCGGCAATTTCTTAATGTCATCTCTATCACTACAAGCAAGAAATTCTCTAGTTATCTCCCTATCCATAACATAACCCTCGAGTATCTTAGACATTTCAATTAACTCTAATAGGAGAGCTAGGCATAATAGGTGAATCATAATTTTCATTAGTTTCAGCATTCTCAAGTTCTTTAGCTTTAGCAAGTTGTTCATCAAGAAATTCATCTAGTGGCACAGTTTTATCAAGTAGAATACTAGCATCATCATATGTTTCATTTATAGAAGAAGTAGCATCATGAATTACTTGCGACATATTAGATTGAATAACAGGTGGTGGTGTCGCAAGCCTACTTAAAATAGAAGGTGAATCAAGTGTAGAGTGTGATGACAATTCCTTACCTCCCCTCATCTTAGAGGGTACGATTTTGGTCTTAGCGCCTTTCAGATTCTTAATAGTGATCAACAGATATAATTCCCAAGTGACTCAATAAATAGAGCTATGCTCCCGGCAACGGCGCTACAAAAAGTACTTGATAACCCACAAGTATAGGGGGTCGTGACAGTCTTTGAGGGTAGTATTTCACCCAAATTTGTTGATTTGACATAAGGGGGGCCAAAGAATATTTATGAGCCTTAGCAGTTGAGTTGTCAATTCAACCACACCTAGGAAATTATATTTCTGCAGCAAATTCTTTAGTAGCATAGTAGTTTGATAGTTTTGATAGTAGCAGTAACAGGAACAGTAATAGAAGCAGTTTGTGATGATTGTAACAGCAGCAGCAATAGTAACTTAGCAAAGATCAATATGAGAAAAGCGTAGGAATTGGGTCAGTGATGGATATTTGTCTTGGATGATATTCATCATATAACAGTCACAACCTAGAGTGATACACAATAGCTCCAGTTCATCAATTCAATGTAGGCATGTATTCTGTATATAGTCATACGTGCTTATAATAAGAACTTGCATGACATCTTTTATCCAACCCTCTTGTGACAGGGGGTCCACAAGGAAACTAAGGGATATCAAGGCCTACTTTTAATAGAGAACCGGAACAAAGCATTAACACATGGTGAATACATGAACTCCTCGAATTGCAGTCATCCTCGGAGAGTATCCCAATTATTGTCGTGGCCGGATAATTAGAAGGGGGATATTAGAACCACACTGGGCTTATAATTATCAGGATTAGAGAGGATCTAGATCTAGCTCTAATTGGGTCAACTAGAACTAGAACTAAAACTAGAGAACTAGAGGAGGCTCCAAAAACTTGTATATCCAAAGGTCAAAATCCTCTAGTATATACAGGTTGGAGGGAGGGGAGGGGGCACCACAAGGGAGGAAGGTTTCCCTTCCCCCCTTGCACCGGCCAAGGAGGGGGAACTCCGTCCAATTTAGCCTCGCCCCTTCCTTCTCCATGAAGAAAGGGGCCTCCTCCCTATTGGGCCCAATACTCTTTCCACCTCTTGGCCTTTTAAGGCCTGTTGATATTTAATTAAATGTAAAAGCCTCCTAACTATTATTAGAGCTTTTTATTATTAATTTAACATCTCCGAAAACATTTTCCACCTGTATATTATTTATCAGTAATACCCGGTATTACCCGATAAAGCCCAAAACTCTTCCAGTGACCCCGAAACGCTTCTGGTTCCTCTCGAAACTATTTCAAATATTAATGAAACTATTTCATAAATATTTCCTCATTACTCATATCTCAGCAGATCATGATTACCTTAAGCTTGTGACCCTATAGGTTCGGTAAAACATAGACATGAACAAAACCCCTTTCGTTCAATGACCGATAGCGGAACCGTGGACGTCCATCGATCCCTATGAGTACAAGAATGATATTCGAGTGAACCTTCGGTTATCATGTGTGTATTCCCTTTGCTTTGTGATAATTTACAAAACCCGAGGTGAGATATATCAGTATCCTCTTGAGTCATTCGCATGCTCATTATACTGGTCTCCTCGTTACCGGTTTCGTTCTTCTTTATCGTTGTAATGTTCCGGCATCCCCGTGACCTAGTCGCCTGTGTCGGGCTAGACGATGACGTATGTCGTCACACCGAGCAGGCCCCAAAAATATCTCTCCATCATCGGAGGAGCAAATCCCACTCTTGAGCTATCTAGCCCCTTGTCAAACTTTTCGATGAACCTATCAGTTGTCATTATGATCACCATGTTACAGATGATGTTTGGGCAACCCCAAAGTTCATCGTATAGTAAGAAGTGAGTACGATACTCTCATGGTCTAAGAAACTAAAGCATATGTTAACTTGTGATGAAAGCATCTCAAAGTATAACAATTGAGTTTGGGGCAATTCAATATGATCATTCTTCTAACTTCATATTCTCAAAGTTGTTTTGGGACTATCGTTACACTTAAGATATCTTAATATCTAGAAAACATGATCACAAATAACCCTTGAGCTAGTCTTAGAGGAGAGACTAGGAATCAGATTTTACTGTTTATCATTCCACACGTGCATATGAGTTTTCCACTTAATTGCATATTCCAAGATCACAACAGCTATAGCATTGAATATAAACTCTTAATTATAAACATGGAAACATAATAATACAATATTGTTGCCTCTAGGGCATATTTTCAATAGTTCATCACTGGGACAACTACTAAACTATCTTTTTATCCTTAGTGGTAGTCACAGGAGAATGGAGGCGCGAGAGGTGCTTGAAATAGAGCCCGTGTCTTCCTTCCGAAGACGAGGAGGCTCTCTAAGGCCTAGCTGGCAGCACAGCCAGTCGAACCCTCATCCTTTCAGCGTGAATGTGTGTCCAGCCATTTGCGGTGACTCAAGCCCACCGTATCCCATCCCTTCTCGTATAGGGCACAACATGAGTAGAACTCCCCTATTCAATGTTGCAGGTGACATCAATGTTGGCAAATGGGGTGGCGATGTCTGAGGAGAGGCGGGTTGGCTTTAAGCAGTGGTTGGGGGTCATGAATGCGGAGGCAAGCGAGTCAGCAACCTCGGTTTCAAGGGACGGCGCAGGGATGTACGGCGGCAAAGTAGATGATGTGGCTTGGGTCTGGATCTGGCTTCCAGGCTCATGCAGAACTGTCACATTTATGAGGCTCGAAGAGGCAATAACATCGCGCTACGGAGTGAGAGGAACCAAGGGTGCGTGGGGATAGGATGGTCGGCTAGAATGGTAGAGAAGGCAGATGACGTGGTAGAGGGAGAGGTCGCAGTGGTGGTGGGATCTGCGGCGGGCATCACGAGAGTCATACTTGTCTCACATGGCATTGGTCTTGACCTATCTTTAGGACATGTTATCTCCATCAATAATTCTAAGAAAAAAATCAATTTTAATATCCTAAAGAAACTTGATGGTTCACATAACCCACTAATCTTTATTTGTGATGCCTTACCACCCCCCCTCCCCCCCCCCCCCCCGGGTAAACAGTACCATACCCATGACTAGATGAGGAGGACCCACCCGCAGGTCAAATACCACCTTTGACTGTGTCCATGTCAGCACCCAATCACGGTAAACCAGCCAGGGACGGTTTTTGGCTAGTATTGGATTGTTTAGGGGGGTAAGAGATAGTAAAATGGACTTTTTCTTACTATGGACTTTTTCTACCTCTAATTCATCGGGTATTGTTTATTCTAATATATGGAGCACAAAGAGTGGTGGTGTGTCACTATTGTCGGCCCACTGGGCAACAAGCCGGCAGACCAAGAGTGCACCATTGACTTTGCGCACAAAACTAAGAATCCCACTCAGATTAGGCTATATCAGATTCCATTTTATACGCCTACAAGTTTCTGGTAATACTACCTTTCAGATATAGTTTTATATTATTTTTTGGCAAAGATATAGTTTTAGGGTATCTCCAAAACGGACCCTCAAACCTTCACTATATATCTAGACCGCAGTGTCCGGACCACTTTTGACATTCAATGAGGGCCCATATATGTTCGTTTAGCAGTTCGGACGTACAGATTCTGGTATCCTAGCAACAAACGTGAGGGGCTTTGCGGGAGTCCGAACATGCACTTGACCAACACAAAGCCTCCCGCGTGGTCTTTGTCTCTTTTCTCTCTTCACATGCATGATCCCCCTCTCATCTCTCTTTTCTCTCATCTGGACACCACACCATAATATCTCACTACATCCATGGCCCCTATCTACTCTTTATCCCCAACCGGATTATTTCATGAATAGCCTTCAATGGCTCTCTCCCGCATCATGTTCGCGGACCACATCCGGATATAAAAACAGACATTTGTCATGCTCATTTGCGGGTCAGCAATGAAGATGCCCTTATATGTTGCCCTCACATCTCGAGCAGTTTGAATTTTAAGCCATTGGGCATAACAGGGTCATCTAGTCGGCATAAGAAGAAAGAAGTTTTGAAGGCTTGTGGAGCACATCATCGGTGGTCCATGAAGTTTTGGTTTGACTACAACGACAAAGTGGCAACTACTTCCAACCTTCCCGTGGAATTTGTTTAAGTTGGTCACTTGGTATCACCTACACTGTCGAGTGCTAACTGGTCCCCGTCTTAGAAGAAAATTAAAATACCAACAGGTCGGTAGCTCAAACCAGTCTCCGCCGTCGATCACAGTGAATCCCCGCGTTTAACGTCCGAGATTTATCGCCCTTGGAGGCTTCGACCGTAGCAAGTCTGTTGGCAGTAGAATTAAGTAACGTGCTGATCTGATCAGTCGCAATATACAAATCGCCACGCCGTGTTCGCTGGTCACTTTGATGCTTTGCCACGAATCCACGGTAAAAAAAATTAGGATGGACTACGGAGGTGGGGCACGCGTAGTTGTCATGAAACTCGATTGGTTGGAATCTTTGGCCGTACGGCATACATTACTGCCACTGCTTGCAATATATAAAGCGGAACCGCATCCTCTAACATAGAGAAAGAAAATCATAATGTTACAGTATTAATCTAGTGTAAAATGAAGAAGGGAAGTTAGAGAAGATTAGTAGGTATTAGCAGGTTGTTTACTATTGATATTTACTGTAGATATAAATAATTTAAAATTATTTTTATTTCATCATCAATTTATTTGTGTGTAATTACTATAAATGTACACACTAGATCATTAATTTGTAAATTAATTTAAGTCATTTTACGCTTAATCATATGAATAGAAAGAAGAAAAATTAGAGTATTGTAGCTTCTCTAACTTCCCTTCTTAATGTTAGAGGATCCGATTCCATATAAAGCGGGCAAACGCGCGCTGCTCACCCGTAAACTGATAGACCGCTCCTGGTCCATTGCTTAACCCACACTCAGCTGAGGATCGACTCCGGCGACAATATGAGGGTACGGGTTCTGTTTACTTGCAATATCTTTCGAAATTTTGTGTGGATTCTGCTTCATTGGTCTATTTTTGATCGATTTCTGCCTGGTGTTGTTGCAGACGGAGATGGTGATCAGGATGCAGGCGAGCTCCGACAAGGGCCAGCACTCCAAGGCCATGAAGATCGCGGCGGCAATCGACGGTACGCAGCAACCCCCGTATACAAATTCCTCTGTCCTTGACGAGACTCCTCTGCAATTGCTCAATGCGTCTTACATATGTGATGTATTTATTCGATCAGGAGTGGAGTCGGTGACGCTGGCGGGGGAGGGGCGGAACCTGCTGCGGGTGGTCGGCGAGGGCGTCGACTCCAACCACCTCACCAGCAGGCTGCGGCGGAAGGTGGGCCACGCCGACATCGTCGAGCTGCGCACCCTGCAGGCGGGCCGCGGCTACGCGAGCGCCACCAACGCTGCCGCCGGAGCCGGCTACCACTCCGCGCAGGCCGCCGACGCGGGCGCACGCGGGGACGCCGCCGCCTACGGCGGGTACAACAGTTACACTACGGCCGGCTACTCGCCGGTGGCCGCCGATCAGTACCACCGCCAGCAGCAGCAGCCGTCGTACGAGTACGAGTACTACCCGCCGGCGCCGTACCCTACCACCGTCGTCCACCACGAGTACACGGCCGGCGATCCGACCGGCTGCTCCATCATGTAGCGCCACCGGTGGTAGCTCTCGGATTGGCGATTCTGTTGTTTTGTTTGTCACTGCTCATTTTTCTTTTGTTGGAGAGTGCACTGTATCGTGTGTAGTGCGATCCATCGGGTCCAATTTTTGTCGGCCCTCGTTGGATCTGTAGTTTCTTAGTCAAATGGGTGCCTGGACGATGTCAAAGCGAGACGTGGAGTGCGAATTGTTGTGATAGCTAAACTGATGTTTTGGTTGTATGCCTTGGATTGCCATATTTTGTCATATATTTTTTGTCAAGCTTGTTTAAAATTAGTTTAATAAAACAATTTTACTAAAGCACATCTAGATGTGCCATAAGTATTACACATCTAAGTCATATGTCATTGATCTTACATTGAGATTCGTATGAATATTTTTTTTTCTTTATACTTGATTCACTCATTTAGATATGCAATAACTATAGCACATCTAGATGTGCTCTAGACACACCCTTAACAAAATAAAAGTCACGAGTTAGCAAGCCTAAGCATATTTTGCCATACATTTTGTGGGGTCCTAATGTTGCTTGAGTAAGGCGTGGCTTGAACCTAACACCCATCTAAATTGATCAAACTTGTCTAATCTTAGATGTTGGCAAACTTAGTCTCAAACCAAACAGCTTCTATCCCCCATTGTTTCTCACATCATCACGCCTACATGTATATGGACATCGCAGTCGAAACGTTGGAGAATTTGATCAATTTGATGAGAAATAGTACCTTTGATTTCCTTGGCAAAACAATTAACAAACGAACCATTATTTGTTATGGTGATTTATTTGGTGCTCTAGTGGCCGGACACGAGCATGGCGCCCCGGTTTCTTTGAGCCAAAAAAATTGCCACAACCTCCTTGAATGTCCAAACAATACGAATTTTCACACGCACAAAGCACACATGAGCATCTTGGATGTAAATTTTGTCGACTTTTTCTAATTTTTTTAGAATTTTACTGTTCATGGGTCGGAGCATCTGACCACCCTTTCCCCTTGGACTGGCTTGTTTGAGATGCACTAATTATGATCACAAGATTCAACGTTTCATAAAGTTTACAAGGCCTATATCAAATTATCGATGATACTAGTGAAGCAAGTGAAATTAATTTACTCGCCACCAAAGTTCTGCTATATTTTTTAGCCACAATATCCACATAACTCATATTCCCAGCTGTAGTTGAAAATTTCACCGGACTAATGTAAATGCATCTCAGAGCTAAAGCTACAGAGAAGTTGATGCCCAGGTCATTCTACCAAAGATATGCCAAGAGCGACCAGCATTCCCATTGTCAGGAAAATCAACTGACACATTGAGTTGCTTATCGTAGTTTTCTGATCGTGCATCTGTGGGAGTACTCCAGCAACAGCAATGTAAATAAAACCACCAGCAGTAAATCCCTGTAGAAGTATGAATACCAGGTACCGAATCAGCTATAATAGCACACAAAGTAAACATTACTTATATTATCTACTCCTTCCGATCCAAAATAAGGGCCGCAGTTTTGAACTAAGGTTGGGAGGGAGTAATAATGTAATGTGGATGGAAGCTAATTTGGTTGTGTGTGAAACATGAGCGTCCCAAAAGGAAGATTATATCCTATGAAGATCTATGAACGAGACATTATATGGTTTGTGTTGTGTAGAAAGTAGAAACAGCTTTAATAGAAAACTAGCATGGTGACCCGCGCATTAGCACGGCTAAATTTCCTATCGTGGCATTTTTTTACAAAATCTCCATACTCCAGAACAAATTTTAAACATTATGTTTCATATGAACATGCTTGCAAAAAGTTACACATGATAGTATCAAAAATTCATGACAAATAAAATGATAACTAATTTCACTTCACCAATATAAATATGTTATCAGATATTAATATCCAACTCAACAGAGTTACTTCTACACCCTGTCTCTACATACTTAAATGATACTGAATGGAAATAAAAAGAATACTTGACACTTCAGTTTTAGATTTACTTAGTGTACAATTGTTTACTCTTAAAGTTAATTATTTGTGACCTTAATATGGAGCACATAGGGAAATAAATTTGCTATATATTTAAATTCAAATTTTCATGTGTGAGAGAGTTGTATTTTTTACCTGCCTAATAAATTTTTATCTACTATTCCCTGGCCTGAAATAATGCAATAGTATCATTCTTGAATACTAAATCAACTTTTTTACGCATTACTGATCAAACTTGAAAACATTTGACTGCACGCTCAGTTATGCACCTTACATTTTCAAACCGAGGGACTGTTTTAGTAGATTTATACTTTTATCTATTTAATTAACACAATATGACCACATCCAGTACAACTAAAATACATATGATTTGCCTAATTCACATTCTATAGGAAGTACTCCCTCTGTAACTTTTTATAAGACGTTTTTAGAGTCCATGACAGTGTCAAAAAACATCTTATATTAAGTTACAGAGGGAATAGATACTAAGCAAATAAGTGAAATCATTTGTTGATCAGCAGTGATGTCATTCCTTGCATATGTTATGGACTGATTTGGAATCGGTCACTGCCAATTCGGATACAAATACTGGTATATTACATAGTGGGTTTAAGCACATATATGTTAGGTACATTGATTTCTATATCTTAGCAATTCAAATTGATGATCGATGGACTTAGATAATTCAGTCCATGTGGAAGCACATGGTGACTCGTTTGCCTTCCATTTTAACTTACCTCAATCAAAGAGGAATGTCCTGGATCCATTCCCAAAGACAGTGCCTACAAGAGGTAGAAAATTAGGGACTCGATCCAGAATAATAAATTTATTTTGGGAGAGGATAGAACAAGAACTTACCAGTGCTGTCCCACCCAGAGCAACCAGCGCAGAGAGAAAGTTGAAAAACAGGGCTTTAGATACGGTGAATCCTGAGCGAACCAGAATCCCAAAATCCCCAATCTTAACAAAGAGATGAGAAGTTTATCACCAACAAGCAGTACCATTTTTCGTGTAATTCAATAAAACTGTTCAGCTCAGAGAAAAGGTTAATTCAAATAAAGTAGGACACGTTTATCTGGCAAATGTTCGCTAGGGGCGAATTGCCAGCGAACGCCCCACTTGCCATGCTGGAATAACAAAAATTGACGTGCGTTTTTCAGGGAAATGCCATGTACGGAAGGTGAAATTGACATGTATAGGAAAGAATTGCCAGCGATTTAAAAACAATTGTCATCCGCATGATCTGGATCCAATGGCTGTAGAGGCGTTAGCTGGGACTGCCTTCCCAGCGAACGTTCGCCCATTACCATTTCCAATAAAGTATCCTACATGCTACACGTAAACAAAAAAAACAAGCATCACTGAAGATAATCTAACTAATCTGGTTGTAACAAACCAAGATTCATTTCCCAACTATGGAGAGCTTAGAGAAGTAGAGATCCAAAGCTACAAGCATGATAATACTATAATAATATATGAAAATCTAAATTCCGCGTGACACATTAGCTATTCATTCATATATCATGACCAATATTTTCACTCCAGCAGAACTTCCTGAGCGACAAGCATGCAAAAAGAGTTCATATATTTATGTAATCTCCAGTTTTCACATGATAACATGGCAAAGTATATTCTAAAAAGAAAAATCTTTATTAGTCACAGATAAGAAAGATTATATATGATACTGGATTCTTATCTTCTGGATCTGATGCACTTGGATAGAGAATATCACAAAATTGCTAGAACAGCAGAACATGAACTGTCTCATGAACTTAGGGCACAAAGCCACAAACTATGTGTGGTCCCAGAACCAGTAACCAGATTGACACATCACACCATGTCTAAGCTAGCATTTCCAAACAGTCTTAGTCACGGTTGACATTTCCGGTACCAAGACTTCTCTCTCCTCTTGGTACCAGTGAAAGTAACAGCTGCTCATGGTCTAACATACTGAACCAATGCCAAATATGTGTTTTAACTAATACCACGTAACAATGCAAAAAAAAAAAGCAACACGGGTAGGAGGCAAGAGGAGAGAAATACTGTAAGTTAGATCTGAAATCAGTTACTTGAGGAGAAAGGTAACCTCTTGAGGAAGTTCATGAGCGAGCAGAAATAAAGTTCTAGACCATCCTCCAACAGAACCATGTAGCAGAAAAGCACTTCCAAGAGCCATCCCATCAGTGAAGTTATGCTGCATTAATCACATACTTATTTTCTGAAATTCCATCATATCAAAACTAGTAAAAGCTGAAAAATCTAGTATACAATCCAACTGCACGCGCAAGACTAAAACATAAAAATAGCTGTGAGTATTCAGATCATAGACTTACAACACCATCTGAGAAAAGATTGAGGTAGCCAAACACGAGGTTGGAGTTTGACGCAGAGGGATCTTCACTCGATAATGCTTTGCCAGGGGCAGGATCAGTTTCCGAATTGATAGGCTCTCTGTCGGTGGCACCAGGCACCACGTTCAAAGCTGATCTCTGTGATCCTAAAACGGTTTCCTGTGAATATTACAAAAAGTTTTCACTAAAACAGTAGGGATGACAGGCTAGTTACAGTAGAAATTACCAAAATATTAATTTAGTTTCACTGCTACATTTTCTATTTTATCTCTTTTATTTATATGTGGCAATCCGCAATCAGTATGTAGATTGTTACCACAGCTGTGGCACATTACAGTTTTGTGTGCCATGGTGCACCTTTCACAAATATATCATTTGGCATGCTTGCAGAGCGACTTGACAACCACAAAAGGTAGTGTTGTGTTCGCACAAACATACTTGTCTTTGGCTGAACCTAGTGTCCTTTGATTTTTTTGAATGCACTAAATTTTATTTCCCAGCTAACCAAGTTTCCACACTTTACAGGCATGTTTTCCAGCCAATGCCATTTTTGTTCACAAATTTCGACAGCTAACTATTGTACTTTGTAAATGTAAATGGACTATACAAGGAAAAAAAGCAGATTTTGCACACCTGGATGGGGGCACTATACTTGAGATATGTTTTGCCATATTCAAATTGTACCAATTTTTTTTAAAACAAATCATGCATGCCATCAGGTTCTAACATGTCCACATGAAAATTTTGGCACCAAAACATGAATACATGTGTCCCGAGTAAAAAGAAAAAATTGGTGCAGGTTGCATAGAAAATAGTATGATATGCAAGGTGTATCAATTTGTTTGTTTCTCACAGGATGCATTTGATTCAAATTTTGCAAGTGTATGTCATCTCATAATGTCCATTCAAGAATTTTTTCCATACTTTTCATAACATTTTGGATTGAAAAACACACATGCGGAATATAGGGTGCGACGCTGCACAGGTGGAGATTAGCATTTCCACACACAACCCATGCAATGATAAGATTTGAAGGCTTGGGAGAACATATTGGATACCTTCAGAATTTATATCAACTAGAATTAGGTATACCTTAGTAGCATTTGACTCTTGCTCATTTTCAGCATCTATTATTTTTCCAGTTGCGCCATCATGCAAAGAATTTTGTTGCGCTTGATCTGTGTCTTTACCCTCATCGTCACTTTTTATGTGACCCGACTTGGCCTTATCACTAATGTCTTGTCGCTTATGATGGTGATGATGGTGCCCATGGCTATGACCCCCACTTTGAGAATTGTCCTCAACGTACCTCACAATCTTCTCGACAATAAAGAACAAGACAATACCAACTGCATGAAATGGTTGGATGTTTCGAGGAATATTTGCACAGAAGCATGGAAAAAGAAAAGAGATTAGCAGTTGAGTTATAAAATGATTAACAATCTCATCATTGTATTTACATTTGTTTAGTAACATGCAACAATGATTAATTCCTAACAAAACTGAGTAATCACATAATAAGAAATAATAAGATAAAATTGGTAGGCCTTATGGAATGTCAACATTGGTTATCCTGAAAACAAAATTCCGACTTCGATAATTGGTAGGCCTTTTGGCATGTTAACCCTAAGGGAAAACACTGTTTGATATAGGTATGTCAGGTAATACTCACATAAAATAGACAAGCCAACAGAAAGATCTTTCAGGGAGTGTGCATGTGAATGCTCATGAGCATGATCATGATCCTCATTATTGTGTGAATGAGAGTGCCCTCCACCTGTGTACCCAATGAAACATAAAATGAGGAACAATAAGAGTGCGTCCAAGACAGATTAGCACCACAAATGGTGTAAGAGTACTGCAGGTACAAAGGTCAGAAACATAGCCAAAAAAAAGGTTCAAGAAAAATGCATTACTTAGGGCATGTCTGAAACACTAGAATTTCCCTGGATTTCTCAGGAAATGATATAATTCAAGCAGAAATGCCCTATAGCGTTCAAGGTTCCTAACAAGACCGTTGCTAGGCGTACAGTTTTTGTCCAAACTTTAATATCAGCATGACAAACAAATGATGCTATTACATGTTAGCTGAAGTGCAATACTTCAGTCACGTATAAACTCTTAACAATCAGGGGAAAGGGTTAAAAAAATGTTAATCATGCCCTAGATCCTACAAATAGAAGATATCGTTATCAAGTAGATGGTTCAGTTTTAGTCTCCTAACAGAGTGCACGCAACAGATAATTTGTTTGCGAGCTACTGTGCTTCTATTTGGCATACAAACAAAATATCTTTAAAAACCAGGCAGCAAAATACACTGTAGCGAGCAGACCATTTATCAACATTGCGCACAGTTTCACTCCAACAAACCCTTTGCATACACCCACCTGCTATACCCCACGATATCTCCTTTACCAGCATACATACAGGGAACAATATATAACAGCCCTTGAAAACTGATAGGGAGGCTGACATGCAGCTACAGTTATCATGGAAACAATATGCCAAGTTACCTCCGTAGAGTTTTTGAGCTCTTTGTTTTTGGGGCTTTTCTTCTCCCTTTGCTTTTTGTTTAGGCTAGGCTGCTCTTTGCTTTAGTTTTTGTTCTGGTTTGAGTTTGTTTTGTAAACCTCACATCATTTCAACGCTTTCTTCTTCTAATACAAAATAACATGCGGTGCGGTGTGCGTTCGAGAAAATGTTAAGTTGCTAACTGATGGCAATTGATGTTGATAATGAGTAGATCAACTGTTAGTGCACACAAATTCTGACTTTCTGAGATGCACAACAATGAATGCATGAAACAAAAACATAAGAACAAAAGACACAAAAGACACAAAATGCATCAATACCAAAAGCATGAGGCAGTTGATGAAGGAATGAATCTCCAAGCATTGCGCCTGCCTACACAACATCATAAACGAAACGATAAAAATTCTGTTATTGATTATTCAACAGCAGCTCGGTGAGAAACCTAGAGAAAAATATAAAAGCAAACCAAATACTTGATATGATAAACCAAGAAATTCAATAATTGTGATGCATAATATCATCTCAGATTCTTTGTTAGATTATTTTTTGTTGAGGGGAAGTGGTTTTACAGTATTCCTGTGCCGCACACAGTACATTGTGGGCTGTATTTGCCCGTACATGTGCGGTTCGAGGGGACCATACCTGAGCAGCCGGTTCCCTTAGACGCGTCACCCCTGGTTTTCTTAAAGGGAACTGTGGGACTACCAAAGAAGGAGTCCAAGGCTTGCACGGCAAGGTCAAGATGGAGGACGGCGGGCACCGACCAAGACCCTTATATAAGGGTATACCCGCAAGACGATTAGGGAGGGGGGGGCAAGAACCCTAGAATAGCAAGATATGGCTTTCGTAGATCCAATCTTCGGCATTCAATGATAGAGGATTGGTCTGACGAAGGAAATAAATCAGACATGTGAGGGAAAGTGTTTCCGAATAAAAATGCAAAGTGCGCTGTACATATTCTCTCGCTTTCACAATCGCCATCACCAACTGAAAAGATACTCTGATCGTCGCCTAACACGACTCTCATCGTTCACACGAGGTCAACCGACATTGACCACAGGCGTTCCCACTAGGCCTTAGCAGCATCGCGGGATGCGAGGCCATGGCCGTGGCCTCCCTGTCCGATGCTGCTGCCAACTGGTTCCGGATCAGCCTAGATCGTCCACCGCCGTCTTATTCGGCGACTTGATCCTCAACTCGCCAGATAGATCACTGTGCACCTCCACTGTAATCCCTCCATGATATAATCTCATGTAAGCAGGAGTGGGGTTATTACTCACCACGCGAGGACCCGAACCTAGGTAAACTTGTCCCCCGTGTCCATCTGGTAGCCTAAGGTGATGTCCCTCTGTCATACAAATCTATGTAAATCCACCGCATTGTTGTTAGGTACATCACGGAACACCATCGACAGCTAGCGCCGACAGGTGTGAGCCTCAAGATACTAGATCGATCTACGGATCTATCCTATCTTCAAACTTCCTCTCCATCATCTCCGCCAACGGAATCATCTTTTTGACCTTTACCGATATCATCGGCTCCGTCGGGCCAGTGCGTCAACCCAACCATGCCGTTTTACCAGCCAACACATCTAATCCTCCCAATGTGGTCATCACAGTCCACTTTGACCAAGCCATTGCCCATCAATTTGCTAGCTTAATATTTGTCTTTAAGAAAGTTCTAACAACTGCAAGTTCTGCACCTACCCCAAACACTGCAAGTGCGTCAACAACCGCCTTTGACGGTTTCCCCTGAACTGCAAAATTCAAATAAAACAAACAGTCAGAATGTGAACACTTACTCAGAAGAATGGTTGCCATGGATCAAAGCAGGGAACTCACACAAGATTACTGGGAGGAGGATGAGGCAGACGAGCGACGCCATGCTAACCAGCAGCGAGCACCCCATCGCTCTCAACCACACGCCTGCCAAATCCCCGCAATTATCAGTCGTGCCGTGGCGTAGCACGCCTAGAAACCGCACATTCCGCAGAAAGTATACAGAGCAGGTGAAAATCCTGACCCATGGGTGTCGACTCTGGCTGGAAATCGCGGTGGATGTGGTCGTGGTGGTGATCATGGTGGTGATGGTGGTCGTGGTCGAAGCCCTCGAGCTCGAGATCCGCCTCCTCGGCCAGTTCCTCGGGAAGCAGCCGCTGGATCTCGTCGCGGTGATGGTGGCTGTGGTGGTGGTGGTGCTCGTGATTGGAATCATCGAGGGCGCCCCCGCAGCTGTGCCCGTGGTCATGTTGCTCGTGGGGCTCCTCCTCGTGGCCGCCGTGGAAGGGGCATGATGACGCGGAGGAATCCCCGTGCCCAGCCGCGGCGGCGAGGAGGGCGGCCAGGGGCAGCAGGGAGAGGAGACGGCAGAGCATTGCGACCAGAGAGAGCGTTGGGGCCTCGCGGAGGCTTCTCTTTTGCCGCTGCTTGGGCCTTTGCTGGGCATGTACGCGGGATAACGTATCCAGTGCACCATGATCCTAAAAAAAACATATCCAGTGCACCATGATTATCAAAAACATATACAGTGTATCGGCCCAACTGGTGCAGATACAGAACGGAACATAGAGTTGGTTGAAAGTATGCACGTAGATGGATTGCTAGAACATTCGCAATAAATCTCTCATTACGATATATAAAAATGTTCGCGAATATGCAAAAAAAACGCCGACTCAGAAAATGTTCACGAATTCAAAATATTCATGAATTAAGAAAAGTGTTCCTCAAATTTTAAAAGATGTTCAAGAATTGAAAAAACGTTCCCCAAATTTCAACATAGTTCATGAATTTGATAAAATTTTCCCATATTTCAAAAATATGTGATATGCTTCAATCTAATTCACCCTTTTTATTTTAAGAAACAAGAAATTATGTGATATGTTCACGGATCACACCTTTCAATCATTTCAGTAATCGAGAGCATTAAAAGTGATATGGACATGATAAAATTTACAATGAGATAGATAAATGTGAAACTGAAATATGTGTTTCACATATTTCCCAATCATGCGGATCAAAGAAATGCTCCTTTTGAACGTAATTCGCGTCTGAGTCTAGGCTCATATACACCCGATGAACATTAAATTCAAAACAAATAGTAAAAAAATTAAAAAATACATATGGATTTTTTTGGCATCGAAGATGCTCCAACTAATTTTAAAAATATATTAAATTTGCCACCCTCGCGCCAACATAAATTGCCATAAAAAGATTTGATTTGCCATGCTTAAAAAATTTGACGTCAAATTTTTAACATTATCGTAAAAAAACATGCATGAGAAACTAAAGTTTTTGAAATTATAGCAATTTTTTGTGAAAAAATGTCATGGCAAATATACACACTATTCAGCTGGACCACATCAGTGTCTCTAGCTCCAGCAAAATCAACATCCTTGGCAAGCGTGTCATCCCTAGTTATTGACATTCAATCTGTACTCCACAGCAAACAATATGGATGCTACATAACCAATGAAAATCCTCCACTCAACAACAAACAACACCGCAAAAATCCCCCACTCTACATCAAACAACATGCACTGAGAGGAAAATTTGTGAAATGTCCACGAAACTATCAAAACATGGATGCTACATACTACTCTCTCCGTCTCAAAATTCGTGTCTTAGATTTGTCTAGATACGGACTAAAACATGACTTGATACGTCCATATTTAGATAAATTTGATACGTCTCCAACGTATCTATAATTTTTGATTGTTCCATGTTATTATATTATCTGTTTTGGATGTTTAATGGGCTTTAATATGTACTTTTATATTATTTTTGGGACTAACCTATTAACCAAAGCCCAGCGCAAATTGCTGTTTTTTGCCTATTTCAGTGTTTCGCAGAAAAAAAATATTAAATGGAATCCAAATGGAATGAAACCTTCGCGAGGATCTTTTATGGAACAAAAGCAATCCAGTAGACTTGGAGTGGAGGTCAATGAAGCCACGAGGCGGCCACGAGACAGGAGGGCGCGCCCCCACCCTCATGGGCCCCTCGTAGCTCCACCGACCCACTACTTTCGCCTATATATACTCTTATACCCTGAAAACATCCAGGGGATCCACGAAACCACTTTTCCACCGCCGCAGCCTTCTGTACCCGTGAGATCCCATCTGGGGACCTTTTCCGGCGATCTGCCAGAGGAGGATTCGATCACGGAGGGCTTCTACATCAACACTATAGCCTCTCCGATGATGTATGAGTATTTTACCACAGACATTCGGGTCCATAGTTATTAGCTAGATGGCTTCTTCTCTCTCTTTGGTTCTCAATACAAAGTTCTCCTCGATGTTCTTGGAGATCTATTCGATGTAATACTTTTTGCGGTGTGTTTGCCGAGATCCGATGAATTGTGGGTTTATGATCAAGTTTATCTATGAACAATATTTGATTCTTCTCTGAATTCTTATATGCATGATTTGATATCTTTGCAAGTCTCTTCAAATTATCAGTTTGGTTTGGCCTACTAGATTGATCTTTCTTGCAATGGGAGAAGTGCTTAGCTTTGGGTTCAATCTTCCGGTGTCCTTTCCCAGTGACAGCAGGGGCAGCAAGGCACATATTGTATTGTTGCCATCGAGGATAAAAAGATGGGGTTTATATCATATTGCTTGAGTTTATCCCTCTACATCATGTCATCTTGCCTAATGCGTTACTCTGTTCTTATAAACTTAATACTCTATATGCATGCTGGATAGCGGTCGATGTGTGGAGTAATAGTAGTAGATGCAGAATCGTTTCGGACTACTTGACACGGACATGATGCCTACGTTCACGATCATGCCTAGATATTCTCATAACTATGCGCTTTTCTATCGATTGCTTGGCAGTAATTTGTTCACCCACCATAATATATGCTATCTTGAGAAAAGCCACTAGTGAAACCTATGGCCTCCGGATCTACTTTACATCATATAAGTTTCCAATCTACAATTCTAATTTACTATTTATTTTGCAATCTTTACCTTGCAATCTATACAAAAATACCAAAAATATTTATTTTATTATCTTTATCAGATCTCGCTTTTTCAAGTGGCCGTGAAGGGACTGACAACACCTTTATCGCGTTGGTTGCAAGGTTCTTAATTGTTTGTGCAGGTACTAGGCGATTTGCGTGTAGTCTCCTACTGGATTGATACCTTGGTTCTCAAAAAAACTGAGGAAAATACTTACACTACTTTGCTGCATCACCCTTTTCTCTTCAAGAGAAAATCAACGTATGCTCAAGAGGTAGCAAGAAGGATTTTTGGCGCCGTTGCCGGGGAGATTTGCACCAAGTCAAGTCAAGATTTGATCTCCCGTCAACTAGCCATTTCTGGCGCCGTTGCCGGGGAGATCTACACTCAAGTCAAGACACACCAAGTACCCATCACAAACTCTTATCCCTAGCATTACATTATTTGCCATTTGCCTCTCGTTTTCCTCACCCCCACTTCACCCTTGCCGTTTTCTTCGCCCCTCTTCCGTTTGTCCTTCTGTTTGCTCGTATTACCATGTGCCTTCTATTTGATTGCATCTTCGCTTGCTAAAAATCTATTGATATGGATCCTCATCCTCTTGCTAATCTTTTTAAAAGATCCAATTATGATGAACCAATTGCTAGTATTTGAGTGCACTAGATTATCTTTATGAGGTTTTGCTTAAAATTCGTGAATCTGAAAATTGTGATGAAGTGCTTTATGAAGTGATTCACGATAGATCTTTGAATAAAAAGCATGATTGCAATGATGTTATTATAAATTCTATGAATTTCAATTGTGCTAATAATATGCAAAACCCTAAGCTTGAGGATGCTAGTTTTGCTATGTCTACTGTTTGTTGCAATGATCATGATTGGGGTGATTCTTCTTATGTTCTTGAAAATTTATTTAAGCCCCGTGATGAATATAAGATTGATAATGATGTTTGCAATATTGAAAATGGGTTTGGAAGAGTGTCAACTTTAGATCCCACGTATTTGGAGAATGTTCGATCTTATGCAATTTTCGATAAAAACGGGTTTGGAGAGGTCATGACTTTAGTTAATGTTAATCCCACTATTTTGGAAGAGTGTCAACTTTGCATGCATGTGGATCGTGTTGAAAATGTTTCATGTGAATTTGCTTATGATCCCACATGCAATTATTATGAGAGAGGAAAATATGATTGTAGAAATTTTCATGTTACTAAATTACCTCTCGTTATGTTGAGATTGCTATTGTTTCTTTTCGCTTCCTTGCGTATGCTAGTTTTTGCTTGCTATGATAATTTGTTTGCCTATAAGATGCTTATGCATAGGAAGTATGTTAGACTTAAATGTGGTTGTCACGTGTTTCATGATGCTCTTTTTGTGCTTCAATTCTTGTCTTTTATGTGAGCATTATTGAAATTATCAATCCCTATAGCTAGGGGCGTTAAACGATAGCGCTTGTTGGGAGGCAACCTAATTGTATTTTTGTTCCTTGCTTTTTGTTGCTATTTAGTAATAAATAAATCGTCTATCCTCTGTTATGATTGTGTTTTTTATGTTTTAATTAGTGTTTGTGCCAAGTAAAGCCTTTAGGATCTTCTTGAGTGATTGTTGTTTGATCTTGCTGGAAAAAAACAGAAGGTATGCGCTCACGAGAACTATTTTCTTTTTTACTAAAGAGCGATAAAATACCAATTCCAACTTAAGTAGATCAATATACAAATTATTTAGGATGTCCTAATTTCTCAGGATTTTTGGAATTACAGAAGTATTCAGAACCTACAGATTACTACAGACTGTTCTGTTTTTGACATATTCTGTTTTTCGCGTGTTGTTTACTTATTTTGATGAATCTATGGCTAGTATCGGGGGGTATGAACCATAGAAAAGTTGGAATACAGTAGGTTTAACACCAATATAAATAAATAATGAGTTCATTACATACCTTAAAGTGGTGGTTTGTTCTTTTATAGTAACGGAGCTCATGAGATTTTCTGTTGAGTTTTGTGTTGTGAAGTTTTCAAGTTTTTGGTAAAGATTTGATAGATTTAGGAACAAGGAGTGGCAAGAGCCTAAGCTTGGGGATGCCCAAGGCACCGCAAGGTAAAATTTAAGGACAGCCAAAAGCCTAAGCTTGGGGATGCCCCGGAAGGCATCCCCTCTTTTGCCTTCGTCTATCGGTAACTTTACTTGAGGCTATATTTTTATTCACCATGTGATATGTGTTTCGCTTGGAGCGTCTTGTATGATTTGAGTCTTTGCTTTTTAGTTTACCACAATCATCCTTGCTGTACACACCTGTTGGAGACACACACATGAATCAGGATTTATTAGAATACTTTATGTGCTTCACTTATATCTTTTGAGCTAGATAATTTTGCTCTAGTGCTTCACTTATATCTTTTTAGAGCACTGTGGTGGTTTTATTTTATAGAAATTATTGATCTCTCATGCTTCACTTATATTATTTTGAGAGTCTTTTAAAACAGCATGGTAATTTGCTTTGGTTAAGAAACTAGTCCTAATATGATAGGCATCCAATATGGGTATAATAAAAACTTTCATATAAAGTGCATTGAATACTATAAGAAGTTTGATACTTGATGATTGCTTTGAGATATGAATATGGTGATATTAGAGTCATGATAGTTGAGTAGTTGTGAATTTGAGAGATACTTGTGTTAAAGTTTGTGATTCTCGTAGCATGCACGTATGGTGAACCGTTATGTGATGAAGTTGGAGCATGCTTTATTTTTTGATTGTCTTCCTTATGAGTGGCGGTCGGGGACGAGCGATGGTCTTTTCCTATCAATCTATCCCCCTAGGAGCATGCGCATAATACTTCGTTTCAATAACTAATAGATTTTTTGCAATAAGTATGTGAGTTCTTTATGACTAATGTTGAGTCCATGGATTATACGCACTCTCACCCTTCCACCATTGCTAGCCTCTCTAGTACCACGCAACTTTCGCCGGTACCATAAACCCACCATTTACCTTCCTCAAAACAGCCACCATACCTACCTATTATGGCATTTCCATGGCCATTCTGAGTTATATTACCATGCAACTTCCCACCGTTTCGTTTATTATGACACACTCCATCATTGTCATATTGCTTTGCATGATCATGTAGTTGACATCGTATTTGTGGCAAAGCCACCGTTCATAATTTTTCATACATGTCACTCTTAATTCATTGCACATCCCGGTACACCGCCGGAGGTATCCACATAGAGTCATATTTTGTTCTAAGTATCGAGTTGTAATTCTTGAGTTGTAAGAAAATAAAAGTGTGATGGTCATCATTATTAGAGCATTGTCCCAGTGAGGAAAGGATGATGGAGACTATGATTCCCCACAAGTCGGGATGAGACTCCGGACGAAAAAAAAGAAAAAAAGGCAATGAAAAAAAAAGAGAAAAGGCCCAAATAAAATAAAAAATGAGAGAAAAAGAGAGAAGGGGCAATGCTACTACCCTTTTTCCGCACTTGTGCTTCAAAGTAGCACCATGATCTTCATGATAGAGAGTCTCTTATGTTGGCCATTTCATATACTAGTGGGAACTTTTCATTATAGAACTTGGCTTGTATATTCCAATGATGGGCTTCCTCAAAATGCCCTAGGTCTTCGTGAGTAAGCAAGTTGGATGCACACCCACTTAGTTTCTTTTGTTGAGCTTTCATATACTTATAGCTCTAGTGCATCGGTTGCATGGAAATCCCTACTCACTCACATTAATATCTATCGATGGGCATCTCCATAGACTGTTGATACGCCTAGTTGATGTGAGACTATCTTCTCCTTTTGTCTTCTCCACAACCACCATTCTATTCCACCTATAGTGCTATATGAAGGAAATATGCCCTAGAGGCAATAATAAAGTTATTATTTATTTCCTTATATCATGATAAATGTTTATTATTCATGCTAGAATTGTATTAACCGGAAACATAATACATGTGTGAATACATAGACAAACAAAGTGTCACTAGTATGCCTCTACTTGACTAGCTCGTTAATCAAAGATGGTTATGTTTCCTAACCATGAACAAGGAGTTGTTATTTGATTAACGAGGTCACATCATTAGTTGAATGATCTGATTGACATGACCCATTCCATTAGCTTAGCACCCGATCGTTTAGTATGATGCTATTGCTTTCTTCATGACTTATACATGTTCCTATAACTATGAGATTATGCAACTCCCGTTTACCAGAGGAACACTTTGGGTACTACCAAACGTCACAACGTAACTGGGTGATTATAAAGGAGTACTACAGGTGTCTCCAATGGTGGATGTTGGGTTGGCGTATTTCGAGATTAGGGTTTGTCACTCCGATTGTCGGAGAGGTATCTCTAGGCCCTCTCGGTAATACACATCACATAAGCCTTGCAAGCATAATAACTAAGATGTTAGTTATGAGATGATGTATTACGGAACGAGTAAAGAGACTTGCCAGTAACGAGATTGAACTAGGTATTGGATACCGACGATCGAATCTCGGGCAAGTAACATACCGGTGACAAAGGGAACAACGTATGTTGTTATGCGGTCTGACCGATAAAGATCTTCGTAGAATATGTAGGAGCCAATATGGGCATCCAGGTCCCGCTATTGGTTATTGACCGGAGACGTGGCTCAGTCATGTCTACATTGTTCTCGAACCGTAGGGTCCGCACGCTTAACGTTACGATGACAGTTATTATGAGTTTATGCATTTTGATGTACCGAAGGTTGTTCGGAGTCCCGGATGTGATCACGGACATGACGAGGAGTCTCGAAATGGTCGAGACATAAAGATTGATATATTGGAAGCCTATGTTTGGACATCGGAAGTGTTCCGGGTGAAATCGGGATTTTACCGGAATACCGGGAGGATTACCGGAACCCCCCGGGAGGCAAATGGGCCTATTGGGCCTTAGTGGAAAAGTGAAAAGGGGCTGCCACAAGGGCTGCGCACCTTCCCCCCTTCCCTAGTCCTATTAGGACTAGGAGAAGGGGCCGGCCCCCTCCTTCTCTCTTTCCCACTTGAGGATTCCTATTAGGAATAGTATTGGGGGGGGGGGAGTCCTACTCCCGGTAGGAGTAGGACTCCTCCTGCGCCCCTCTCCCTGGCCGGCCGAACCCCTCCCCCTGCTCCTTTATATACGGGGGCAGGGGGCACCCCATAGACACACAAGTTGATCATTGTTGATCGTTCCTTAGCCGTGTGCGGTGCCCCCTGCCACCAAATTCCACCTCGGTCATATCGTTGTAGAGCTTAGGCGAAGCCCTGCGTCGGTAGTACATCAAGATCGTCACCGCGCCGTCGTGCTGACGGAACTCTTCCTCGACGCTTTGCTGGATCGGAGTCCGAGGATCGTCATCGAGCTGAACATGTGCTAAGAACTCGGAGGTGCCGGAGTAACGGTGCCTGGATCGGTCGGATCGGGAAGAAGACGTACGACTACTTCCTCTACGTTGTGTCAATGCTTCCGTTGCGATCTACAAGGGTACGTAGATCAGACTCTCCCCCTCGTTGCTATGCATCACCATGATCTTGCGTGTGCGTAGGAAAATTTTCGAAATTACTACGTTACCCAACAGTGGCATCCGAGCCTAGGTTTTATGGTTTGATGTTATTTGCACGAGTAGAACACAAGTGAGTTGTGGGCGATACAAGTCATACTGCCTACCAGCATGTCATACTTTGGTTCGGCGGTATTGTTGGACGAGACGATCCGGACCAACCTTACGCATACTCTTACGCGAGACCGGTTCCCTCGATGTGCTTTGCACATAGATGGCTTGCGGAAGACTCTCTCTCCAACTTTAGTTGAACCAAGTGTGGCTACGCCCGGTCCTTGAGAAGGTTAAAACGGAGTCTATTTGACAAACTATCATTGTGGTTTTGATGCGTAGGTGAGATGAGTTCTTACTTAAGCCCGTAGCAGCCACGTAAAACTTGCAACAACAAAGTAGAGGACGTCTAACTTGTTTTTGCAGGGCATGTTGTGATGTGATATGGTCAATGCATGATGCTGATTTTATTGTATGAGATGATCATGTTTTGTAACCAAGTTATCGGCAACTGGCAGGAGCCATATGGTTGTCGCTTTATTGTATGCAATGCAATCGCGATGTAATGCTTTACTTTATTACTAAGCGGTAGTGATAGTCGTGGAAGCATAAGATTGGCGAGACGACAACGATGCTACGATGGAGATCAAGGTGTCGCGCCGGTGACGATGGTGATCATGACGGTGCTTCGGAGATGGAGATGACAAGCACAAGATGATGATGGCCATATCATATCACTTATATTGATTGCATGTGATGTTTATCCTTTTATGTATCTTATCTTGCTTTGATTGACGGTAGCATTATAAGATGATCTCTCACTAAATTATCAAGAAGTGTTCTCCCTGAGTATGCACCGTTGCCAAAGTTCGTCGTGCCCAGACACCACGTGATGATTGGGTGTGATAAGCTCTACGTCCATCTACAACGGGTGCAAGCCAGTTTTGCACACGCAGAATACTCAGGTTAAACTTGACGAGCCTAGCATATGCAGATATGGCCTCGGAACACAGAGACCGAAAGGTCGAGCGTGAATCATATAGTAGATATGATCAACATAACGATGTTCACCATTGAAAACTACTCCATCTCACGTGATGATCGGTTATGGTTTAGTTGATTTGGATCACGTGATCACTTAGAGGATTAGAGAGATGTCTATCTAAGTGGGAGTTCCTAAGTAATTTGATTAACTGAACTTAAACTTATCATGAACTTAGTACCTGATAGTATCTTGCTTGTTTATGTTGATTGTAGATAGATGGCTCGTGCTGTTGTTCCGTTGAATTTTAATGCGTTCCTTGAGAAAGCAAAGTTGAAAGATGATGGTAGCAATTACACGGACTGGGTCCGTAACCTGAGGATTATCCTCATTGCTGCACAGAAGAATTACGTCCTGGAAGCACCGCTAGGTGCCAGGCCTACTGCTGGAGCAACACCAGATGTTATGAACGTCTGGCAGAGCAAAGCTGATGACTACTCGATAGTTCAGTGTGCCATGCTTTACGGCTTAGAATCGGGACTTCAACGACGTTTTGAACGTCATGGAGCATATGAGATGTTCCAGGAGTTGAAGTTAATATTTCAAGCAAATGCCCGAACTGAGAGATATGAAGTCTCCAATAAGTTCTATAGCTGCAAGATGGAGGAGAACAGTTCTGTCAGTGAGCATATACTCAAAATGTCTGGGTATAATAATCACTTGATTCAGATGGGAGTTAATCTTCCAGATGATTGCGTCATTGACAGAATTCTCCAATCACTGCCACCAAGCTACAAGAGCTTCGTGATGAACTATAATATGCAAGGGATGAACAAGACTATTCCCGAGCTCTTCGCAATGCTGAAAGCTGCGGAGGTAGAAATCAAGAAGGAGCATCAAGTGTTGATGGTTAACAAAACCACTAGTTTCAAGAAAAAGGGCAAAGGGAAGAAGAAGGGGAACTTCAAGAAGAACAACAAGCAAGTTGCTGCTCAGGAGAAGAAACCCAAGTCTGGACCTAAGCCTGAAACTGAGTGCTTCTACTGCAAGCAGACTGGTCACTGGAAGCGGAACTGCCCCAAGTATTTGGCGGATAAGAAGGATGGCAAGGTGAACAAAGGTATATGTGATATACATGTTATTGATGTGTACCTTACTAGAGCTCGCAGTAGCACCTGGGTATTTGATACTGGTTCTGTTGCTAATATTTGCAACTCGAAACAGGGACTACGGAATAAGCGGAGACTAGCAAAGGACGAGGTGACGATGCGCGTGGGAAATGGTTCCAAAGTCGATGTGATCGCGGTCGGCACGCTACCTCTACATCTACCTTCGGGATTAATGTTAGACCTAAATAATTGTTATTTGGTGCCAGCGTTGAGCATGAACATTATATCTGGATCTTGTTTAATGCGAGACGGTTATTCATTTAAATCAGAGAATAATGGTTGTTCTATTTATATGAGTAATATCTTTTATGGTCATGCACCTTTGAAGAGTGGTCTATTCTTGTTGAATCTCGATAGTAGTGATACACATATTCATAATGTAGAAGCCAAAAGATGCAGAGTTGATAATGATAGTGCAACTTATTTGTGGCACTGCCGTTTAGGTCATATCGGTGTAAAGCGCATGAAGAAACTCCATACTGATGGGCTTTTGGAACCACTTGATTATGAATCACTTGGTACTTGCGAACCGTGCCTCATAGGCAAGATGACTAAAACAATGTTCTCCGGTACTATGGAGAGAGCAACAGATTTATTGGAAATCATACATACCGATGTATGTGGTCCGATGAATATTGAGGCTCGTGGCGGATATCGTTATTTTCTCACCTTCACACATGATTTAAGCAGATATGGGTATATCTACTTAATGAAACATAAGTCTGAAACATTTGAAAAGTTCAAGGAATTTCAGAGTGAAGTTGAAAATCATCATAACAAGAAAATAAAGTTTCTACGATCTGATCGTGGAGGAGAATATTTGAGTTACGAGTTTGTGTACATTTGAAAAATTGTGGAATAGTTTCGCAACTCACGCCACCCGGAACACCACAGCGTAATGGTGTGTCCGAACGTCGTAATCGTACTTTACTAGATATGGTGCGATCTATGATGTCTCTTACTGATTTACCGCTATCGTTTTGGGGTTATGCTTTAGAGACGGCCGCATTCACGTTAAATAGGGCACCATCAAAATCCGTTGAGACGACGCCTTATGAACTATGGTTTGGCAAGAAACCAAAGTTGTCGTGTCTTAAAGTTTGGGGCTGCAATGCTTATGTGAAAAAGCTTCAACCTGATAAGCTCGAACCCAAAGCGGAGAAATGTGTCTTCATAGGATACCCAAAGGAAACTGTTGGGTATACCTTCTATCACAGATCAGAAGGCAAGACATTCGTTGCCAAGAATGGATCATTTCTAGAGAAGGAGTTTCTCTCGAAAGAAGTGAGTGGGAGGAAAGTAGAACTTGACGAGGTAACTGTACCTGCTCCCTTATTGGAAAATAGTACATCACAGAATACTGTTTCTGCAACACCTATACCAATTAGTGAGGAAGCTAATGATCATGATCATGAAACTTCAGGACAAGATACTACTGAACCACGTAGATCAACCAGAGTGAGATCCGCACCAGAGTGGTACGGTAATCCAGTTCTGGAAGTCATGATACTAGATCATGATGAACCTACGAACTATGAAGAAGCGATGGTGAGCCCAGATTCCGCAAAGTGGCTTGAGGCCATGAAATCTGAGATGGGATCCATGTATGAGAACAAAGTATGGACTTTGGTTGACTTGCCCGATGATCGGCAAGCAATTGAGAATAAATGGATCTTCAAGAAAAAGACTGACGCTGACGGTAATGTTACTGTCTATAAAGCTCGACTTGTCGCAAAAGGTTTTCGACAAGTTCAAGGGGTTGACTACGATGAGACCTTCTCACCCGTAGCGATGCTTAAATCCGTCAGAATCATGTTAGCAATTGCCGCATTTTATGATTATGAAATATTGCAGATGGATGTCAAAACTGCATTCCTGATTGGATTTCTGGAAGAAGAGTTGTATATGATGCAACCAGAAGGTTTTGTCGATCCAAAGGGAGCTAACAAAGTATGCAAACTCCATCGATCAATTTATGGACTGGTGCAAGCATCTCGGAGTTGGAATAAACGCTTTGATAGTGTGATCAAAGCATTTGGCTTTATACAGACTTTTGGAGAAGCCTGTATTTACAAGAAAGTGAGTGGGAGCTCTGTAGCATTTCTGATATTATATGTGGATGACATATTGCTGATTGGAAATGATATAGAATTTCTGGATAGCATAAAGGGATACTTGAATAAAAGTTTTTCGATGAAAGACCTCGGGGAAGCTGCTTACATATTAGGCATAAAGATCTATAGAGATAGATCAAGACGCTTAATTGGACTTTCACAAAGCACATACCTTGACAAGATTTTGAAGAAGTTCAAAATGGATCAAGCAAAGAAAGGGTTCTTGCCTGTGTTACAAGGTGTGAACTTGAGTCAGACTCAATGCCCGACCACTGCAGAAGATAGAGAGAAAATGAAAGATGTTCCCTATGCTTCAGCCATAGGCTCTATCATGTATGCAATGCTGTGTACCAGACCTGATGTGTGCCTTGCTATAAGTTTAGCAGGGAGGTACCAAAGTAATCCAGGAGTGGATCACTGGACAGCGGTCAAAAACATCCTGAAATACCTGAAAAGGACTAGGGATATGTTTCTCGTATATGGAGGTGACAAAGAGCTCACCGTAAGAGGTTACGTTGATGCAAGCTTTGACACTGATCCGGACGATTCTAAATCGCAAACCGGATACGTGTTTACTTTAAACGGTGGACCTGTCAGTTGGTGCAGTTCTAAACAAAGCGTCGTAGCGGGATCTACATGTGAAGCGGAGTACATAGCTGCTTCGGAAGCAGCAAACGAAGGAGTCTGGATGAAGGAGTTCATATCCGATCTAGGTGTCATACCTAGTGCATCGGGTCCAATGAAAATCTTTTGTGACAATACTGGTGCAATTGCTTTAGCAAAGGAATCCAGATTTCACAAAAGGACCAAACTCATCAAGAGACGCTTCAACTCCATCCGGGATTTAGTCCAGGTGGGAGACATAGAGATTTGCAAGATACATACGGATCTGAATGTTGCAGGCCCGTTGACTAAGCCTCTTCCACGAGCAAAACATGATCAGCACCAAAGCTCCATGGGTGTTAGAATCATTACTGAGTAATCTAGATTATTGACTCTGGTGCAAGTGGGAGACTGAAGGAAATATGCCCTAGAGGCAATAATAAAGTTATTATTTATTTCCTTATATCATGATAAATGTTTATTATTCATGCTAGAATTGTATTAACCGGAAACATAATACATGTGTGAATACATAGACAAACAAAGTGTCACTAGTATGCCTCTACTTGACTAGCTCGTTAATCAAAGATGGTTATGTTTCCTAACCATGAACAAGGAGTTGTTATTTGATTAACGAGGTCACATCATTAGTTGAATGATCTGATTGACATGACCCATTCCATTAGCTTAGCACCCGATCGTTTAGTATGATGCTATTGCTTTCTTCATGACTTATACATGTTCCTATAACTATGAGATTATGCAACTCCCGTTTACCAGAGGAACACTTTGGGTACTACCAAACGTCACAACGTAACTGGGTGATTATAAAGGAGTACTACAGGTGTCTCCAATGGTGGATGTTGGGTTGGTGTATTTCGAGATTAGGGTTTGTCACTCCGATTGTCGGAGAGGTATCTCTGGGCCCTCTCGGTAATACACATCACATAAGCCTTGCAAGCATAATAACTAAGATGTTAGTTATGAGATGATGTATTACGGAACGAGTAAAGAGACTTGCCAGTAACGAGATTGAACTAGGTATTGGATACCGACGATCGAATCTCGGGCAAGTAACATACCGGTGACAAAGGGAACAACGTATGTTGTTATGCGGTCTGACCGATAAAGATCTTCGTAGAATATGTAGGAGCCAATATGGGCATCCAGGTCCCGCTATTGGTTACTGACCGGAGACGTGCCTCGGTCATGTCTACATTGTTCTCGAACCGTAGGGTCCGCACGCTTAACGTTACGATGACATTTATTATGAGTTTATGCATTTTGATGTACCGAAGGTTGTTCGGAGTCCCGGATGTGATCACGGACATGACGAGGAGTCTCGAAATGGTCGAGACGTAAAGATTGATATATTGGAAGCCTATGTTTGGACATCGGAAGTGTTCCGGGTGAAATCGGGATTTTACCGGAATACCGGGAGGGTTACCGGAACCCCCCGGGAGGCAAATGGGCCTATTGGGCCTTAGTGGAAAAGTGAAAAGGGGCTGCCACAAGGGCTGCGCACCTTCCCCCCTTCCCTAGTCCTATTAGGACTAGGAGAAGGGGCCGGCCCCCTCCTTCTCTCTTTCCCACTTGAGGATTCCTATTAGGAATAGGATTGGGGGGGAGTCCTACTCCCGGTAGGAGTAGGACTCCTCCTGCGCCCCTCTCCCTGGCCGGCCAAACCCCTCCCCCTGCTCCTTTATATACGGGGGCAGGGGGCACCCCATAGACACACAAGTTGATCATTGTTGATCGTTTCTTAGCCGTGTGCGGTGCCCCCTGCCACCAAATTCCACCTCGGTCATATCGTTGTAGAGCTTAGGCAAAGCCCTGCGTCGGTAGTACATCAAGATCGTCACCACGCCGTCGTGCTGACGGAACTCTTCCTCGATGCTTTGCTGGATCAGAGCCCGAGGATCGTCATCGAGCTGAACGTGTGCTAAGAACTCGGAGGTGCCGGAGTAACGGTGCCTGGATCGGTCGGATCGGGAAGAAGACGTATGACTACTTCCTCTACGTTGTGTCAACGCTTCCGTTGCGATCTACAAGGGTACGTAGATCAGACTCTCCCCCTCGTTGCTATGCATCACCATGATCTTGCGTGTGCGTAGGAAAATTTTCGAAATTACTACGTTCCCCAACAGTTTGCACATCGGAATGGTTCCGAGTGGTTCGGGCATTTTTCCGGAGTACCGGGAGGTTACCGAACCCCCCCCGGGGAGTATATGGGCCTTATTGGGCCTTAGTGTAATAGAGGAGAGGGAAAGGAAAGGAGGGAGGCGCGCGCCCCCAAGCCCAATCCGAATTGGGAGGGGGGCCGCCCCCCTTTCCTTCCTCCCTATCTCCTCCTTCATTCCTCTCCTACTCCTACTTGGAAGGGAGGGAATCCTACTCCCGAAGGGAGTAGAACTTCCCTAGGGCGCGCCATAGAGAGGGCCGGCCCTCCCCCTCCTCCACTCATTTATATACGGGGAGGGGCCACCCCATAGACACACAAGTTGATCATTGATCTTTTAGCCATGTGCGGTGCCCCCCTCCACCATAATCCACCTCGGTTATATCATAGCAGTGCTTGGGCGAAGCCCTGTTCCGGTAGCATCATCATCACCATCATCACGCCGTCGTGCTGACGAAACTCTCCCTCGAAGCTCTACTGGATCGTGAGTTCATGGGACATCACCGAGTTGAACGTGTGCAGATCACGGAGGTGCCGTACGTTTGGTACTAGGGATCGGTCGATCGTGAAGACGTACGACTACATCAACCGCGTTGTCATAACGCTTCCGCTTACGGTCTACGAGGGTACGTGGACGACAATCTTCCCTCTCGTTGCTATGCATCACCATGATCTTGCGTGTGCGTAGGATTTTTTTTGAAATTACTATGTTCCCCAACAGAGGGCGGTGTGGGGAAGACCACTATCACGCCCGAGTGCGGTGTCCGGAGACCAAGCATGAAGGTGTTCGCCGTAGGCCCGGCAAGCGCCTCCTATGACTGTTTGCTTGTCGGTCTGCTCCTTAAAATTTGAGGTAATTGTCTCCGAAGTCACGAATTAATCTCTTGTAGGAATCAAGGAGCAACTGTGTAATTCGTGCACCATTGTACTCCCTTCATCCCAAAATTCTTGTCTTAGATTTTGCTACCTCTTGAGCATGCGTTGGCTTTCCCTTGAAGAGGAAAGGGTGATGCATCAAAGTAGCGTAAGTATTTCCCTCAGTTTTGTGAGAACCAAGGTATCAATCTAGTAGGAGACTACACACAAATCGCCTAGTACCTGCACAAACAAATAAGAACCTTGCAACCAACGCGATAAAGGGGTTGTTAGTCCCTTCACGGCCACTTGCAAAAGTGAGATCTGATAATTATAAAAAAATAAATATTTTTGGTATTTTTGTATAGATTGCAAGGTAAAGATTGCAAAATAAATAGTAAACTAGAATTGTAGATTGGAAACTTATATGATGTACAGTAGACCCGGGGGCCATAGGTTTCACTAGTGGCTTCTCTCAAGATAGCATATATTACGATGGGTGAACAAATTACTGCCAAGCAATTGATAGAAAAGCGCATAGTTATGAGAATATCTAGGCATGATCATGAACATAGGCATCACATCCGTGTCAAGTAGACCGAAACGATTCTGCATCTACTACTATTACTCCACACATCGGCCGCTATCCAGCATGCATCTAGAGTATTAAGTTCATAAGAACAGAGTAACACATTAGGCAAGACGACATGATGTAGAGGGATAAACTCAAGCAATATGATATAAACCCTATCTTTTTATCCTCGATGGCAACAATACAATACGTGCCTTGCTGCCCCTGCTGTCACTGGGAAAGGACACCGCAAGATTGAACCCAAAGCTAAGCACTTCTCCCATTGCAAGAAAGATCAATCTAGTAGGCCAAACCAAACTGATAATTCGAAGAGACTTGCAGAGATATCAAATCATGCATATAAGAATTCAGAGAAGAATCAAATATTGTTCATAGATAAACTTGATCATAAACCCACAATTCATCGGATCTCGGCAAACACACTGCAAAAAGTATTACATTGAATAGATCTCCAAGAACATCGAGGAGAACTTTGTATTGAGAACCAAAGAGAGAGAAGAAGCCACCTAGCTAATAACTATGGACCCAAAGGTCTGTGGTAAACTAGTCACACATCATCGGAGAGGCTATGGTGTTGATGTAGAAGCCCTCCGTGATTGAATCCCCCTCCGGCAGATCGCCGGAAAACGTCCCCATATGGGATCTCACGGGTACAGAAGGTTGTGGCGGTGGAAAAGTGGTTTCGTGGCTCCCCTGGATGTTTTTAGGGCATAAAAGTATGTATATATATGCGAAAGAAGTAGGTCGGTGGAGCTACGAGGAGCCCACGAGGGTGGGGGAACGCCTACCCCCTAGGCGCACCCTCCTGCCTTGTGGCCACCTCATGGCTTCCTTGACCTCCACTCCAAATCTCCTGAATTGCATTTGTTCCAAAAAAGTTCCTCACAAAGGTTTCATTCCGTTTGGATTCCGTTTGATATTCCTTTTCTGCGAAACACTAAAATAGGCAAAAAAACAGCAATTTTCACTGGGCGTTTGGTTAATAGGTTAGTCCCAAAAATAATATAAAAGTGCATATTAAATCCCATTAAGCATCCAAAACAGATAATATAATAGATGGAACAATCAAAAATTATAGATATGTTGGAGACGTATCAAGCATCCCCAAGCTTAATTCCTACCCGTCCTTGAGTAGGTAAATGATAAAAACAGAAATTTTGATGTGGAATGCTACCTAACATAATTTTCAATGTAATTTTATTTATTGTGGCATGAATATTCAAATCTGAAAGATTCAAGGCAAAAGTTTAATATTGACATAAAAACAATAATACTTCAATCATACTAACCAAGCCATTGTGTCTTCTCAAAATAACATGGCCAAAGAAAGCTATCCCTACAAAATCATATAGTCTGGCTATGCTTTATCTTGATCACACAAAATTTAAATCATGCACAACCCCAATGACAAGCCAAGCAATTGTTTCATACTTTTAATGTTCTCAAATTTTTTCAATCTTCACGCAATAAATGAGCGTGAGCCATGGATATAGTGTTGGGTAACATAGTAATTTCGAAAATTTTCCTACGCACACGCAAGATCATGGTGATGCATAGCAACGAGGGGGAGAGTCTGATCTACGTACCCTTGTAGATCGCAACGGAAGCGTTGACACAACGTAGAGGAAGTAGTCGTACGTCTTCTTCCCGATCCGACCGATCCAGGCACCGTTACTCCGGCACCTCCGAGTTCTTAGCACACGTTCAGCTCGATGATGATCCTCAGGCTCTGATCCAGCAAAGCGTCGAGGAAGAGTTCCGTCAGCACGACGGCGTGGTGACGATCTTGATGTACTACCGACGCAGGGCTTCGCCTAAGCTCTACAACGATATGACCGAGGTGGAATTTGGTGGCAGGGGGCACCGCACACGGCTAAGGAACGATCAACAATGATGAACTTGTGTGTCTATGGGGTGCCCCCTGCCCCCGTATATAAAGGAGCAGGGGGAGGGGTTCGGCCGGCCAGGGAGAGGGGCGCAGGAGGAGTCCTACTCCTACCGGGAGTAGGACTCCCCCCCAATCCTATTCCTAATAGGAATCCTCAAGTGGGAAAGAGAGAAGGAGGGGGCCGGCCCCTTCTCCTAGTCCTGCGCAGCCCTTGTGGCAGCCCCTTTTCACTTTTCCACTAAGGCCCAATAGGCCCATTTGCCTCCCGGGGGGTTCCGGTAACCCTCCCGGTATTCCGATAAAATCCCGATTTCACCCGGAACACTCCCGATGTCCAAACATAGGCTTCCAATATATCAATCTTTACGTCTCGACCATTTCGAGACTCCTCGTCATGTCCATGATCACATCCGGGACTCCGAACAACCTTCGGTACATCAAAATGCATAAACTCATAATAACTGTCATCGTAACGTTAAGCGTGCGGACGCTACGGTTCGAGAACAATGTAGACATGACCGAGACACGTCTCCGGTCAATAACCAATAGCGGGACCTGGATGCCCATATTGGCTCCTACATATTCTACGAAGATCTTTATCGGTCAGACCGCATAACAACATACGTTGTTCCCTTTGTCACCGGTATGTTACTTGCCCGAGATTCGATCGTCGGTATCCAATACCTAGTTCAATCTCGTTACTGGCAAGTCTCTTTACTCGTTCCGTAATACATCATCTCATAACTAACATCTTAGTTATTATGCTTGCAAGGCTTATGTGATGTGTATTACCGAGAGGGCCTAGAGATACCTCTCCGACAATCGGAGTGACAAACCCTAATCTCGAAATACGCCAACCCAACATCCACCATTGGAGACACCTGTAGTACTCCTTTATAATCACCCAGTTACGTTGTGACGTTTGGTAGTACCCAAAGTGTTCCTCTGGTAAACGGGAGTTGCATAATCTCATAGTTATAGGAACATGTATAAGTCATGAAGAAAGCAATAGCATCATACTAAACGATCGGGTGCTAAGCTAATGGAATGGGTCATGTCAATCAGATCATTCAACTAATGATGTGACCTCGTTAATCAAATAAAAACTCCTTGTTCATGGTTAGGAAACATAACCATCTTTGATTAACGAGCTAGTCAAGTAGAGGCATACTAGTGACACTTTGTTTGTCTATGTATTCACACATGTATTATGTTTTCGGTTAATACAATTCTAGCATGAATAATAAACATTTATCATGATATAAGGAAATAAATAATAACTTTATTATTGCCTCTAGGGCATATTTCCTTCAGTCTCCCACTTGCACTAGAGTCAATAATCTAGATTACTCAGTAATGATTCTAACACCCATGGAGCTTTGGTGCTGATCATGTTTTGCTCGTGGAAGAGGCTTAGTCAACGGGTCTGCAACATTCAGATCCGTATGTATCTTGCAAATCTCTATGTCTCCCACCTGGACTAAATCCCGGATGGAGTTGAAGCGTCTCTTGATGTGTTTGGTCCTTTTGTGAAATCTGGATTCCTTTGCTAAAGCAATTGCACCAGTATTGTCACAAAAGATTTTCATTGGACCCGATGCACTAGGTATGACACCTAGATCGGATATGAACTCCTTCATCCAGACTCCTTCGTTTGCTGCTTCCGAAGCAGCTATGTACTTCGCTTCACATGTAGATCCCGCTACGACGCTTTGTTTAGAACTGCACCAACTGACAGCTCCACCGTTTAAAGTAAACACGTACCCGGTTTGCGATTTAGAATCGTCCGGATCAGTGTCAAAGCTTGCATCAACGTAACCTCTTACGGTGAGCTCTTTGTCACCTCCATATACGAGAAACATATCCCTAGTCCTTTTCAGGTATTTCAGGATGTTTTTGACCGCTGTCCAGTGATCCACTCCTGGATTACTTTGGTACCTCCCTGCTAAACTTATAGCAAGGCACACATCAGGTCTGGTACACAGCATTGCATACATGATAGAGCCTATGGCTGAAGCATAGGGAACATCTTTCATTTTCTCTCTATCTTCTGCAGTGGTCGGGCATTGAGTCTGACTCAACTTCACACCTTGTAACATAGGCAAGAACCCTTTCTTTGCTTGATCCATTTTGAACTTCTTCAAAATCTTGTCAAGGTATGTGCTTTGTGAAAGTCCAATTAAGCGTCTTGATCTATCTCTATAGATCTTTATGCCTAATATGTAAGCAGCTTCCCCGAGGTCTTTCATCGAAAAACTTTTATTCAAGTATCCCTTTATGCTATCCAGAAATTCTATATCATTTCCAATCAGCAATATGTCATCCACATATAATATCAGAAATGCTACAGAGCTCCCACTCACTTTCTTGTAAATACAGGCTTCTCCAAAAGTCTGTATAAAGCCAAATGCTTTGATCACACTATCAAAGCGTTTATTCCAACTCCGAGATGCTTGCACCAGTCCATAAATTGATCGCTGGAGTTTGCATACTTTGTTAGCTCCCTTTGGATCGACAAAACCTTCTGGTTGCATCATATACAACTCTTCTTCCAGAAATCCAATCAGGAATGCAGTTTTGACATCCATCTGCCATATTTCATAATCATAAAATGCGGCAATTGCTAACATGATTCTGACGGATTTAAGCATCGCTACGGGTGAGAAGGTCTCATCGTAGTCAACCCCTTGAACTTGTCGAAAACCATTTGCGACAAGTCGAGCTTTATAGACAGTAACATTACCGTCAGCTTCAGTCTTTTTCTTGAAGATCCATTTATTCTCAATTGCTTGCCGATCATTGGGCAAGTCAACCAAAGTCCATACTTTGTTCTCATACATGGATCCCATCTCAGATTTCATGGCCTCAAGCCACTTTGCAGAATCTGGGCTCACCATCGCTTCTTCATAGTTCGTAGGTTCATCATGATCTAGTATCACGACTTTCAGAACTGGATTACCGTACCACTCTGGTGCGGATCTCACTCTGGTTGATCTACGTGGTTCAGTAGTATCTTGTCCTGAAGTTTCATGATCATCATCATTAGCTTCCTCACTAATTGGTATAGGTATCGCAGAAACAGTTTTCTGTGATGTACTATTTTCCAATAAGGGAGCAGGTACAGTTACCTCGTCAAGTTCTACTTTCCTCCCACTCACTTCTTTCGAGAGAAACTCCTTCTCTAGAAATGATCCATTCTTGGCAACGAATGTCTTGCCTTCTGATCTGTGATAGAAGGTATACCCAACAGTTTCCTTTGGGTATCCTATGAAGACACATTTCTCCGCTTTGGGTTCGAGCTTATCAGGTTGAAGCTTTTTCACATAAGCATCGCAGCCCCAAACTTTAAGAAACGACAACTTTGGTTTCTTGCCAAACCATAGTTCATAAGGCGTCGTCTCAACGGATTTTGATGGTGCCCTATTTAACGTGAATGCGGCCGTTCCTAAAGCATAACCCCAAAACGATAGCGGTAAATCAGTAAGAGACATCATAGATCGCACCATATCTAGTAAAGTACGATTACGACGATCGGACACACCATTACGCTGTGGTGTTCCGGGTGGCGTGAGTTGCGAAACTATTCCACAATTTTTCAAATGTACACCAAACTCGTAACTCAAATATTCTCCTCCACGATCAGATCGTAGAAACTTTATTTTCTTGTTACGATGATTTTCAACTTCACTCTGAAATTCCTTGAACTTTTCAAATGTTTCAGACTTATGTTTCATTAAGTAGATATACCCATATCTGCTTAAATCATCTGTGAAGGTGAGAAAATAACGATATCCGCCACGAGCCTCAATATTCATCGGACCACATACATCGGTATGTATGATTTCCAATAAATCTGTTGCTCTCTCCATAGTACCGGAGAACGGTGTTTTAGTCATCTTGCCTATGAGGCACAGTTCGCAAGTACCAAGTGATTCATAATCAAGTGGTTCCAAAAGCCCATCAGTATGGAGTTTCTTCATGCGCTTTACACCGATATAACCTAAACGGCAGTGCCACAAATAAGTTGCACTATCATTATCAACTTTGCATCTTTTGGCTTCTACATTATGAATATGTGTATCACTACTATCGAGATTCAACAAGAATAGACCACTCTTCAAAGGTGCATGACCATAAAAGATATTACTCATATAAATAGAACAACCATTATTCTCTGATTTAAATGAATAACCGTCTCGCATTAAACAAGATCCAGATATAATGTTCATGCTCAACGCTGGCACCAAATGACAATTATTTAGGTCTAACATTAATCCCGAAGGTAGATGTAGAGGTAGCGTGCCGACCGCGATCACATCGACTTTGGAACCGTTTCCCACGCGCATCGTCACCTCGTCCTTTGCTAGTGTCCGCTTATTCCGTAGTCCCTGTTTCGAGTTGCAAATATTAGCAACAGAACCAGTATCAAATACCCAGGTGCTACTGTGAGCTCTAGTAAGGTACACATCAATAACATGTATATCACATATACCTTTGTTCACCTTGCCATCCTTCTTATCCGCCAAATACTTGGGGCAGTTCCGCTTCCAGTGACCAGTCTGCTTGCAGTAGAAGCACTCAGTTTCAGGCTTAGGTCCAGACTTGGGTTTCTTCTCCTAAGCAGCAACTTGCTTGCTGTTCTTCTTGAAGTTCCCCTTCTTCTTCCCTTTGCCCTTTTTCTTGAAACTAGTGGTTTTGTTAACCATCAACACTTGATGCTCCTTCTTGATTTCTACCTCCGCAGCTTTCAGCATTGCGAAGAGCTCGGGAATAGTCTTGTTCATCCCTTGCATATTATAGTTCATCACGAAGCTCTTGTAGCTTGGTGGCAGTGATTGGAGAATTCTGTCAATGACGCAATCATCTGGAAGATTAACTCCCATCTGAATCAAGTGATTATTATACCCAGACATTTTGAGTATATGCTCACTGACAGAACTGTTCTCCTCCATCTTGCAGCTATAGAACTTATTGGAGACTTCATATCTCTCAATTCGGGCATTTGCTTGAAATATTAACTTCAACTCCTGGAACATCTCATATGCTCCATGACGTTCAAAACGTCGTTGAAGTCCCGATTCTAAGCCGTAAAGCATGGCACACTGAACTATCGAGTAGTCATCAGCTTTGCTCTGCCAGACATTCATAACATCTGGTGTTGCTCCAGCAGCAGGCCTGGCACCTAGCGGTGCTTCCAGGACGTAATTCTTCTGTGCAGCAATGAGGATAATCCTCAGGTTACGGACCCAGTCCGTGTAATTGCTACCATCATCTTTCAACTTTGCTTTCTCAAGGAACGCATTAAAATTCAACAGAACAACAGCACGAGCCATCTATCTATAAACAAGCAAGATACTATCAGGTACTAAGTTCATGATAAGTTTAAGTTCAGTTAATCAAATTACTTAGGAACTCCCACTTAGATAGACATCTCTCTAATCCTCTAAGTGATCATGTGATCCAAATCAACTAAACCATAACCAATCATCACGTGAGATGGAGTAGTTTTCAATGGTGAACATCGTTATGTTGATCATATCTACTATATGATTCACGCTCGACCTTTCGGTCTCTGTGTTCCGAGGCCATATCTGCATATGCTAGGCTCGTCAAGTTTAACCTGAGTATTCTGCGTGTGCAAAACTGGCTTGCACCTGTTGTAGATGGACGTAGAGCTTATCACACCCGATCATCACGTGGTGTTTGGGCACGACGAACTTTGGCAACGGTGCATACTCAGGGAGAACACTTCTTGATAATTTAGTGAGAGATCATCTTATAATGCTACCGTCAATCAAAGCAAGATAAGATGCATAAAAGGATAAACATCACATGCAATCAATATAAGTGATATGATATGGCCATCATCATCTTGTGCTTGTCATCTCCATCTCCGAAGCACCGTCATGATCACCATCGTCACCGGCGCGACACCTTGATCTCCATCGTAGCATCGTTGTCGTCTCGCCAATCTTATGCTTCCACGACTATCACTACCGCTTAGTAATAAAGTAAAGCATTACATCGCGATTGCATTGCATACAATAAAGCGACAACCATATGGCTCCTGCCAGTTGCCGATAACTTGGTTACAAAACATGATCATCTCATACAATAAAATCAGCATCATGCATTGACCATATCACATCACAACATGCCCTGCAAAAACAAGTTAGATGTCCTCTACTTTGTTGTTGCAAGTTTTACGTGGCTGCTACGGGCTTAAGTAAGAACTCATCTCACCTACGCATCAAAACCACAACGATAGTTTGTCAAATAGACTCCGTTTTAACCTTCTCAAGGACCGGGCGTAGCCACACTTGGTTCAACTAAAGTTGGAGAGACAGTCTTCCGCAAGCCATCTATGTGCAAAGCACGTCAAGGGAACCGGTCTTGCGTAAGAGTACGCGTAAGGTTGGTCCGGATCGTCTCGTCCAACAATACCGCCGAACCAAAGTATGACATGCTGGTAGGCAGTATGACTTGTATCGCCCACAACTCACTTGTGTTCTACTCGTGCAAATAACATCAAACCATAAAACCTAGGCTCGGATGCCACTGTTGGGGAACGTAGTAATTTCGAAAATTTTCCTACGGACACGCAATGTCAGGACCCCGATTCTAAGCCACATCGATCTAGCCGGTAACACCTCATATCACTTTGCGGCCTCACGCACGGTATCCCACGGTGTCGCCTTACCATGGCCCGGGACCGTTTGTGCCTTTTGGCTCGCGTATATGACAATGTCGCTAGCATCCATATGACCGAGAACCCGGGCCGACATGGCTAGTCGTGAACCCAAAGCGGCACAGACCTATGGAGACAGGCATACATGAATCACAACGAACATGTCGGTCATCAACGAGTGATTCCGGGCTGTAGCACTGGGCTAACAGGACTCCGGGGGATCCCGGGCTGTAGTAGGCTAGACAGGACTCCGGAGATCACCGCGTGACATTTCCCCGAAGGGACAGACATAGGGACGAAGTGAAACACATGCCGGACAGTCAAGTGTCCTGAACAGTAGTGCTGGGCTAGCAGGACTCCGGTGAACCGGGCTGTAGCGGACTACTATGGCTCGAGGAGCACTAGACTACATTTCCCCATAAGAAAGGCTGCGAAGGACAAACAACTAGATTGTCGGATCCCACTCATACCAAGCATTTCAATCATACATACAATATGCTCGATATGAGTACATACAACATGGCATCACAACAAAACTCTACAACTCAGGTACTTTATTTAAAGGCTCCAGGGAGCCATACATAACATATCCATACAAGTAGGGGTCACATGACCCGACACTCAAGGCATACAGTCATACAAGCACATGCGGAAGCAACTAGTCTGAGTACAGACTCTAGAAAGAAAGAAGGCTTCTCGAAGCCTGTCTATCTACATAGGGCCCTCCATGGCCTGGATCACCACCTGGGTGGCTAGTCACTCGTCGACGTCAAGATCTACGTAAAACCCATCGGAGGGGGCAGTGTTGTCGTCTGAAAACAATAAATAAGCAAACATGAGTACAAAGGTACTCAGCAAGTCTTACATCAGAACCTACTGTACATGCTCATTCTCAAGAAGGTGGTGGGGTTTATGCAGCAAGCCAGCTTTGACTCTTGGCTAAGCTATCCTACGGAATCTTTTAGCAAAATAGTTTTCGCACACGAGTCCACTACTCACCATCACAATACTCCACCGTGGATCCTCCCTCGTATCCTGCGAGGGGGCCATCCTCGGTACTCACACTTATCTTGAGTCTTTTAGTAGTATCCATTAACTTGTCTATGAACTGTATAGGCAACCAAGTAGTCCTTTACCGCGGACGCGGCTATTCGAATAGTTTTATACCCTGCAGGGGTGTACTTCGTCATACACGCTTTCACCGCTTACCGCCGTCTACACGACATGTACTCGGCAACCTTCAAGCGGAAGCCCAGCGAGGGTGTCGGCCACGGCCTACCTAAACACCTAAGCCCCTAGTCCAGGTTATCGCCTATCCAGGTTCCATCCGCAGGGAGTCCGGCCGAGGTTTCCACATACGGCCCCGAACGATGTGAACAGGGTTCCCGAGACACCAAACGGGTGACTCGGTACATCGTGCCACGGTGTATCTACCGCAACATAGCCCACCCCTAGGGTCAGCGCTACGCACGGCCGCCAACACATATCCTACAAACACCAGAAACTATTTGCAACTCCTGGACAGAGTACTAGGGTGGCTAAGAAGCCGAGAGGGTCCATTTGTTTCGGGCCCAATGTACGGTAGTAGCTGCATCTTAAATCACACATACAGATCTCAGTTCTTATGGACGGCCTCAATGAAACAACCCACCATGTACTCCTACATGGCCTCTCATCGATACCTTTACCAAAACATGTTCAACACATCCCACATATTCCTGGCACAAGCATTTCACTCTAGCCCATCACCCAGATGAACCAGACCTGACACAACTCTAAGCATAGCAGGCATAGCAAGGTAGGAATCACAAAACATGGCTCAATCAACTCCTACACATGCTAGTGGGTTTCATCTAGTTACTGTGGCAATGACAGGTCATGCAGAGGATAAGGGTTCAACTACCGTAGCACACAGCAGTTTGAATCGTGTTGTCTTAATGCAGTAAACAAGAGCAGGAGCGAGAACATGGGTTGTATCGGAATGATCAATGGTTGCTTGCCTGATGGAGTGGTAACGGGATACTGCCCTTCAGTTGGATACTCGTGAATATCCTCGGAGGCAGAACCTACCACGAATAACACAACCGAGCACAATCAACACATGACGATATGCAACAATATGATGCATGCTATGACATGGCAATAGGGATGTGTCTTGAGCTAATGCAACTAGCTATGATTTAAATGAAGTTGGTTTGAGTACAAGATTCAAATTCCAACCCCATATATGATTATTTAAATGCCCTTTATTTGTTTTGTCCAAAATAGAGGACAAACATTGTTCAAACATGCATGAAAATGGTACAGATGGATTCCTTGAATTTTTCTGATAATTTTTCATATATAATTTGTCTCATTTGGAGTTATGGTTGAATTTCTATGAATTTTTGAAGTTTAGGCAATTTTCTGGAATTTTCTATATAAAATTAAATCCAGTGCATCAGCCTTGCGTCAGCATGACATCAGCAAGTCAAAGGCAGTGTCCAGGTCAAACCCGACCAGTGGGGTCCACTGGTCAGTGACTCTAGTTGGTTTCTGTGGCTGACGTGTGGGACCAGGTCAACTGTGACGTGGCAAAGTCAAACTGACAGGTGGGGCCCTCCTGAGACCAGTGCTAATCTAACAGAATAGTTAACTAACTAATTAAGCACTAGGGCCCACATGGCAGTGACTCTAGAGGGGTGGTTAGTGGGTTAGTTAGCCGCTAATGACGGCCACGTCGGCTACCGGCGTTTAGCCGCCGGCGACCTCAGATCGCGGCGGCGTCCGTGTTGGGATTCGCTACAGGCGATGGTTTGGCGCGCTGGGGGCACCAGGGAGGAGCTCGTGCTCGTGCGCATCTAGGGAGACCAACGGGAGGTGCGGGGGTGGCCGGAGCTGACGGCGGCGAGCTCTTTTGCGGCCGCCGGAGTTCGGGTATAGTTGGGGTTGGCACTAGGGGGCACGGCAGGTCGAACGGGTGAGTGCGTTAGGCTCCTGGGGACGCGTTGAAGGCGGTGGTGCGCTCAGACGCGTGCTTGCACGGCCGTAGCCACGACGGCGTCGAGGCTCAACGGCGGCGAGCTTCGGGTGCTCGCGGGGCAATGGCTACGGGGCAAAATCGACGGCGTGGCTAAGGGGAAAAGGATCGGGAGCTCACAGCGGTGCCGTAGGGGTGGCTAGCGGGCTCGGGGGCGACCTTGATGGCGCGAATCGACGGCGAGGAGCTCGGGCGGCCGAGGTTGAAGAAGAGCTCGAAGTCAACGATGCAGGGCTTCCGGCGGGGCGTGGTTCGGTGAGGGGGTCGAGGACGATGTTGCGGAGCTCGTGGGCACAACCGAGGGGCGAGGGGGTGGCTGTGGCCGTGGTGGTTCTCGTCGGCGGCGACGGCCGCGTTCTGTGGAAGAGAGGGGGAGAGACAGAGGAGGGGATGAGCATGGGGGAGGGGAATGAGAGGGCCAGGGGGTGCGTGGCCGTCTCCGTGGCATTGGAAGGGAGCCCGGAAGCAGGAGGTGGCGCGCAGGGGGGGAGGGTGGCGCGCGCGCGCGCGTGCCGGCGAGCGCCGGGCACACGCCCTTCGTCCTCCTGGCAGGAGCTAGGGGACGACTGGCAACGGCCTGGTGGGCTGGGCCGCTGGTGGCCTGGCGCTGGGCCAGGTAAGTGGCCCACTGGCCTACTCTCTCTCTCTCTTTTCTAATTTTATTCTGTTTTTCTATTTTTGTTATTCTGTTTTGATTTAGTTTAAATACTAAATCATTTTATAAAATCCTGAAAATATTTATAGACACTTTCTGAAATATTTCAGTGGCCCAAAAATAGTTCCAACATTATTTGAGCATTTGAATTATATAATAGTATTTAAATGCCCAAATTCAAATATTTATGAATTAAGTCAATGCCCCTTTTGTTGACCTAAAATTATATGCACCATTTTTCCCAAGGGTTCTAACCCAAGGCAAAGAGGGTGAACATATTTGAAGGGCATTTTAGGTTCATTGAATTTATTTTTAGTAAACCCTAGTTGATATCAGGGGAGGGGGGGGTGCTGGGGGTTCTGCTTTCCCCATTTCAATTTTCTGATGAAGGTAAACATGATGCACACTCTAATGCATAATCTAGCTAGGGTGTGACAACTCACCCCCACTCAATAGAATCTCGTCCCGAGATTTAGGATCATCTGGGAAGAAGGTGGGGTACTCGAGTCGAAGACGATCCTCCCTTTCCCAAGTGGCTTCTTCCTCGGAATGGTGTGACCATTGAACCTTGAGAAACTTGATATTATGACGTCGAGTGGTACGCTCGGCTTGATCAAGGATACGAACGGGGTATTCCCGATAAGAAAGGTTATCTTGTAAATCAAGCGTTTCGTGGTCCACTCCACGGATAGGATCCGCGAAGCAACGCCTGAGTTGCGAAACGTGGAAGACATCGTGAACTCTGGAAAGATGCGGAGGTAGTTCCAATTGGTAGGCAACTTCTCCTCGTTTGGCAAGAATGCGAAAGGGTCCAATGTAACGAGGAGCCAATTTGCCTTTGATACCGAAGCGATGGGTTCCCTTTAACGGGGTAACCCGAAGGTAAGCTTTCTCGTCAATTTCAAATGCCATAGGCTTATGCTTACGATCATATTGACTCTTTTGGCGAGATTGGGCTGTTTTCAATTTCTCACGAATAACGCGAACCTGCTCTTCTGCTTCCTGAATCATATCCGGGCCAAAGAGTTGTCTTTCCCCGGTTTCTGACCAGTTAAGAGGCGTTCGACATTTTCGTCCATAGAGAACTTCGAAGGGAGCCTTGCCCAAACTAGCTTGATAGCTATTGTTATAAGCAAACTCCGCGAATGGAAGGCATTTCTCCCAACTCATTCCGAACGAGATAACAGAAGCTCGGAGCATATCTTCCAGAATTTGATTTACTCGCTCTACTTGACCACTTGATTGAGGATGGAAGGCGGTGCTAAAGGAGAGATGAGTTCCCATAGCATTTTGGAAACTTTCCCAAAATCGAGAGGTGAAGAGACTTCCACGGTCTGAGTTAATTTCCAATGGGACACCATGAAGAGACACTATTCGGGAGATGTATAGGTCAGCTAGCTGGCTAGCGGTGATACTCTCATGAACAGGTAGAAAATGGGCTACTTTGGAAAGACGGTCGATCACGACGAAAATGGCATTATTCCCCCTCTTGGTCCTGGGAAACCCAGTGATGAAATCCATACTGATTTTGTCCCATTTCCATTCAGGAATAGCCAAAGGTTGAAGGGTGCCAGCAGGCCGTTGATGCTCTGCTTTAACACGACGACAAACATCGCAATTAGCAATGTATTGAGCGATTTCTCTCTTCATCCTAGTCCACCAAAACCTCTGGCGTAGGTCTTGATACATTTTGGTACCACCGGGATGAATGGTGAGAGGGGATTCATGAGCTTCCTTAAGGATCAGTCGCCTCAGATTTCGCGCCTTCGGAACCACTAGGCGATTCCCAAAGTATACAACACCTTGATCATCAATGGAGAAACAATCCACGACTCCTTTTTTAACGTTTCTCTTGATACGGGAAATTCCCGGATCTATCTTCTGTGCCTTGATGACCTGATCCGTAAGGGTAGGTTCCGCTACCAGGGTGGATAGGAATCCTTGAGGAACAATGTGAAGATTAAGCTTGCGAAATTCCTCATGGAGAAGTGGTTGACTTTGTTGTAACATCAGGTTGTTACAGTAGGACTTACGACTTAATGCATCGGCCATGACATTGGCCTTGCCAGGGGTGTAAGTTATTCCTAAGTCGTAATCCGAGATCAACTCGACCCAACGTCTTTGCCTGAGATTCAAATCTGGTTGGGTGAAGATATATTTCAAGCTTTGGTGATCGGTGAAAATCTCGCAACGATTACCGAGAAGGTAATGTCGCCAGGTTTTGAGTGCATGGACTACAGCTGCAAGCTCTAGATCATGTGTGGGATAATTTTCCTCATGTGGATGTAATTGCCGTGAAGCATAGGCAATTACCTGACGATCTTGCATGAGTATGCAACCTAGTCCTTGTCGCGAGGCGTCGCAATAGATAATAAAGTCCTTGGAGAAATCTGGTGGTACCAGTACGGGAGCAGATGTCAGGCGTCTTTTCAGTTCCTGAAAACTGAACTCGCACTGTGGAGTCCACTCGAACTTTTTATCTTTCTTGAGGAGTTCAGTTAGAGGTTTAGCAACCTTGGAGAAATTCTCGACGAAGCGGCGGCAATAGCTCGCTAGGCCAAGGAAACTCCGAACTTGCTTGACCGTAACAGGTGGAGTCCAATCAAGGACGGCTTGAACTCGCTCGGGATTGACAGCAATACCCTTACCAGAGATTACATGGCCTAGATAGGTCACTTCTGACAACCAAAATTCACACTTGGAGAATTTGGCATAAAGGCGATGCTCTCAAAGTTTCATCAATACCAGCCTTAGATGTTCGGCATGTTCCTCTTCATTCTTGGAGTAGATGAGTATGTCATCGAGGTATACTACGACGAATTTGTCCAAGTACTCCATGAAAACCGAGTTCATTAACCGGGAGAAAGTGGCCGGGGCATTGGTTAAACCGAAGGACATGACGGTGTACTCGTATTGGCCATAACGAGTAACAAAGGCCGTTTTGGGAATGTCCCCGTTTCTGATTTTGATTTGATGGTAGCCCAGCCTCAAATCCATCTTGGAGAAGACTGAGGATCCAGCGAGCTGATCATACAGGTCGTTGATCCTGGGAAGCGGGTATTTGTTCTTGATGGTGACCAGATTGACAGGTCGGTAATCCACAACCATTCGATCCGTTCCATCCTTCTTCTTGACGAAGAGGACGGGGCAAGCCCAAGGAGAGGAGCTAGGACGGATGAACCCTTTGTTCAAGGACTCATCGAGTTGGTTCTTAAGCTCGGCTAGTTCTAAGGGTGCCATCTTGTAGGGTCTTCTAGCAATTGGAACGGTTCCTGGAACAAGGTCTATCACAAACTCGACATCCCAGTCAGGTGGAACACCTGGCAGTTCTTTCGGAAACACATCCAGGAAGTCTCGGACTACCGGAACGTCCTCAAGGTCTGGAAGAGGGTTGGCATTGAGAGAGTAAAGTTGGCGCTTGGCCACTCGAGTTAAGACATTAACTGTCTTGCCCGAGGGATGAGTAAGTTGAACGGTTCTAGTGGCACAATCGATCTTGGCATAATGAGCCGACATCCAGTCCATACCCAAGATGATGTTTATGTCGGAGGACTTGAGAGCTATTCAAGATGCAAGGAAAACAAGCCTATCGACAAGAATTTCGTTCCCATGGCTTACCCTAGAAGTTTGCCATTTGGAACCCGGAGTTTGAATTACCATGGAAGTGGGCATGTCACAGAATGTCGTGTTATGCGACCAAGCATAATTCTCGGATATGAATGAATGAGATGCTCCAGTATCGAAAAGAACAGATGCCGGATGGCAGTTAACAAGGAGCGTACCAAGGACGACGTTGGGATCCTCATGAGCCTCTTCGGCTGAAACATAGTTGACATGGCCACGTGCAGTAGTGGCCGGCTTGGCGTAGAAAGTCTTTCCCGCGGGCTTACCATGGCCAACGGACTTTCCAGCTTGATTGGGGTTGTTCTGGGGACACTCTCGACTATAGTGACCCGGTTCTCCACATTTGAAGCATGTTACCACAGTGGGGCGTGGAGCAACATTAGCAGCGGGGCCACCATAGGGCTTGGGCGGTGCAAATTGCTGGTTGGGACGAGGCGCCTCAAAGGATGGCCTCGGGGTGAATCTGGGTGGCAGTGCGGTGCTTGGAATCCACACCCGGCGCTTCTGAGCTCCAGAGCCGGATGAAGACCCAAAATCACGGGAGTGCTTGCGTGAAGCGTCATAATCAGTCTGGCCTGTCTCAGCACTGATAGCTTTATTGACCAGCTTCTGGAAGGATGTGCACTCGTGCAGACGGAGATCGCGGCGAAGCTCAGGGCTAAGTCCCTTGCGGAACCTTGCCTGCTTCTTGGCGTCAGTAGAAACCTCTTCAGGAGCATAGCGTGCCAGGTTCCCAAATTCTCGGCTATATGCATCCACAGTCAGCCTTCCTTGGGTGAAGTTGCAGAACTCCTCCCTCTTGCGATCCATAAGACCTTCCAGAATGTGATGCTCACGGAAAGCCTCGCTGAACTCAGCCCAGGTAGTGATTTGGCCGACCGGGCGCATAGCTTCGTAGTTTTCCCACCAATGGCTAGCGGGGCCCTCGAGATGATAAGCAGCATAGGTAACCTTGTCGGCTTCAGCTACGTTGGCAGAATGTAGCTTGTGGGTGATGCTGCGAAGCCAATCATCCGCGTCGAGGGGCTCGACGGAATGGTTAAACTTTGGTGGGTACAGCTTGATAAAGTCGTTGATTGACACCAAGTCATTTCATGGGTGGCGTGCAGTGTTCTGCTCAATCCGCTCCAGCAGGCGGTTGGTCTCACGCTTGTTCCTTTCCGCCTCCAGCATCACTTCGGCCAGGGAAGGCGGGTGAGGCAAATTTTCACCTCTAGCTGCATTGGCTTCCCCCTGCTCCGGGGCAGCAGGGTTTCCGCGGGTATTGACCATCCTAGGAGGAAACAAAACAACGGTTTAGACAAGGATGGCTCAAACTTAACAGGGAAGTGCAGAATGTAAAGGATAACGCGGAATGCAGAGATGCTCATTCGTATGCCATGGTAATATAAAACTGCCATATATACACCAACGGTCATACTCGTCATACATAGTTTAGTACAAGCCCATGCTACAGTACAACTATGAAGGTAGACGTTACATCTCATCGGAGGCATTCCGAGTCCCTATACATTATTTGTCTACACCTCCGGAATCGATTACACACCAAGTCGTATTCCACAAGTCACACAGGACAGTGGAGATACAACTACTACAATACTAGTGGTACTACTACTAACTCAGATAGCTCCGTAGTAGTCCTCATAGAAGTCACCTCCATAGCCTGGAAGTTCAACGTGATCATCCGGAAACAGACGGTCCTGAGGAGCCTGTGGACCATAGGGGCTAGGATAAGGTCTTGGACCAACAAACGGTGGCCTGCGGGGACCAAGGGGTGGGTGATGCCTCCCACATCACACCAATCCACCATGTCTGGCAGAGCTGCTCTCACAGGATACAGATCCCTGGTATCCATACATCCCGCTTGCACCGCGGGTGCAAACCGAGTCAATGTGGCCCAATGATCAGCACGGGTATTAAAGAGCTCCAGCCTCAAGGCCCGATTCTCTCGGTCCTTATCTTCGAGCATCTCAGCGGTGGTACGAGTTAATGAGTCCTCCTGAGTGGAGTCAGCATAGATGGCCTGAAGATACCCCTGCGCTCCCGGAAGTGAAGCTGGCATGTAACGGAAGTCAGTGTTCCGAAGCAGGCCAGTCCGGACTCGCAAGATGGTCATCATGGAATAGGCAGCATCCTGCACAGCCATCTCAATGGTAACTCCGAGTCCATAGGAACAGTGAAGGGGCTCAGTAGATCCAGGATAGGAAGGAAATATCCTGATGGTGCATAAATACTGGCTTTGATTAAAGTCGCGGAACTGCTCTTCAACAGTGTATTCGGGATACCAACGGTATCCTGTCTCGATCATGACCCGGACCAACATAGCAGTATGACCGGGCATGTCGAGGCACCTGGTCAGGCGAACCACTTGATTTTGAGACTGGTTGGCCATCTGAAAGCACAACCACAAGACAAAGACATCAGAATTCCCAGGGAAAATTGGGCAGCATAACGGCTGTAAATGCTCAGAAAAAGATTTGAGACATCCACAACAGTTCACAATACCGCTCAACAGCATCATATCAAGGTTCTGATTCAAATAGCAACGTACTAAAATAGTAGAAACTGGACTGGAACTCGTAGCAATAATCCTATGAACTACTACGGATTAGTAACACGTGAACCTGATAGAAGAAGAGAGCCTAGTCCTTAACCCACGTTGAATGAGAAGAGAATGACTCAGATCAGAAGCATAGGGTAAAGGAGTAAAAGAACCTTACGTTCCCTCCCACAATCAATTCCCTTACATATAACTAAAGCATTTCTAGACTCGACATCGACCAGTTTGGCTGAACGAACCTACAGGCAGTCCGGCTCTGATACCAACGCTGTCAGGACCCCGATTCTAAGCCACATCGATCTAGCCGGTAACACCTCATATCACTTTGCGGCCTCACACACGGTATCCCACGGTGTCGCCTTACCATGGCCCGGGACCGTTTGCGCCTTTTGGCTCGCGTATATGACAATGTCACTAGCATCCATATGACCGAGAACCCGGGCCGACATGGCTAGTCGTGAACCCAAAGCGGCACAGACCTATGGAGACAGGCATACATGAATCACAACGAACATGTCGGTCATCAACGAGTGATTCCGGGCTGTAGCACTGGGCTAACAGGACTCCGGGGGATCCCGGGCTGTAGCAGGCTAGACAGGACTCCGGAGATCACCGCGTGACATTTCCCCGAAGGGACAGACATAGGGACGAAGTGAAACACATGCCGGCCAGTCAAGTGTCCTGAACAGTAGTGCTGGGCTAGCAGGACTCCGGTGAACCGGGCTGTAGCGGACTACTATGGCTCGAGGAGCACTAGACTACATTTCCCCATAAGAAAGGCTGTGAAGGACAAACAACTAGATTGTCGGATCCCACTCATACCAAGCATTTCAATCATACATACAATATGCTCGATATGAGTACATACAACATGGCATCACAACAAAACTCTACAACTCAGGTACTTTATTTAAAGGCTCCAACGAGCCATACATAACATATCCATACAAGTAGGGGTCACATGACCCGACACTCAAGGCATACAGTCATACAAGCACATGCGGAAGCAACTAGTCTGAGTACAGACTCTAGAAAGAAAGAAGGCTTCTCGAAGCCTGTCTATCTACATAGGGCCCTCCATGGCCTGGATCAGCACCTGGGTGGCTAGTCACTCGTCGACGTCAAGATCTACGTAAAACCCATCGGAGGGGGCAGTGTTGTCGTCTGAAAACAATAAATAAGCAAACATGAGTACAAAGGTACTCAGCAAGTCTTACATCAGAACCTACTGTACATGCTCATTCTTAAGAAGGTGGTGGGGTTTATGCAGCAAGCCAGCTTTGACTCTTGGCTAAGCTATCCTACGGAATCTTTTAGCAAAATAGTTTTCGCACATGAGTCCACTACTCACCATCACAATACTCCACTGTGGATCCTCCCTCGTATCCTGCGAGGGGGCCATCCTCGGTACTCACACTTATCTTGAGTCTTTTAGTAGTATCCATTAACTTGTCTATGAACTGTATAGGCAACCAAGTAGTCCTTTACCGCGGACGCGGCTATTCGAATAGTTTTATACCCTGCAGGGGTGTACTTCGTCATACACGCTTTCACCGCTTACCGCCGTCTACACGACATGTACTCGGCAACCTTCAAGCGGAAGCCCAGCGAGGGTGTCGGCCACGGCCTACCTAAACACCTAAGCCCCTAGTCCAGGTTATCGCCTATCCAGGTTCCATCCGCAGGGAGTCCGGCCGAGGTTTCCACATACGGCCCCGAACGATGTGAACAGGGTTCCCGAGACACCAAACGGGTGACTCGGTACATCGTGCCACGGTGTATCTACCGCAACATAGCCCACCCCTAGGGTCAGCGCTGCGCACGGCCGCCAACACATATCCTACAAACACCAGAAACTATTTGCAACTCCTGGACAGAGTACTAGGGTGGCTAAGAAGCCGAGAGGGTCCATTTGTTTCGGGCCCAATGTACGGTAGTAGCTGCATCTTAAATCACACATACAGATCTCAGTTCTTATGGACGGCCTCAATGAAACAACCCACCATGTACTCCTACATGGCCTCTCATCGATACCTTTACCAAAACATGTTCAACACATCCCACATATTACTGGCACAAGCATTTCACTCTAGCCCATCACCCAGATGAACCAGACCTGACACAACTCTAAGCATAGCAGGCATAGCAAGGTAGGAATCACAAAACATGGCTCAATCAACTCCTACACATGCTAGTGGGTTTCATCTAGTTACTGTGGCAATGACAGGTCATGCAGAGGATAAGGGTTCAACTACCGTAGCACACAGCAGTTTGAATCGTGTTGTCTTAATGCAGTAAACAAGAGCAGGAGCGAGAACATGGGTTGTATCGGAATGATCAATGGTTGCTTGCCTGATGGAGTGGTAACGGGATACTGCCCTTCAGTTGGATACTCGTGAATATCCTCGGAGGCAGAACCTACCACGAATAACACAACCGAGCACAATCAACACATGACGATATGCAACAATATGATGCATGCTATGACATGGCAATAGGGATGTGTCTTGAGCTAATGCAACTAGCTATGATTTAAATGAAGTTGGTTTGAGTACAAGATTCAAATTCCAACCCCATATATGATTATTTAAATGCCCTTTATTTGTTTTGTCCAAAACAGAGGACAAACATTGTTCAAACATGCATGAAAATGGTACAGATGGATTCCTTGAATTTTTCTGACAATTTTTCATATATAATTTGTCTCATTTGGAGGTATGGTTGCATTTCTATGAATTTTTGAAGTTTAGGCAATTTTTTGGAATTTTCTATATAAAATTAAATCCAGAAAAGAGTTACTGCGTCAGCCTTGCGTCAGCATGACATCAGCAAGTCAAAGGCAGTGTCCAGGTCAAACCCGACCAGTGGGGTCCACTGGTTAGTGACTCTAGTTGGTTTCTGTGGCTGACGTGTGGGACCAGGTCAACTGTGACGTGGCAAAGTCAAACTGACAGGTGGGGCCCTCCTGAGACCGGTGCTAATCTAACAGAATAGTTAACTAACTAATTAAGCACTAGGGCCCACATGGCAGTGACTCTAGAGGGGTGGTTAGTGGGTTAGTTAGTCGCTAATGACGGCCACGTCAGCTACCGGCGTTTAGCCGCCGGCGACCTCAGATCGCGGCGGCGTCTGCGTCGGGATTCGCTACAGGCGATGGTTTGGCGCGCTGGGGGCACCAGGGAGGAGCTCGTGCTCATGCGCATCTAGGGAGACCAACGGGAGGTGCGGGGGTGGCCGGAGCTGACGGCGGCGAGCTCTTTTGCGGCCGCCGGAGTTCGGGTATAGTTGGGGTTGGCACTAGGGGGCACGACAGGTCGAACGGGTGAGTGCGTTAGGCTCCTGGGGACGCGTTGAAGGCGGTGGTGCGCTCGGACGCGTGCTTGCACGGCCGTAGCCACGACGGCGTCGAGGCTCAACGGCGGCGAGCTTCGGGTGCTCGCGGGGCAATGGCTACGGGGCGAAATCGACGGCGTGGCTAAGGGGAAAAGGACCGGGAGCTCACAGCGGTGCCGTAGGGGTGGCTAGCGGGCTCGGGGGCGACCTTGATGGCGCGAATCGACGGTGAGGAGCTCGGGCGGCCGAGGTTGAAGAAGAGCTCGAAGTCAACGATGCAGGGCTTCCGGCGGGGCGTGGTTCGGTGAGGGGGTCGAGGACAACGTTGCGGAGCTCATGGGCACAACCGAGGGGCGAGGGGGTGGCTGTGGCCGTGGTGGTTCTCGTCGGCGGCGACGGCCGCGTTCTGTGGAAGAGAGGGGGAGAGACAGAGGAGGGGATGAGCACGGGGGAGGGGAATGAGAGGGCCAGGGGGTGCGTGGCCGTCTCCGTGGCATTGGGAGGGAGCCCGGAAGCAGGAGGTGGCGCGCAGGGGGGGGGGGGGAGGTGGCGCGCGCGTGTGCCTGCGAGCGCCGGGCACACGCCCTTCGTCCTCCTGGCAGGAGCGAGGGGACGACTGGCAACGGCCTGGTGGGCTGGGCCGCTGGTGGCCTGGCGCTGGGCCAGGTAAGTGGCCCACTGGCCTACTCTCTCTCTCTTTTCTAATTTTATTCTGTTTTTCTATTTTTGTTATTCTGTTTTGATTTAGTTTAAATACTAAATCATTTTATAAAATCCTGAAAATATTTATGGACACTTTCTGAAATATTTCAGTGGCCCAAAAATAGTTCCAACATTATTTGAGCATTTGAATTATATAACAGTATTTAAATGCCCAAATTCAAATATTTATGAATTAAGTCAATGCCCCTTTTGTTGACCTAAAATTATATGCACCATTTTCCCAAGGGTTCTAACCCAAGGCAAAGAGGGTGAACATATTTGAAGGGCATTTCAGGTTCATTGAATTTATTTTTAGTAAACCCTAGTTGATTTCAGGGGGGGGGGGTGCTGGGGGTTCTGCTTTCCCCATTTCAATTTTCTGATGAAGGTAAACATGATGCACACTCTAATGCATAATCTAGCTAGGGTGTGACACGCAAGATCATGGTGATGCATAGCAACGAGGGGGAGAGTCTGATCTACGTACCCTTGTAGATCGCAACGGAAGCGTTGACACAACGTAGAGGAAGTAGTCGTACGTCTTCTTCCCGATCCGACCGATCCAGGCACCGTTACTCCGGCACCTCCGAGTTCTTAGCACACGTTCAGCTCGATGACGATCCTCGGGCTCCGATCCAGCAAAGCGTCGAGGAAGAGTTCCGTCAGCACGACGGCGTGGTGACGATCTTGATGTACTACCGACGCAGGGCTTCGCCTAAGCTCTACAACGATATGACCGAGGTGGAATTTGGTGGCAGGGGGCACCGCACACGGCTAAGGAACGATCAACAATGATCAACTTGTGTGTCTATGGGGTGCCCCCTACCCCCGTATATAAAGGAGCAGGGGGAGGGGTTTGGCCGGCCAGGGAGAGGGGCGCAGGAGGAGTCCTACTCCTACCGGGAGTAGGACTCCCCCCCAATCCTATTCCTAATAGGAATCCTCAAGGGGGAAAGAGAGAAGGAGGGGGCCGGCCCCTTCTCCTAATCCTAATAGGACTAGGGAAGGGGGAAGGTGCGCAGCCCTTGTGGCAGCCCCTTTTCACTTTTCCACTAAGGCCCAATAGGCCCATTTGCCTCCCGGGGGGGTTCCGGTAACCCTCCCGGTATTCCGGTAAAATCCTGATTTCACCCGGAACACTTCCGATGTCCAAACATAGGCTTCCAATATATCAATCTTTACGTCTCGACCATTTCGAGACTCCTCGTCATGTCCGTGATCACATCCGGAACTCCGAACAACCTTCGGTACATCAAAATGCATAAACTCATAATAACTGTCATCGTAACGTTAAGCGTGCGGACCCTACGGTTCGAGAACAATGTAGACATGACCGAGACACGTCTCCGGTCAATAACCAATAGCGGGACCTGGATGCCCATATTGGCTCCTACATATTCTATGAAGATCTTTATCGGTCAGACCGCATAACAACATACGTTGTTCCCTTTGTCACCGGTATGTTACTTGCCCGAGATTCGATCGTCGGTATCCAATACCTAGTTCAATCTCGTTACTGGCAAGTCTCTTTACTCGTTCCGTAATACATCATCTCATAACTAACATCTTAGTTATTATGCTTGCAAGGCTTATGTGATGTGTATTACCGAGAGGGCCCAGAGATACCTCTCCGACAATCGGAGTGACAAACCCTAATCTCGAAATACGCCAACCCAACATCCACCATTGGAGACACCTGTAGTACTCCTTTATAATCACCCAGTTACGTTGTGACGTTTGGTAGTACCCAAAGTGTTCCTCTGGTAAACGGGAGTTGCATAATCTCATAGTTATAGGAACATGTATAAGTCATGAAGAAAGCAATAGCATCATACTAAACGATCGGGTGCTAAGCTAATGGAATGGGTCATGTCAATCAGATCATTCAACTAATGATGTGACCTCGTTAATCAAATAACAACTCCTTGTTCATGGTTAGGAAACATAACCATCTTTGATTAACGAGCTAGTCAAGTAGAGGCATACTAGTGACACTTTGTTTGTCTATGTATTCACACATGTATTATGTTTCCGGTTAATACAATTCTAGCATGAATAATAAACATTTATCATGATATAAGGAAATAAATAATAACTTTATTATTGCCTCTAGGGCATGTTTCCTTCACAAACATAGGCTTCCAATATATCGATCTTTACGTCTCGACCATTCCGAGACTCCACGTCATGTCCGTGATCAAATCTAGGACTCCGAACTACCTTCGGTACATCAAAACACAAAAACTCATAATACCGATCATCACCGAACGTTAAGCGTGCGGACCCTACGGGTTCGAGAACTATGTAGACATGATCGAGACATGTCTCCAGTCAATAACCAATAGAGTAACCTGGATGCTCATATTGGCTCCTACATATTCTACGAAGATCTTTATCGGTCAAACCGCATAACGGTATACGTTGTTCCCTTTGTCATCGGTATGTTACTTGCCCGAGATTCGATCGTCGGTATCTCAATACCTAGTTCAATCTCGTTATAGGCAAGTCTCTTTACTCATTCCTACATCCCGTAACTAACTCATTAGCTACATTGCTTGCAAGGCTTATTGTGATGTACATTACCGAGAGGGCCCAGAGATACCTCTCCGACAATCGGAGTGACAAATCCTAATCTTGATCCATGCCAACTCAACAATCACCATCGGAGACACCTGTAGAGCACCTTTATAATCAACCAGTTACATCGTGACATTTGGTAGCACACAAAGTGTTCCTCTGGTATTCAGGAGTTGCATGATCTCATAGTCATAGGAACATGTATAGTTATGGAGAAAGCAATAACAACAAACTAAACGATCATCGTGCTAAGCTAACAGATGGGTCAAGTCAATCACATCATTCTCTAATGATGTGATCCCATTAATCAAATGACAACTCATGTCCATGGTTAGGAAACTTAACCATCATTGATTCAACGAGCTAGTTAAGTAGAGGGAAACTAGTGACACTCTGTTTGTCTATGTATTCACACATGTACTAAGTTTCCGGTTAATACAATTCTAGCATGAATAATAAACATTTATCATGATATAAGGAAATATAAATAACAACTTTATTATTGCCTCCAGGGAATATTTCTTTCAGTCTCCCACTTGCACTAGAGTCAATAATCTAGATTACATTGTAATGATTCTAACACACAAGGAGTCTTGGTGCTGATCATGTTGTGCTTGTGAGAGAGGTTTAGTCAACGAGTCTGCAACATTCAAATCTGTATGTATCTTGCAAATCTCTATGTATCCCTCCTTGACTTGGTCGTGGATGGAATTGAAGCGTCTCTTGATGTGCTTGGTTCTTTTGTGAAATCTGGGTTCCTTTGCCAAGGCAATTGCACCAGTATTGTTGCAAAAGATTTTCATTGGACCTGATGCACTAGGTATGACACCTAGATCGGATATCAACTCCTTCATCCAGACTCCTTCATTTGCTGCTTCCAAAGCAGCTATGTATTCCGCTTCACATGTAGATCCCGCCACAACGCTTTGCTTGGAACTGCACCAACTGACATCTCCTCCATTTAATAAAAACATGTATCCAGTTTGTGACTTAGAGTCATCCAGATCAGTGTCAAAGCTTGCATCGACGTAACCATTTACGATGAGCTCTTTGTCACCTCCATATACGAGAAACATATCCTTAGTCCTTTTCAGGTATTTCAGGATGTTCTTGACCGCTCTCCAGTGATCCACTCCTGGATTACTTGGTACCTCCCTGCTAAACTTATAGCAAGGCACACATCAGGTCTGGTACACAGCATTGCATACATGATAGAGCCTATGGCTAAAGCATAAGGAACACCTTTCATTTTCTCTCTATCTTCTGCAGTGGTCGGCCATTGAGTCTGACTCAACTTCACATCTTGTAATACAGGCAAGAACCCTTTCTTTTCCTGATCCATTTTAAACTTCTTTTAAACTTTATCAAGGTATGTGCTTTGTGAATGTCCAATTAGGCGTCTTGATCTATCTCTATAGATCTTGATGCCCAATATATAAGCAGCTTCACCGAGGTCTTTCATTGAAAAATTCCTATTCAAGTATCCTTTTATGCTATTCAGAAATTCAGTATCATTTCCAATTAACAATATGTCCTCTACATATAATATCAGAAATGCTACGGAGCTCCCACTCACTTTCTTGTAAATACAGGCTTCTCCAAAAGTCTGTATAAAACCATATGCTTTGATCACACTATCAAAGCATATATTCCAACTCCGAGAGGCTTGCACCAGTCCATAAATGGATCGCTGGAGCTTGCACACTTTGTTAGCACCTTTTGGATCGACAAAATCTTTGGGTTGCATCATATACAACTCTTCTTTAAGATATCCATTAAGGAATGCAGTTTTGACATCCATTTGCCAAATTTCATAATAATAAAATGCGGCAATTGCTAACATGACTTGGACGGACTTAAGCATCGCTACGGGTGAGAAGGTCTCATCGTAGTCAACTCCTTGAACTTGTCGAAAACCTTTCACAACAAGTCAAGCTTTGTAGACAATAATATTTCCGTCAGCGTCAGTATTCTTCTTGAAGATCCATTTATTCTCTATGGCCTGCCGATCATCGGGCAAGTCAACCAAAGTCCATACTTTGTTCTCATACATGGATCCCATCTTAGATTTCATGGCTTCAAGCCATTTTGCAGAATCTGGGCTCATCATCGCTTCCTCATAGTTCGTAGGTTCGTCATGGTCAAGTAACACGACTTCCAGAATAGGATTACCATACCACTCTGGTGCGGATCTTACTCTGGTTGACCTACGAGGTTCGGTAGTAACTTGATCAGAAGTTTCGTGATCATCATCATTAGCTTCCTCACTTGCTGGTGTAGGAGTCACAGGAACAGATTTCTGTGATGAACTACTTTCCAATAAGGGAGCAGGTACAATTACCTCATCAAGTTCTACTTTCCTCCAACTCACTTCTTTTGAGAGAAACTCCTTCTCTAGAAAGGATCCATTCTTAACAACGAATGTTTTGCCTTCGGATCTGTGATAGAAGGTGTACCCAACAGTCTCCTTTGGGTATCCTATGAAGACACATTTCTCCGATTTGGATTTGAGCTTACCAGGTGATGACCCACAAGTATAGGGGATCTATCGTAGTCCTTTCAATAAGTAAGAGTGTCGAACCCAACAAGGAGCAGAAGGAAATGATAAATGGTTTTCAGCAAGGTATTCTCTGCAAGTACTGAAATAAGTGGTAACAGATAGTTTTGTGATGAGATAATTTGTAACGAGCAACAAGTAACAAAAGTAAATAAAGTGCAGCAAGGTGGCCCAATCCTTTTTGTAGCAAAGGACAAGCCTGGACAAACTCTTATATAAGGAAAAGCTCTCCCGAGGACACATGGGAATATCGTCAAGCTAGTTTTCATCACATTCATATGATTCGCGTTCGGTACTTTGATAATTTGACATGTGGGTGGATCAGTGCTTGAGTGCTGTTCTTACTTGAACAAGCATCCCACTTATGATTAACCTCTATTGCAAGCATCCGCAACTACAACAAAAGTATTAAGGTAAACGTAACCATAGCATGAAACATATGGATCCAAATCAGCCCCTTACGAAGCAACGCATAAACTAGGGTTTAAGCTTCTATCACTCTAGCAACCCATCATCTACTTATTACTTCCCAATGCCTTCCTCTAGGCCCAAATAATGGTGAAGTGTTATGTAGTCGACGTTCACATAACACCACTAGAGGCTAGACAACATACATCTCATCAAAATATTGAACGAATACCAAATTCACATGACTACTAATAGCAAGACTTCTCCCTTGTCCTTAGGAACAAACGTAACTACTCACAAAGCATAAACATGTTCATAATCAGAGGGGTACTAATATGCATAAAGGATCTGAACATATGATCTTCCACCAATTAAACCAACTAGCATCAACTACAAGGAGTAATTAACACTACTAGCAACCTACTAGCACCAATCCTGGACTTGGAGACAAGAATTGGATACAAGAGATGAACTAGGGTTTTGAGATGAGATGGTGCTGATGAAGATGTTGATGGAGATTGCCCTCTCCCGATGAGAGGAGCGTTGGTGATGACGATGGCGATGATTTCCCCCTCCGGGGGGAAGTTTCCCCGGCAGAACAGCTCTGCCGGAGCTCTAGATTGGATCCACCAAGGTTCCGCCTCGTGGCGGCGGAGTTTCGTCCCAAAAGGTTGCTTCCTATTTTTTTTCTCGGCGAAAGACTTCATATAGGAGAAGATGGTCATTGGAGAGCCACCAGGGGGCCCACGAGGTAGGGGGCGCGCCCTAGGGGGGGCGCCCCCACCCTCTTGAGCAGGGTGTGGGCCCCTGGTCTTCATCTTTGGCGAGGATTTTTCATTATTTATTATAAGGTGTTCCGTGGAGTTTCAGGACTTTTGGAGTTGTGCAGAATAGGTCTCTAAGATTTGCTCCTTTTCCAGCCCAGAATTCCAGCTGCCGGCATTCTCCCTCTTTATGTAAATCTTGTAAAATAAGAGAGAATAGCCATAAGTATTGTGACATAATGTGAAATAACAGCCCATAATGCAATAAATATCGATATAAAAGCACGATGCAAAATGGACATATCAACTCCCCCAAGCTTAGACCTCGCTTGTCCTCAAGCGAAAAGCCAAAATTGAAAAATATGTCCATATGTTTAGAGATGAAGGTGTCGATAAAAATAAAATACGGACATGAGGGCATCGTGATCATTCTTAGAACAACAACTTATATAATTCTTGTCATATGATATCTTATGCTAGAGTAATAATTCAATCACAATATCAAGTGTGAATCGTAAACTTCATCGAAAATTAACAAACTATAATCTCAGCCATTGAAGCAATTGCAATTTATCATAACATAGGAAAGAGTCAATGTATAAGAGCTTTTCAGCAAGTCCACATACTCAACTATCATATAATCTTTCACAATTGCTGACACTCATGCAATACTTATGGGTATGGAGTTTTAATCGGACACAGAGAAAGATAGGGGCTTATAGTCTTGCCTCCCAACGTTTTACCTCAAGGGTAATGTCAACAGTAATAGTTCATGAAAACCCACATCCAATTAGCCATATATACCGGGATCTTTCCAACATATTGTGCTTGCCAAAGGGTAAAGTGTAAAAAGGAAGGGTGAAGATCACCATGACTCTTGCATAAGGTAGAAGATAATGATAAAAGATAGGCCCTTCGCAGAGGGGAGCAGAGGTTGCCATGCGCTTTTATGGTTGGATGCACAAAATCTTAATGCGAAAGAACGTCACTTTATATTGCCCCTTGTGATATGAACCTTTATTATGCAGTCCGTCGCTTTTATTACTTCCACATCACAAGATCGTATAAAGTTTATTACTCCCACACCAATCAATCATACATATTTAGAGAGCAATTTTTATTGCTTTGCACCGATGACAACTTACTTGAAGGATCTTATTCAATCCATAGGTAGATATGGCGGACTCTCATGGCAAAACTGGTTTAAGGGTATTTGGAAGCACAAGTAGTATCTCTACTTGGTGCTGAGAATTTGGCTAGCATGAGGGGGAAAGGCAAGCTCGTCATGTTGGAAGATCCAAGACAATATAATTTATCTCAGATGTAAGCAAACATAACCCATTATGTTGTCTTCCTTGTCCAATGTCAACTCTTTAACATGTCATATTTTAATGAGTGCTCACAATCATAAAAGATGTCCAAGATAGTGTATTTATATGCAAAGACCTCTCTTTCTTTATTAGTTCCTATTAATTGCAACGATGAACAAAACTATGTTTGTCAACCCTCAATAACTTTTATTCATCATACTCTTTCTATGTGAGCTCATTACTCTCCATAAGACTCACATGATCTCTTTGTTTCTTTTTTATTTCTTTCTCTTTTCTTTTATTCACTTAGGATCATGGCAAAATAATCAAGCCCTTGACTCAACACTAATCTTTATTATATAGCTCACGGACTCGATTACATAGAAGGATAATAAAGCAAAACTCACAACTAGATCATGCCATAAACTTTATTCTACCAGATCAAAATACTACTAATAGGATCGAACTAAGGAAAAAGGTAAAGATAGGAGTTGTGATTGTGATACGATACCGGGGCACTCCCCCAAGCTTGGCAGTTGCCAAGTGGAGTGTCCATACCTAGGTGATTAAGTCTCCTTTGTTGGTGAAGAAGGTGGAGGTGTTGTTGATGATGCGGGCTTGTCATCCATCTTCCAAGGCATAGGTTCACCATCGTAGAAGGATGATCGAGTCTCCGGAATCCTCGAATCTGCAGCCAAACTCATTCTTTCGAATCTATATGCTGTTGGAAATATGCCCTAGAGGCAATAATAAATTGGTTATTATTATATTTCCTTGTTCATGATAATCGTTTATTATCCATGCTAGAATTGTATTGATAGGAAACTCAGATACATGTGTGGATACATAGACAACACCATGTCCCTAGTAAGCCTCTAGTTGACTAGCTCGTTGATCAATAGATGGTTACGATTTCCTGACCATGGACATTGGATGTCGTTGATAACGGGATCACATCATTAGGAGAATGATGTGATGGACAAGACCCAATCCTAAGCCTAGCACAAGATCATGTAGTTCGTATGCTAAAGCTTTTCTAATGTCAAGTATCATTTCCTTAGACCATGAGATTGTGCAACTCCCGGATACCGTAGGAGTGCTTTGGGTGTGCCAAACGTCACAACGTAACTGGGTGGCTATAAAGGTACACTACAGGTATCTCCGAAAGTGTCTGTTGGGTTGGCACGAATCGAGACTGGGATTTGTCACTCCATGTAAACGGAGAGGTATCTCTGGGCCCACTCGGTAGGACATCATCATAATGTGCACAATGTGATCAAGGAGTTGATCACAGGATGATGTGTTATGGAACGAGTAAAAGAGACTTGTCGGTAACGAGATTGAACCAGGTATCGGGATACCGACGATCGAATCTCGGGCAAGTATCATACCGCTAGACGAAGGGAATTGTATACGGGATTGATTAAGTCCTTGACATCGTGGTTCATCCGATGAGATCATCGTGGAGCATGTGGGAGCCAACATGGGTATCCAGATCCCGCTATTGGTTATTGACCAGAGAGTTGTCTCGGCCATGTCTGCATGACTCCCGAACCCGTAGGGTCTACACACTTAATGTTCGATGACGCTAGGGTTATAGGGAAAGTATGTACGTGGTTACCGAATGTTGTTCGGAGTCCTGGATGAGATCTCGGACATCACGAGGAGTTCCGGAATGGTCGAGAGGTAAAGATTGATATATAGGAAGTATGGTTTTGGCCACCGGAAGTGTTCCGGGCATCACCGGTAGTGTACCGGGACCACCGGAGGGGTCCGGGGGTCCACCAGGAGGGGCCACCAGCCCTGGAGGCTTGCGTGGGCCATAAGTGGGAAGGGACCAGCCCCTATGTGGGCTGGGGTGCCTCCCACCAAGGCCCAAGGCGTCCTCAAGAGGAGAGGGGGCAAACCCTAGGCGCAGATGGGCCCTAAGGCCCACTCTAGGTGCGCCCTCTCTCTCTCCCCCTTGGCCGCCTCCCAGATGGGATCTGGGGGCTGCCGCCACCCCTAGGGAGAGAACCCTAGGTGGGGGCTCAGCCCCTCCCCTCCCCTATATATACTTGAGGTTTGGGGCTGCCCAACACATGTGATTTGCTCTCCCTGTTGGCGCAGCCCTGCCCCTCTCCCTCCTCGTCTCTCGTAGTGCTTGGCGAAGCCCTGCTGGAGTCCCGCGCTCCTCCACCACCACCACGCCGTCGTGCTGCTGCTGGATGGAGTCTTCCCCAACCTCTCCTTCTCCCCTTGCTGGATCAAGGCGTAGGAGACGTCACCGGACTGTACGTGTGTTGAACACGGAGGTGCCGTCCGTTCGGCACTAGGATCATCGGTGATTTGGATCACAACGAGTACGACTCCATCAACCCCGTTCACTTGAACGCTTCCGCTTAGCGATCTACAAGGGTATGTAGATGCACTCTCCTTCCCCTCGTTGCTAGATTACTCCATAGATTGATCTTGGTGATGGGTAGAAAATTTTGAATTTCTGCTACGTTCCCCAACAGTGGCATCATGAGCTAGGTCTATGCGTAGTTTCTATGCACGAGTAGAACACAAAGCAGTTGTGGGCGTCGATATTGTCAATTTACTTGCCGTTACTAGTCTTATCTTGATTCGGCGGCATCGTGGGTGAAGTGGCCCGGACCGACCTTACACGTACTCTTACGTGAGACTGGTTCCACTGACTGACATGCACTAGTTGCATAAGGTGGCTAGCGGGTGTCTGTCTCTCCCACTTTAGTCGGATCGGATTCGATGAAAAGGGTCCTTATGAAGGGTAAATAGAAATTGGCATATCACGTTGTGGTTTTCACGTAGGTAAGAAACGTTCTTGCTAGAAACCTATAGCAGCCACGTAAAAACTTGCAACAACAATTAGAGGACGTCTAACTTGTTTTTGCAGCTTATGCCGTGATGTGATATGGCCAAAAGGATGTGATGAATGATATATGTGATGTATGAGATTGATCATGTTCTTGTAATAGGAATCACGACTTGCATGTCGATGAGTATGACAACCGGCAGGAGCCATAGGAGTTGTCTTTATTTATTTATGACCTGTGTGTCAACATAAATGTCATGTAATTACTTTACTTTATTGCTAAAGCGTTAGCCATAGTAGTAGAAGTAATAGATGACGAGACAACTTCAAGAAGACACGATGATGGAGATCATGATGATGCAGATCATGGTGTCATGCCGGTGACAACGATGATCATGGAGCCCCGAAGATGGAGATCAAAAGGAGCAAAATGATATTGGCCATATCATGTCACTATTTGATTGCATGTGATGTTTATCATGTTTTACATCTTATTTGCTTAGAACGACGGTAGCTTAAATAAGATGATCCCTCACTAAAATTTCAAGAAAGGTGTTCCCCCTAACTGTGCACCATTGCGAAGGTTCGTTGTTTCGAAGCACCATGTGATGATCGGGTGTGATAGATTCTAACGTTCGAATGCAACAGGTGTTGACGAGCCTAGCATGTACAGACATGGCCTCGGGACACATGCGGAACACTTAGGTTGACTTGACGAGCCTAGCATGTACAAACATGGCCTCGGAACACGGAAGACTGAAAGGTCGAACATGAGTCGTATAGAAGATACGATCAACGTGAAGATGTTCACCGATGATGACTAGTCCGTCTCACGTGATGATCGGACACGGCCTAGTTGACTCGGATCATGTAATCACTTAGATGACTAGAGGGATGCTTATCTGAGTGGGAGTTCATAAGATGAACTTAATTATCCTGAACATAGTCAAAAGGTCTTCGCAAATTATGTCATAGCTCGCGCTTCAGTTCTACTATTTAGATATGTTCCTAGAGAAAATTTAGTTGAAAGATGATAGTAGCAATTATGCGGACTAGGTCCATAAACTGAGGATTGTCCTCATTGCTTCATAGAAGGCTTATGTCCTTAATGCACCGCTCAGTGCGCCGAACCTCGAATGTCGTCTGTGGATGTTGCAAACATCTGACATACACATTTTGATAACTACGTGATAGTTCAGTTAAACGGTTTAGAGTTGAGGTACCGAAGACGTTTTGAAACGTCGCGAAACATATGAGATGTTTCGAGGGCTGAAATTGGGATTTCAGGCTCGTGCCCACATCAAGAGGTATAAGACCTCCGACGATTTTCTTAGCCTGCAAACTAAGGGAGAAAAGCTCAATTGTTGAGCTTGTGCTCAGATTGTCTGAGTACAACAATCATTTGAATCGAGTGGGAGTTGATCTTCCAGATGAGATAGTGATGTTTCTCCGAAGTCGTTACCACCAAGCTGCTAGAGCTTCGTGTTGAACTATAATATATCAGGGACATATATGATGATCCTTGAGATATTCGCGATGTTTGACACCACAAAAGTAGAAATCAAGAAGGAGCATCAATTGTTGATGGTTGGTGAAACCACTAGTTTCAAGAAGGGCAAGGGCAAGAAGGGATACTTCATGAAACGGCAAATTCAGTTGCTGCTCTAGTGAAGAAACCCAAGGTTGAACCCAAACCCGAGACTAAGTGCTTCTGTAATAAGAGGAACATCCACTGGAGCAGAATTACCCTAGATACTTGGTAGATGAGAAGGTTGGCAAGGTCGATAGAAGTATATTGGATATACATTGTGTTAATGTGTACTTTACTAGTACTCCTAGTAGCACCATGGTATTAGATACCGGTTCAGTTGCTAAGTGTTAGTAAACTCGAAATAAAAGGCTGCGGAGTAAACGGAGACTAGCTAAAGGTGAGCTGGCGATATGTGTTGGAAGTTTTCCCAAGCTTGATGTGATCAAGCATCGCACGCTCCCTCTACCATCGAGTTTGGTGTTTGCGTTGAGCATAGACAAGATTGGATTATGTCTGTCACAATATGATTATTCATTTAAGGAGAATAATGGTTACTCTGGTTATTTGAATAATACCTTCAATGGTCTTGCACCTAAAATGAATGGTTTATTGAATCTCGATCGTGGTGATACACATGTTCATGCCAAAAGATATAAGATAGTAATGATAGTACCACCTACTTGTGGCACTACCACGTAAGTCATATCGGTATAAAACGCATGAAGAAGCTCCATGTTGATGGATCTTTGGGCTCACTCGTTTTTTGAAAAGTTTGAGACATGCGAACCATGTCTATTGGTGTATATGCATGAAGAAACTCCATGCAAATGGACCGTTTGGACTCACTTGATTTTGAATCACTTGAGACATGCAAATCATACCACATGGGCAAGATGACTGAAAGCCTTGTTTTCAGTAAAATGGAACTAGAAAGCAACTTGTTGGAAGTAATACATTTTGATGTGTGCAGTCCAATGAGTGCTGAGGCGTGTAGTGGATATCGTTATGTTCTTACTTCACAGATGATTTGAGTAGATGTTGAGTATATTTACTTGATGAATCACGAGTCTGAATTATTGAAAGGTTCAAGTAATTTCAGGGTGAAGTTGAAAGATCGTCGTGACAAGAGGATAAAGTATCTATGATATGATCATAGAGATGAATATCTGAATTACGAGTTTGGCACAGAATTAAGACATTGTGGAAATTGTTTCACAACTAATACAACCTGGAACACCATAGTGTGATGGTGTGTCCGAACATCATAACTGCACCCTATTGGATATGATGCATACCATGATGTCTCTTATCGAATTACCACGATAGTTTATGGGTTAGGCATTAGAGACAACCACATTCACTTTAAATAGGGCACCACATAATTCCGATGAGATGACACCGTATGAACTATGGTTTAGAGAAACCTAAGCTGTCATTTCTTAAAAGTTTGGGGCTGCGACGCTTATGTGAAAAAAGTTTCAGGCTGATAAGCTCGAACCCAAAGCGGATAAATGCATCTTCATAGGACACCCAAAACAGTTGGGTATACCTCCTGTCTCAGATCCGAAAACAATAAGGGATTGTTTCTAGAATCGGGTCCTTTCTCGAGGAAAAGTTTCTCTCGAAAGAATTGAGTGGGAGGATGGTGGAGACTTGATGAGGTTATTGAATCGTCTCTTCAACTAGTGTGTGGCTGGGCACAGGGAGTTGTTCCTGTGGCACCTACACCAATTGAAGTGGAAGCTTATGATAGTGATCATGAAACTTCAGATCAAGTCACTACCAAACCTCATGGGATGACAAGGATGCGTACTACTTCAGAGTGGTACGTAATCCTGTCTTGGAAGTCATGTTGTTAGACAACAATGAACCTACGAAATATGGAGAAGCGATGGTGGGCCTGGATTCCAAAATGGCTCGAAGCCATATAATCCGAGAGAGGATCCATATATGAAAACAAAGTGTAGACTTTGGAAGAACTACTTGATGGTCGTAAGGCTATTAGGTACATATGGATTTTAAAAAGGAAGACGGACAATGATGGTAAGTATCACCATTAAGAAAGCTCGACTTGTCGTTAAGATGTTTTCCGACAAGTTCAAGGAGTTGACTACAATGAGACTTTCTCACTCGTAGCGATGCTAAGAGTCTGTTGGAATTATATTAGTGATTACTGCATTATTTATGAAATCTTGCAGATAGGATGTCAAAACATTGTTTCCTCGACGATTTTCTTGAGGAAAGGTTGTATGTGATACAACCGGAAGGTTTTGTCAATCCTGAAAGATGCTAACAAGTATGCAAAGCTCCAGCAATCCTTCTAAGGACTGGAGTAAGCATCTCGGAGTTGGAATGTATGCTTTGATGAGATGATCAAAGATTTTGGGTGTATACAAAGTTTATGAGAAACTTGTATTTCCAAAGAAGTGAGTGGGAGCACTATAGAATTTCTGATGAATATATGTTGTTGACATATTGTTGATCAGAAATGACGTAGAATTTCTGGAAAACATATAGGGTTATTTGGAAAGTGTTTTTCAATGGAAAGCCTGGATTAAGCTACTTGAACATTGAGCATCAAGATCTATAAGGATAGATCAAAACGCTTAATGGTACTTTCAAATGAGCACATACCTTGACATGATCTTGAAGGTGTTCAAGATGGATCAATCGAAGAAGGAGTTCTTGCCTGAGTTGTAAGGTATGAAGTTAAGACTTAAGGCTCGACCACGGCAGAAGAAAGAGGAAGGACGAAGGTCGTCCCCTATGCTTTTGTCATAGGCTCTATACGGTATGCCATGCTGAGTACCGCATCTGATGTGTGCCTTGCCACATATCTGGCAAGAGGGTACAAAGGTAATCTAGGAGTAGATCACCAGATAGCGGTCTAAATTATCCTTAGAGGAATAAGGATATGTTTCTCGGTTATGGAGGTGATAAAGAGTTCGACGTAAAGAGTTACGTTGATGCAAGCTTAACACCTATCCGGATAGCTCTGAGTAGAGATACCGGATACGTATAATGGAGCAACGATTTAGAATAGCTCCAAGTAGAACAGTTATTTGAAGCGGCTCCAAATGTAGCATAGTAGTTGCATCTACAAGATGACATAGAAATTTGCGAAGTACATATGGATCTGAATGTTGCAGACCTATTGACTGAGACCTCTCTCATAAGCATAACATGATCAAACCCAGAACTCTTTGGGTGTTAGTCACATGGGGATGTGACCTTGAGTGTTAATCACATATTGATGTGAACTGGATTATTGACTCTAGTGCAAGTAGGAGACTGTTGGAAATATGCCCTAGAGGCAATAATAAATTGGTTATTATTATATTTCCTTGTTCATGATAATCGTTTATTATCCATGCTAGAATTGTATTGATAGGAAACTCAGGTACATGTGTGGATACATAGACAACACCATGTCCCTAGTAAGCCTCTAGTTGACTAGCTCGTTGATCAATAGATGGTTACGGTTTCCTGACCATGGACATTGGATGCGTTGATAACGGGATCACATCATTAGGAGAATGATGTGATGGACAAGACCCAATCCTAAGCCTAGCACAAGATCATGTAGTTCGTATGCTAAAGCTTTTCTAATGTCAAGTATCATTTCCTTAGACCATGAGATTGTGCAACTCCCGGATACCGTAGGAGTGCTTTGGGTGTGCCAAACGTCACAACGTAACTGGGTGGCTATAAATGTACACTACAGGTATCTCCGAAAGTGTCTGTTGGGTTGGCACGAATCGAGACTGGGATTTGTCACTCCGTGTAAACGGAGAGGTATCTTTGGGCCCACTCGGTAGGACATCATCATAATGTGCACAATGTGATCAAGGAGTTGATCACGGGATGATGTGTTACGGAACGAGTAAAAGAGACTTGCTGGTAACGAGATTGAACCAGGTATCGGGATACCGACGATCGAATCTCGGGCAAGTATCGTACCGCCAGACGAAGGGAATTGTATACGGGATTGATTAAGTCCTTGACATCGTGGTTCATCCGATGAGATCATCGTGGAGCATGTGGGAGCCAACATGGGTATCCAGATCCCGCTATTGGTTATTGACCGGAGAGTTGTCTCGGCCATGTCTGCATGACTCCCGAACCCATAGGGTCTACACACTTAAGGTTCGATGACGCTAGGGTTATAGGGAAAGTATGTACGCGGTTACCGAATATTGTTCGGAGTCCCGGATGAGATCCCGGACATCACGAGGAGTTCCGGAATGGTCCGGAGGTAAATATTGATATATAGGAAGTATGGTTTTGGCCACCGGAAGTGTTCCGGGCATCACCGGTAGTGTACCAGGACCACCGGAGGGGTCCGTGGGTCCACCGGGAGGGACCACCAGCCCCAGAGGCTTGCGTGGGCCATAAGTGGGAAGGGACCAGCCCCTATGTGGGCTGGGGCGCCTCCCACCAAGGCCCAAGGCGTCCTCAAGAGGAGAGGGGGCAAACCCTAGGCGCAGATGGGCCCTAAGGCCCACTCTAGGCGCGCCCCCCTCTCTCTCCCCCTTGGCCGCCTCCCAGATGGGATCTGGGGGCTGCCGCCACCCCTAGGGAGAGAACCCTAGGTGAGGGCGCAGCCCCTCCCCTCCCCCTATATATACTTGAGGTTTGGGGCTGCCCAACACATGTGATTTGCTCTCCCTGTTGGCGCAGCCCTGCCCCTCTCCCTCCTCGTCTCTCGTAGTGCTTGGCGAAGCCCTGCTGGAGTCCCGCACTCCTCCACCACCACCACGCCGTCGTGCTGCTGCTGGATGGAGTCTTCCCCAACCTCTTCTTCTCCCCTTGCTGGATCAAGGCGTAGGAGACGTCACCGGACTGTATGTGTGTTGAACACGGAGGTGCCGTCCGTTCGGCACTAGGATCATCGGTGATTTGGATCACGACGAGTACGACTCCATCAACCCCGTTCACTTGAACGCTTCCTCTTAGTGATCTACAAGGGTATGTAGATGCACTCTCCTTCCCCTCGTTGCTAGATTACTCCATAGATTGATCTTGGTGATGCGTAGAAAATTTTGAATTTCTGCTACGTTCCCCAACATATTCATACTCATAGTTTTGGTTTTGCAGGTCATAGATTTGGGCTTGGAGGTGCTCGATCTTCTCATGTAGCTTGAAGATGGCCTCCTCGGTGTTCTTGGCATCCGGCTTGTAGTTGTTAGTGAACTCCGCGAGCATCATGTGGCTAGCGTTGATTCCACGCTCCACCATCCCCTAGCACTTGAAAACTTGTTGCTCCATTGCTTCGAGCCTCGTCTCCATGCTTCCGGTTCCCTTTGGTCCCTCAGCATCGCGGATGTGCAGCAACCCATCACGCATCTCAATGGTTTGAGGGTGTCGCAGCACCTCCGCGAGGTAAGGGTTGATGAACTTCTCGAAGAACTTGTCCTTGGAAGCACTTGGGGACGTCATGATAATCTGTCAGAAAATAGCTCGAAACAAAAACAGGAGATTTTTGCGTGATACGGGAGCCAAAACCTTCGGGAGAATATATAATGAATTTTTGCTGACCAAAATACGTATCGTGCAAGAAACCACCCTCGTGGGGCCCTTGTGTCCTTCCCGGACTGCTACTTAAGTTTCTATTTTTCTAAATATTCCAAAACGGAGAAATATTGCCTTAAAAATTGTTTTGGAGTCGGTTTACTTACCGTACCACATACCTATTCCTTTTCGGAGTTTGAAACGTTCTGGAAAGTGTCCCTTATGTATTCCTTCGGGGTTACGGTTTCAATAATATTGGTTTCAACATTTATGGGATTACCTGAGATATAATGTTTGATTCTTTGACCTTTTACCACCTTCGGATTTGTGCCTTCAAAGTTGTTGATTTTTATGGCACCGGAACGATAGACCTCCTCGATAACATAGGGGCCTTCCCATTTAGAGAGAAGTTTCCCTGCAAAAAATCTTAAACGGGAGTTGTATAGCAATACATAATCACCTACATTAAACCCACACTTTTGTATCCTTTTGTCATGCCATCTTTTAACCTTTTCTTTAAACAACTTGGCATTTTCATAAGCTTGGGTTCTCCATTCATCAAGTGAGCTAATATCAAATAACCACTTTTCACCGGCAAGTTTGAAATCATAGTTGAGCTCTTTAATAGCCCAATATGCCTTATGTTCTAGTTCAAGAGGTAAGTGACATGCTTTTCCATATACCATTTTATACGGAGACATAACCATAGGATTTTTATATGCAGTTCTATAGGCCCATAATGCATCATCAAGTTTCTTGGACCAATTCTTTCTAGACCTATTGACAGTCTTTTGCAAAATTAATTTGAGTTCTCTATTACTCAATTCAACTTGACCACTAGACTGTGGGTGATACGGAGATGCAATTCTGTGATTGACGTCATATTTAGCAAGCATTTTTACGGAAAGCACCATGAATAAAATGTGAACCACCATCAGTCATTAAATATCTAGGGACTCCAAACCTCGGAAAAATAAATTCTTTAAGCATTTTAATAGAAGTGTTATGATCAGCACTACTAGTTGGAATAGCTTCTACCCACTTAGTAACATAATCAACAGCAACTAAAATATGTGTATATCCATTAGAGGCAGGAAAAGGTCCCATATAATCAAAGCCCCAAACATCAAATGGTTCAATAACAAGTGAATAATTCATAGGCATTTCTTGACGTCTACTAATATTACCAATTCTTTGACATTCATCACAAGATAGGACAAACTTACGGGCATCCTTGAAGAGAGTAGGCCAATAAAAACCAGATTGCAATACCTTATGTGCAGTTCTATCTCCCGCATGGTGTCCTCCATAAGTTTCGGAGTGGCACTTGCGTAGGATCTGTTCCTGTTCATGCTCAGGTACACAACGTCTAATAACACCATCTACTCCTTCTTTATAAAGATGTGGGTCATCCCAAAAGTAATGTCTCAAATCATAGAAGAACTTTTTCTTTTGTTGGTATGTGAAGCTAGGTGGTATAAATTTAGCAACTATGTAATTAGCATAATCAGCATACCAAGGGGTACTATGAGAAGTACTTATGACATTTAATTGTTCATTAGGAAAGCTATCATCAATAGGTAGTGGGTCATCAAGAACATTCTCTAACCTAGATAAGTTGTCTGCAACGGGGTTCTCAGCTCCTTTTCTATCAACAATATGCAAATCAAATTCTTGTAGCAAGAGAACCCATCTAATAAGTCTAGGTTTAGCATCTTTCTTCTCCATAAGATATTTAATAGCAGCATGATCTGTGTGGATAGTTACTTTAGAATCAACAATATAAGGTCTGAACTTATCACAAGCAAATACAACTGCTAAAAGTTCTTTTTCAGTAGTAGCATAATTTCTTTGAGCATTGTCTAGAGTCTTACTAGCATAATGGATAACATTTAATTTCTTATCAACTCATTGCCCTAGAACAGCACCTACAACATAATCACTAGCATCACACATAATTTCAAAGGGTAAATTCAAATCAGGTGGCTGAACAATAGGTGCAGAGACTAATGCTTTCTTAAGTATTTCAAATGCTTCTACACAATCATCATCAAAGACAAACGGTATATCTTTTTGTAATAAATTAGTCAGAGGCTGAGAAATTTTTGAGAAGTCATTAATGAACCTCCTATAAAATCCGGCGTGACCAGGGAAACTTCTTATACCTTTGATGTCCTTGGGACATGGCATCTTTTCAATAGCATCAACCTTGGCTTTATCAACTTCAATACCTCTTTCAGAAACTTTATGCCCCAAGACAATACCTTCATTGACCATAAAGTGGCACTTTTCCCAATTCAAGACAAGATTAGTTTCTTCACATCTCTGCAAAACTCGATCAAGATTGCTCAAGCAATCATCAAAAGAAGATCCATAGACAGAAAAGTCATCCATGAAAACCTCACAAATCTTTTCATAAAAGTCAAAGAATATAGCCATCATGCATCTTTGAAAGGTAGCAGGTGCATTACATAAACCAAAAGGCATACTTCTATAAGCAAAAGTACCAAAAGGGCATGTAAAAGTAGTCTTTGATTGATCCTTAGCCGACACGGGTATTTGAGAGAAACCGGAATAACCATCTAGAAAGCAGTAATATGTATGTTTGCATAATCTTTCTAGCATTTGATCGATAAAAGGTAAGGGGTAATGATCTTTCTTAGTAGCCTTATTTAATTTGTGGAAATCAATTACCATCCTATAACCTGTAATAATTCTTGGTGGAATCAATTCATCTTTATCATTAGGAACAACAGTAATGCCTCCCTTCTTAGGGACACAATGAACAGGACTTACCCACTGGCTATCAGCAACGGGATAAATTATACCCGCCTCCAGAAGCTTTAGTATTTCTTTTCTTACCACTTCTTTCATTTTAGGATTCAGACATCATTGAGGATCACGAACTGGTTTGGCATCTACTTCCAAATTTATTTTTTGTTGACATAGAGTGGGACTAATGCCCTTAAAATCATCAAGAGTATATCCAATAGCAGCACGGTGCTTCTTCAGAGTTTTCAATAATCTTTCTTCTTCATGATCTGAAAGGTTAGCACTAATAATATCAGGATATATCTTCTTTTCATCAAGATAAGCATATTTAAGATTATCAGGCAACGGTTTAAGCTCAAACACGGGATCACCCTTAGGTGGAGGAGGATCCCCTAGGATTTCAACAGGCAAATTATGTTTTAGCATAGGTTCCTGTTTAAAGAATACTTCATCTATTTCCCTTCTTTCATTCATAAACATATCATTCTCATGGTCTAGCAAATATTGTTCTAAAGGATCATTAGGAGGTACGGCAATAGAAGCAAGACCAATAATTTTATCCTTACTAGGCAATTCTTCTTCACGGTGTTGTTTACTAAATTTAGAGAAATTAAATTCATGAGTCATATCATCCAAGCCGACAGTAACAACATCCCTTGTGCAATCTATGGTAGCATTAATAGTATTTAAGAATGGTCTACCAAATATAATGGGACAAAAGCTATCTTGTGGGGAACCAAGAACAAGAAAATCAGCAGGATATTTAGTTTTCCCACACAAGACTTCAACATATCTAACAATTCTCATTGGTGAAATAGTATCTCTATTAGCAAGTTTAATAGTAACATCAATTTCTTCTAACTCAACATGTGCAATGTCATGCATAATTTCTTTGTATAAGTCAATAGGTATTGCACTTGCACTAGCACCCATATCACATAAGCCATGATAACAATGATCTCCTATTTTAACAGCAATAACAGGCACACCTACCATAGGTCTATGTTTATCTTTAGCACACGGTTTAGCAATTCTAGCAGTTTCACCGCAGAACTAAATAACATGCCCATCTATATTATCAGACAAGAGATCTTTAACAATAGCAATATTAGGTTCAACTTTAACTTGCTCAGGAGGTGTATATGTTTTAATATTGCTTTTACGAACCACAGTTGAAGCTTTAGCATGATCCTTTATCCTAACAGGGAAAGGTGGTTTCTCTACATAAGAAGTAGGAACATTAGGATCATTATAAGTGACAATCTTTTCTTCAACTTTAATAGGTGCAGCTACTTTTACTTCTATGGGAGGATGATATTTAAACCACTTCTCCTTAGGGAGATCAACATAAGTAGCAAAAGATTCACAGAAAGAAGCTACTATCTCAGAATCAAGTCCATATTTAGTGCTAAACTTACGGAAAATATCGGTATCCATAAAAGATTTAACACAATCAAACTTAGGTGTCATACCTGACTCCTTACCATTGTCGAGGTCCCAACCTTCAGAGTTGTGTTTAATTCTATCCAATAAATCCCATCTAAATCCAATAGTCTTCATCATAAAAGAGCCAACACAAGAAGTATCGAGCATGGTGCGATTATTTTCAGAAAGCCGAGCATATTTTTTTAAGAATTGTTTCTCTTGGAAGCTCATGATTGGGGCATGAATATAACATTGATTTAAGCCTCCCCCAATCTTGAGCGATGCTTTCTCCTTCGCGAGGCCAAAAATTATATATATAATTGCGATCACGATGAACAAGATGCATAGGATAAAACTTCTGCTGAAATTCCAATTTCAATCGTTTGTAATTCCAAGACCTCATATCATCACATAGCCTATACCATGTTGAAGCATCTCCCCTCAAAGATAAGGGGAAGACCTTCTTCTTAACAACATCTCCGGATACACCTGCAAGCTTAAATAATCCACAAACTTCATCCACATATATTAGATGTTCATCAGGATGTTTTGTTCCATCTCCTAAAAAAGGATTAGCCAACAGTTTTTCTATTATACCCGGAGGAACTTCAAAGCAAGCATTTCCATTTTCAGTAGGTTCAGTAGGTTGAGGAGCAACGCTTTGCTCTACTGGTCGGGGTGAAGATACCCCGAACAGGCCCCTCAGAGGATTACTTTCCATAATAACAAGTGACAGTAAATTTCAGCACACTATATAAATTTTTCCTTACCAAATTCCACCTACCAAAGGCGCTTCACTCCCCGGCAACAGCGCCAGAAAAGAGTCTTGATGACCCACAAGTATAGGGGATCTATCGTTGTCCTTTCGATAAGTAAGAGTGTCGAACCCAACGAGGAGCAGAAGGAAATGATAAACGGTTTTCAGCAAGGTATTCTCTGCAAGTACTGAAATAAGTGGTAACAGATAGTTTTGTGATGAGATAATTTGTAACGAGCAACAAGTAACAAAAGTAAATAAAGTGCAGCAAGGTGGCCCAATACTTTTTGTAGCAAAGGACAAGCCTGGACAAACTCTTATATAAGGAAAAGCGCTCCTGAGGACACATGGGAATATCGTCAAGCTAGTTTTCATCACATTCATATGATTCACGTTCGGTACTTTGATAATTTGACATGTGGGTGGACCGGTGCTTGGGTGTTGTTCTTACTTGAACAAGCATCCCACTTATGATTAACCTCTATTGCAAGCATCCGCAACTACACCAAAAGTATTAAGGTAAACCTAACCATAGCATGAAACATATGGATCCAAATCAGCCCCTTACGAAGCAACGCATAAACTAGGGCTTAAGCTTCTGTCACTCTAGCAACCCATCATCTACCTATTACTTCCCAATGCCTTCCTCTAGGCCCAAATAATGGTGAAGTGTTATGTAGTGGACGTTCACATAACACCACTAGAGGCTAGACATCATACATCTCATCAAAATATCGAACGAATACCAAATTCACATGACTACTAATAGCAAGACTTCTCCCTTGTCCTCAGGAACAAACGTAACTACTCACAAAGCATAAACATGTTCATAATCAGAGGGGTATTAATATGCATAAAGGATCTGAACATATTATCTTCCACCAATTAAACCAACTAGCATCAACTACAAGGAGTAATTAACACTACTAGCAACCTACTAGCACCAATCCCGGACTTGGAGACAAGAATTGGATACAAGAGATGAACTAGGGTTTTGAGATGAGATGGTGCTGATGAAGATGTTGATGTAAATTGCCCTCTCCCGATGAGAGGAGCGTTGGTGATGACGATGGCGATGATTTCCCCCTCCGGGAGGGAAGTTTCCCCGACAGAACAGCTCTGCCGGAGCTCTAGATTGGATCCGCCAAGGTTCCGCCTCATGGCGGCAGAGTTTCATCCCAAAAGGTTGCTTCCTATTTTTTCTCGACAAAAGACTTCATATAGGAGAAGATGGTCATCGGAGAGCCACCAGGGGCCCATGAGGTAGGGGGCGCGCCCTAGGGGGGGGCGCCCCCACCCTCGTGAGCAGGGTGTGGGCCCCCTGGTCTTCATCTTTGGCGAGGATTTTTCATTATTTATTATAAGGTGTTCCGTGGAGTTTCAGGACTTTTGGAGTTGTGCAGAATAGGTCTCTAATATTTGCTCCTTTTCTAGCCCAGAATTCCAGCTGCCGGCATTCTCCCTCGTTATGTAAACCTTGTAAAATAAGAGAGAATAGCCATAAGTATTGTGACATAATGTGAAATAACAGCCCATAATGCAATAAATATCGATATAAAAGCATGATGCAAAATGGACGTATCACCAGGTTGAAGCTTTTTCACATAAGCATTGCAGCCCCAAACTTTAAGAAACGACAACTTTGGTTTCTTGCCAAACCACAGTTCATAAGGCGTCGTCTCAACGGATTTAGATGGTGCCCTATTTAACATGAATGCAACCGTCTCTAAAGCATAACCCCAAAACAATAGCGGTAAATCAGTGAGAGACATCATAGATCGCACCATATCTAGTAAAGTACAATTACGACGTTCGGACAAACCATTACGCTGTGGTGTGCCAGGTGGTGTGAGTTGCGAAACTATTCCGCATTGTTTCAAATGAATTACAAACTCATAACTCAAATATTCGCCTGCACGATCAGATCGTAGAAACTTTATTTTCTTGTTACGATGATTTTCCACTTCACTCTGAAATTCTTTGAACTTTTCAAATGTTTCATACTTATGTTTCATCAAGTAGATATACCCATATCTGCTCAAATCATCTGTGAAGGTGAGAAAATAACGATACCGCCGCTAGCCTCTATATTCATTGGACCACATACATCAGTATGTATGATTTCTAACAAATCTGTTGCTCGCTCCATTGTTCTGGAGAACAGAGTTTTAGTCATCTTGCCCATGAGGCATGGTTCGCAAGTACCAAGTGATTCCAGAAGTCCATTAGAATGGAGTTTCTTCATGCGCTTTACACCAATATGACCTAAACGGTAGTGCCACAAATAAGTTGCACTATCATTGTCAACTCTGCATCTTTTGGCTTCAATACTATGAACATGTGTATCACTACTATCAAGATTTAGTAAAAATAGACCACTCATCAGGGGTGCATGACCATAAAAGATATTACTCATATAAATAGAACAACCATTATTCTCTGATTTAAATGAATAACCGTCTCGCATCAAACAAGATCCAGATATAATGTTCATGCTCAACGTTGGCACCAAATAACAATTATTTAGGTCTAATACTAATCCCGAAGGTAGATGTAGAGGTAGCGTGCCGACGGCGACCATATCGACTTTGGAACCATTTCCTACGTGCATCGTCACCTCGTCCTTATCCAATCTTCGCTTAATCCGTAGCCCCTGTTTCGAGTTGCAAATGTTAGCAACTGAACCAGTATCAAATACCCAGGCACTAGTGCGAGCATTAGTAAGTTACACATCAATAACATGTATATCAAATATACCTTTCACTTTGCCATCCTTCTTCTCCGCCAAATACTTGGGGTAGTTCTGCTTCCAGTGACCAGTTCCTTTGTAGTAGAAACACTCAGTCTCAGGCTTAGGTCCAGACTTGGGTTTCTTCACTTGAGCAGCAACTGGCTTGCTGTTCTTCTTGAAGTTCCCCTTCTTCCCTTTACTCTTTTTCTTGAAACGGGTGGTCTTGTTGACCATCAACACTTGATGTTCCTTCTTGATTTCTACCTTCACAGCTTTTAGATTGCGAAGAGCTTGGGAATCGTCTTATCCATCCCTTGCATATTATAGTTCATCACGAAGCTCTTGTAGCTTGGTGGCAGTGATTGGAGAACTCTTTCAATGACACTATCACCAGGAAGATTAACTCCCAATTGAGTCAAGTGGTTGTGGTACCCAGACATTCTGAGTGTATGTTCACTGACAGAAGTATCCTCCTCCATCTTGCAGTTGTAGAACTTATTGGAGACTTCATATCTCTCAATCCGGGCATTTGCTTGAAATATTAACTTCAACTCCTAGAACTTATCATATGCTCCATGACGTTAAAAACGTCGTTGAAGTCCCGGTTCTAAGCCGTAAAGCATGGCACACTGAACGATCGAGTAGTCATCAGCTTTGCTCTGCCAGGTGTTCATAACATCTGGCGTTGCTCCTGCAGCAGGTTTGTCACCTAACGGTGCTTCCAGGACGTAATTCTTCTGTGCAACAATGAGGATAATCCTCAAGTTACGGACCCAGTCCGTATAGTTGCTACCATCATCTTTCAACTTAGCTTTCTCTAGGAACGCATTAAAATTCAACGGAACAACAGCACGTGCCATCTATCTACAACAACATAGACATGCAAAAATACTATCAAGTACTAAGTTCATGATAAATTAAAGTTTAATTAATCAAATTACTTAAGAACTCCCACTTAGATAGACATCTCTCTAATCATCTAAGTGATCACGTGATCCATATCAACTAAACCATGTCCGATAATCACGTGAGATGGAGTAGTCTTCAATGGTGAACATCACTATGTTGATCATATCTTGATGCGGAGCATCCCAAGGTCATCCCCATGGACCTACCATCGTCTCACCAAGTGACTAGCGGACGAATGACACGAGCACGTGCAAGAGCTCTCGAAACTAAGGTGAACTCACTCCTCTCTGAACTACCACTTTCCATGCATGAGAATTGGCTACTACCTCAAGCGGAAACCCTATGTGTGATCAGGTGCTTGGAGGAGGGCCGCGGACCAACTACATTCAACGGACAAGACGGCGAGGACTCCAAGTTCATAGGACAAGAAGAAGAACTGCTCGAAGTCCCCAGGCTTCGGACGACCGACGAACCCCGGACGTCCGACCCTCTCCAGACGACCGACACTTCCATACCCGAGCCAAAACTACAAACTTCTGAAGCGCTATGTGATACGTCCATTTTGCATCATGCTTTCATATCGATATATATTGCATTATGGGCTGTTATTACACATTATGACACAATACTTATGCCCATTCTCTCTTATTTTACAAGGTTTACATTAAGAGGGGGAATGTCGGCAGCTAGAATTCTGGGCTGGAAAAGGAGCAAATATTAGGGACCTATTCTACACATCTCCAAAAGTCCTAAAACTCCACGGGAGCACTTTTCAGAATATATAAAAAATACTGAGCGCAAGAAGTACCAAAGGAGGGCCACACCCTGGCCACGAGGGTGGGGGCGCGCCCTACCCCCCTGGGCGCGCCCCGCTGCCTCGTGGTCCCCCTGGTGGCCCTCTGATGCCCATCTTCTATATGAGGTCTTTCGTCAAGGAAAAAATCATAAGCAATCTTTTGGGACGAAACTCCGCCACCACGAGGCGGAACCTTGGTGGATCCAATCTAGAGCTCCGGCAGAGCTGTTCTGCCGGGGAAACTTCCCCCCGGAGGGGGAAATCATCGCCATCGTCATCACCAACGATCCTCTCATCGGGAGGGGGTCAATCTCCATCAACATCTTCACCGGCACCATCTTGTATCAAACCCTAGTTCATCTCTTGTATCCAATATTTGTATCCAAACCTCAGATTGGTACCTGTGGGTTGCTAGTAGTGTTGATTAATCCTTGTAGTTGATGCTAGTTGGTTTACTTGGTGGAAGATCATATGTTCAGATCCATTATGCATATTAATGCCCCTCTGATTATGAACATGAATATGCTTTGTGATTAGTTACGTTTGTTCCTGAGGACATGGAGAAGTCTTGCTATTAGTAGTCATGTGAATTTGGTATTCGTTCGATATTTTGATGAGATGTATGTTTGTCATCCCTCTAGTGGTGTCATGTGAACGTCGACTACATGACACTTCACCATTGTTTGGGCCTAGAGGGAGGCATTGGGAAGTAATAAGTAGATGATGGGTTGCTAGAGTGACAGAAGCTTAAACCCTAGTTTATGTGTTGCTTCGTAAGGGGCTGATTTGGATCCATATGTTTCATGCTATGGTTAGGTTTACCTTAATATTTCTGTTATAGTTGCGGATGCTTGCAATGGGGGTTAATCATAAGTGGGATGCTTGTCCAAGTAAGGGCAGTACCCAAGCACCGGTCCACCCACATATGAAATATCAAAGTACCAAACACGAATAATATGATCGTGATGAAAACTAGCTTGACGATAATTCCCATGTGTCCTCGGGAGCGCTTTCCTTCATATAAGAGTTTGTACAGGCTTGTCCTTTGCTACCAAAAGGATTGGGCCATCTTGCTGCACCTTATTTACTTTTATTACTTGCTACTCGTTACAAATTACCTTATCACAAAACTATCTGTTACTGATAATTTCAGTGCTTGCAGAGAATACCTTACTAAAAATTGCTTATCATTTCCTTCTGCTCCTTGTTGGGTTCGACACTCTTACTTATCGAAAGGACTATGATAGACCCCTTATACTTGTGGGTCATCAAGACTATTTTCTGGCGCCGTTGCTGGGGAGTGAAGCGCCTTTGGTAGGTGGAATTTGGTAAGGAAAAATTTATATAGTGTGCTGAAATTTACTGTCACTTGTTACTATGGAACATAATCCTTTGAGGGGTTTGTTCGGCGTATCTTCACCTCTTCCGGAACCACAATTAGTTACTCCTCAACCTACTGAACCTACTGAAAATGTTTACTTTGAAATTCCTTCGGGTATGATAGAGAAACTGCTAGCTAATCCTTTTGCAGGAGATGGAACATTACATCCCGACTTACACTTAATCTATGTGGACGAAGTTTGTGGATTATTTAAGCTTGCAGGTATGCCCAATAATGTTATCAAGAAGAAGTTCTTCCCTTTATCTTTGAAGGGAGATGCATTGACATGGTATATGTTATGTGATGATATGGGATCATGGGACTATAAACGATTGAAATTGGAATTCCATCAGAAGTTTTATCCTATGCATCTTGTTCATCGTGATTGTAATTATATATACAATTTTTGGCCTCACGAAGGAGAAAGAATCACTCGCGCTTGGGGGAGGCTTAAGTCAATGTTATATTCATGCCCCAATCATGAGCTCTCAAGAGAAATGATTATTCAAAATTTTTATGCTCGACTTTCTGACAACAATCGCTCCATGCTCGATACTTCTTGTACTGGTTCCTTTATGATGAAGACTATTGAATTCAAATAGAATTTATTGGAGAGAATTAAACACAACTCTGAAGATTGGGACCTCGACAATGGTAAGGAGTCAGGTATGACACCTAAGTTTGATTGTGTTAAATCTTTTATGGATACCGATGTTTTTCATAAATTTAGCACTAAGTATGGACTTGACTCTGAGATAGTAGCTTCTTTCTGTGAATCCTTTGCTACTCATGTTGATCTCCCTAAGGAGAAGTGGTTTAAATATAATCCTCCCATTGAAACAAAAGTAGTTGCACCTATTAAAGTTGAAGAAAAGACTATCACTTATAATGATCCTGTTGTTCCTACTGCTTATGTTGAGAAACCACCTTTCGCTGTTAGAATAAAGAATCATGCTAAAGCTTCAACTGTGGTCAACAAAAGTAATATTAAGACACCTAAACCCCCCGAGCAAGTTAAAGTTGAACCTAATATTGCTATGGTTAAAGATCTCTTGGATGATAAAATTGATGGGCAGGTTATTTATTTCTGTGAAGAAACTGCTAGAATTGCTAAACCTGGTGCTAAAGATAAACATAGACCTGTGGCAGGCATGCCTGCTATTTCTATTAAAATAGGAGATCACTGTTGTCATGGCTTATGTGATATGGGTGCTAGTGCTAGTGCAATACCTATTTCCTTATACAAAGAAATTATGCATGATATTGCACCAGCTGAGATAGAAGGTATTGATGTTACCATTAAGCTTGCCAGTAGAGATACTATTTCACCAGTTGGGATTGTTAGAGATGTTGAAGTCTTGTGTGGGAAGGTTAAATATCCTGCTGATTTTCTTGTTCTTGCTTCCCCACAAGATAACTTTTGTCCCATTATATTTGGTAGACCCTTCTTGAATACTGTTAATGCTAAGATAGACTGCAATAAGGATATTGTTTCTGTTGGTTTAGGGGATATGTCTCATGAGTTTAATTTTGCTAAATTTCGTAGACAACCCCATGATAAAGAATTGCCTAGTAAACATGAAATTATTGGTCTTGCTTCTATTGTCGTGCCTCCTACTGATCCCTTAGAACAATATTTGCTAGACCATGAAAATGATATGTTCATGAATGAAAGAAGGGAAATAGACGAAGTATTCTTTAAACAGGGACCTATTTTGAAACACAACTTGCCTGTTGAAATCCTCGGGGATCCTCCTCCACCCAAGGGTGATCCCGTGTTTGAGCTTAAACCATTACCTGATACTCTTAAATATGCTTATCTTGATGAAAAGAAAATATATCATGTTATTATTAGTGCTAACCTTTGAGAGAAGGATTAAGAGAAATTATTGAAAACTCTGAAGAAGCACCGCGCTGCTATTGGATATACCCTTGATGATCTTAAGGGCATTAGTCCCACTCTATGTCAACACAAAATAAATTTTGAGGAAGATGTCAAACCAGTTATTGATCACCAACGACGGTTGAATCCTAAGATGAAAGAAGTGGTAAGAAAGGAAATATTAAAGCTCCTTGAGGCAGGTATAATTTATCCCGTTGCTGATAGTAAGTGGGTAAGTCCTGTCATACGCGTCCACATCATTGATACAGAGTTAATAATTTAAGTGCGTAGATGCATACAATAAAAAATAGGATCAAACATTGCAGGCACTTTATTTCCAGAACTCTTACATTTACATAAAAATTCTGTTAATTACATCTCCGAAGAGAAAACCCCTGATTAAGAATTCCAACATATCTATTAGATAAGATTGCAACACATTCCTATTACAATATGCTACAAGAAAAATCCTCCTCGCGATCGTCGATGCACTCCCGCTTGGGTACTTGAAGTTTGCTTTCATGCAAGTACTTCTCCATAATTTCATGTTTGATATGTTGGAGTATATATTTTCCTAACGTGCAACAAATTTATTTGTGTTCAACCTCATTTATATGATGGTGCAGAATGAAGGTTGGTTTTGGCTAGGCTTAATTTTATCCTACGTTTGGCACATAGGATATGGGTACGTTTTTTCTTTGGGAATTTTATATGACATCTTTGGTTTTGGTGGCATGGATACATGTGACATGTCAATTTTAATAAGTTTTGCATCATCACTTCACTACTATCACCGCGCGACACTGACATGGTGCCCGTGTGTAGCGTAATGGACTGAAGCTTTCTGACACAATTTTGATGCTTTTTATAGTGCATATGACGTGTAATTTTGATGATGTTAATAGTTTAGGCTCTTATAGCGTTGGAGCATGTTTGCAACATCTTTTATATGACTTTGACCAAAATATGTGGCATGGATGTTTTATTTAGATTTGTCTTACTTGTATTACTACTAACACCGCGTAACACGAATATCGTGTCCGCGTGTAGCGTAACCGAGTAAAATTGGTTTATGACGTACAATTTTGATGATGCTAATAGTTTAGGCTCTTATAGCGTTGGAGCATGTTTGCAACATCTTTTATATGACTTCGACCAAAATATGTGGCATGGATGTTTTATTTAGATTTGTCTTACTTGTATTACTACTAACACCGCGTAACACGAATATCGTGTCCGCGTGTAGCGTAACCGAGTAAAATTGGTTTATGACGTGTAATTTTGATGATGCTAATAGTTTAGGCTCTTATAGCGTTGGAGCATGTTTGCAACATCTTTTATATGACTTTGACCAAAATATGTGGCATGGATGTTTTATTTAGATTTGTCTTACTTGTATTACTACTAACACCGCGTAACACGAATATCGTGTCCGCGTGTAGCGTAACTGAGTAAAATTGGTTTATGACGTATAATTTTGATGATGCTAATAGTTTAGGCTCTTATAGCGTTGGAGCATGTTTGCAACATCTTTTATATGACTTTGACCAAAATATGTGGCATGGATGTTTTATTTAGATTTGTCTTACTTGTATTACTACTAACACCGCGTAACACGAATATCGTGTCCGCGTGTAGCGTAACCGAGTAAAATTGGTTTATGACGTATAATTTTGATGATGCTAATAGTTTAGGCTCTTATAGCGTTGGAGCATGTTTGCAACATCTTTTATATGACTTTGACCAAAATATGTGGCATGAATGTTTTATTTAGATTCGTCTTACTTGTATTACTACTAACACCGCGTAACACGAATATCGTGTCCGCGTGTAGCGTAACCGAGTAAAATTGGTTTATGACGTATAATTTTGATGATGCTAATAGTTTAGGCTCTTATAGCGTTGGAGCATGTTTGCAACATCTTTTATATGACTTTGACCAAAATATGTGGCATGGATATTTTATTTAGATTTGTCTTGTATTACTACTAACACCGCGTAACACGAATATCGTGTCCGCGTGTAGCGTAACCGAGTAAAATTGGTTTATGACGTATAATTTTGATGATGCTAATAGTTTAGGCTCTTATAGCGTTGGAGCATTTCATGTCATATTTTATTTAACTTTGGACCAAATATGTGGCCTTAATATTCTGTTTAGTTCTCTCTCACCTGTATTACTGCTAACAGCGCGTAGCATTAAGATAATGCCCGCGTGTAGCGTAACCAAGTAAGATTGGTTTTTATGATGCAACATATTTTATAATTCATCCTGCATGATTTTGGTTTTTGGGTATGTAACATGAACACATTTTTAATTAAGTTTTGCCTTGCTTGTATTACTACTAACACCAAGTAGCATTAATATAATGCCGTCGTGTAGCGTAACCAAGTGAGGAAATATTTTTTATATTATTTTTTGTATTACGACTAACGCAACACATAAGGTCCGTAGCGTAACCGAACACGAATAAATTCAGTTTAGCATGTTCATAATTTCATTTCAACTTTGTCATTTAAATTGTTTTTCTGGTAACCAAACCAATATCATTTTTATGGGGTTTCCGTACCGATGATACTCTCTTAATTTGTATCCACGTATAGAGACCAAACCAAGGAACGAGGCGTTCATCCTGGCTTGTATCGCTAAGGGGACCGAACCAAAAAGATCGTTCGGACGAAGCATATGCAACATGTAGAAGGAACATGCACGCTCCTTGGCTCGTACCGCAATGGCCGAACCAAGGACAAAAATTTGAGATGGATATAACATGCACCTTAGTCTGTACCAAAATGGCCAAATCAAAGGCCAAATTTTAAGATAGATTAAACATACACCCTAGTCTGTACCGCAATGGCCGGACTAAGGGCAAGAATTTTAGGGAGATAAAATGTGCTCTTTGATTTGTACCGCGATGGCCGAACCAAGAACAAGAATTTTTGGAAAATGAAACATGCCCTTGATTTGTACCATGATGGCCGAACCAAGGACAAAAATTTTAAAAAGGGAGGAAGAAGAAAGCTCCCTAATCTGTACCACAATGGCCAAACCAGGGCTAGAGGAGAACCATAGATCTCACCTTCAAGCTTTCGGCAAGCACAATGCCTGCCTCCTCCTTTCTTTCTGCGCTCCTTTATTGTGTATGTGTGATTTTTAGCAGGGGAGAGGAATGAAGTGGAGGCCGACCCTAGAGCAGTCTGCCTGCCGGGTATTTATAGGGGCTGGTGTGTAGCAGCGGCCTTTGAAGCTGCCGCGCGCGCCAAGGACTCAACCTGCACGTCGCTCGTGTAGGACGTGGGAGCGGGAGCGTGGCTGGATGGTAGAACGTGGGTAGAAAATGGAGCGCAGACTTGGTCTCCAGCTGATTGATGGGACTTCGGCGGGAGCGCACATGGCCCTCTGGCCCAATTAGTTTAATGGGTTTCCCTAATTAAGCTCTATCTAAAGATGGGCCCCTCTGTGTAAGACAACATTTGCATGAGCTTCTTACCTGATTGTTTAATCGGAGCAACTTTTGGGTATGCATAGGACTGTGTTGATTTGCTCAAAGAAATTAATGATTGGCTGTGAGGGCCACACCCCATACGTTCATGCATGTACGCTTCCAAGCCTGCATGTATTAGCACATAACGCATGCTCGTACCAGCTAAAGATTTAATTAATGCTAAATTTTCTTTAGTCACCAATTATGTTGTCTATGTATTTTGTTAATATGCTGTGATATTTTGATGGCCAACACCGACGGCGCGGCGCCTGTGGGCGTTGTTCTTCCTTCCTGCCAGGTCGTCAGGATACTTTCCGGCCTTGTCCATCTTCGAGGTTCTTCTTTGGATGAAAGCCCTTTTGAGCTACTATAGCAGGGCCGGGTGATGGCGTCGTTCCCGGGTCGCTTTCCCTTTGTGGTCGTCGTATTGAAGACTAGTTCCCCTTCGCTCTTTCCTTGGGGTGGGCGTGCAGAGTTGGTCGTGGGTAGTCCTCCCGCACCCCAGGTCCAGTGCGCTTATGTTTGTTTCTTGCTATGACAGAGAAGTCGGAGCTGCGCGCGGCAAGGCCCCCGCGACAATGATGACTCCATGAGGGCGATTTCAGCGGACGGTGCTCTCCGGAGATCGTGATGGACTAGGTCGTTGCGAGGCTTGCAACTTTCTCTTGCAATGTACATCAACAAAGTTGGAGCTGCCAGTCGTCGATGTCTTGGTTGATTGAGTTGTTGATTGGTTTCTTTAAATTAATTCTTTTCATTATCAAACGTTTTATTTTTGTTGTTTTGAATTTATATTTTATACATTTATTTATCTCGGTCAAAATCCATGTCAACAGATACCCCTCGAGGTCTGGGTTCAAAGTGATTCTTTTTTACTTGGGCCCAGAGCTCGAAACTGTACACATTTTGTTTAAAGCACTTCTGGTGAGTATAATGGATTTACGACTTTTTAGACGATCGTGTGCCAGCTACGTACAGCTTTTTAACCATACGTTGCAAATATGGAGGCTAAAAATCAGGCCACGTCTGGCTTATCCGGCTAACAAACTCCATCTGGCTAACAAACTGCGTCCGCTGTCCCCTCAACTCTCTTTTAAACAGCAAGTCTTCTTTTCTTTTCTTAAACCAGATAGAATACGACGGAGAGGAAGGTCCGCTTCCGTCCGGCCGGCCGCAATTCCTTTGACAGGTTAGCAAATTATATACGACTTTGCTAGTACCTAAATTGATTCATTGACTGATTAGTCTGCTATTTCCTTAGTCCCAGATTGATTTCAATCCCTCACAAGATGCACCTCCGTGTTGGCAAGTATTGACTCCTCCAATTGGGTATGCCTCTCTTTTTTTTGTCCTGTCATTACCAAGAAGTGATCTATTCTTTAGCATCTTGGATGTTGCTTTTAATCTCTATTCCATCTCCTCATCATGTAGGTGCAGGGAGACGGGGACACTAGGATACGGTCTGGATCGAATCTTCCTTGGGTAGTCTGCTTTTCCAAATTATCTGATTACATCTGTTCGTTGTGGCATCTCTCTCATCATTAGAAGTGTCAGGGATATAATGCCCTAAATGCATAAAACTTTTTTGTCATGGTGTATATAGCCCTGGTCTCTGGATGTGTTTGTTCTGTATTTAGTCATTCAAATATTGTGATCCCACGGTCGGCGTTCCGGGAAGCCTCTATCCGGGCTTGGTCCGTCGTTCGACTCGGGGATTATTATTTTTAATTATTTTTCTTGTATGAATGAGTAGATTGCTCACTGTTGCCGCTCTGGAAGCCGATATACAGGCTTAGTCCGTCGTTCAACCATGAGAAGTTTTTTCCTTATCATTGTATATGCATGGGTCAATAAGTTGCTCACTGTTGGCATTCCGGGAAGTCTCTATATGGGCTTGGTCCGTCGTTCGACGGTGATTTTTTTTGTATATGTATGAATTGATGACTTGATCACTGTCGGCGTTCCGGCAAGCCTATATATGGGCTTGGTCCATTGTTCAACTGTGATTTTTTTAAATAAATATATGAATGTAATGACTTGATCACTGTCGGCGTTCCGGCAAGCCTATATATGGGCTTGGTCCGTCGTTCGACTGTGATTTTTTTTACTATATATGAGTTTGATGACTCGATCATCGTTGGCGTTCCGGCAAGCCTATATATGGGCTTGGTCCGTTATATATGTATGAATTGATGACTTGATTACTGTCGGTGTTCCGGCAAGCCTATATGTGGCTTGGTCCGTCGTTCGACTGTGATTTTTTTTAAATATATATGAATGTAATGACTTGATCACCGTCGGCGTTCCGGCAAGCCTATATATGTGCTTGGTCCGTCGTTCGATGGTGATTTTTTATTTGCCATATATGTATGAGTTTGATGACTCGATCACCGTCGGTGTTCCGGCAAAGCCTATATATGGGCTTGGCCCGTCGATCGACAACGATGTTACTGTTTTTTTGGGGGATGAGGAATATTTTCAATCACGCGCACCTGTTTCGTGTTTCTCATATTCCTTTTTTTCTTTATGCATCAAACTCAAATATTGAAATGCTTTTTATTGTAGATACCATCTCTCGTTGCAGACTGCGTACCTTGGGATCATCTCTTCACCTTGGTATGATATTCAATCTGGCACTTTCATGTACTATTTTTAACTTCCTGTAATTTCATACGTATACCGACATGCATATTTTCCTTGCATATAAATGGAGGAAGCCGCGACACCATCTTCGTCTGAATCATGTAGAATGTCTTTAGCACAGTTGGCCAAAAAACACCTATTTGAACCTGATACTAGTGAGCTAGCCAATCCAGTGATTATGAAGTTAGGCGTACCACACGGCCATCCTGAGCTTGGACCACGTGGATGGACGGCAGGGCCATCTTTCTCAGCTCGTTGTTATCAACCTCCCGCACCTGGGCCCAGACTTGATGAAGCTTCAACCCTTGGGACACATGATATCCAAAGGTTTAGGCTGGGAGAATCATGAGGTTGAATACGCTCCAATGCCTCTGGGGTATCTTGAATGGGGTACTAATGTCTTGAAGAAATATCATACCCATATGAAGGGGAGTGAGGAAGGTGTGGATTACGTCTATGGAGCAATTTATTGCTCTTTAGGCGACTATTCTGTCTCTCCTTCTCTTTTAAGGTCTTTATTGGAGAAATGGGATCCCAACACCAACACGTTTTTGTTCTCGTCTGGCGAGCGTACAGTCACACTTCTTGATATGCATCAGATCGCGGGGTTGCCCCTTGATGGTGAACCTTATGAAGAATATGTTCCCCTAGCTGATGAGTTGGATCCTTCGACTCTTTTGTACCCCAACTTCCTGTCTCGGCTCCTAGAAATTTGGACCAAGCTTGCTGTGGGTGGCAAAGTAGGTTTCAAGGAATGGTGTGACTTCTTTCACAACAGTGGAGTAAACTCCTTTGCTACCAGGAGCTTAGAAGACCAGCGCGTGTACACTGCGGCTTTTCTTGCCATATGGCTTTGCCGCTACGTCGTTGTTGGTGGTGGGCCATATATTCGCCCTGGGGTATTAGTGATGGCGGCATGGAAGCTAGCATGGCTCCCCCCACGGATCCTTGCATTGATCTTCCTTTCTCTATTTCTGATGGGATATGCCACTTGCTTCCGTTGTTGATTGGTCATGTTTGCATCAGTTGCCACTAGGAAATCAAGCCATGCACGATGAGCCCTCTGCCGTCGACGATGACGACGTGCCGGATCAACTGAGCCCTCAAATGATGGTCTTGGTGCTGGCACTGATGAGGACAAATGATCTGATATTGTAGCAGTTGGATCCACATGACCAGCTTGGAAGTCATCTGAAGTGACAAACACCCCCTGCCACTAGAGCGAGCGTCTATTGCTTGGCTCACCCATTAGGCATGGTCCAATGGGATTATAGCCCATGGTGGGGAAAAATTCAGGTGCATCAACACGAAGTTGGTTTCTTAGACGAGCCGATTCTTCATGTGAGGAAGACTCAGTGTCCTCAGCCATTACACCTTTTCCTTTGTCCGCAGAGCAAGCCCTTTGAGCAGCCCCTACGTTGCTTGGGATAAGCTTATGTGAGCTTTCTCCTGACCCTTCGCGTCCGCCCACCCTAAGTTTTGAAGGTGTAAGGGGCACCGCGACTTTGGTCGATGTAGTTGAAGTAGATTGTCTTGGCGATGCCACCTTTAGTGGTCCCGTCTGTTTTGCAAGAACGGGCCACTCTTCGGGTGTCATGCGGACAACCTTTGCTGGTACCTCATGGTTCATGACCTTGGTAGGTGACATCTTTGTGAAACCAGGAGGAACTGAAGTAGATGAAGAAGCTTCACGTACATACTGATCCTTAGATGCTCTTGCAGCTGCACGCATCCTTCTCTTTGCTGACTTTGTGAGAACAGGAGTAAACCCTTCCTTCAGTGCAGAAGAGACCTTCCTTTCTTCTGGCTTAGTTGAGGATGCAGCTGTTGTTTCCAAACTCTTGCTAACTACAGCCACAAGCGGACCAATTGGCACATCCAGCCAGAGGTCACCAAAGCGGAGAGTGACAAATTGCTGGACCTGTCCCTCCATACCTTTCAAAATAAATAAAACCATATATTAGTTTTCTTCATCTATTTATATGCGTACATAATATTTTATGCTTTCTGTACTACGGAAATTCATATGTTGCAATCCTATGTTGGAATTCGAAGATGAGGGGAGAAATATGTCCCACCGGGCGTGCCAGAATCTGATGAACACATTTTTAATTAAGTTTTGCCTTGCTTGTATTACTACTAACACCAAGTAGCATTAATATAATGCCGTCGTGTAGCGTAACCAAGTGAGGAAATATTTTTTATATTCTTGTTTGTATTACGACTAACGCAACACATAAGGTCCGTAGCATAACCGAACAAGAATAAATTCAGTTTAGCATGTTCATAATTTCATTTCAACTTTGTCATTTAAATTGTTTTTCTGGTAACCAAACCAATATCATTTTTATGGGGTTTCCGTACCGATGATACTCTCTTGATTTGTATCCACGTATAGAAATCAAACCAAGGAACGAGGCGTTCATCCTGGCTTGTATCGCTAAGGGGACCGAACCAAGAAGATCGTTCGGACGAAGCATATGCAACATGTAGAAGGAACATGCACGCTCCTTGGCTCGTACCGCGATGGCCGAACCAAGGACAAAAATTTGAGATGGATATAACATGCACCTTAGTCTGTACCAAAATGGCCAAATCAAAGGCAAAATTTTAAGATAGATTAAACATACACCCTAGTCTGTACCGCAATGGCCGGACTAAGGGCAAGAATTTTGGGGAGATAAAATGTGCTCTTTGATTTGTACCACGATGGCCGAACCAAGAACAAGAATTTTCGGAAGATGAAACATGCCCTTGATTTGTACCATGATGGCCGAACCAAGGACAAAAATTTTGAAAAGGGAGGAAGAAGAAAGCTCCATGATCTATACCACAATGGCCAAACCAGGGGCTAGAGAAGAACCATAAATCTCACCTTCAAGCTTTCGGCAAGCACAATGCCTGCCTCCTCCTCCTTTCTTTCTGCACTCCTTTACTGTGTATGTGTGATTTTTAGCAGGGGGGAGGAATGAAGTGGAGGCCGACCCTAGAGCAGTCTGCCTGCCAGGTATTTATAGGGGCTGGTGTGTAGCAGCGGCCTTTGAAGCTGCCGCGCGTGCCAAGGACTCAACCTGCACGTCGCTCGTGTAGGACGTGGGAGCGGGAGCGTGGCTGGATGGTAGAACGTGGGTAGAAAATGGAGCGCAGACTTGGTCTCCAGCTGATTGATGGGACTTCGGCGGGAGCGCACATGGCCCTCTGGCCCAATTAGTTTAATGGGTTTCCCTAATTAAGCTCTATCTAAAGATGGGCCCCTCTGTGTAAGACAACATGTGCATGGGCTTCTTACCTGATTGTTTAATCGGAGCAACTTTTGCGTATGCATAGGACTGTGTTGATTTGCTCAAAGAAATTAATGATTGGCTGTGAGGGCCACACCCCATACGTTGATGCATGTACGCTTCCAAGCCTGCATGCATTAGCACATAATGCATGCTCGTACCAGCTAAAGATTTAATTAATGCTAAATTTTCTTTAGTCACCAATTATGTTGTCTATGTATTTTGTTAATATGCCGTGATATTTTGATGGCCAACACCGACGGCGCGGTGCCTGTGGGCGTTGTTCTTCCTTCCTGCCGGGTCGTCAGGATACTCTCCGACCTTGTCCATCTTCGAGGTTCTTCTTTGGATGAAAGCCCTTTTGAGCTACTATAGCAGGGCCGGGTGATCGCGTCGTTCCCGGGCCGCTTTCCCTTTGTGGTCGTCGTATTGAAGACTAGTTCCCCTTCGCGCTTTCCCTGGGGTGGGCGTGTAGAGTTGGTCGCGGGTAGTCCTCCCGCACCTCAGGTCCAGTGCGCCTATGTTTGTTTCTTGCTATGACAGAGAAGTCGGAGCTGCGCGCGGCAAGGCCCCCGCGACAATGATGACTCCATGAGGGCGGTTTCAGCGGACGGTGTTCTCCGGAGATCGCGATGGACTAGGTCGTTGCGAGGCTTGCAAATTTCTCTTGCAATGTACATCAACAAAGTTGGAGCTGCCAGTCGTCGATGTCTTGGTTGATTGAGTTGTTGATTGATTTCTTTAAATTAATTCTTTTCATTATCAAACGTTTTATTTTTGTTGTTTTGAATTTATATTTTATACATTTATTTATCTCAGTCAAAATCCATGTCAACAGTCCATTGTGTCCCTAAGAAGGGAGGTATTACTGTTGTTCCTAACGATAAAGATGAATTGACCCCGCAAAGAATTATTACAGGTTATAAGATGGTAATTGATTTCCGCAAATTAAATAAGGCTACTAAAAAAGATCATTACCCTTTGCCTTTTATTGATCAAATGCTAGAAAGATTATCCAAACATACACATTTTTGCTTTCTAGATGGTTACTCTGGCTTCTCTCAAATACCTGTGCCAGCTGATGATCAATCAAAGACCACTTTTACTTGCCCTTTCGGTACTTTTGCTTATAGACGTATGCCTTTTGGTTTATGTAATGCACCTGCTACCTTTCAAAGATGCATGATGGCTATATTCTCTGACTTTTGTGAAAAGATTTGTGAGGTGTTCGTGGATGATTTCTCTGTTTATGGATCCTCTTTTGATGATTGCTTAAGCAACCTTGATCGAGTTTTGTAGAGATGTGAAGAAACTAATCTTGTCTTGAATTGGGAGAAGTGCCACTTTATGGTTAATGAAGCTATTGTCTTGGGGCATACAATTTCTGAAAGAGGTATTGAAGTTGACAAAGCTAAAGTTGATGTTATTGAAAAGATGCCATGTCCCAAGGACATTAAAGGTATAAGAAGTTTCCTCGGTCATGCCGGTTTTTATAGGAGGTTCATTAAGGACTTCTCAAAAATTTCTCGGCCTCTGACTAACCTATTACAAAAAGATATTCCTTTTGTCTTTGATGATGATTGTGTAGAAGCATTTGAAATACTCAAGAAAGCATTAATTTCTGCACCCATTGTTCAGCCACCTGATTGGAATTTACCCTTTGAAATTATGTGGGATGCTAGTGATTATGCTGTAGGGGCTGTTCTAGGGCAAAGAGTTGATAAGAAATTAAATGTTATTCAATATGCTAGTAAAACCCTAGACAATGCCCAGAGAAATTATGCTACTACTGAAAGGAATTTTGAGCAATTGTTTTTGCTTGTGATAAGTTCAGACCTTATATTGTTGATTCTAAAGTAACTATTCACACTGATCATGCTGCTATTAAATATCTTATGGAAAACAAAGATGCTAAACCTAGACTTATTAGATGGGTTCTCTTGCTACAAGAATTTGATTTTCATATTATTGATAGAAAGGGAGCTGAGAATGCCGTTGCAGACAACTTGTCTAGGTTAGAAAATGTTCTTGATGACCCACTACCTATTGATGATAGCTTTCCTGATGAACAATTAAATGTCATAAATGCTTCTCGTACTGCTCCGTGGTATGCTGATTATGCTAATTACATTGTTGCTAAATTTATACCACCTAGTTTCACCTACCAACAAAAGAAAAAGTTCTTCTATGATTTAAGGCATTACTTTTGGGATGACCCACATCTTTATACAGAAGGAGTAGTATTATTACACGTTGTGTACCTGAGCATGAACATGAACAGATCCTACGCAAGTGTCACTCCGAGGCTTATGAAGGACACCATGCTGGAGATAGAACTGCACATAAGGTATTGCAATCTGGTTTTTATTGGCCTACTCTCTTCAAGGATGCCCGTAAGTTTGTCTTGACTTGTGATGAATGTCAAAGAATTGGCAATATTAGTAGACGTCAAGAAATGCCTATGAATTATTCACTTGTCATTGAACCATTTGATGTTTGGGGCTTCGATTATATGGGACCTTTTCCTTCCTCTAATGGGTATACACATACTTTAGTTGCTGTTGATTACGTTACTAAGTGGGTAGAAGCTATTCCAACTAGTAGTGCTGATCATAACACCTCTATTAAGATGCTTAAAGAAGTTATTTTCTTGAGGTTTGGAGTCCCTAGATATTTAATGACTGATGGTGGTTCACACTCCATTCATGGTGCCTTTCGTAAAATGCTTGCTAAGTATGATGTTAATCATAGAATTGCATCTCCTTATCACCCACAGTCTAGTGGTCAAGTAGAATTAAGTAACAGAGAGCTCAAATTAATTTTGCAAAAGACTGTTAACAGGTCTAGAAAGAATTGGTCCAAGAAACTTGATGATGCATTATGGGCTTATGGAACTGCATATAAAAATCCCATGGGTATGTCTCCGTATAAAATGGTTTATGGTAAAGCATGTCACTTACCTCTTGAATTAGAACATAAGGCATATTGGGCCATCAAAGAGCTCAATTATGACTTTAAACTTGCCGGTGAGAAGAGGTTATTTGACATTAGCCCACTGGATGAATGGAGAACCCATGCTTATGAAAATGCCAAGCTGTTTAAAGAAAAAGTTAAAAGATGGCATGATAAAAGGATACAAAAGCGTGAGTTCAATGTAGGTGATTATGTATTGCTATACAACTCTCGTTTAAGATTTTTTGCAGGAAAACTTCTCTCTAAATGGGAAGGTCCCTACGTTATCGAGGAGGTCTATCGTTCCAGTGCCATAAAAATAAACAACTTCGAAGGCACAAATCCGAAGGTGGTCAACGGTAAAAGAATCAAGCATTATATCTCAGGTAATCCCATAAATGTTGAAACTAATACTATTGAAACCATAACCCCGGAGGAACACATAAGAGATACTTTCCGGAACATTTCAGACTCCAAAAAGGAATAGGTACGTGGTACGGTAAGTGTTGGGGATATTACTACTAGACGTAAACCGGCTAGGAGTAGCCGGATTAACTTTATGAAGATTAGAAGCCCATGAAGATGTAAGAATGATGGCGCTTTACGAAGGCCCAAGGCCCAAAGGCGAGTTAAGGCCTGTAGATGTAAACCAACCTTATTATGTAACTTGCATTGTAAGATAGGAAGGATAGAGACCGAGCCGGACACGTTTATGATCCGGCCTCAGGACTCTGTAAACCGGCGGGCGTCAACCTATGTATATAAAGGGACGACCCGACAGCGGTTTAGGGACAACACACAACAACTCAAAAGCCAGGCAAAGCGGATTCGCTCCCTGGTCATCGAAACCCTAGCAATACCAACGCAAACTAGACGTAGGCTTTTACCTCCATCGAAGGGGCCGAACTAGTATAAAAATCCTCGTGTCCCTTGTCCGGTCTAACCCCTTTAAGCTAACCCGTAGCGATGGCTCCATGACTAAGTCCTTTCACGAGGACATCTGCCATGACAAACCCACGATAGTTGGCGCCCACCGTGGGGCTATCGCACGATGGTTTCAAGTTCTTGAAGGGCACCTTCGAAGGACTCAAGGGATACGCTGTGGGCTAGATGAGAAGAGTCGTCGCGGCAAGCTCTACATTAACGATGCGGGATGGACTCCCGAGGCCGGTTCAATTGAATACGGGTACCGGGTCCCCTTTGGCGGGATTCATGTCTTCATCGGCAAGATCGGCGAACCGGGCCGTGAGACGGACACCTGCGCCGACATCATCGAGACGGCTCAGCGTGCAAGCCCTGCCCAGGTTCAGCCCGCAGCAAGGCATGTCTTCGTAGGTGTCATCCATGGAGCGGAATATGAGGATGGACTGACATCTGATGGGGAAACCGTTGTCTGTTCTGATGACGAGTCTTCAACCGGAGAGACCGAGTCGCTGTATCAGCTGCAGGACGGCCGGATTAGTGGAGGTTCCAATGGCAATAGTATTCCGGAGCCCCTCGATCTGCCAAACTGGGTCGCTGTCTTCATGGCCGGTACACAACCAACGCAGCACTCTTCTACCACCGCGGCAATGCTCTCCGGTTCAGCAATCGCAATGCCAGTGGGAGCAGGGGCTTTGTGCCGCCATCGACTCAGGTTTTGTCTGATTTGTTTGACGCTTTGGCAACATTGATGGCAATAGAAGTGGACGCCGCAGCCCGAGATCAGCACAATGCGGAGATTGCAAAGGTGAAGGATCAGATAACTCAGGCTAAAGCGGACCTGGCAGCAGAGAACGCTAGGATGGCTACAGAACGGGCCGAGTTGGAAGCACAGGCCTACCGGCTTAGGCTGGATCAGAGTGCCTCAGATGATGTCATGAGAAGGACATACCGGTCGCACCTCCTACCGGGTTATGAGCCAAGAAATCTCTTCAACACGCCAGGAGCAGGAACTAGTAACCAGCCGGTCGGAAACCGGACTGAGGCACCAGGAATAGGAGCGCCGGTTCAGCCGTGCATGATGGACCCCCTCGTTAGAACAACATTGTGCCACAGTACATTCCGACGCCTCCAGGGCATTACCCCAACCCATTGGATAACATTGTGGCCGCCGCTTCACGATTGGCAGCCCTCCCAATGGACAACGAGTCACCAGTGGCAATTGAGACACGACGGGCCAGAGAGCTCCTTCAAATAGCTTTAAACCAGCAGCAGGCTTATTCGCATAGTCGCGAGAGGATTCATTCCACCCCCGCCCGAGTCGGAGCTACAGCAGGCACGTTGAGGATGAGCCGGCCGTGTCAAGCAGTGCACATCACCGTAACTCGCCGCGAGGGCATAACCCGGCAGGTGGTGGTGCTAATGCATAGGATGTGGTGGATCATGGTCATGCACGTCGAGAAGCCGAGTTAGCAGCTCAACACGCAGCTCATCAACCTACTCCGGTTCTTCCTACCGCTTTAGTAGAGCCAAGCACGGTCTTCAGTTCTTTAGGGGTGCCGTGTCTTACCCCCACGTTGCGTAATGTACGACTGCCCAAGGATTTTAAAGGCCCTCGTAAGGTGCCCAACTACACCGCCGATTTGCAACCAGAGTCATGGGTTGAAAGTTATGAGATGGTAGTGGAGATGCTGGATGTGGATGAAGCGGTGTGTGCTAAATACTTCACCATGATGTTGGAGGGACAACTCGTACTTGGTTAAAGAGCTTACCGGCTAACTCTGTCGGGTCATGGGCCGAGTTAAAACACTGGTTTATCCAGAATTTTAAAGATACTTGTAAGCAGCCTGTGTCGATTGTGGACCTGGCCGCTTGTGTTCAAGAGGATGGGGAGTCTACAACCCATTGGGTGAAGCGGGTCTCAGCTATTCTACATTCGTCGGATCGCATCAACGCGAATATAGCAGTTTTGACGTTGGACGACAACTGCGGTTTCTACCGTTAAAACTGAAGCTAGGAAGGCTCAAACGTCACTGCAATGACATGTCGACGCTTATGGCCGCTTGGGTTAAACATGTCGATTCAAATAATACCAAGGACCCTGACTCAAGGGAGGACAAACCGGGGAAAGGGAAGAAGAACGGCAACACCAAGGGACAGCAGCATAACCCAGCAGGTCATGGGAACAATGGTAAGCGCAAGGCACACAATAGTTTGGACTTTGTGGCTAACACCAATGCTCAGGATAACGGTCAGCGTCGTAAGGGCAAACAGCCCCAGAGGGGCGGAGGGTCAGGACTCAATCTGGAGCGCCTGTTAAATCTACCTTGTCCAAAGCATGGATCAAAGGAGAGGCCAGCTTCACATCTATGGAAGGATTGTTTCATCATGCGAGAGTTTAAGAACTCCAATATGTTTCAATACGAAAATGGCCCGCCCGGCGTTTCAGGAGGTGGTTTTCATGGGCCGGGTTATGGAGGCAGCAGCTCCGGTTCGGGATTTCAAGGCAATCAAACCGGACATGGCAATCAAGGGAACCAGGGCAATCAGGGAGGTTATAACCATCAGGGGAATCAACAGCAGTAGTCGGGTTATCAGAGCAATCCGAAGCAGTTGAATAGTGGGCAGTATCATGTCTTCACCACTAGCTTGTGCAAGCGTGATCAGAAGCTTCACAAGAGGGCCGTGAACTCTGTTGAACCGGCAGTGCCTCAGTATTTATGCTGGTCTGAGCAACCAATTTTATGGAGTCGAGAGGATCACCCACCCCGGGTTGATAATCCGGGCCATCTGGCCTTAGTGGTGGCACCTCAAGTTGGGGGGTATAAGTTCACCAAGGTGCTCATGGATGGTGGAAGTAGCATCAACATCCTTTACTATGATACCTTCCGCCAGATGGGATTGACAGATAAGAATCTTAAACCGTCGAACATCGTTTTTCACGGTGTGGTGCCTGGTAAGTCTGCATATCTAGTAGGCAAGATAGCCCTAGAGGTGGCTTTTGGAGATGATCATGACTCAAGGTCAGAAAACGTTGACTTTTGAGGTGGTGAAAATCAAGAGTCCGTATCACGCCCTATTTGGACGACCGACTTATGCCAAGTTCATGACAAGGCTGTGTTATGTTTATCTACAGCTTAAAATGTCGGGTCATAAAGGGACCATCACAGTACATGGGAGCAGGAAGATTGCTTTGGAATGTGAAGAGGGTGATGCGGCTTATGCTGAGTCGGTTTGTGCCACAAAGGAGCTGAAGTTTTATAAAGACAAGGTTGACCCGGCCGACATGACTTCTTTGAAAAAACCAACTACAGAGCATGATCCGGTGTTGAAGTTTAAATCGGCTACAGACACTAAGATGGTTGATTTTGTTCCTGGCGATTCATCCAAGCAGTTCAGCATCAGCGCTAACCTGGATCCCAAATAGGAAAGCGCGCTCATCGAGTTCATCCGTGAGAACCGGGACATCTTTGCATGGAAGCCTTCTGACATGCCAGGTGTACCGAGGGAACTCGTTGAGCACACACTTAATATTGATCCTAAGTTTAAACCGGTCAGGCAGTTTCTCCGCCGCTTCAACGAAGAACGGCGTAAGGCTATTGCTGAGGAGGTAGCTCAACTGTTGGCCGCAGGGTTTATCGTGGAGGTCTTTCACCCAGAGTGGTTGGCTAATCCGGTGCTGGTTCTTATGAAAAACGACACTTGGCGGAAGTGTGTGGACTACACAGATTTGAACAAGGCTTGCCCAGCAGATCCCTTTGCCCTCCCTCGTATTGATCAGATTATTGACGCTACAGCGTGTTGTGACCGTTTGTGTTTTATGGATGCTTACTCTGGTTATCATCAGATCAAAATGGCAGTTAAGGACCAGGAGAAGACAACTTTTATAACTCCCTTTGGAGCCTTCTGCTATGTCTCCATGCCCTTTGGGCTCAAGAGTGCCCAGGCAACTTATCAGCGCTGTGTTCAGAACTGTCTTCATAAACAGATTGGGTGCAATGTTCATGCATATGTGGATGATATTGTGGTAAAGTCCAGGAAGGAGGAAACATGGATAGATGACTTGAGAGAAACTTTTGACAACCTCCGGGTTTATAAGATGATGCTTAATCCGGACAAACGTGTCTTTGGTGTTCAGGCAGGCAAGCTCCTGGGTTTTCTGGTGTCTAACACGGGCATTGAGGCTAACCCGGAGAAGATCATAGCTATCACCTCTCTGGCTAAACCGGCATGTATCAATGACGTTCAGCGTCTAGCGGGCCGGATTGCAGCTTTGAGCCGGTTTATCAGTCATCTCGGGGAGAAGGCTATCCATTTATATCAGATGCTAAAGAAAACAGATGACTTTGTCTGGAGCGATGTGGTTGATAAAGCATTTGAGGATTTGAAGAGGCAGTTAGCTGAACCGCCTGTCCTTGCGGCTCGAGTCGATAAAGAGCATCTACTGCTATATATGGCTGCTAATGTCCGGGCTGTTAGTGTGGCTATTGTTGTGGAGCGCACGGAGGCTGGAAAGGAGTATCCGATTCAACGGCCGGTTTATTATATCAGTGAGGTGCTTATCGAATCAAAGCAGAGGTATCCGCATTGGCAGAAGCTGGTGTATGGGGTGTTTATGGCAAGCCGGAAGCTCAAGCATTATTTTTAGGGTCATCCTATCACAGTGATCAGTTCAGCCCCTCTGGGAGATATCATTCAAAACAGAGAAGCAACTGGCCGGGTTGCTAAGTGGGCTATTGAGCTTGGACCTCACGGACTCAAATTACACCTCGCACAGTGATCAAGTCTCAAGCACTCGTGGACTTCATTAATGATTGGACCGAGTTGCAGGCACCAGAGGAAAATCCAGACAACACTTATTGGACTATTCACTTTGATGGATCCAGGCAATTGGAGGGCTCGGGGGCTGGAGTCATATTAACTTCCCCACGAGGTGACAAGTTTTGTTATGTTCTTCGCTTAATGTTCCCTTGCACTAACAATGCAGCTGAGTATGATGCCTTACTCCATGATCTTCGAATGGCTAAGGAGATGAACTTAAGTCGGGTTAAGTGCTTCGGTGACTCGGACCTGGTGGCTCAACAGGTATCTGGCACTTGGGATTCTAAGGACCCACTCATGGCTGCATATCGACGAGAGGTGGACATAATGGCTGGTCATTTCAAGGGCTATCAAGTTGACCATATAGACCGGCGAAAGAATGAAGCGGCGGACGCTTTAAGTCATCTAGGCTCTCAGCATAAACCGGTGCCACCTAATGTCTTCCTTGACATACTACATAATCCGTCAGTCAAGATACCCACAGAAGAGGAGTTGGCTATTCATGACCCGGAGGCCCAGTTGGTAGCGGCTTTGCATATTATACTGGATTGGACAGTCCCATTCCTGCCTTACATGAACTGAGGCGAGTTACCGGAGGATGAAACCTTGGCCCGGCAGATAATCTGGCGATCCAAGTCAATGACCATTATCAATGGGCAGTTACAGCGTCACAGGAGCAATTCAGCATTGTGTGTCTCCTCAAGAGGGTTGTGAGATTTTGCAAGAAATCCACGAAGGAGATTGTGGTCACCACGCCGGCTCAAAGTCCTTGGTGGCTAAGGCTTTTCGTCACGACTTCTATTGGTTGACGTCTCATGCTGATGCTGAGGATTTAGTCAAAAGGTGTGATGGTTGTCAGAAATTTGCACGCTGTGCTCATGTTCCGGCTCAGGAGTTGAGAATGATTCCAATTACTTGGTTGTTTACAACTTGGGGGCTCGATATGGTTGGACCCTTTAAGAGATCCAAGGACAAAAAGACCCACCTATTAGTGGCGATTGACAAGTTTACCAAGTGGGCAGAGGCAGAGCCAGTCAGTAAGTGTGATGCAGGCATGGCAGTTCAATTCATTAAAAAGGTGATATTCCGGTTTGGTTTTCCACATAGCATTATCACTGACAATGGTACTAATCTGTCCGAAGGAGATATGGAGGAATTTTGTCAACGCGAGCACATCTGGCTTGATGTAGCATCAGTGGCTCACCCCCAGTCTAATGGTCAAGCAGAGAGGGAAAATCAAGAAATTTTGAGAGGTATCAAACCCCGACTTATGGTTCCTTTAAAGCGGACGCCGGGTTGCTGGGTGGAGGAGTTACCTTCCGTTTTATGGAGTATCAACACCACACCAAACAGGTCTACGGGTTACACGCCTTTCTTCATGGTCTACGGAGCAGAGGCGGTTCTCCCTACTGACATCCGTCATGACTCACCCCGTGTTGCAGCTTACGTTGAAGCTGAGAATGAGAAAGCACGTCAGGACTCACTAGACCTGTTAGATGAGGAGCGTGATTTAGCAGCAGCACGTTCGGCGATTTATCAGCAAGATCTCTGACGTTATCACAGCTGCTGGGTTAAGACCAGAACTTTTCAAGAAGGCGATCTGGTGCTCTGGCTCATCCAGGATCAGACTGATATGCACAAGTTATCCCCACCTTGGAAAGGACCTTTTGTGGTCAGCAAAAATCCGCACAACGGGTCATACTACCTCATCGATGTTCGAGAGCACAAAGACTCACGCAAATCAGAGGAGGAGACCCAGCGGCCGTTGAATATAGCTCTTCTTCAGCCTTACTATACTTGACCCACAGGCCCTTCTTATGTACATACTTATGACAATGTATATATTATATAATAAACCGGAGCCTCATCTAAAGCGGGGTCTCTGTTCTTTTTTACATCATGTGTGGTTCCATGGGGGCTTCTACTTACAAAGCGGAGTTCTATTAACCCGGCTTATAAAGCCACACAGATATAAAGGAAATCACTAGGGGGCTTGGTCGTATCCGAACCATAGCTACACCTCTTGATCGGTTTAAGACCGAAAAGGGAAATCACTAGGGGGCTTGGTTGTATTTACACCATAGCTACACCTTTTGATAGGCTTAAAGCCAAAAGGAAATTATGTGGAACCAAAGAGAGTCTGTTGCATAAAGCGCAACTCAAACATAGGTAACCACCGAGCATAGCTCAAATATTACTCGGGGGCTCCTTGCTTCTCAAAGAACAACGCGTTTGCACCTTTGTAATAGGCTATCAAGCCAGGCTTGGAAGCCAGGTGTATTCACTTAAAACCCCGGTTTATCCTGCCTCTTTAAGTAGGTCACTCCGTCCAGGTAAACCTGGTATGACCCATCGAACGTTTGACAAGTCAATCTCATAGACCCTGAACTTGTCAAAGTTAAAACGGTGATTGGTTAAAGATTGAGGTCCATCTTAAAAGGCTTTGCAAAATGGTTTAACTCAGCAGCCTGGCAGCCCATAAAAAGCCTCGATTTAGGGCCTGGCAGCCCATGAAAAGCCTTGCATATTTCTTTTGTATTTGCTGATTTAGAATCTTTTGATAAGGGATCTATGAATATTTTCTGATAAACCGGTGTTTATTACAACCCGGCGTGGCTTTCAACGCTCAGTTGTCAGTACATGATCAGTTTTAAACCGGCAGTATGTTGCTCCGGTCTGGTTTTGACTAAATGTCACCAACATTATACGAACAACCCCGTGGCTATTATAGCCCGGTATGGTCTTTCTATGAACCGGCAAGAGGGCAAGGAGTCCTTAACATTCCAAATTGGTGTTTTTTCACCCTTACTATACAAACAGTTGGTCAGCCAACAGAGTATATCGCAGGTATCATCTATTTTTATCTCTGTTTATTACAATCTTGGTTATCAATCCAAGTTATGTCTATATTTTTGGGCATTATGACCCGTCCAGTGGTAAACCACTAGGACATCTTCAAGTTTTTATATGCAGGAACAAAAGCCATAATGGACTCTGCATATTATAACTCCCAAAGGCATGGCCAAGTTTTAAGTCACAAGAAAAACAAACATGCTCGATGGCATGGCAGTTAAAGGTGTTCACGCTATCCTATTACAAGGCGCTTTAAACAACCCACATTGAATAATTGTTTTAAAGAGTGGAAGACTGCAACTGGTAAACCGGCCTCCGGTTTATGATTCCTCATCTGGACGGCTTGACGATTGAGGGTCATCTTGAGTGGTCACATTCTCCTCATCTCTACCCAGTCACTGGAAGTCAATCGTTGACCAATCGATTCCAGTTAAGGTTTGAAAAAGAACTTCTTCATGTAAAAGGGTGGAAGGGTCGATGTCAGGAGCGTAAGTGTGCTTACGGATTGGCGGCACAAGATCTTCCACATTGTGGATCAGCGCGGGTTGTCTTTTTTCCTTCAGCGTCGTAAACCGGTTGAAAATGTGACAGATCTGTGTCCTCCGCCAGTTTGCTTGCTATAGGCCGCACCTCCTTTGTCAGCCTTCGGAGATCGTCATTATTGAAGTATGAGCCGTCTTCTTTCACACCAGGATAGCCTTTGATGATATCTGTCGGTTCAAGATCTGGAATCCACGCCTTGGCCCGGATTAGCGCGGTTAGCACACCTGACCTTGCTGCTGATCTCTTCAGTTCATCCAACCGGGCAGGTAGCATGGCCAGCTTTTCGATGGTTTCTTTGATTAGCGTTGGCGGAGGTTTGTTATAAGCGGCAGTGCAAATGGCTCGCTGGGATCCAGAATACAACTGCTCTATCAAAGTATAGGCCGCTTTAAGCTTCATCCGCATATCGGAGCCCAGATGAGTAATGCAGGTCCCTATTATGGTAAAGCATCGGTAAACCGGTTTTTTGATAAGATGTTATGGATTGGAAAAACTTCATGAGAGAGAACTTACCAAACACAGCAGAAGTCATGGCATTAATCTGCCGCTTTAAGCTGGCCAGTTCTTCAACCACCGGCTTCAGGGCTGCCTCTGCGTCCTTGGCCTTCTTTGTTAAACCGGCCTTTTCCGTCTCCCAGTCTGCACGCTCTTTATTAAAGGTCTCTTTTAGCCTTTCCATGGCTGATAAGGCATTTGTCAACTCCTCCTTGGCTTTAGAAGCCTCTGCTTGCTGAGGTTTGATGTTCTCCTGAAGGTCAGCGGTTTGAGCATCCCTTTTACTCAGCTCGGCCTGCAAAGGCAAGATATATCAACAATGAGATATGTATATTCGAAGTACCAAGCATATAACAAGTTATGCACTTTGTACTTGGGGGCTAATGCCTATTTGCTCTATCATCAAAATTTTATTTGCAAGTCTCAAGTACAATGCAAGCATTATCCTTGACACTTGGGGGCTAATGTACATCTGTTCAAATGGATGCATGGATTAAAGACGCGGTTCACCTTGGAAAGATAAACCGGCCCTTGGGGGCTACACAGGCGAAAACTACAGGAATACAATGATCACGTATGGTTTACTTCAAAAGATCAGTTGGTATATGGAGGACAAGCTTGCAAGAGTTAAGGTATTATAAAGTCCCGGTTGATGATTGCCATCATAAACCGGCCCTTGGGGGCTACTTGGGTTGGTACTTGTATTTTGGATTCAAGAAAGGAAAAGTGACGAAAATACCTCATAGCGCTCCTTCATCAGGTTCACCAAACCGGCTTCATAATCACGGTTTGAGTGCCGACGGTTTAGAAAACCGGAGTGGAGTTCTTGAGTGCCGAGATGGGCGTAGCTTGACAAGTCGGTGCTCCATTTGCCTTTTTCCATGGCAGCACGCTCTTCCTTGGCACTATGTTTCACCAATATCACAGGATGGCCAGGAGAGGTGTGGCTCATACCAGTAATGATAACCTCGCCTTCTTTGTCTCCAGCAGCCTTTTCTGGAGTTGATGGAATGTCAGTAGCCTTTTCTGGACTTGAAGGTCTGTCAGCAACCCGGATTGGACTTGCCAGTTCACCATCTGGTACGACAGTTTCAACTTCTGCTGGTTCATCAACATTATGATCTGGAGGGGGCGGTTCGTCAAATGTGGCTTCAGTATTTGGACCCTCCGGTTCTGCAGTCTGCTCTAGTTCAACAACCACATGATCTTTGGGCGGTTTATTCACCCGAGCCTTCCTACTGGGTCTAGCTTTGGCTCTAAAAAAACAAGGTACAAAGGTTAGCACAACATATAAAGTATGAAACATCAAAAGAAAGGGGTGAAGTACTTACCCAACTACGGTTTTGAGAGGAGGGAGTTGGGTCGCTGTTGACTCGCCAGAGGATGAAGGAGGTGTCACCTGATAATTCGAATTGGACGGATTAAGAGGTTGTCGGAAATAGCCTGCCTTGGGATAAGAAGTGTCAGAAGTGGGTAAGACCTCAGATCGGCACTTTCGAACCAGGGTGTGTGGTAAACCGGTTGAAGTGACCTTTTGGCCGCTGTACCGGGTTGTGCGGCGAGCCTTGTGCTGCTGCTTCTTCAAAATAAATTTTGGATCCAAGTGAGCAAGAGGATGTGAAAAGCTTACTTTCCGGACCGCTTGACAGATTTTTTGTGTTGGCAGAGAGTCAGAACCGGAGGAAAGGATAATTAGCTCTACATCGTGAGCTTGGTTGCCCTCCACGTCCTCCTGATAAGTATCATTGTCAATGAGATGCATGAAAAGGGAACCAAGTGAATCAAGTTCAACCTCAACTTCCGGTTCATCCGGGTCGTCATCCAGTTCCATACTGATGCGTTCAGGTGCCTTCCGCTTTGTGGTTTTCTTGACGGCTTTGGTTTTAGGGCGGGAAGGTTTTGCCGCTTTCTCTTGAGGTTTCTTCTTCCAGAACGGATCATCACCCTGTTTAAAAGTAAGCAGAAGGGTATTCAAGGATTGTACAGTCTAAAGATAGCAAGTGTAAAGCGGAAGAACAATACTTACGGCAGGCGGTTTGTTTTGCGTGTAAAAAGGGTCTAGTCCGGTTTGGCGACAGACAACTTCCGATTCGTTCAATATCTTCTTAACAGCCTCAGTGACTTCTTCATCTGTTAGCTGAATATTGATATGACATTGGGAGTCTTCTACTTCACCAGTGTACTCTCACATTAAGCGGGAGCGGCGACTTAGCGGTAAGATACTCCAGGATATCCAGCAACGGACAAAGTCTACACCTGTTATACCGTTGGCCAAGAAGGCTCTCAGCTTGGCGAGTTGAGGAGCATACGGGGCCCATTCCTGGGCACTTAGTCGTTGTGGAAGCGGATGAGTATTGGCAAGCCAGTGGGCACGGTAACCCGGCAAAGGATTCTCATCTTCAGGGGAGGTGTCTTTACAATAGAACTAGGTTTGATTCCACTCTTTGGGTGACTGTGCAGCCTGGCATGAGGAAATTCAACCTCTTTTCTTTTCTGAATGGAGACGCCACCAAGTTTAGTATTGGGTCTGTCTACAAATTTAGTGCACCGGTTCAGATGGAAGAAATCCCGAAACAGCTCAACAGTTGGCTCTTCTTGTAAATACGCTTCACAGAAAACTTGAAAGTTGCATATATTGGATACCGAGTTGGGTCCAATATATTGAGGGTGGAGTTGAAAGCTGGCAAGCACATCCCAGAAAAACTTTGATCCGGGCGGTTTGAAACCACGGCCTATGTGATCAACAAACACCACTACCTCACCCTGCTTAGGGGTGGGAGGATTTTCCGGCCCAGGAACTCGCCACCAGATCTCATTCTTCTTTGGTAAGGTTTCGATCTTGACCATTCTGTTCAGTTGCTCCTCGGTAACCCGGGAGGAAGCCCAGTTGCAGGAATAAACTGCTTGGCAATTGCAAGTGAAAAGTTGGAAAGAGATGCTGGTTTACAATTCATTCATAGTGATGCATAAGGTACAACAGGACAAAGGAATTCAAGTATGTGAAATTGGTAAACCGGAGGCTGATACAATTATGAATGACAAAGCGATAAGCAGAAACCAAGGTATACACATACTATTAAACCGGAGTATAACAACGAAGATAAAGGGATTGCCGGTTTACAAGGGGACTAATGGTATATAATAGATTACTCTCTACAAAGGGTAAACCATCTATGTGATAAAAAGGAACAGATCTAAGGCAAGAATGACTAAGTAAGGTAAAACAGGTTTCGCAAGAATGCATTGAAATTTTGGATCTACCGTAAGTCAGGAAAAGGAAAAATATTGAGATTCAAAAGCTTGGTCCCGAAGCAGTTCACGAAAGGTCCAGATCAAGTTACGGTGTATCTAAAGATTGGATCAAATGGTTGAGATAAGGAGTTTCATAGCTACTATGCGGAACATATCAAGATCAAGTTCTACTGTCTTTGGGTTGACGAAGAACAAGAGGAGAGCAGCAGGAACCCGCATGAACCCTAACAGATCTACAGAGAAAAGAGGGAAAGCTTACAGCAGCGGGTGAGGTAGCGGACATGCGTCGCGTCTTTCTGATACAACCAGGTTGATGCAGCGGCCGTTGGTGATGCAGAGGCGAAGCTCGACGACGGCGGCGGCGCTCGGAGGCAGGGCGTTACGAGGAGGAAGAAGAAGCAAAGAGACGAAGGGGGAAAGAAGGGAATTACCCTTGTCCCTATTTATAAGGTAAAGGGGGAGGTGACAGGCGCGAGAATCGAGGAGCCGGAATATTGGATACCTAACAGGAGCGGTCGCCTCGATTGTTGGAGGCTCATTAACTAAAGGTGAGATATATCATTTCTTAAATAACAAAGTGACTGCATGGCGGTTTATCATGATCCTGGAGTATGACGTCACGGCGGTTTACAAGATCAAGGTAAAGATGCAAAGGAGGAATTTTTCTAAGTGTTGAAGATTGACATGAACAAGTTCAAACCAATCCGGGGCCTAATGTTGGGGATATTACTACTGGACGTAAACCGGCTAGGAGTAGCCGGATTAACTTTATGAAGATTAAAAGCCCATGAAGATGTAATAATGATGGCGCTTTACGAAGGCCCAAAGCCCAAAGGCGAGTTAAGGCCTATAGATGTAAACCGACCTTATTATGTAGCTTGCATTGTAAGATAGGAAGGATAGAGACCGAGCCGGACACGTTTATGATCTGGCCCCAGAACTCTGTAAACCGGCGGGCATCAACCTATGTATATAAAGGGACGACCCGGTAGCGGTTTAGGGACAACACACAACAACTCGAAAGCCAGGCAAAGCGGATTCGCTCCCTGGTCATCGAAACCCTAGCAATACCAACACAAACTAGACGTAGGCTTTTACCTTTAGGGATGGCAATGGGTAGGGTATGTGCGGGCACAACCTCCTTCTACCCAAACCCATACCCATAGAAACTTTTTATACCCACCCACTTCAATACCCATGGATATAAACTGACACCCATGCCCATACCCATCGGGTATCCTATACCCAATGGGTATCCATTGGGTAGAATATATACCATCCAAATTCTTAAGAGGTAGAGAAATGAGTTCAAAATTCAAGTGATCATGGTAGATTAGTATAGCACGTATGTGGCCTCCTCCAGTGGGTGGCCTCTTGGAGGCATCAGGGGAGTATGAGCAGCGGTTGGTGGAAGGCCGACGTAGTGGAAAGCAGTGGTGGGAATTGGGGATCGCTGGATCGAGTGTTCGACAAGAGTCTGGTAGTGAACATTCGATATTTCATCTTTTTGAGGAGTCACATAGGACGTATGAGGAGTGGTGAGCAGGTGATTATGAGCCTATGAGCTATGACTTGTTTAAGGAATACGAGATTTAGGGTTGGACCATATGAGTTGGATGTTAACCCCACATGTTATAGGAGTTATTTTCATTTATTAATTTTTCTGGACATCCATTGGGTTATCCATGGGCATAATTTCTTACCCATGCCCTACCCATATATTTTGCGGGTATGGGTACCCATTACCCGTGGGTAGAAAATCTCTTCAAGTCTTGTCCATACCCATTGTCTCCGGGTAGGGTACCCGTGGGTACCCATACCCATGGGCAAAACTGCCATCCCTATTTACCTTCATTGAAGGCGCCGAACTAGTATAAAAATCCTCGTGTCCCTTGTCCGGTTTAACCCCTTTAAGATAATCCGTAGCGATGGCTCCACGACTAAGTCCTTTCACGAGGACATCTGCCATGACAAACCCACAACAGTAAGTAAACCGACTCCAAAACAGTTCTAATGGCAATATTTCTTTGTTTTTGAATATTTAGAAAATAGGAAAATAAGAAGCAGACTGGAAAGGACATGAGGCTCCCACAAGGGTGGGAGGCGCGCACTACCCCCTGGCCGCGCCCCCTGCCTCGTGGGCACCTCGTGCGCTCTCCGGACTCCGTTTTCTTGCACGATACTTATTTTGGTCGGTAAAAATTCATTATATAATCTCCCGAAGGTTTTGACCACCGTATCACGCAAATATCTCTTGTCTTTGTTTCGAGCTATTTTCTGTCAGGGTTGTCAAGGCCAGGCATCATGTCACCCCCCTCCTCCAACAATGGTGACAATTATGCTTGGCTAATGAAGATAGAACTGAAGAGGGAAGAACCTATGGAGATCAACAAGGATGAAGGGATCAAGAAGGCCACAGAGGACCAAGTTCCGCCAGCAGAAGACATCCTCCAACTTGATCACAATCTTCTTACCCCAACTAAGATCGAAGCTTTCAAGATGATTGAGTTAGCTCATATACAAAACAAGTATCTCACATGTGAAAATATTTTGTTGAAGGAGCATATCATCGCACTCAAGGGCATTATCCGCAAGTTGGAGGATCTCCTACGCTCAATGTGCGACTATCCATCATCGCCAACACCTTCTTCACCAACAAAGAAAGAAACATAATCACATGGCTATGGGCACTCCCCTTGGCAACTGCCAAGCTTGGGGGAGTGCCCTGGTATCGTATCACCATCACTTTTATCTTTACCGTTTTTCTTAGTTTGATCCTTTTGATAATATCTTCATCTAGTAGAATAAAGTTTTAGTATGATCTAGTTGTGAGTTTTGCTTTATGATCCTTCTATGTAATCGAGTCCGTGAGCTATATATAATAAAGATTAGTGTTGAGTCAAGGGCTTGATTATTTTACTATGATCTTGAGGGAATAAAATAAAAGAGAAAGAATAAAAAGAAATAAAGAGATCATATAGATCTTATGGAGAGTAATGACTTCACATATAAGAGTATGATGAATAAAAGTTGTTGAGAGTTGACAAAAATAGTTTTGGTCATCGTTGCAATTAATAAGAAGTAATAAAGAAAGAGAGGTTCACATATAAATACACTATCTTGGACATCTTTTATGATTGTGAGCACTCATTAAAGTATGACATGCTAAGAGTTGATGTTGGACAAGGAAGACAACATAATGGGTTATGTTTTCTTACATCTGAGATAAATTATATTGTCATGGATCATCCAACATGTTGAGCTTGCCTTTCCCTCTCTTGCTAGCCAATTCCTTTGCACCAAGTAGAGATACTACTTGTGCTTCCAAATATCCCTAAACCCAGTTTTGCCATGAGAGTCCACCATATCTACCTATGGATTGAGTAAGATCCTTCAAGTAAGTTGTCATCGGTGCAAGCAATAAAAAATTGCTCTATAAATATGTATGACTTATTAGTGCGGAGAAAATAAGATTTATACGATCTTGTGATATGGAAGAAATAAAAGCGACAGATTGCACAATAAAGGTTCATATCACAAGTGGCAATATAAAGTGACGTTCTTTTGCATTAAGATTTTGTGCATCCAACCATAAAAGCGCATGACAACCTCTGCTTCCCTCTGCGAAGGGCCTATCTTTTACTTTTATCTTCTACCTTACATAAGAGTCATGGTGATCTTCACCTTTCCTTTTTACATTTTATCCTTTGGCAAGCGCAATATGTTGGAAAGATCCTGATACATATAGCTAATTGGATGTGAGTCTCCATGAACTATTATTGTTGACATTACCCTTGAGGTAAAACATTGGGAGGCAAAACTATAAGCCCCTATCTTTCTCTGTGTCCGATTAAAACTTCATACCCATAAATATTGTGTGAGTGTTAGCAATTGTGAAAGACTAAAAGATGGTTGAGTATGTGGACTTGCTGAAAAGCTCTCATATTGACTCTTTCCTATGTTATGATAAATTGCAATTGCCTCAATGACTGAGATTAGAGTTTGTTGGTTCTCAATGAAGTTTATAACCCATACTTGAAATTGTGATTGAATTGTTACTTTAGCATAAGAGACCATATGACAATATATACAAATGGTGTTGTTCTAAGAATGATCATGATGCCCTCATGTCCGTATTTTATTTTTATTGACACCTCTATCTCCAAACATATGGACATATTTTTCGATTTCGGCTTTCACTTGAGGACAAGCGAGGTCTAAGCTTGGGGGAGTTGATACGTCCATTTTGCATCATGCTTTCATATCGATATTTATTGCATTATGGGTTGTTATTACACATTATGTCATAATACTTATGCCTATTCTCTCTTATTTTACAAGGTTTACATGAAGAGGGGGAATGCCGGCCGTTGGAATTCTGGGCTGGAAAAGGAGCAAATATTAGAGACCTATTCTGCACATCTCCAAAAGTCCTGAAACTCCACAGGAGCACTTTTCAGAATATAGAAAAAATACTGAGCGCAAGAAGTACCAGAGGGGGGGCACACCCTGGCCACGAGGGTGGGGGGCGCGCCCTACCCCCTGGGCACGCCCCGCTACCTCGTGGGCCCCCTGGTGGCCCTCCGATGCCCATCTTCTGCTATATGAGGTCTTTCGTCAAGCAAAAAATCATAATCAAGCTTTCGGGAAAAAACTCCGCCGCCACGAGGCGGAACCTTGGCGGAACCAATCTAGGGCTCTGGCGGAGCTGTTCTGTCGGGGAAACTTCCCTCCGGGAGGGGGAAATCATCACCATCGTCATCACTAATGATCCTCTCGTTGGGAGGGGGTCAATCTCCATCAACATCTTCACCAGCACCATCTCGTCTCAAACCCTAGTTCATCTCTTGTATCCAATCTTTGTATCCAAACCTCAGATTGGTACCTGTGGGTTGCTAGTAGTGTTGATTACTCCTTGTAGTTGATGCTAGTTGGTTTACTTGGTGGAAGATCATATGTTCAGATCCATTATGCATATTAATACCCCTCTGATTATGAACATGAATATGCTTTGTGAGTAGTTACGTTTGTTCCTGAGGACATGGGAGAAGTCTTGCTATTAGTAGTCATGTGAATTTGGTATTCGTTCGATATTTTGATGAGATGTATGTTGTCATCCCTCTAGTGGTGTCATGTGAACGTCGACTACATGACACTTCACCATTGTTTGGGCCTAGAGGGAGGCATTGGGAAGTAATAAGTAGATGATGGGTTGCTAGAGTGACAGAAGCTTAAACCCTAGTTTATGTGCTGCTTCGTAAGGGGCTGATTTGGATCCATATGTTTCATGCTATGGTTAGGTTTACCTTAATACTTCTGTTGTAGTTGCGGATGCTTGCAATGGGGGTTAATCATAAGTGGGATGCTTGTCCAAGTAAGGGCAGTACCCAAGCACTGGTCCACCCACATATCAAATTATCAAAGTACCGAACAAGAATCATATGATCGTGATGAAAACTAGCTTGACGATAATTCCCATGTGTCCTCGGGAGCGCTTTCCTTCATATAAGAGTTTATCCAGGCTTGTCCTTTGCTACCAAAAGGATTGGGCCATCTTGCTGCACCTTATTTACTTTTATTACTTGCTACTCGTTACAAATTACCTTATCACAAAACTATCTGTTACCGATAATTTCAGTGCTTGCATAGAATACCTTACTGAAAACTGCTTATCATTTCCTTTTACTTCTCGTTGGGTTTGACACTCTTACTTATCGAAAGGACTACGATAGATCCCTTATACTTGTGGGTCATCACTATGGACGACCGACGACCTCCAGGCTCCGGACGTCCGACCCTGACCAGACATCCGACCGAAGTCCACCCGAGCCGAATCTACGGACGTCCGACAGGCACCGGACGTCCAGACCCTCGCGAGCCTTCGGACGACCGATGACTCCCGGACGTCCGGCGCCTGTGTGCTGCCATGAGTTGGGCCGCAACCCATGTATCCCCCCACTTCACCCCCTTTTGCACTAAGACTATATATAGACCTCCTATTCCTCCTAGCTAGGGTTAGCATTTGTTTAGCTCATATTTAGAGATAGAGCATTGCTCATCCACATCGTATCTACTCCATGAGAGAGACCGCGGCCCCTCTTCAAAGAAGATCCATTTGGATTCAAGACCTCCTTGCAGAGAAGATCCCCTCTTGGATTCAAGACCTCCTCACGGAGAAGACCGGCTACCTTTGTATCTTCCCTAGTTGATTGTGTACCGTGTGATCTCTTATGTACTCAAGGATCTAGCACATGTGTGACTATTTCTTGTTGGTTTAGTGTTTCTCTTGTGTTTCCCCCCGTGTTTTCCCTCGTTTCCCTCCTCATGTTCTTCGTGTTCATCATGGGATCTGCTCCTTTTGTGAAAGATCGGCCGATTAGGGTTCCACCCTACATCATCTTAATATCTAGAGCCACGTTGATCATGATTTCGGAGCCTCCCTTTTGTGTTGCTAGCCTAGTTTTTGTTGATTTTGTCCCTAATTCGAAAATTCCCCACAAAAATAGCCCAATTTTTTTGTGATTTGTTGGTGTGTTGAAATTTTGTTGGATTTGATCCATGGATTTGCTTTGTTTTGAGTGGATCCAGCTTTTCCCCCTTTCCCCACCCTTTCCATCCACGAAATCGCCCGGATTCGACGATTTTCTCCCCATCCACCCCGCCCACGTGAAGTTCATCCCGTGCCCGAAACTCACCCAGGCACCAAATGTCCGACCCCCTTCGGACGTTCGATGGCCGGACGACCGGCCCAGCCCGGACGTCCGACGATCCCTGACGAAACTGAACTTTTTTAGTTTAGTCACCACCACCGCCCCACATTTCCGCATACGCACTCCTAGCACCTATACACCATCACCACTTCCGCATACCACCACCATTGCCTACCCATTTCACACTCCTACGCATTTTGTTATTCGAACTTTGAGAATTTGAGTTGTGATTCCGTATCCTTTTGTGTTTCGGCTATCTAGGTACGGTTCGACATCAACATCACTACCACTCTTTGCTACGTCTTGAGCTTGCGTTGGTTTTCCCCGAAGAGGAAGGGATGATGCAGCAGAGTAGCGTAAGTATTTCCCTCAGTCTTTGAGAACCAAGGTATCAATCCAGTAGGAGGCCACGCTCAAGTCCCTCGTACCTGCACAAAACGATAGCCGCTCGCAACCAACGTGATTAGGGGTTGTCAATCCCTTCACGGTCACTTACGAGAGTGAGATCTGATAGATATAATATTTTCGGTATTTTTGGTATAAAGATGCAAAGTAAAAAGTGAAAGCAAAGTAAAAAGCAAAGCAAGATTAAAGTGATGGAGATTGATATGATGAGAATAGACCCGGGGGCCATAGGTTTCACTAGTGGCTTCTCTCAAGAGCATAAGTATTCTACGGTGGGTAAACAAATTACTGTTGAGCAATTGACAGAATTGAGCATAGTTATGAGAATATCTAGGCATGATCATGTATGTAGGCATCACGTCTGTGACAAGTAGACCGAAATGATTCTGCATCTACTACTATTACTCCACTCATCGACCGCTATCCAGCATGCATCTAGAGTATTAAGTTAAAAACAGAGTAACGCCTTAAGCAAGATGACATGATGTAGAGAGATAAATTCATGCAATATGAAATAAACCCCATCTTGTTATCCTCGATGGCAACGATGCAATACGTGCCTTGCTGCCCCTTCTGTCACTGGGAAACGACACCGCAAGATCGAACCCAAAGCTAAGCACTTCTCCCATGGCAAGAATTACCAATCTAGTTGGCCAAACCAAACGGATAATTCGAAGAGACTTGCAAAGATAACCAATCATACATAAAAGAATTCAGAGAAGATTCAAATGTTATTCATAGATAGACTTGACCATAAACCCACAATTCATCGGTCTCAACAAACACACCGCAAAAAGAAGATTACATCGAATAGATCTCCACAAGAGAGGGGGAGAACTTTGTATTGAGATTCAAAGAGAGAGAAGAAGCCATCTAGCTACTAACTATGGACCCGAAGGTCTGAGGTAAATTACCCACACTTCATCGGAGAGGCTATGATGATGTAGAAGCCCTCCGTGATGACGGCCCTCTTCCGGCGGAGCTCCGAAACAGGTCCCAAGATGGGATCTCGTGGATACAAAAAGTTATGGTGGTGGAATTAGGTTTTTGGCTCCTGTTCTGATTGTTTGGGGGTACGTGTGTATATATAGGAGGAAGGAGTACGTCGGTGGAGCACCGAGGGGCCCATGAGGCAGGGGGCGTGCCCTAGGAGGGCGGGCGCCCCCACCCTCATGACCTCCTCTTTGACTCCTTGGAGTAGGGTCCAAGTCTCCTGGATCACGTTCAGTGAGAAAATCACGTTCCCGAAGATTTATTCCGTTTGGACTCCGTTTGATATTCTGTTTCTCCGAAACACTGAAATAGGAAAAACAACAATTCTGGGCTGGGCCTCCGGTTAATAGGTTAGTCCCAAAAATAATATAAAAGTGGAAAATAAAGCCCAATATAGTCAAAAATAGTAGATAATATAGCATGGAGCAATCAAAAATTATAGATACGTTGGAGACGTATAAAAAATTATAGATAGTCTCACATCAACTAGGCGTATCAACAGGCTATGGAGATGCCCATCAGTAGATATCAATGTGAGTGAGTAGGGATTGCCATGCAACGGATGTACTAGAGCTATAAGTATATGAAAGCTCAAAAAGAAACTAAGTGGGTGTGCATCCAACTTGCTTGCTCATGAAGACCTAGGGCAATTTGAGGAAGCCCATCATTGGAATATACAAGCCAAGTTCTATAATGTAAAATTCCCACTAGTATAGTAAAGTGATAACATGAGAGACTCTCTACTATGAAGATCATGGTGCTACTTTGAAGCACAAGTGTGGTAAAAGGATAGTAACATTGTCCCTTCTCTCTTTTTCTCTCATCATTTTTTAATATATATTTTTTTATTTTTATTTTTTATGGCCTCTTTTCTTTCTTTTTTTATTTGGGCTTCTTTGGCCTCTTTTATTTATTTTTCGTCCAGAGTCTCATCCCGACTTATGGGGGAATCATAGTCTCCATCATCCTTTCCTCACTGGGACAATGCTCTAATAATGATGATCATCACACTTTTATTTTTCTTACAACTCAACAATTACAACTCGATACTTAGAACAAAATATGACTCTATGTGAATGCATCCGGCGGTGTACCGGGATATGCAATATGATAATGATGGAATGTGTCATGAACGGAACGGTGGAAAGATGCATGGCAATATATCTCGGAATGGCTATGGAAATGCCATGATAGGTAGGTATGGTGGCTGTTTTGAGGAAGGTATATGGTAGGTGTATGATACCGGCGAAAGGTGCGCGGTATTAGAGAGGCTAGCAAAGGTGGAAGAGTGAGAGTGCGTATAATCCATGGACTCAACATTAGTCATAAAGAACTCATATACTTATTGCAAAAATCTAGAAGTTATCAAAGCAAAGTATTACGCGCATGCTCCTAGGGGGATAGATTGGTAGGAAAAGACCATCGCTCGTCCTCGACCGCCACTCATAAGGAAGACAATCAATAAATAAATCATGCTCCGACTTCATCACATAACGGTTCACCATACGTGCATGCTACGGGAATCACAAACTTTAACACAAGTATTTTTAAATTCACAAATACTCAACTAGCATGACTTTAATATTATCACCTCCATATCTCAAAACAATTATCATGCTTCAATCTTTTCTTAGTATTCAACACACTCAAAAGAAAGTTTCACAAATCTTGAACACCAAGCATATTATTATTAAGCAAATTACCATGCTATTAAGACTCTCAAAATAATTTAAGTGAAGCATGAGAGATCAATAGTTTCTTTAAAACAAATCCACCACCGTGCTCTAAAAGGTCTAAGTGAAGCAGATAGAGCAAAATTATAACGCTCAAAAGATATAAGTGAAGCACATAGAGCAAAACTACTTAGCTCAAAAGATATAAGTGAAGCACATAGAGTATTCTATCAAATTTTAATTCATGTATGGATCTCTCAAAAGGTGTGTACAGCAAGGATGATTGTGGCATAATAAGACACAAATACACAAATAATACAAGACACTCCAAGCAAAACACATATCATGTTGGTGAATAAAAATATAGCTCCAAGTAAATTACCGATGGAAGTAGACGAAAGAGGGGATGCCTTCCGGGGCATCCCCAAGCTTTGACTTCTTGGTGTCCTTGGATTATCTTGGGGGTGCCATGGGCATCCCCAAGCTTAGGCTCTAGCCACTCCTTGTTTCATAATCCATCAAAAGAATTCACCCAAAACTTGAAAACTTCACAACACAAAACTCAAAATAGAAAACTCGTGAGCTCCGTTAGCGAAAGAAAACAAAAGACCACTTCAAGTACTGTAATGAACTCATTATTTATTTATATTGGCGTTAAACCTACTGTATTCCAACTTCTCTATGGATTATAAACTATTTTACTAGCCATAGATTCATCAAAATAAGCAAACAACACACGAAAACAGAATCTGTCAAAAACAGAACAGTCTGTAGTAATCTGTAGCTAGCGCAATATCTGGAACCCCAAAAATTCTAAAATAAATTGCTGGACATGATGAATTTATATATTAATCATATTCAAAAAGAATTAACTAAATATCGCTCAAAATGACAGCAGTTCTCGTGAGCACTAAAGTTTCTGTTTTTTTACAGCAATTTCAACAAGACTTTCCCCAAGTCTTCCCAACGGTTCTACTTGGCACAAACACTAATTAAACACAAAAAGTACAACCAAAACAGGAGCTAAATAATTTATTTATTACTAATCAGGAGCAAAAAGCAAGGAATAAAAATAAAATTGGGTTGCCTCCCAACAAGCGCTATCGTTTAACGACCCTAGCTAGGCATAAAAGCGAGGATAGATCTAGGTATTGCCATCTTTGGTAGGCAATCCATAAGTGGCTCTCATGATAGTTTCATATGGAAATTTTATTTTATTTCTTGGAAAGTGTTCCATGCCCTTTTTTAATGGAAATTGAAATCTAATATTCCCTTCCTTTATATCAATAATCGCACCAACCGTTCTAAGGAAAGGTCTACCAAGAATAATAGGGCAAGAAGGATTGCAATCTATATCAAGAACAATGAAATCTACGGGCACATAATTCCTATTTGCAACAATAAGAACATCATTAATCCTTCCCATAGGTTTCTTAATAGTGGAATCCGCAAGATGCAAGTTCAGAGAGCAATCATCAAAATCGCGGAAATCTAGTAGATCACACAAAGTCTTGGGAATAGTAGAGACACTAGCACCCAAATCACACAAAGCATAAAACTCATGATCTTTAATTTTAATTTTAATGGTTGGTTCCCACTCATCATATAGTTTTCTAGGTATAGAAACTTTCAACTCAAGTTTTTCTTTATAAGATTGCATCAAGGCATCAACAATATGTTCGGTGAAGGCTTTATTTTGGCTATAAGAATGTGGAGAATTTAGCACGGATTGCAACAAGGAAATACAATAAATTAAAGAGCAACTTTAATAATTAAATTCCTTGAAATCCAATATAGTGGGTTTAGCTACATCTAGATTTTTATTTCTTTCAGTCCCACTTTCATCAATTTCATCATTAAGATCTACATACTCTGAATTTTTTAGAACGCCTTCTAGGTAAAGGAAGATCATATTCAGTTTCTTCAAGATTCATATTGCAAAACAAATATTTAATAGGGGACACATCAATAACTTTTAGATCTTCATCTTGATTTTCATAGGAATTGGAAGAACATGCTTTAATAAAGGCATCTTTGGAAGCACGCATCCTAGCGGTTCTTTCCTTGCACTCATCAATGGAAATTCTCATGGCTTTGAGAGACTCATTGATATCATGCTTAGGAGGAATAGATCTAATCTTTAAAGAATCAATCTCAAGAGAAATTCTATCAACGTTTCTAGCCAAATCATCAACTTTAAGAAATTTCTCTTCAAGCAAAGCATTAAAATTCTTTTGTGAATTCATAAACTCTTTAACACTATTCTCAAATTCAGAGGGCAACTTATTATAATTTCCATAAGAGTTGTTGTAGGAACTCCCATAATTATTAGAAGGATTACTAGGATATGGCCTAGGATTAAAATTCCCTCTATAAGCGTTGTTACCAAAATTATTTCTACCAACAAAATTCACATCCATAGATTCATTGTTATTCTCAATCAAAGTAGACAAAGGCATATCATTAGGATCAGAAGAAAAACTCTTAGTGGCAAATAATTTCATAAGTTCATCCATCTTTCCACTCAACACATTGATTTCTTCTATCGCATGCACTTTTTTATTAGAAGATCTTTCAGTATGCCATTGAGAATAATTAACCATAATATTATGTAGGAGTTTAGTAGCATCTCCTAAAGTGATTTTCATAAAAGTGCCTCCCGCGGCCGAATCTAAAATATTTCTAGAAGCAAAATTCAATCCGGCATAAAAATTTTGTATGATCATCCACAAATTCAAACCCTGAGTAGGGCAATTATGTATCATTAATTTCATTCTCTCCCAAGCTTGTGCAACATGTTCATGATCAAGTTGCTTAAAATTCGTAATATCATTTCTAAGAGAGATGATCTTAGCGGGAGGGAAATACTTAGAGATAAAATCATCTTTGCACTTGTTCCAAGAATCAATACTATTCTTAGGCAAAGACGAAAACCAAGCTTTAGCACGATCTCTAAGCGAAAAAGGAAATAGCTTCAATTTAACGACATCGTTATCGACATCTTTTTTCTTTTGCATATCACATAAATCAATGAAGCTATTAAGATGAGTAGCGGCATCTTCACTAGGAAGGCCGGAGAATTGATCTTTCATAACAAGATTCAACAAAGTAGCATTGATTTCACAAGATTCAGTATTAGCAAGAGGAGCAATCGGAGTGCTAAGGAAATCATTATTATTGGTATTGGTGAAGTCACACAATTTGGTAGTATCTTGAGCCATCGCAACAAACAAGCAATCTAACACACGAGCAAACAAAAAGCAAGCGGGCAAAAGAGGCAAATAGAGAGGGAGGATAGATAGAGAGGGCGAATAAAACAGCAAGGGTGAAGTGGGGGGAGAGGAAAACGAGAGGCAAATGGCAAATAATGTAATGCGAGAGATAGGGATTGTGATGGGTACTTGGTATGTTGACTTTTTGCGTAGACTCCCCGGCAACGGCGCCAGAAATCCTTCTTGCTACGTCTTGAGCTTGCGTTGGTTTTCCCCGAAGAGGAAGAGATGATGCAGCAGAGTAGCGTAAGTATTTCCCTCAGTCTTTGAGAACAAATTACTGTTGAGGAATTGACAGAACTGAGCATAGTTATGAGAATATCTAGGCATGATCATGTATATAGGCATCACTTCCGTGACAAGTAGACCGAAACGATTCTGCATCTACTACTATTACTCCACTCATCGACCGCTATCCAGCATGCATCTAGAGTATTAAGTTAAAAACAGAGTAACGCCTTAAGCAAGATGACATGATGTAGAGAGATAAATTCATGCAATATGAAATAAACCCCATCTTGTTATCCTCGATGGCAACGATGCAATACGTGCCTTGCTGCCCCTTCTGTCACTTGGAAAGGACACCGCAAGATCGAACCCAAAGCTAAGCACTTCTCCCATGGCAAGAACTACCAATCTAGTTGGCCAAACCAAACGGATAATTCGAAGAGACTTGCAAAGATAACCAATCATACATAAACGAATTCAGAGAAGATTCAAATATTATTCATAGATAGACTTGATCATAAACCCACAATTCATCGGTCTCAACAAACACACCACAAAAAGAAGATTACATCGAATAGATCTCCACAAGAGAGGGGGAGAACTTTGTATTGAGATTCAAAGAGAGAGAAGAAGCCATCTAGCTACTAACTATGGACCCGAAGGTCTGAGGTAAATTACTCACACTTGATCGGAGAGGCTATGATGATGTAGAAGCCCTCCATGATGACGGCCCTCTTCCGATGGAGCTCTGAAATAGGCCCCAAGATGGGATCTCGTGGATACAGAAAGTTGCGGCGGTGGAATTAGGTTGTTGGCTCCTGTTCTGATCGTTTGGGGGTACGTGTGTATTTATAGGAGGAAGGAGTACGTTGGTGGAGTACCGAGGGGCCCATGAGGCAGGGGGCGTGCCCCCACCCTCGTGACCTCCTCTTTGACTCCTTGGAGTAGGGTCCAAGTCTCCTGGATCACGTTCGGTGAGAAAATCACGTTCCCGAAGATTTTATTCCGTTTGGACTCCATTTGATATTTTGTTTCTCTGAAACACTGAAATAGGCAAAAAAATAGCAATTCTGGGCTGGGCCTCCGGTTAATAGGTTAGTCCCAAAAATAATATAAAAGTGGAAAATAAAGCCCAATATAGTCCAAAACAGTAGATAATATAGCATGGAGCAATCAAATATTATTGATACGTTGGAGACGTATCACTCTTCTTCGCCACGGACGCGTCATCAACAACGACCACCTCGACTACATCTTGGTATTCATGCCACCATTTTGACACCATACCGTACGCAAGAAACGGTAACCTCACCTTGGTATTGGACATATCACTCTTGCCATTACATTGATAGCCATCATAGCCTTACTCCTTTGTGTCGCTTACCCATCGAGACTAGCCTTTGAGTATTGCCGGCAACGAGACTTGTGCACATTAGTGATCATACTTCCCATTGCATACATACATCATTGTTGCATATCTTCGTATCATCTCTTGTGTCACAAGGTTGTCATCGCATACCCAATTGGTATCTTGGTTCGTGAAGCATTGCATGAGAAAAGAGCTCAAACAACAAAGAGACAAACAAGCTTTTAAGCAAAAGGGAAATATAAGCAAAGAGCTTTTAAGCAAGAACCATAGCATCATACAACATTAAGGTTGTCATACTCGATCATTTTGGATCATATCATAGAAACACCTTGCATAGAGCATACTTGGGATAGAAGTCGTTGCATTTTTGCTTAGTAGGTTGTGCACAAGTCTTTGTATTCGCCTATTATGCAATCGTGCTAGCGTCTCTCTAGTCTTGTGCAACAAGATCATTTTTGTGGATTCCACATTTTGGCTCATCCTTGGTTGAATGACCCCACTTATCTTTTTGCGTGTGTGTTCCCGTGTACCGTATATTGCTTGGTCTACTTTTTGCATTGCAATCTTGCGAATCTTTTCCAACATTATTGAAGCTCACTTACAATTGCATCAAATTTTGTGCCACCATCCTAACCAAGCTCCACCATAAGCTTTTACTTGTGTATGTGCGAGAAACGGACAAGAATTGGTACCAATTGTGCTATTTCCTTGTCCACGTTGGAGTGATCATTGATCCACTTTCAACTTTGGTCAAGGTACATTTGGAACTCGTTCTTCTCTTTCTACCACTCACATTTTTCTCTTGGAATGATGGATAGGCCAAGTAATTCTACCAACCCAGTCTTCATTGAGGACGATGACGACATGAACTCCTACGTCACCAATAGCCACCCCATTGGTGCACAACGTGCTTTGCATCAAGAGCAACAAGCAATGAGTGAACGCATCGACAACCTCGCCGCCGACTTGCGACTCTCCGAGCAACGTACAAGGGACTACTTCGACCACAAGCAAGAAAACGACGCAAGAATGAACAAGATTCACGCTTTGTTGCTCAACCGCTCTTCTTCCACTTCGTCCTCATCAAGACGGACCCGCTCAAGTCGACACTCCGACTTCACCCTCTCCGGCTCTGGTACACCGACATCGAACACTCTTCGACGTGCCGCGTGCAACGATCGTCAAGCAAGCCTCAATCCTCTACGTGACACCAACTCTCAAGAGCACCGACAATGTCAAACCCAAGAGGCCTTTGCGCTAGCACGAGAAAGGCAACGACAACACCAACATGAAGCGGAAGAGCGAGCACGTCTACACCAAGAAGCACAAGATGCCGAGGCACAACATCAAGAGCAACAATTGCGAGATGCTCAAGCACTTGAGGCGCAACAAGCCCACCAAGATGCAAGTCGAGCCATAGCCAACCGAGGCCGACAAGCTCGTGAAAAAGAGGAAGCACTTCGCGAAGAAGCTCACGAACGAAGATTTGAAGCTCGTGTGCATCGTCAAGTTCCTCAAGCTCCTCCTCGAGCTCAACAAGCCCATCCACAAGCTCCTCAAGGACACCAAGTTCACCAAGAGCATGAAGACATTGGGAATCCTCCATGACAAGAGCAACATGAGGTTGACAACCCTCCTCACCAAGAGCAACACAAGCTTGACAATCATCAACAACATGGACGTCATCATCCCCGACCCCAACACAATGAAGAGCAACGCTACGGAAAGCTCAAGTTCACCATGCCCAAGTTCAATGGAAGCAACGATCCCGAAGAGTATCTTTCATGGGCATTGAAGGTCGACAAAATCTTCCATTTGCACAACTATGAAGAAGAGAAGAAGATCACGATGGCATCCCTTGAGTTCCAAGACTATGTCCTCATTTGGTGGGAAAAAGTTATCAAGCGCCGAGAGGCAAGAGGTGAACCACCTATCACTACTTGGGCACAAATGAAGGATGTCATGAGAGCATGCTTCGTGCCTACCTACTACAACCGCGACCTCTTCAAGAAACTCCAACTACTCAAGCAAGGAACCAAGAGCGTTGAAGAGTACTACAAGGAGATGGAGATTCCATGATACGAGCCAATGTCACGGAAGATGATGAGCAAAATATGGCACGTTTCTTGAATGGACTCAACCATCCTATCAAGACGATCGCCAACTTCCAACCATACTCGAACCTCATCGAGCTAGTGCATCAAGCTACCAAAGCGGAACGTCAAGTGCAAGACGATTACAAGTATGCCAAGTTCTCATCCAAGTCTTACGACTTCTCCAACACCCAAGCTTCAACGAGACCAACACTGTCTACCAAGCCTTCTACAAGCAACGTCGACAAGTCGAGTTCCAAGAAAGCTTCGTCAACTCCAAGCCATCCTCTTACAACAAGCAACTTCATGCCGCGATCTTCATCAACATCCACTCCAACCGATGAGACCGTCAAGACGAGTTCCTTCAAATGCTTCACATGCGGAGGCCGAGGCCACAAGTCCTATGAGTGCACCAACAAGCAGACCATGATACTCCACGACGACGACACCTACGACTCGATGAGTGAAGGAGAAATGGACGCTCTTGAGCAAGTCTCCATGCACCGGCAAGTGAACGATAAAGAGGAACAAGTCTTTTGCGATGAAGATTCAAGTCCCGCTCTTGTTTTCTCCAAGGTCTTGACTGTCCAACATCACCAAGAAGAAGACCAAAGATGCCACATATTCCACACCAAGGCCGGCGTCAATGGAAGATCCGTCAAGGTCATCATCGATGGAGGGAGTTGTCATAATCTCGCAAGTGAAGAACTTTGCTCCAAGCTCCAATTGCCCAAGACAAAGCACCCACATCCATACAAAGTGCAATGGCTTAGCGACTCCGACACTATCCAAGTCGAGCATCGAGTACAAGTCTCCTTCCAAATTGGCGCCTACGAAGACACTTTGGAGTGCGATGTCGTTCCAATGACCGTTTGCCACCTTCTCCTTGGACGCCCATGGCAATTTGATAGAGGAGTCATCGACAACGGCCGAACGAACCACTACATCTTCAAGATGAAAGGAAAGGAGTACGTACTTCGTCCCATGTCTCCAAGCCAAGTGATCGCCGACAAGCATGCCACCCATCATGGAGAGCATAGTGAGAGAGCGAGCCACCAAAGAGAGAGTGAGCGCCACAAGCCCAAATCAAGCGCCTCCACGATGAGCGAAAAGAAAAACTTGCTCCTATTTGCCACCAAAAGTGAGATAAGAGGAGTGTGTGAGAACCCATCTAGTATCCTATGTTGGGGAACGTAGTAATTTCAAAATTTTCCTACGCACACATAGGATCATGGTGATGCATAGCAACGAGAGGGGAGAGTGTTGTCCAAGTACCCTCGTAGACCGAAAGCGGAAGTGTTTGCATAATGCGGTTGATGTAGTCATACGTCTTCATGATCCAACCGATCAAGTACCGAATGTACGTCACCTCCGAGTTCAACACACGTTTAGCTCAATGACGTCCCTCGAACTCCGATCCAATCGAGCTTTGAGGGAGAGTTCCGTCAGCACGATGGCGTGGTGACGATGATGATGTTCTACCGACGCAGGGCTTCGCCTAAGCACCGCTACGATATTATCGAGGTGGACTATGGTGGAGGGGGGCACCGCACACGGCTAAGAGATCCAAGAGATCAATTGTTGTGTCTAGAGGTGCCCCTGCCCCCGTATATAAAGGAGCAAGGGGGAAGAGGAGGCCGGCCAGGAGGAGGCGCGCCAAGGAGGAGTCCTACTCCCACCGGGAGTAGGACTCCATCCTTTCCTAGTTGGAGTAGGAAAGGGGGAAGGAGGAGGGAGAGAGGAAGAAAAGGGGGGCGCCGCCCCCCTCCTTGTCCAATTCGGACTAGTGGGGGAGGGGCGCGTGGCCTGCCCTGGCCGCCCCTTCTCTTCTCCACTAAGGCCCATCTTGGCCCATTAACCCCCCCCCCCCCCCCCCCCGGGGGGGGGGGGGGTCTGGTAATCCCCAGTACTCCGGTAAAATCCTAATTTCACCCGGAACACTTCCCATATCCAAATATAGGCTTCCAATATATCAATCTTTATGTCTCGACCATTTCGAGACTCCTCGTCATATCCGTGATCACATCCGGGACTCCGAACTTCCTTCGGTACACCAAAACACATAAACTCATAATATAACCGTCATCGAACTTTAAGTGTGCGGACCCTACGGGTTCGAGAACTATGTACAAATGACCGATACACGTCTCCGGTCAATAACCAATAGCGAAACCTGGATGCTCATATTGGCTCCTGCATATTCTACGAAGATCTTTATCGGTCAAACCGCATAACAACATACGTTGTTCCCTTTGCCATAGGTATGTCACTTGCCCGAGATTCGATCGTCGGTATCTTAATACCTAGTTCATTCTCGTTACCGGCAAGTCTCTTTACTTGTTCTGTAATACATCATCCCGCAACTAACTCATTAGTTGCAATGCTTTCAAGGCTTATAGTGATGTGCATTACCGAGTGGGCCCAGAGATACCTCTCCGACACTCGGAGTGACAAATCCTAATCTCGAAATACGCCAACCCAACAAGTACCTTCGGAGAAACCTGCAGAGCACCTTTATAATCACCCAGTTACGTTGTGACGTTTGGTAGCACACAAATGTTCCTCCGGTAAACGGGAGTTGCATAATCTCATAGTCATAGGAACATGTATAAGTCATGAAGAAAGCAATAGCAGAATACTAAACGATCGTGTGTCAAGCTAACGGAATGGGTCAAGTCAATCACATCATTCTCCTAATGATGTGATCCCATTAATCAAATGACAACTCATGTAAATGGCTAGGAAACATAACCATCTTTGATCAACGAGCTAGTCAAGTAGAGGCATACTAGTGACACTCTGTTTGTTTATGTATTCACACAAGTATTATGTTTCCGGTTAATACAATTCTAGCATGAATAATAAACATTTATCATGATATAAGGAAATAAATAATAACTTTATTATTGCCTCTAGGGCATATTTCCTTCAGTCTCCCACTTGCACTAGAGTCAATAATCTAGATTACACAGTAATGATTCTTACACCCATGGAGCCTTGGTGCTGATCATGCTTTTCTCGTGGAAGAGGCTTAGTCAACGGGTCTGCAACTTTCAGATCCGTATGTATCTTGCAAATTTCTATGTCTCCCACCTGGACTTGATCCTGGATGGAGTTGCAGCGTCTCTTGATGTGCTTGGTTCTCTTGTGAAATCTAGATTCCTTTGCCAAGGCAATTGCACTAGTATTGTCACAAAAGATTTTCATTAGACCCGATGCACTAGGTATGACACCTAGATCAGATATGAACTCCTTCATCCAGACTCCTTCATTCGCTGCTTCTGAAGCAGCAATGTACTCCGCTTCACATGTAGATCCCGCCACGATGCTCTGTTTAGAACTGCTCCAACTGACAGCTCCACCATTCAATATAAATATGTATCAGGTTTGCGATTTAGAATCGTCCGGATCAGTGTCGAAGCTTGCATCGACGTAACCATTTACAACGAGCTCTTTGTCACCTCCATAAATGAGAAACATATCCTTAGTCCTTTTCAGGTATTTCAGGATGTTCTTGACCGTTGTCCAGTGATCCACTCCTGGATTACTTTGGTACCTCCATGCTAAACTTATAGCAAGGCACACATTAGGTCTAGTACACAGCATTGCCTACATGATAGAGCCTATGGCTGAAGCACAGGGAACATCTTTCATCTTCTCTCTATCTTCTGCAGTGGCCGGGCATTGAGTCTTACTCAACTTCACACCCTGTAACACAGGCAAGAACCCTTTCTTTGCTTGATCCATTTTGAACTTCTTCAAAACTTTGCCAAGGTATGTGCTTTGTGAAAGTCCAATTAAGCGTCTTGATCTATCTCTATAGATCTTGATGCCCAATATATAAGCAGCTTCACCGAGGTCCTTCATTGAAAAACTCTTATTCAAGTATCCCTTTATGCTATCTAAAAATTCTATATCATTTACAATCAGTAATATGTCATCCACATATAATATCAGAAATGCTACAGAGCTCCCACTCACTTTCTTGTAAATACAGGCTTCTCCAAAAGTCTATACAAAACCATATGCTTTGATCACACTATCAAAACGTTTATTCCAACTCCGAGAGGCTTGCACCAGTCCATAAATGGATCGCTGGAGCTTGCACACTTTGTTAGCTCCCTTTGGATCGACAAAACCTTCCGGTTGCATCATATACAACTCTTCTTCCAGAAATCCATTCAGGAATGCAATTTTGACGTCCATTTGCCAAATTTCATAATCATAAAATGCAGCAATTGCTAACATGATTCGGACAAACTTAAGCATCGCTACGGGTGAGAAAGTCTCATCATAGTCAATCCCTTGAACTTGTCGAAAACCTTTTGCAACAAGTTGAGCTTTATAGATAGTAACATTACCGTCAGCATCAGTCTTCTTCTTGAAGATCCATTTATTTTCAATGGCTTGCCAATCATCGGGCAAGTCAACCAAAGTCCACACTTTGTTCTTATACATGGGTCCCATCTCAGATTTCATGGCCTCAAGCCATTTTGCGGAATCTGGGCTCACCATCGCTTATTCATAGTTCGTAGGTTCGTCATGGTCTAGCAACATAACTGAGGGAGTCCTGGATTAGGGGGTGTCTGGATAGCGGGACTATAACCTTTGGCCGGACTCTTGGACTATGAAGATACAAGATTGAAGACTTCGTCCCATGTCCGGATGGGACTTTCCTTGGCGTGGAAGGCAAGCTTGGCAATATGGATATGTGGATCTCCTCCCATTGTAACCGACTCTGTGTAACCCTAGCCCTCTCCGGTGTCTATATAAATCGGAGGGTTTTAGTCCATAGGACGAACAACAATCATACCATAGGCTAGCTTCTAGGGTTTAGCCTCTCTGATCTCGTGGTAGATCTACCTTGTACTACCCATATCATCAATATTAATCAAGAAGGACGTAGGGTTTTACCTTCATCAAGAGGGCCCGAACCTGGGTAAAACATTGTGTCCCCTGCCTCCTGTTACCATCCGGCCTAGACGCATAGTTCGGGACCCCCTACCCGAGATCCACCGGTTTTGACACCGACATTGGTGCTTTCATTGAGAGTTCCTCTGTGTCGTCACCTTTTAGGCCCGATGGCTCCTCCGATCTCCAACAACGATGCGGTCCAGGGTGAGACCTTTCTCCCCGGACAGATCTTCATGTTCGGCGGCTTTGCACTGCGGGCCAATTCGCTTGGCCATCTGGAGAAGATTGAAAGTTACGCCCCTGGCCACCAGGTCAAGTTTGGAAGCTTAAACTACATGGCCGATATCCGCGGAGACTTGATCTTCGACGGATTCGAGCCTCTGCCTTGTGCGTCACGCGGTCACGATGAGTACGATTTAGCTCTACCATCGGATAATGTTCAAGAGATCGCACAGGCAGCCGCTCCGACCCTCAATTCGGAGCCAAGTGCGCATTCCGCGGATGGGTGGATGGACCCCTCCATGGGGGCCTTACCCTCAGCGGCGATCGAGCCAAACATCGACCTTACCTTGCACGAGAGCTGTGCTGTTAAACTGCCGGATCCTTCTCCGGCCACGGACTCCGAACCGCCTGCGCCCGTTCCTGTTGAATCCGATTGGGCACCGATCATGGAGTTTACCTCCGCGGATATTTTTCAGCACTCGCCCTTTGGCGACATACTGAACTCATTAAGGTCTCTCTCCTTGTGAGGAGGATCCTGGCCAAACTATGTCCGGCAGGACTGGGATGCGGACGACGAAGAAATTCGAGGCCCACCCACCACCCACTTAGTAGCCACTGTCGATGACTTAACCAACATGCTCGACTTTGACTCTGAAGACATCGACGGCATGGACAACGATGCGGGAGGCGAAGAGGAACCACCGCCCACAGGGCACTGGACGTCCACCTCATCACATGACGTATACATGGTGGACACACCAAAGGAAGACGACGACGAGGAACGGAAGGACGCAACAAAGGCTTGTCCCCTCGAGAAGCAGTCAAAGCGGCAGCGTAAGCGCCGCCCCAAATCCCACCTCGGCAGAAATAATGATCATAAAAACCCAGCGTTGGAGCAGGGCGAACCACTGCCGGACCACGGCAATACGGAGAATCAAACCGAACAAACCGATTCTGTCAAAGATAATAGTCCGGATGACATAACGCCGGACAGGCACCCGGAGCAACAGAATGCCCGTCAAAGGCTTGTTGCCACCACTAGGAGTCTAAAAAAGTAGAAGCAAAGGCTCAAGGCTGCGTAGGACACACTCCAAATCAGATGGAGCAAAGTACTCAACACAGCAGCGAAGTATGGCGGTAGTCGCCCCACCAAGAGCTACCTGAAGCGGAAGTTGCTACCTGAATTTGATGAGGAGGCCTTAGACCCCCCGCAACCAAAAATTAAAACAACCACCTGGCCGGATAGACGACCTCACAGCCAACATAGAGCGGCAAGCAATGCCGCACATAAGCCAATACGCGATCCACGCGAGGGCTCGCATCAAAAGGACGGCGGAACCAGATCCATCTATGGACCACGCAAGCGTGCCCCAGCATACGATGCAACACACCAAACATCCGAACACCACGGCACGCCCAGATACAGGGGCGCCGCACACCCCCTATGTTTCACCGATGAGGTGCTGGACCATGAATTTCCAGAGGGATTCAAACCCGTAAACATAGAGGCATACGACGGAACAATAGACCCTGGGGTCTGGATTGAGTACTATATCCTGCACATCCATATGGCTCGAGGAGACAATCTCCACGCCATTAAATACTTACCCCTCAAACTCAAAGGGCCAGCTCGGCACTGGCTTAAAAACCTCCCCGAAAACTCCATTAGAAGCTAGGAAGAGCTCGAAGACGCTTTTCGGGCAAATTTTCAAGGGACTTATGTCCGACCCCCGGATGCGGACGATTTGAGTCATATAACTCAACAGCCCGGAGAGTCAGCCCGAAAGCTTTGGAACAGGTTTCTTACTAAGAAGAACCAAATAGTTGACTATCTGAACGCTCAAGCCTTGGCAACTTTTAAGCATAGCGTCCGCGACGAATGGCTTGCCAGGCACCTCGGCCAAGAAAAGCTGAGAACAGTGGCAGCATTAACAAGCCTCATGACCCGCTTTTGCGCGGGTGAGGACAGCTGGCTAGCCAGATGCAGCACCAGCGACCCAAGCACATCCGAAGTTAGAGATGAAAATGGGAAATCACGACGCATCAAAAATAATAAGCGTCAGAATAAAGAAGACACCCCGAAGAGCACGGCGGTAAACGCCGGATTCAGAAGCTCTCGGCCAGGTCAGCAAAAGCCGCCCTCTAAAGGCGCCAGAGACGAACTGTCCAGCCTGAATAAAATCCTAGACCAACTATGTCAGATCCATAGCACCCCTGGTAAACCCACTAATCATACCCACAGAGAATGCTGGGTCTTCAAGCAGTCCGGCAAGCTCAACGCCATACACAAGGGGGAGGATACACCAAGCGAAGATGAGGATGAGCCCCTCAAGAAAGACATTGGGGAACAAAAGAAGTTTCCATCAGAAGTCAAAACAGTCAACGTATTACATGTGATCAACGGAAGCAAAGCAGCCCTCCCAGATAAATATGCCCAAGGGCCCATCACCGTGAAATCCTGGCACTGGTCGTCTCAACCGGTCACGTTCGACCATCGTGATTACTCAGCAAGTTTCCGGCGGGCAGGATGGGCTGCCCTGGTATTAGACCCAATAATTGACGGATACCACTTTACACGAGTCCTGATGGACAGTGGCAGCAGTTTAAACCTGATATACCAGGATACAATCCGCGAAATGGGGATAGACCCAACGGAAATTTGCCATAGCAACACTACCTTTAAAGTAGTAACGCCAGGGCCAGGGGCTCACTACACGGACTCCCTGCTACTAAAGGTTATATTCGGCTTCCCCGATAACTCCCGTAGCGAACATTTAACCTTCCACATTGCTCCGTTCCAAAGCGGTTATCAAGCACTACTTGGACGTGAAGCTTTTGCTTGCTTTAATGCAATACCGCATTACGCTTCCCTCACGCTCAAGATGCCCGGTCCACGTGGCATCATTACAGTGAACGGAAATATTAAGCGATCTTTGCGCGTCGAAGAGAATGCGACTGCCTTGACAGCCGCACACTAAAAACGGCCTCACCAACTAAAGCATTCGATAGGTCGTCAAGACCACGGACACGGTTAGACGAGTCTGGCGCAGCTATATGTAATTCATACCAGATTGAGGGCCACACCCCTATTACAAATACAAGGGGCTCAACACGCGCAGACAAGTGGCAATTTTTTACTCATTTTTTATATACATGGTTTCTTTAAAAAACCACCTTTTTGCACGAAAACTTTTTCACCTAAGTTCCTCTCTTTTACAGATGATCATCGTGCTACACCCGTCCAGGATACGGCACAATGGAGACACAGGCGCAGACGTGCAGAAGGGACCTACTGCAAGGATTCTTTTTAGATTAAGACCCTGTGTAAACCTTTTTTACTGTCTCTTGTTGATACACATCCCTCGCATTCTCAGTACAATTGAGAAGGATGCTGACATCTTGGCATGTGGCCACGTCAGAATAATGCACGTACCTGGACACAAGGGGCTTCTTACGAAGGACACTATTTAGGCCTGGTTTATACCATAAAGACCGAATACCTTAGGGAGTGTTCGGCGTCGCGAGTTTGGCCTTATATGCATCAGCTCCGAATCATTGTCTTTGGTCAAATGTTGGGTTTTCCCGGCTCCTGTGTTTTGGTGCCTTACGTTCCGCTTTATTGGCTAAGGCAGCACCAGGAGAACTACTGCGATTGTGCCCTGGTTCATCCAGACGAGCACCTTAGTAGAGAAAGCCGAAAACTAACTGTCATGATATAGCGTGAGACTGGTCAACCACTCGATGACCTATCAGAATGTTAGAATTCCTCCGCCTTAACGAAGGGCCGTTTTCTGGCCAGGCATGTACGCACCTCGAGATCGGGAGAGTGCGGAGCCACCAGGGGCTATCTAGTAGCCCCACTGTCAAACTCCTATGGCTAAGTGAAAGTGTTAAAGCATTATAGTCCGGTTGCCTCGTTCGCTACGCTATCACCTCCTTAATAGGACCAAGACATTGGGTTAAGTGTGAACACGCGTTTTTTGCGAGCACCTCCGCATTATATGCGTGGGGGTTGAAGCCGACGACTGCAATCTTTCAGGTTATATACATATATACATAAATGGCCGCATAGGAGGCATCACATTACTTTTCGGCAAAAGTATAAATATAGCCTTACTATATTTCATAAAAACATTGTGTTTACAATGGGAATACATGTCATTCAAACATAATATTCTTCGAGCACTGGGACTCTATCAAACGAGCACCCTCAAGAACCTCTTCAAAATAGTGCTCGGCAGCTACTCGGCCTATGGCCGAACCTTGCGCCGCAACAATGGTAGCATCCATCTCTGCCCAGTATGCCTTGACACGGGCAAAGGCCATCCGCGAGCCTTCTATGCACACCAACCTCTTCATCGCGTTGATGCGCGGCACCGCGCCAAGGAACTGCGGCACTAAGCTGAAATAGCTGTTCGGCTTCGGCTTCTTCGGCCACAAATGATCTACAACAGACCTCATGGCGAGTCTGGACAACCTATTAAGTTCGGCCCATTTGGCTAGCTGATCAGTCAATGGAAGCGAACGCTCTGGAATGTTGAATTGTGACCAGAACAGCTTGTCCACTTCACGATCTATTAGATCTTGGAAGTATTTGGCCGCATCGGCAGCGCTCGCCGCCAAGTCCATATATGCATCTGCCGAACTCCGCAGCCGATCCAGAGGGGCATACTGTGGATCTCCGAACTTCCTCCGTAGCATGAAGGGCTTCCCAGCCGCAATATCCCCGGCTTCCCGCAGCTCCTCCTTCTTCGCTCTCATAGCAGAGCGGGTGTCTTTGTCCGCCATCGTGGCCTTTTCAAGGTCCGTTTCCTTCTCTCGGTTTCTTTTTCAAGGAACTAGCAACGGTCGGCAGTGTCTTTTAATTCTACGACCATCTTGGCCATCTTCTCTTTGCTTTCGCAATGCGCGGCCTTCTCGGCTCTTAACTCTTCGTCCGCCTTCAAAGCAACCACATTACTAACCCTTGCTTGTTCCTTGGCTCGGGCGAGTTCCGTCCAAAGGGTCTCCATGGTGGCAGCTCCGTCTGCAGTCACAACATATTACAGATACTGGCATCATGCTGCTCTTATTATGTGACATTCACTAGAAAACATTACTTACCCTGTGATTCGTCAAGCCACTTGTTAACAAGCTCGATGTCGGTGTCTGCCGCATCCAGTTGCCGCTTTAATTCGGCAAACTTACTAGTCCGGCTAGCCACCGGAGCTTCCACCACCTGCACATAAAGGTAGTCTGGTTATTGCCTGGGACTATGATCCTCTGTTCGCCGCCATTCTCGATGACAACCAGAGTCTTAGGGGCTACTATCTACACAGGGCACACCTAACATGTGCGGTACTATCAAATATTATTTCACGTACCTCAAAGCCTGTCAGTAGACTCATAAAGGCTTCATGTAATCCGCTTTCGGCGGATGAAATTCTTTCCATCACCATACCCATCAGCGTACGGTGTTCTTCTGAGATGGCCGCTCGCCCCAACAGCTCCCTCAGAACGTCCGACCGCATACCAGACGGTGCCGGACTCCTTTGTTTGCTCTCTTCGAGAGCCGGACATTAGGGACTTCAGGTGACTATGGGATTATCCTCTGGCCTCACCGGATCCGGAGAGGCCCTCCGTGACGATACTTCAGGGTCGCTCGCTTCTTGAGCGGAGGAGTCCGGGGGAGGCGTTTCGCTCTCCATCATCTCTGGAAGAAGATCCCCCGAAGACGAGCTCAGCTGAGAAGGGCTAAGACCCGAACTGCATGATATATGCGGCGGTTATTCTCCTCAGAGGAAAGGTAGTATACCTTCACTATTAAAGTATATTTTGGATCACTTATGACTCGTTGGAGGGCTCATCCCCCCGCGGACTTTGTGCGGCAAGAGCACCCCCCGAGGCAGGACCCTCTGTTGGAGACTTCTTCTCTCGTTTGGAGGCCTCGGCTTCCGGATCCTCGAAAGTAGTCCTCTTCCTCCCCCGGTTATCCTCCTTTATGGATGCGCTCATTCCCTTGGTTGGAACTGGCAGCGACGGGTGCCCGCTTCCGCCCATATTATTCCCCCCTGTATCTTCCTTCAAGGGCTCCGCGCGAGGTGCGCGCTCGAGCATCTTTTCCAATACCGGATTTTCCAAACCCTCAGGGACGGGGCCGAACACCGAATCATCTTCACCTTTGTTAGCCAGTCCTGGTCAAAGAGCGATCTCTCTGAAATAACTTCATGATGAATAAAAGACGGTGTGTTCGGCTAGAGGATTACTTACTTGTTCGGCGGCGCGGTTATTGCTCAGGCCCACGTCCTCGGTAGTATCCGGACACTCTATTTGAGGTCCGAAGAATGACTTGTCCATCTCCTCGTGCGTCAGGCCGAGGAAACTTTGAATGGCACGCGGTCCTTCTAGGTTGGATTCCCACAAGCAAAGGGGCCGACGTTTGCAGGGCTGGACTCGATGAACCAGCATAACTTGCACTACCACAACCAAATTAAAATCTCCCTCGAAGAGATCTTGAATGCGGCTTTGCAGTATAGGCGCGTCCTTGGCTGGACCCCAGCTGAGTCCTCTGCTAATCCATGACATCAGTTGTGGTGGGGGACCCGAGCGGAAAGCGGGGGCAGCCGCCCACTTGGCACTTCTGGGAGCCGTGATGTAAAACCACTCCCGTTACCATAATCCGGACACCTTTGGAAAGGAACCTTTCGGCCACGGAGCTCCTGCCATCTTGCTTATTGACGCGCCTCCACACGCTGCATGTTGCCCCTCGATCATCTTCGGCTTCACTTCAAAGGTCTTGAGCCACAGACCAAAGTGAGGGGTAATGCGGAGGAAGGCCTCACACACGACAATAAATGTCGAGATGTGGAGAAAGGAGTTTGGAGCTAGATCGTGGAAATCTAGCCCGTAATAGAACATCAAACCCCTGACGAAGGGATCCAGAGTGAGGCCTAGGCCTCGGAGGAAGTGGGAGACGAACACGACGTTCTCGTTGGGTTCGGGAGTGGGGACGACCTTCCCTCGAGCAGGCAGCCGATGCGAAACCTCGGCGGTCAGGTATCTGGCCTCCCTCAACTTCTTGATGTCCTCTTCCGTGACAGAGGAGGGCATCCATCGGCTTTGAAGGTAGGATCCGGACATGATTGAAGATCTGGAGCACCTGACCTGGGCTTTGGGTGTTAGAACTCGAGGCGGGGGAGGGGTTCGATTGAGCACGAGAGGGAAAAAGCGAAAACCTTGTCCCTTTATAAAGAGGGTGAATATCAAGCGTCCTCTCCGTAGCCGTTTGGGACTTGCCTATAATCTAGGAGTCCTAGACACGGTTGGGTTACCCACGACCGTATTAATGAGAATCCCGTAATTGGGGGAACACGATCTCTGCTTTGACAAGACGTGTCAAGATACCGCCTCGCATTATGTGTGGAGCTGGTTGAAGAAAAACGGTTCGAATAAGCACCGGACCATGGCATAATGTCATGTTGCCAAAACGTGTTAGCAGATTAAGATTTGTGTAAATTTTATTCTCTCTACGATAGTATGTGGAACTTATTTTGCAGAGCCGGACACTATCCTTGTGTTCAAAATCTTCTATGAAGTATTCAGAGGAGGAACCCGCCTTGCAATGCCGAAGACAATCTGCGCACCGGACTCGTCGTCATTGAAGCCTGGTTCAGGGGCTGGTGAGGGAGTCCTGGATTAGGGGGTGTCCGGATAGCCGGACTATAACCTTTGGCTGGACTCTTGGACTATGAAGATACAAGATTGAAGACTTCGTCCCATGTCCATATGGGACTTTCCTTGGCGTGGAAGGCAAGCCTGGCAATATGGATATGTGGATCTCCTCCCATTGTAACCGACTCTGTGTAACCCTAGCCCTCTCCGGTGTCTATATAAACCGGAGGGTTTTAATCCATAGGACAAACAACAATCATACCATAGGCTAGCTTCTAGGGTTTAGCCTCTGTGATCTCGTGGTAGATCTACTCTTGTACTATCCATATCATTAATATTAATCAAGCAGGACGTAGGGTTTTACCTCCATCAAGAGGGCCCGAACCTGGGTAAAACATTGTGTCCCCTGCCTCCTGTTACCATCCGGCCTAGACGCACAGTTCGGGACCCCCTACCCGAGATCCACCGGTTTTGACACCGACAATAACCTCTGGAACAGGATTACCGTACCACTCTGGTGCGGATCTCACTCTGGTTGATCTATGAGGTTCAGTAACAACTTGATCTGAAGTTTCATGATCATCATCATTAACTTCCTCACAATTGGTGTAGGTGTCACAGGAACCGGTTTCTGTGATGAACTACTTTCCAATAAGGGAGCAGGTACAGTTACCTCATCAAGTTCTACTTTCCTCCCACTCACTTCTTTCAAGAGAAACTCCTTCTCTAGAAAGGATCCAAATTTAGCAACAAACGTTTTTCTTTCAGATCTGTGATAGAAGCGTACCCAACAGTTTCCTTTGGGTGTCCTATGAAGACACATTTCTCCTATTTGGGTTCGAGCTTATCAGGTTGAAGCCTTTTCACATAAGCATCGCAGCCCCAAACTTTAAGAAACGACAACTTTGGTTTCTTGCCAAACCACAGTTCATAAGGCGTCGTCTCAATGGATTTCGATGGTGCCCTATTTAACGTGAATGCAGCCGTCTCTAAAGAATAACCCCAAAATGATAGCGGTAAATCAGTAAGAGACATCATAGATCACACCATATCTAGTAAAGTACGATTACGATGTTCCGACACACTATTGCGATGTGGTGTTCCGGGTGGCGTGAGTTGCAAAACTATTCCGCATTGTTTCAAATGAAGACCAAACTCGTAACTCAAATATTCTCCTCCATGATTAGATCGTAGAAACTTTATTTTCTTGTTATGATGAAGTTCAACTTCTCTCTGAAATTCTTTGAACTTTTCAAATGTTTCAGACTTATGTTTATTAAGTAGATATACCCATATCTGCTTAAATCATCTGTGAAGGTGAGAAAATAACGATACCCACCGCGAGCCTCAACATTCATCGGACCACATACATCTGTATGTATGATTTCCAACAAATCTTTTGCTCGCTCCATAGTTCCGGAGAATGGCGTTTTAGTCATCTTGCCCATGAGGCACGGTTCGCAAGTACCAAGTGATTCATAATCAAGTGGTTCCAAAAGTCCATCAGTATGGAGTTTCTTCGTGCGCTTTACACCAATATGACCTAAACGACAGTGCCACAAATAAGTTGCACTATCATTACCAACTCTGCATCTTTTGGCTTCAATATTATGAATATGTGTATCACTACTATCGAGATTCAACAAAAATAGACCACTCTTCAAGGGTGCATGACCATAAAAGATATTACTCATATAAATAGAACAACCATTATTCTCTGATTTAAATGAATAACCGTCTCGCATCAAACAAGATCCAGATATAATGTGCATGCTCAACGCTGGCACCAAATAACAATTATTCAGGTCTAAAACTAATCCCGAAGGTAGATGTAGAGGTAGCACGCCGACCGCGATCACATCGACTTTGGAACCATTTCCCACGCGCACCGTCACCTCGTCCTTAGACAATCTTCGCATAATCCATAGTCCCTGTTTCAAGTTGCAAATATTAGAAACAGAACCAGTATCAAATACCCAGGTGCTACTATGAGCATTAGTAAGGTACACATCAATAACATGTATATCACATATACCTTTGTTCACCTTGCCATCCTTCTTATCCTCCAAATACTCAGGGCAGTTTCGCTTCCAGTGACCAGTCTGTTTGCAGTAGAAGCACTCAGTTTCAGGCTTATGTCCAGACTTGGGTTTCTTCTCGTGAGCAGCAACTTGTTTGCCGTTCTTCTTGAAGTTCCCCTTCTTCTTCCCTTTACCCTTTTTCTTGAAACTAGTGGTCTTGTTGACCATCAACACTTGATGCTCCTTTTTGATTTCTACCTCCGCAGCCTTTAGCATCGTGAAGAGCTCGGGAATTGTCTTATTCATCCCTTGCATATTATAGTTCATCACGAAGCTTTTGTAGCTTGGTGGCAGTGATTGAAGAACTCTGTCAATGACACTAGCAACAGGAAGATTAACTCCCAGTTGAATCAAGTGATTATGATACCCAGACATTTTGAGTATATGTTCACTGACAGAACTATTCTCCTCCATCTTGCAGCTATAGAACTTATTGGAGACTCCATATCTCTCAATCCGGGCATTTGCTTGAAATATTAACTTCAACTCCTGAAACATCTCATATGCTCCATGACATTCAAAACGTCGTTGAAGTCCCGGTTCTAAGCCGTAAAGCATGGCACACTGAACTATCGAGTAGTCATCAACATGCAACTGCCAGGCATTCACAATGTCTGCAGTTGCCGGTGCAGGTGGTACACCTAGCGGTGCTTCCAGGACGTAATCCTTCTGTGCAGCAATGAGGATAATCCTCAAGTTACGGACCCAGTCCATGTAATTGCTACCATCATCTTTCAACTTTGCTTTCTCAAGGAACACATTAAAATTTAACGGAACAACAACACGGGCCATCTATCTACAATCAACATAGACAAGCAAAATACTATCATGTACTAAGTTCATGATGAATTTAAGTTCAATTAATCATATTACTTAAGAACTCCCACTTAGATAGACATCCCTATAATCCTCTAAGTGATCACGCGATCCAAATCAACTAAACCATGTCCGATCATCACGTGAGATGGAGTAGTTTCAATGGTGAACATCACTATGTTGATCATATCTACTATATGATTCACGCTCGACCTTTCGGTCTGAGTGTTCCGAGGCCATATCTGCATATGCTAGGCTCGTCAAGTTTAACCTGAGTATTCCGCGTGTGCAACTGTTTTGCACCCGTTGTATTTGAACGTAGAGCCTATCACACCCAATCATCACGTGGTGTCTCAGCACGAAGAACTTTCACAGTGGTGCTGTTGGGGAACGTAGTAATTTCAAAAAATTTCCTACGCACATGCAAGATCGTGGTCATGCATGGCAACGAGAGGGGAGAGTGTTGTCCACGTACCCTCGTAGACCGAAAGTGGAAGCGTTATGACAACGCGGTTGATGTAGTCGTACGTCTTCACGGCCCGACCGATCAAGCACCGAAACTACGGCACCTCCGAGTTCTAGCACACCTTTAGCCCGATGACGATCCCCGGACTCCGATCCAGCAAAGTGTCGGGGAACAGTTCCGTCAGAACGACGGCGTGGTGACGATCTTGATGTTCTACCGTTGCAGGGCTTCGCCTAAGCACCGCTACAATATTATCGAGGATTATGGTGGAGGGGGGCACCGCACACGGCTAAGAGAACGATCACGAAGATCAACTTCTGTGTTTAGAGGTGCCCCTGCCCTCGTATATAAAGGAGCAAGGGGGGAGGCCGGCCGGCCCTTGGAGCGCACCAAGGAGGGGGGAGTTCTCCTCCTAGTAGGAGTAGGACTCCCCTTTCCTAGTCCAACTAGGAAGAGAGAAGGGGGAAGGAAAGAGAGGGAGAGGGAGAGGGAAAGAGGGGCCGCGCCCCCTGCCCTACTCCAATTCGGACTCCTCATGGGAGGGGGCGCGCCACCTCCTGGGCTGCTGCCCTCTCTCTCCCCTCAGGCCCACTAAGGCCCAATACTTCCCCGGGGGGTTCCAGTAACCCTTACGGCACTCCGGTTTTCTCCAAAATCACCTGAAACACTTCCGGTGTATGAATATAGCCATCCAATATATCGATATTTATGTCTCGACCATTTCGAGACTCCTCGTCATGTCCGTGATCACATCCGGGACTCCGAACAACCTTCAGTACATCAAAATATATAAACTCATAATGAAACGGTCATCGTAACGTTAAGCGTGCGGACCCTACGGGTTCGAGAACAATGTAGACATGACCGAGACACGTCTTCGGTCAATAACCAATAGCGTAACCTGGATGCTCATATTGGCTCCTACATATTCTACGAAGATCTTTATCGGTCAGACCGCATAACAACATACGTTGTTCCCTTTGTCATCGGTATGTTACTTGCCCGAGATTCGATCGTCGGTATCTCAATACCTAGTTCAATCTCATTACCGGCAAGTCTCTTTACTCGTTCCGTAATACATCATCTTGCAACTAACTCATTAGTTGCATTGCTTGCAAGACTTAAGTGATGTGCATTACTGAGAGGGCCCAAAGATACCTCTTCGACAATCGGAGTGACAAATCCTAATATCGAAATACGCCAACCCAACATGTACCTTTGGAGACACCTGTAGAGCACCTTTATAATCACCCAGTTATGTTGTGACGTTTGGTAGCACACAAAGTGTTGCTCCGGTAAACGGGAGTTGCATAATCTCATAGTCACAGGAACATGTATAAGTCATGAAGAAAGCAATAGCAACATACTAAACGATCGGGTGCTAAGCTAATGGAATGGGTCATGTCAATCACATCATTCTCCTAATGATGTGATCCCATTAATCAAATGACAACACATGTCTATGGTTAGGAAACATAACCATCTTCGATCAACGAGCTAGTCAAGTAGAGGCATACTAGTGATGTTTAGTTTGTCTATGTATTCACACAAGTATTATGTTTCCAGTTAATACAATTCTAGCATGAATAATAAACATTTATCATGATATAAGGAAATAAATAATAACTTTATTATTGCCTCTAGGGCATATTTCCTTCAGTCTCCCACTTACACTAGAGTCAATAATCTAGATTACACAGTAATGATTCTAACACCCATGGAGCCTTGGTGCTGATCATGTTTTGCTCGTGGAAGAGGCTTAGTCAATGGGTCTGCTACATTCAGATCCATATGTATCTTGCAAATCTCTATGTGTCCCACCTGGACTAGATCCCGGATGGAATTGAAGCGTCTCTTGATGTGCTTGGTTCTCTTGTGAAAGCTGGATTCCTTTGCTAAGGCAATTGCACCAGTATTGTCACAAAAGATTTTCATTGGACCCGATGCACTAGGTATGACACCTAGATCGGATATGAACTCCTTCATCCAGACTCCTTCGTTTGCTGCTTCCGAAGTAGCTATGTACTCCGTTTCACATGTAGATCCCGCCACGATGCTTTGTTTAGAACTGCACCAACTGACAGCTCCACCGTTTAATGTAAATACGTATCCGGTTTGCGATTTACAATCGTCCGGATCAATGTCAAAGCTTGCATCAACGTAACCATTTATGATGAGCTCTTTGTCACCTCCATAAACGAGAAACATATCCTTAGTCCTTTTCAGGTATTTCAGGATGTTCTTGACCGCTGTCCAGTGATCCACTCCTGGATTACTTTGGTACCTCCCTGCTAGACTTATAGCAATACACACATCAGGTCTGGTACACAGCATTGCATACATGATAGAGCCTATGGCTGAAGCATAGGGAACATCTTTCATTTTCTCTCTATCTTCTGCAGTGGTCGGGCATTGAGTCTTACTCAACTTCACACCTTGTAACACAGGCAAGAATCATTTCTTTGCTTGTTCCATTTTGAACTTCTTCAAAACTTTGTCAAGGTATGTGCTTTGTGAAAGTCCAATTAAGCGCCTTGATCTATCTCTATAGATCTTAATGCCCAATATGTAAGTAGCTTCACCGAGGTCTTTCATTGAAAAACTCTTATTCAAGTATCCCTTTATGCTATCTAGAAATTCTATATCATTTCTAATTAGCAATATGTCATCCACATATAATATCAGAAATGCTATAGAGCTCACACTCACTTTCTTGTAAATACAGGCTTCTCCAAAAGTATGTACAAAACCAAATGCTTTGATCACACTATCAAAGCGTTTATTCCAACTCCGAGAGGCTTGCACCAGTCCATAAATGGATCGCTGGAGCTTGCACACTTTGTTAGCTCCCTTTGGATCAACAAAACCTTCCGGCTGCATCATATACAACTCTTCTTCCAGAAATCCATTCAGGAATGCAGTTTTGACATCCATCTGCCAAATTTCATAATCATAAAATGCGGCAATTGCTAACATGATTCGGACAGACTTAAGCATCGCTACGGGTGAGAAGGTCTCATCGTAGTCAATCCCTTGAACTTGTCGAAAACCTTTTGCAACAAGTCGAGCTTTGTAGACAGTAACATTACCGTCGACATCAGTCTTCTTCTTGAAGATCCATTTATTCTCAATTGCTTGCCGATCATTGGGCAAGTCAACCAAAGTCCACACTTTGTTCTCATACATGGATCCCATCTCAGATTTCATGGCTTCAAGCCATTTTGCAGAATCTGGGCTCACCATCGCTTCTTCATAGTTCGTAGGTTCATCATGATCTAGTAGCATGACTTCCAGAACAGGATTACCGTACCACTCTGGTGCGGATCTTACTCAGGTTGATCTACGAGGTTTAGTAGTAACTTGTTTTGAAGTTTCATGATCATCATCATTAGCTTCCTCACTAATTGGTGCAGGTGTCACAGAAACCGGTTTCTGTGATGTACTACTTTCCAATAAGGGAGCAGGTACAGTTACCTCATCAAGTTCTACTTTCCTCCCACTCCCTTCTTTCGAGAGAAACTCCTTCGCTAGAAAGGATCCATTCTTAGCAACAAATGTCTTGCCTTCGGATCTGTGATAGAAGGTGTACCCAACAGTCTCCTTTGGGGTATCCTATGAAGACACATTTCTCCGATTTAGGTTCGAGCTTATGAGGTTGAAGTTTTTTCACATAAGCATCGCAGCCCCAAACTTTTAGAAACGATAACTTTGGTTTCTTGCCAAACCACAATCCATAAGGCGTCGTCTCAACGGATTTTGATGGTGCCCTATTTAACGTGAATGCGGCCGTCTCTAAAGCATAACCGCAAAACGATAGCGGTAAATCTGTAAGAGACATCATAGATCGCACCATATCAAGTAAAGTACGATTACGACATTCGGACACACCATTACGCTGTCGTGTTTCGGGTGGCGTGAGTTGCAAAACTATTCCGCATTGTTTCAAATGTAGACCAAACTCGTAACTCAAATATTCTCCTCCACGATCATATCGTAGAAACTTTATTTTCTTGTTACGATGATTTTCAACTTTACTCTGAAATTCTTTGAACTTTTCAAATGTTTCAGACTTATGTTTCATTAAGTAGATATACCCATATCTGCTTAAATCATCTGTGAAGGTGAGAAAATAACGATATCCGCCACGAGCTTCAACATTCATTGGACCACATACATCTATATGTATGATTTCCAACAAATCTGTTGCTCTCTCCATAGTACAGAAGAACGGCGTTTTAGTCATCTTGCCCATGAGGCATGGTTCGCAAGTACCAAGTGATTCATAATCAAGTGGTTCCAAAAGTCCATTAGTATGGAGTTTCTTCATGCGCTTTACACCGATATGACCTAAACGGCAGTGCCACAAATAAGTCGCACTATCATTATCAACTCTGCATCTTTTGGCTTCAACATTATGTGTATCACTACTATCGAGATTCATCAAAAATAGACCACTCTTCTAGGGTGCATGACCATAAAAGATATTACTCATATAAATAGAACAACCATTATTATCTGATTTAAATGAATAACCGTCTCGCATCAAACAAGATCCAGATATAATGTTCATGCTCAACACTGGCACCAAATAACAATTATTTAGGTCTAATACTAATCCCGATGGTAGATGTAGAGGTAGCGTGCCGACCGCGATCACATCGACTTTGGAACCATTTCCCACGTGCATCGTCACCTCGTCCTTCGCCAGTGTTCGCTTAATCCGTAGTCCCTATTTTGAGTTGCAAATATTAGCAACAGAACCAGTATCAAATACCCAGGTGCTACTGCGAGCTCTAGTAAGGTACACATCAATAACATGTATATCACATATACCTTTGTTCACCTTGCCATCCTTCTTATTCGCCAAATACTTGGGGCAGTTCCGCTTCCAGTGACCAATCTGCTTGCAGTAGAAGCACTCAGTTTCAGGCTTGGGTCGAGACTTGGGTTTCTTCTCCTGAGCAGCAAGTTGCTTAATGTTCTTCTTGAAGTTCCCCTTCTTCTTCCCCTTGCCCTTTTTCTTGAAACTAGTGGTCTTGTTGACCATCAATACTTGATGCTCCTTCTTGATTTCTACCTCCGCAGCTTTTAGCATTGCAAAGAGCTCGGGAATTGTCTTATCCATCCCTTGCATATTATAGTTCATCACGAAGCTCTTGTAGCTAGGTCGAAGTGATTGGAGAATCTGTCAATGACGCAATCATCCGGAAGATTAACTCCCAGTTGAATCAAGTGATTATTATACCCAGACATTTTGAGTATATGCTAAATGACAGAACTGTTCTCCTCCATCTTGCAGCTATAGAACTTATTGGAGACTTCATATCTCTCAATCCAGGCATTTGCTTGAAATATTTACTTCAACTCCTGGAACATCTCATATGCTCCATGATGTTCAAAACGTCGTTGAAGTCCTGATTCTAAGCCGTAAAGCATGGCACACTGAACTACCGAGTAGTCATCAGCTTTGCTCTGCCAGATGTTCATAACATCTGGTGTTGCTCTAGCAGCAGGCCTAGCACCCAGCGGTGCTTCCAGGACGTAATTCTTCTGTGCAGCAATGAGGATAATCCTCAAGTTACGGACCCAGTCGGTGTAATTGCTACCATCATCTTTCAACTTTGCTTTCTCAAGGAACGCAATAAAATTCAACGGAACAACAGTACGAGCCATCTATCTACAATCAAACATAAACAAGCAAGATACTATCAGATACTAAGTTCATGATAAATTTAGGTTCAATTAATCATATTACTTAAGAACTCGCACTTAGAAAGACATCCCTCTAATCTTCTAAGTGATCACGTGATCCAAATCAACTAAACCATAACCGATCATCACGTGAAATGGAGTAGTTTTCAATGTTGAACATCATTATGTTGATCATATCTACTATATGATTCACGCTCGACCTTTCGGTCTCAGTGTTTCAAGGCCATATCTGCATATGCTAGGCTCGTCAAATTTAACCTGAGTATTCTGCGTGTGCAAAACTGGCTTGCACCCGTTGTAGATGGACGTAGAGCTTATCACACCCGATCATCACGTGGTGTCTGGGCACGACAAACTTTGGCAACGGTGCATACTCAGGGAGAACACTTTTATCTTGAAATTTAGTGAGAGATCATCTTATAATGCTACCGTCAATCAAAGCAAGATAAGATGCATAAAAGATAAACATCACATGCAATCAATATAAGTGATATGATATGGCCATCATCATCTTGTGCTTGTGATCTCCATCTCCAAAGCATCGTCATGATCACCATCATCACCGGTGCGACACCTTGATCTCCATCGTAGCATCGTTGTCGTCTCGCCAAACTTATCGCTACCGCTTAGTGATAAAGTAAAGCATTACAGGGCGATTGCGTTGCATACAATAAAGCGACAACCATATGGCTCCTGCCAGTTGCCGATAACTCGGTTACAAAACATGATCATCTCATACAATAAAATTTAGCATCATGTCTTAACCATATCACATCACAACATGCCCTGAAAAAACAAGTTAGACATCCTCTATTTTGTTTGTTGCAAGTTTTACGTGGCTGCTACGGGCTTAAGCAAGAACCAATCTTACCTATGCATCAAAACCACAACGATAGTTTGTCAAGTTGGTGCTGTTTTAACCTTCGCAAGGACCGGGCGTAGCCACACTCGGTTCAACTAAAGTTGTAGAAACTGACACCCGCCAGCCACCTGTGTGCAAAGCACGTCGGTAGAACCAGTCTCGCGTAAGCGTACACGTATTGTCGGTCCGGGCCGCTTCATCCAACAATACCACCGAACCAAAGTATGACATGCAGGTAAGCAGTATGACTTATATCGCCCACAACTCACTTGTGTTCTACTCGCGCATATAACATCAACACATAAAATCTAGGCTCGGATGCCACTGTTGGGGAACGTAGTAATTTCAAAAAAATTCCTACACACACGCTGTCGGCGTTCTGGGAACGGGGGTCCCCAGAATTGCCTACCTGCGGCCTGCGGCGTGGCTCGAATGGGGGCCCAACATGGCCCATCTTCATCAAGCACAAGACTCAAGACCCTCACGAGGGCCAAGCCTTGCGAGGCGGACGACATGGCGCATCCTCAGGCGCAGCCTCCTCAGGCTGGCTCGTGAGGAGACGGAGATATCAAGGCGGGGTACCTCGTGAGGTGCCAGTGACGCAAGCCATGACGATCGAGGGTGCTAGGCGGGCGCCAGCGCGCGCAGCGTCCTTCTTTCCTCTTTGGTGCAAAGGGGGCAAGTGCAGCCGCGGAGTACCGAGGCATCAGGCAAAGGTTGCCATTTCGGTGCAACGAGACCAGGACCAAGCGGACTACGAGACGGAGGTCACCATGGAGCCCAGCACGGCGTCACCACAGAGTCTTTAACAGACGAAGACCACCTTTAGTCAGGATAAGAGTACTTGCTGTCCCCCTTCAAATTAGCCCGCCATTGTTGGCTCCCTTCCCGCTCAATATTTGGGAAGAGGACCAGGGCCCCTATAAATAGGACCAGCCGCCCACATAGAAAGGGGTCGGTTTTTAGGTTGAGGGGGTTTGATCAGGGGGTTGGATCAGTTGGTTCGATCGGTTGGAAGATTAGACACACAGGGCTCGGTTCGGTTCGGGCTAGCAAGCAGAGAGAGTAAGAGAGAGAGAGAGAGAGAGAGAGAGAGAGAGAGAGAGAGAGAAGGTGACCGAACTCCTCCCAGCAGTTCATCACCCCAGCCAAGAACAGACCCTCGCGAGGCTGTTCTTCCTTGTATTGTTCTTCATCATCAGCCCCAAGAGGCAATCCATCCACCACACACTGGAGTAGGGTATTACACCGCAATGGTGGCCCGAACTAGTATAAATCCTGTGTCTCTTGTGTGGTTCTTTTAGTAGTTTTAGATCTTTGCGAGACGGGGAGGTAGAAGGCGTGATTTCCGCGCGCACCCCAGTGTTCGAACCTTAGGGTCTACCGGAACCCATGAATCCGACATTTGGCGCGCCAGGTAGGGGTGCGCCGGAATCTGTCTTCCACCACTCCGTTCTCCTCCGACCGTCGCATCCATGTCCGACGCTCGTCGGGCCCGCGCCGAGCGCCGGGCCGCCATCGCTTCTCGCGTCGCCCAGATGGCCCCCGTCGATGGGTGTCCTCGTCGTTCCCCGTCGTCCGCCGTCAACGCAGCCACCGGCCCGGCGGGGGGCGAGCAGCAAGTATCGTCTCAGCACCCGTCCGTGCGGCAAGACGGCCGCACCGCTACTCCATCACTCGCTCCAGCCGGTTCTTCGTCCCGCGCGCTCCGCGCACCCTTGGAGGCTCGAGCTGCGCTCCTCGCGGCAAACGAGCTCCTGCGCTACCGTCCCGTCGACGACGTCTACGAAGAGTGGCTCGACCGCGTCGCCAAGCTTGTCCGTGCCGCAGGGGCTCTTCCGCGCCGTCTGTCCCTCTGCGCCACACTCCGCCCCGCGCGGGCAACGAAGCTCCAGAGGCGCACCAGCCACCTCCCCTCCAAGAAGATGCCATGGCTCCAAGGCGCTTGGCCCCTGGGCGGAACCCGCTCCGTCAGGCGCCAGCGCAGCAAGAGCGGAGCTGCCAAGAAGTTCCTCGCCCGCAAGGGGCTGCCAGGGCGCTCCCTGCTCCGGCACGCCGCGACCCTGCTCCAGCTCCGGCGCGCCAAGACCCCGCCCTGCTCCTAGCTGCAGCTCGTGGGGACCCTCAAGACCAAGCTCTCCACCAACCGAGGCCTTACGTGGTCACCGCGGGCTGCCACGCCTACACCACCGAGCTGCGCAGCATCGCGTAGCCCGGCAAGTTCAAGCCTGACCTGCCTCCTCGCTACGACGGCACAACCGATCCCGCAGAGTTCCTCCAGCTCTATGAGCTGGGCATCGAGGCTGCCGGTGGGGATGAAAAGGTCATGGCGAACTGGTTCCCCATGGCGCTCAAGGAAGGAGCTCGAACCTGGCTCCTGAATCTGGCTCCAGGCACAATCTCCTCCCGGGACCAGATGCGCGCCCGCTTCATCGCCAACTTCCAAGGTACTCGCGACCGGCCGCCCACCGTGAGCGACATGCGCCGCATCAAGCAACAACCCAGAGAGACCCTGCAAAAGTACATCCAGCGTTTCAACAGCGCGCGCCTCAAGATTCCCAAGGTGTCCGAGGAGGCCATCATCTCTGCCTTCTCCGACGGCGTGCGCGACGTCAAGATGAAGGAGGAGCTGGCGATGCACGAAGACCTCTGCACCTCCCTGGAGCTGTTCAACTTGGTGAACAAGTGCGCCAGGGCTGAGGAGGGACGTCTCTCCCTCCTCGAGCTGCCTGCCGCGGACCCAGAAGAGAAGAAGCTCAAAGCCAAGGACGTGAAGCGCAAGGGGGCTGCCGTACTCGCGGCAGAACCAGACACAAAGCGGGGCAAGGATCTGCCCGAACCCTCCAGAGGCAGCCGGTACTGCGTGTACCATGACCTCCAGACCCACAACACCAACGAATGTCAAGAGCTCCGCGCCGTGCGAGAAGGAAGGATCGGCCGTCGCCCTGACCGTGCTGACCGGGGCTACGGCCGAGGAGGAGGAAGAAACCCAGGACGCTGGGAAGATCGCGGCCCACGCCAGGGGTGGCGCGACCAACCTCGCGAGGACCGCTGGCGGGACCTGCCTCGCTAGGGAGACTGGAGGGATCAGCCTCATGAGGACCGCCCTCATGGCAATGCAGGCCTAGCTCCGCTGCCGCCTCAGCCAAGCAGGAATGAAGACCGCCATCAAGACGAGGGGGCTGGGGGCTTCCAGGAGCCGCGCGCAATCACCTACATCCTGGGCGGAGCTCGAGCCCCAGCCTCCCAACGTATCTTCAAGCAGTTTGCCCGCGAAGTGAATGCAGTTCTCCCCAAGCTCGAAGCAACGCGCCCCCTCAGGTGGTCGGCGTGCGCCATCACGTTCAGCTCGGCAGACCAGCTCAAGTGTGCAGCCACGGCCGGAGTCCTCCCAATGCTCTGCTCCCCAGTCATCAGCAACATGCTGGTCACCAAGACCCTCATCAATGGAGGGGCAGGACTCAACGTCTTGTCCGTGGAGACCTTCAACAACCTCCAAGTGCCCTATGACCAGCTTCAGCCAACCAAGCCTTTCTCCGGGATCACCGACGGTTCCACAGTCCCGATCGGGCAGGTCCGCCTCCGTGTCACCTTCGGGGCTCGCAGCAACTACCGCACCAAGCTCATCGACTTCGACGTCGCCCACATCCGCCTGCCGTACAACGCCATCCTCGGGTACCCAGCGCTGGCCAAGTTCATGGCTGCGACTCACCACGGCTACAACGTCCTCAAGATGCCAGGAAGTGGCGGAGTCATCACGGTGCCCTGTGAAGAGAAGGATGCAGTGTGTTCCCTGGAGCGGGCCTATCAGGCCGCGTCGCTAGAAGACCCAGATCGCGGAAGCAGGAGGCTTCCTGAGGCCACCCCCAAGAAGAAGAAGACATCGTCAGGCTCGGCCCCTCAGGAGGCAGGCCCCTCAGGGCCCATGTCTGCCTAGGGGGACCCTCCTTCCATCGCGTAGGAAAGCGCGCCCGGCGCCCTCCTCAGGCAGGGCTCGGGGGCTCTCACCTGGAGGGCCACCGACCTAGCCAGGGTCACGAGGGAGGCGCTTGGGCACCATGTAGAGGCGTGCTTCGAAGCACGTTTCCCTCGAGAGGGAGCCAGGCGAGGAAGGTCAGACCAGCAGGAGTTCGTTAACAAGGCCATTCAAGAGCTACAGGAGACGAGGATCATGAGAGGTTGCCGCCGCCTGCCAGCTGTGGCCCCACACCCAGGCGAGGATGGTGGGCTGCGCGTCTGCGTTGACGTACCAGGGCTCAATCAGATCGCCACGACGGAGCGTCTCTGGCCCTCACAAGTGGGGCGCTGCGGGGGTCCACCCCACAGCTATGTTCGCACGCCTTACGGCCTACCGAGCATGGCTGCAGCGTACCAGCGCCTCATGAGGGGCATCATGGAGGCTCAGGAAGACAGACGCTCCGCGGCCTTGGCGGAGATGAAGACAGCTCGTGAGGAGTCACCAGTGCCTCCGGAGCCTCCCGAGGCCTCGGGGCCTGGGGGCTCGTGAGGATCAGCTTCCGCAGCCCGCCAAGTCTCCTGCACCAACGCCACTTCGCCGACGACATCCCCAGGTGACACCTTCCAAGTTTCATTCCCAGCTGGGAGTGCCCTCCTAGGGTTGCATCACTCCCACGCCGCGTGGGTCCGTCCCTGCGGCATGTATCCCCTTTTACCTTTCCGTCGTTAGTCTGCCTTGTTGGGGGCGCCCCTCGGGCTGCATCATCCCCAAGCCGCTCGGGCCAGGCCCAGCGGCGTATATCTTCCTAGCGTTTATTTCCAACTATGCATTGCCTATCACGCTTAACTGCATGGTGCCCGTCCGCGGCATCCTTTCTTCCCATGTCGGCCACTTGCACGTTAAAGGGGGGGTGCTTGAGCATCGCGACTCAGGGCTCTTATTGACTCTCCAGCCCTCACTCTCTGGCCTTGTCCATGGCATCGCGACCTGGCATACCAGCGACGGCTGAGACAAGCTCGAGGGCCGGGACCCGAGGACGTAGAGCAGAAAGGGGAGCAGAGGTGAGGGGGAAGGGGCTCGCGAGGACCTTGCCGAGCGATTCCGCTCCCACCGACGCGCGAACCCGACGGCGCACCAGGAATAATCCCCGACTCTCGAGATAAGTCACCTCCCACAGCGCTGGCTACCGTGGCACTACCCCCGCACCTAAGGCAATTCCGTACTAGTGACGTTGCTTCCCTTTCTCACCAAGCAACGGCTGCTTGGGCGCCAAAGGGGACCTCCTGAGCATCGCGACTCAGGGGCTCTTACCGGACCCCGGGTCGCTCACCTCCTGGCCTTGACCACGGCATCGCGACCTGGCATACCAGCGACGGCTGACGTCGCCTTGGGACTGGGACCTGTCGGCGTAGAGCACCAAGCCCTCGCGAGGTTCGAAAGGGAGGACTAAGCTATGACGAAATCAGCAACTCACGCAAATCCATAGCGAAGGTCATGTATTAACAAATGGGACTACAGACACCTTACAAGCCCCCACGGGGCGCATTTTGATTCCTCGCAGGGAACGGATCCTAAGGAGTGCTAACTACACAGGCTCCTGGAGAAGATGCCATCATCAACAGTGGGCCGTCAGGCGCCGGCACCAACCCCATCCAGATCAGGGTCGGCGATGGCCTGACGAGCCCACCCTGCTCCGGGAGCGGCGCCAGCTCGGGGGCTCGTAGCTGTCGTCGCTCGTCTCCGGAGTCACGAAGATCTCGCTGGAGTCGCTGGACCCCCCAGCGCCTTCGCCAAGGGGGCGGTCGACGGGCCTAGACCTCACCAGGGCAAGGTCCTGGCCGCCTCTCCCGTGGCAACACTCCAGCCGGCGCCCGATCATGTCGAAGACCTTGAGGAACATCACTGCAGCGCCATCGTACTCCAGGTGGACCGCGAAGACGCCCCTCTCCTTGCAAACCCGGGCGATTTCTCTCCAACCGCGGGACCAGTAGACCTCACCCGGGGCAGCGACCACGACCTCAGCCTCGGTCGCGAGGGCGCTGCAGCCGGCATGCTGCAGCCAGAGCTCCAGAGGCCCTGCTAGAGGGACGACGGAGGCGAAGAAGGGAGGCAGACGGATCTAGGATTGAAGAGGAACGACGATGTGGAGCACGAACTTGTGGGAGGAGCCCTCGGCATGGACTCCGAGAGGAACAACCCACGCCTTCGTGACCCGACAGCGCCTACGACGGCGCCGGCCGCGGAGATCAGCATCGACACCCTCGGGGCGCTCGGCGGGGGCGTACAGAGGAAGCGCGAACCCCGGCGGAGCCCGCTCGCACCGGGGCCTCGGCTCCACCTGCCGGTCTCCCTCGCCCCGGCTGCAAATGGTGAGCCATTTCTTCAGCGGGAGCGGATCTGGCCCCTCTCGAGGAGCTTTTCCCTTCTCCGCTGCGGAGAACCGGTGGATCGGAGCCATCACACCAAGACGGAGCAAGGATCGGGAAGAAGGAGAAGCCAGGAGAGATGGACTGGAAGGGCACGTGCCGCACAATACTTATAGCTGGCGAAGGCCAACCGCCGGCCTCCACGATCACAGGTAATCATGACACGATTTGCATGAAGGGACTTGTCCAGCTTGCGCGATCACCAAGGCGTCGTGGGGAAGTGGAGTCGCCCACGTCCAATCAACCGCCACGCGGCGCCCAAGGCCATAGGCTGTTAGGGCCCGCGGCGCTTCGCCCTTGCCCTTTCGCCTCTCGGCACGGCCAAGTCCATGCGCGCCTTGGGCCTGGGGGCTACTGTTGGTGTTCTGGGAACGGGGGTCCCTAGACTTGCCTGCCTGCGGCCTGCGGCGTGGCTTGAATGGGGGCCCAACATGGCCCATCTTCATCAAGCACCAGACTCAAGACCCTCGCGAGGGGCCAAGCCTCGCGAGGCGGACGACACGGCGCATCCTCAGGCGCAGCCTCCTCAGGCTGGCTCGCGAGAAGACGGAGATATCAAGGCGGGGTACCTCGCGAGGTGCCAGTGACGCAAGCCATGACGATCGAGGGTGCCAGGCGGGCGCCAGCGCGTGCAGCGTCCTTCTTTCCTCTTTGGTGCAAAGGGGGCAAACGCAGCCGCGGAGTACCGAGGCATCAGGCAAAGGTTGCCATTTCGGTGCAACGAGGCCAGGACCAAGCGGACAACGAGACGGAGGTCACCATGGAGCCCAGCACGGTGTCACCGCAGAGTCTTTCGCAGGCGAAGACCACCTTTAGTCAGGATAAGAGTACTTGATGTCCCCCTTCAAATTAGCCCGCCATTGTTGGCTCCCTTCCCGCTCAATATTTGGGAAGAGGACCAGGGCCCCTATAAATAGGACCAGCCGCCCACATAGCAAGGGGTCGGTTTTTAGGTTGAGGGGGTTCGATCAGGGGGTTGGATCAGTTAGTTCGATCGGTTGGAAGATTAGACACACAGGGCTCGGTTTGGTTCGGGCTAGGAAGCAGAGAGAGTAAGAGAGAGAGAGAGAGAGAGAGAGAGAGAGAGAAGGTGACCGAACTCCTCCCAGCAGTTCATCACGCCAGCCAAGAACAGACCCTCGCGAGGTTGTTCTTCCTTGTATTGTTCTTCATCATCAGCCCCAAGAGGCAATCCATCCACCACACACTGGAGTAGGGTATTACACCGCAATGGTGGCCCGAACCCGTATAAATCCGATGTCTCTTGTGTGGTTCTTTCAGTAGTTTTAGATCTTTGTGAGACGGGGAGGTAGAAGGCGTGATTTCCGTGCGCACTCCAGTGTTCGAACCTTAGGGTCTGCCGGAACCCGTGAATCCGACACACGCAAGATCATGGTGATGCATAGCAACGAGAGGGGAGAGTGTTGTCCACATACCCTCATAGACCAAAAGCGGAAGCGTTATGACAACGCGGTTGATGTAGTCGTACGTCTTCACGGCCCGACCGATCAAGCACCGAAACTATGGCACCTCCGAGTTCTAGCACACGTTCAGCTCGATGATGATCCCCGGACTCCGAGCCAGCAAAGTGTCGGGGAAGAGTTCCGTCAGCACGACGGCGTGGTGACGATCTTGATGTTCTACCGTTGCAGGGATTCGCCTAAGCACCGCTACAATATTATCGAGGATTATGGTGGAGGGGGGCACCGCACACGGCTAAGAGAACGATCACGAAGATCAACTTCTATGTCTGGAGGTGCCCCCCTACCCCCGTATATAAAGGAGCAAGGGGGGAGGCCGGCCGACCCTTGGGGCGCGCCAAGGAGGGGGGAGTCCTCCTCCTAGTAGGAGTAGGACTCCCCTTTCCTAGTCCAACTAGGAAGAGAGAAGGGGGAAGGAAAGAGAGGGAGAGGGAGAGGGAAAGAGGGGCCGCGCCCCCTGCCCTACTCCAATTCGGACTCCTCATGGGAGGGGGCGCGCCACCTCCTGGGCTGCTGCCCTCTCTCTCCCCTCAGGCCCACTAAGGCCCAATACTTCCCCGGGGGGTTCCGGTAACCCTTACGGCACTCTGGTTTTCTCCAAAATCACCTGAAACACTTCCGGTGTCCGAATATAGCCATCCAATATATCGATATTTATGTCTCGACCATTTCGAGACTCCTCGTCATGTCCGTGATCACATCCGGGACTCCGAACAACCTTCAGTACATCAAAATATATAAACTCATAATGAAACGGTCATCGTAACGTTAAGCGTGCGGACCCTACGGGTTCGAGAACAATGTAGACATGACCGAGACACGTCTTCGGTCAATAACCAATAGCGGAACCTGGATGCTCATATTGGCTCCTACATATTCTACGAAGATCTTTATCGGTCAGACCGCATAACAACATACGTTGTTCCCTTTGTCATCAGTATGTTACTTGCCCGAGATTCGATCGTCGGTATCTCAATACCTAGTTCAATCTCATTACCGGCAAGTCTCTTTACTCGTTCCGTAATACATCATCTTGCAACTAACTCATTAGTTGCATTGCTTGCAAGACTTAAGTGATGTGCATTACTGAGAGGGCCCAAAGATACCTCTTCGACAATCGGAGTGACAAATCCTAATATCGAAATACGCCAACCCAACATGTACCTTTGGAGACACCTGTAGAGCACCTTTATAATCACCCAGTTATGTTGTGACGTTTGGTAGCACACAAAGTGTTCCTCCGGCAAACGGGAGTTGCATAATCTCATAGTCACAGGAACATGTATAAGTCATGAAGAAAGCAATAGCAACATACTAAATGATCGGGTGCTAAGCTAATGGAATGGGTCATGTCAATCACATCATTCTCCTAATGATGTGATCCCGTTAATCAAATGACAACACATGTCTATGGTTAGGAAACATAACCATCTTCGATCAACGAGCTAGTCAAGTAGAGGCATACTAGTGACGTTTAGTTTGTCTATGTATTCACACAAGTATTATGTTTCCGGTTAATACAATTCTAGCATGAATAATAAACATTTATCATGATATAAGGAAATAAATAATAACTTTATTATTGCCTCTAGGGCATATTTCCTTCAGGTGCATACTCAGGGAGAACACTTATACCTTGATAATTTAGTGAGAGATCATCTTATAATGCTACCGTCAATAAAAGCAAGATAAGATGCATAAAAGATAAACATCACATGCAATCAAAGTGATATGATATGGCCATCATCATCTTGTGCTTGTGATCTTCATCTCCGAAGCACCGTCATGATCATCATCATCACCGGCGCGAGACTTTGATCTCCATCGTAGCATCGTTGCCATCTCGCCAATTTATGCTTCTACGACTATCGCTACCGCTTAGTGATAAAGTAAAGCATTACAGGGTGATTGCATTGCATACAATAAAGTGACAACCATATGGCTCCTGCCAGTTGCCGATAACTCGGTTACAAAAACATGATCATCTCATACAATAAAATATAGCATCATGCCTTGACCATATCACATCACGACATGCCCTGCAAAAACAAGTTAGACGTCCTCTACTTTGTTGTTGCAAGTTTTACGTGGCTGCTATGGGCTGAGCAAGAACCGTTCTTACCTAGGCATCAAAACCACAATGATAATTTGTCAAGTTAGTGCTGTTTTAACCTTCTCAAGGACCAGGCGTAGCCACACTTGGTTCAACTAAAGTTGGAGAAACTGACACCCGCCAGCCACCTGTGTGCAAAGCACGTCGGTAGAACCAGTCTCGCGCAAGCGTACGCGTAATGTCGGTCTGGGCCGCTTCATCCAACAATACCGCCGAACCAAAGTATGACATGCTGATAAGCAGTATGACTTATATCGCCCACAACTCACTTGTGTTCTACTCATGCATATAACATCTACGCATAAAACCAGGCTCGGATACCACTGTTGGGGAATGTAGTAATTTCAAAATTTTCCTACGCACACACATGATCAGGGTGATGTATAGCAACAAGAGGGGAGAGTGTTGTCCATGTACCCTCATAGACCGAAAGCGGAAGCGTTTGCACAACGCGGTTGATGTAGTCGTATGTCTTCATGATTCGACCGATCAAGTACCGAACATACAACACCTCCGAGTTCAGCACACGTTTAGCTCGATGGCATCCCTCGAACTCTGATCCAGCCAAGCTTTGAGGGAGAGTTCCATCAGCACGATGTCGTGATGACAATGATGATGTTCTACCGACGCAGGGCTTTGCCTAAGCACCGCTACGATATTATCGAGGTGGACTATGGTGCAAGGGGGCACCGCACATGGCTAAGAGATCCAAGAGATCAATTGTTGTGTCTAGAGGTTCCCCCTGCCCCCGTATATAAAGGAGCAAGGGGGAGAGGCGGCCGGCCAAGAGGAGGCATGCCAGGGAGGAGTCCTACTCCCACCGGGAGTAGGACTCCCTCCTTTCCTAGTTGGAGTAGGAGAAGGGGGGAGGAGGAGGGAGAGAGGAAGGAAAGGGGGGGCGCCCCCCTCCTTGTCCAATTCTGACTAGAGGTAGAGGGGGCACGTGGCCTGCCCTGGCCACCCCTTCTCTTCTCCACTAAGGCCCATCTTGGCCCATTAAACCCCCGGGGGGGTTCCGATAACCCCCGGTACTCCGGTAAAATCCCGATTTCACCCGGAACACTTTCGATATCCAAATATAGGCTTCCAATATATCAATCTTTATGTCTCGACCATTTCAAGACTCCTCATCATGTCCGTGATCACATCCGGGACTCCGAACTTCCTTCGGTACATCAAAACACATAAACTCATAATATAACCGTCATCGAACTTTAAGCGTGTGGACCCTACGGGTTCGAGAACTATGTAGACATGACCGAGACATGTCTTTGGTCAACAACCAATAGCGGAACCTGGATGCTCATATTGGCTCCTGCATATTCTACGAAGATCTTTATCGGTCAAACCGCATAACAACATACGTTGTTCCCTTTGTCATCGGTATGTTACTTGCCCGAGATTCGATCGTCGGTATCTTAATACCTAGTTCATTCTCATTACCGGCAAGTCTCTTTACTCGTTCTGTAATACATCATACCGCAACTAACTCATTAGTTGCAATGCTTGCAAGGCTTATAGTGATGTGCATTACCGAGTGGGCCCAGAGATACCTCTCCGACAATCGGAGTAACAAATCCTAATCTCGAAATACGCCAACCCAACAAGTACCTTCGGAGACACCTGTAGAGCACCTTTATAATCACCCAGTTACGTTGTGACGTTTGGTATCACACAAAGTGTTCCTCCGGTAAACGGGAGTTGCATAATCTCATAGTGATAGGAACATGTATAAGTCATGAAGAAAGCAATAGCAGAATACTAAACGATCGTGTGCTAAGCTAACGGAATGGGTCAAGTCAATCACATCATTCTCTTAATGATGTGATCCCGTTAATCAAATGACAACTCATGTCAATGGCTAGGAAACATAACCATCTTTGATCAACGATCTAGTCAAGTAGAGGCATACTAGTGACACTCTATTTGTTTATGTATTCACACAAGTATTATGTTTCCAGTTAATACAATTCTAGCATGAATAATAAACATTTATAATGATATAAGGAAATAAATAATAACTTTATTATTGCCTCTAGGGAATATTTCCTTCATCCTACACTATGTCCTTTTGTGAAAGGACAATGAAACACAAGCTAACACTTCTCACACTCTACCTTTAGTGTTATATTATCTTTTGCAGGAATTTCATGATGTTTTCCCCGACGAGCTACCTCCGGGACTATCTCCACTACGAGGCATCGAGCACCGCATCGACCTCATCCCCGTAGCACCTCTTCCGAACAAAGCTCCCTACCGCGTCAACCCCGAGGAACCTAAGGAGATCCAATGGCAAGTTCAACTACTCATCCACTTTGGACACGAAAAGACACTTGCTATGCTCTCCAAGCACTATTCTTGGCCCATGATGCTTCTCGACGTCAACCGCTTCACCAACCAATACTCTACATCTCGCAAAGCTAAGTGCAAAGCTCAATCTCATGGCCTTTACATGCCACTTCCAATTGCATATCAACCATGGGGCGATTTTAGTATGGATTTTGTGCTTGGGTTGCCTAGAAATACGAATGGAAAGGATTCCGTGTTTGTTGTTGTGAACCGATTCTCCAACACGGCTAATTTCATACCTTGCAACAAGATAGATGATAATTCACATATTGCAAATCTATTTTGTAGGAAGATCTTCCAACCATGCCTACCGATCACTGAGTACGCCTACAACCGAGCAAGACATTCGCCTACCGGCAAGTCCACCTTCGAGGTCGTCTACGGATTCAACCCTTTGTCCCCATTGGACATCCTCCCTCTACCACTACAAGAGCGCATCAATTTGGACGCAAGAGCACGTGTGAATCATCTCAAGAAGGTGCATGAAGATACAAGGCAAACCATCGAGCGCCAAGTACAACGCCTTGCGACCAAGCTCAACCTCAACAAGCAACCTATGGTATTCAACATTGGAGATCTCGTGTGGCTACACCTTCGCAAGGATCGCTTTCCCCAAGAACGCAAGTCCAAACTTCGACCACAAGCGGACAGACCCTTCAAGGTGCTTGCACGCTACAATGACAACGCTTACAAGATCGACCTCCCCCGCGACAAGTACAATGTGAGCGATATCTTCAACGTCAAGGACCTCTCGCCCTTCCATGGTGATGAAGAATTTGATCCGAGGACAGATCTTCCCCAAGGGAGGGGAGATGATGCGGAGCATCCCAAGGTCATCCCCATGGACCTACCATCGTCTCACCAAGTGACTAGCGGACCAATGGCACGAGCACGTGCAAGAGCTCTTGAAACTAAGGTGAACTCACTCCTCTCTGAACTACCACTTTCCATGCATGAGAATTGGCTACTACCTCAAGCGGAAACCCTATGTGTGATCAGGTGCTTGGAGGAGGGCCACGGACCAACTACATTCAATGGACAAGACGGTAAGGACGCCAAGTTCACAAGACAAGAAGAAGAACTACTCGAAGTCCCCAGGCTTCGAAAGATCGACGAACCCCGGGCGTCCGATGACCTCCAGGCTCTGGACGTCCGGCCCTCTCCAGACGACCGACACTTCCATACCCGAGCCAAAACTACGGACTTCCGAAGTGCTACGAACGACCGACGACCTCCATGCTCCGGACGTCCGACCCTGATCGGACGTCCGACCGAAGTCCACCCGAGCCGAATCTACGGACGTCCGACAGGCACCGGACGTCCGGACCCTTGCGAGCCTCTGGAAGACCGGTGACTCCCGGATGTCCGGCGCCTGTGTGCTGCCATGAGTTTGGCCGCAGCCCATGTATCCCCCCACTTCGCCCCTTTTGCACTAAGACTATATATAGACCTCCTATTCCTCCTAGCTAGGGTTAGCATTGGTTTAGCTCATATTTAGAGATAGAGCATTGCTCATCCACATCGGATCTACTCCACGAGAGAGACCGCGGCCACTCTTCGGAGAAGATCCCTTTGGATTCAAGACCTCCTTGCGAATAAGATCCCCTCGTGGATTCAAGACCTCCTCACAGAGAAGACCGGCTACCTTTGTATCGTCCCTAGTTGATCGTGTGCCGTGTGATCTCTTATGTACTCAAGGATCTAGCACATGTGTGACTATTTCTTGTTGGTTTAGTGTTTCTCTTGTGTTTCCCCCATGTTTTCCCTCATTTCCCTCCTCGTGTTCTTCGTGTTCATCGCGGGATCTGCTCCTTTCGTGAAACATCGGCCGATTAGGGTTCCACCCTACATCATATCTACTATATGCTTCATGCTCGACCTTTCGGTCTCAGTCTTCCGAGGTCATATCTGCATATGCTAGTCTCGTCAAGTTTAACCCGAGTATTCCACGTGTGCAAACTGGCTTGCACCCGTTGTATGTGAACGTAGAGCTTATCACACCCGATCATCACATGGTGTCTCGGCACGATGAACTGTAGCAACGGTGCATACTCAGGGAGAACACTTATACCTTGAAATTTAGTGAGAGATCATCTTATAATGCTACCGCCGAACTAAGCAAAATAAGATGCATAAAGGATAAACATCACATGTAATCAATATAAGTGATATGATATGGCCATCATCATCTTGTGCCTTTGATCTCCATCTCCAAAGCGTCGTCATGATCACCATCGTCACCGGCTTGACACCTTGATCTCCATTGAAGCATCGTTGTCGTCTCTCCAGCTATTGCTTCTACGACTATCGCTACCACTTAGTGATAAAGTAAAGCAATTACATGGCGATTGCATTTCATACAATAAAGCGACAACCATATGGCTCCTGCCAGTTGCCGATAACTGTGTTACAAAACATGATCATCTCATACAATAAAATTTAGCATCATGTCTTGACCATATCACATCACAACCTGCCCTGCAAAAACAAGTTAGATGTCCTCTACTTTGTTGTTGCAAGTTTTACGTGGCTGCTACGGGCTGAGCAAGAACCGTTCTTACCTATGCATCAAAAACCACCACACGGTACAGTGATTGCTTTTTGATTTTTAGAAAGAACCCTGTTCATTGAATCCGATTCAACTAAACCCTTCTAAGTAGGAGTAGGAGAGGAAGGAAGGATGAGAGAGGGAGGAAAGAAAGGGGGCCCGTCCCCCCTCCCAATTTGGATTGGGCTTGGGGGCACGCATCCCTCCTTTCCTTTCCCTCTCCTCTATTCCACTAAGGCCCAATAAGGCACATATACTCCTCGGGGGGGTCCGCTAACTTCCCGGTACTCCGGAAAAATGCCCGAACCACTCGGAACCATTCCGATGTCCAAACATAGGCTTCCAATATATCGATCTTTATGTCTCAACCATTCCGAGACTCCTCGTCATGTCCGTGATCAAATCCGGGACTCCGAACTACCTTTGGTACATCAAAACACAAAAACTCATCATACCGATCGTCACCGTTCTCTAGTGATGTGATCCCGTTAATAAAATGACAACTCATGTCCATGGTTAGAAAACTTAACCATCATTGATTCAATGAGCTAGTTAAGTAGAGGCAAACTAGTGACACTCTGTTTGTCTATGTATTCACACATGTACTAAGTTTCCAGTTAATACAATTCTAGCATGAATAATAAACATTTATCATGATATAAGGAAATATAAATAACAACTTTATTATTGCCTCTAGGGTATATTTCCTTCACCTCGCCCCCCACCTCACCACCACCTCCTCCAGCACCATGCGCTCACCGCTAGGCATCCCACGAGGTCAAACAGGTGCGAGGAGTCGCCGGAGGGGGCTCGTCATCGTCTGCGACCGCCACCAGCGCCATGTGCCGCCACCCATGCGACTTTGCCGAGATTCATCAAGGAGGAGACCCCTAGCCGAGCATGGAATCTGGCAGGGTCAGGCAACGCAGGCGCCGGCACGGTCCCTAACGCGGTCGCTGTCGCAAGGTCGCCAAAACACACACACACTCTCTCTCTCTCTCTCTCTCTCTCTCTCTGTCTCTCTCTCTTTCCCTCTCCCACTCACACACACACACACACTCACTTTCCGTTGTTGCCCAAGAAATGGATAACGAGTGAGGACATCGATGAGGAAAGGGAGTAGACGCAGAGGCATTCGCAACCGACACATTCCCAGCGGGCGAGTTGAACTGCCTGACATAGAAACCTAGAGCGCTTTAAGGTTCCTGTTTTTGATCCAACGATTGTTGGGTAGTTCGTTGGGAAACCTTAAAAATCTGATGTTCCACAGATAACATTTTCTTTTTATTATTTGGTTTCACAATGTTGACACATGCGATGGCAAGCAAATAAATACCCTTTTGACTTTTTTTGTTTTGCATGTTAGATTTGTCTGATGTCAAACTTTGTAAACATATTGACATGTACAATTGTAGGACCTTGAAGTAGATGTGTCTAGAGGGGGGTGATTAGACACTTCATGCCAAAGTTGCAATTTTTAAGCTTTTTCAGTTTGAGTGGAGTTTAAGCATAATTTCAGCACTCACAATACATATCAAGCAAGTATGCAAAGTGTATATAGGCAGCCGAAAGTAAAGCATGCAACTTGCAAGAATGTAAAGGGAAGGGTTTGGAGAATTCAAACGCAATCGGAGACACGGATGTTTTTCCCGTGGTTCGGATAGGTGGTGCTATCCTACATCCACCTTGATGGAGACTTCAACCCACGAAGGGTAATGGTTGCGCGAGTCCACGGAGGGCTCCACCCACGAAGGGTCCACGAAGAAGCAACCTTGTCTATCCCACCATGGCCATCGCCCACGAAGGACTTGCCTCACTAGCGGTAGATCTTCATGAAGTAGGCGATCTCCTTGCCCTTACAAACTCCTTGGTTCAACTCCACAATCTTGTCAGAGGCTCCCAAGTGACACCTAGCCAATCTAGGAGACACCACTCTCCAAGAAGTAACAAATGGTGTGTTGATGATGAACTCCTTGCTCTTGTGCTTCAAATGATAGTCTCCCCAACACTCAACTCTCTCTCATATGATTTGGATCTGGTGGAAAGAAGATTTGAGTGGAAAGCAACTTGGGAAAGGCTAGAGATCAAGATTCATATGGTAGGAATGGAATGTCTTGGCCTCAACACATGAGTAGGTAGTTCTCTCTCAGAAATAGGATGCTGGAAGTGTAGGTTTAGTCTGATGGCTCTCTCCACGAGTGAAGAGGAGGTGGAGGGGTTTTTATAGCCTCCACACAAAATCCAACCGTTACACACAATTTACCAATCTCGGTGGGACCGAATCAGAAAACTCGGTCGGACCGAAGTGGTAAACCTAGTGACCGTTATGAATTTCGGTGGGACCGATTGGAACAACTCGGTAGGACCAATGTGCTAGGGTTAGGGAAAATCCAAAACTCGGTTTGACCGATTACTCAAACTCGGTGGGACCGATTTGGGTAATAAGCAGAACAGAGAGTTGGCCAAGCAAACTCGGTGGGACCGATTGCATATCTCGGTGGGACCGAGAGTAATGCAGTAGGTAACAGAGAGTTTGCAAGCCCATCTCGGTGAGACCGAGATCCCATCGGTGAGACCGAACTGATTAGGGTTTGGCAGTGGCTATGACATGTGAAACTCGGTGGCGCCGGGTTGAAAGAATCGGTATGACCGAGTTTGAATTAGGGTTTAGGTCATTTGTGGATATGGGAAAGTAGCTGAGGATTTTGGAGCATATCATTAAGCAGTTGAGCAAGAGGCTCATTAAACAACACATCATCCCTCCTTGATAGTATTGGCTTTTCCTATGGACGCAATGTGATCTTGGATCACTAAAATGTAAAATGAAGAGTCTAGAACTTCAAGCTTTAGCCAATCCTTTGTTCATAGTGTCTTGGAGACCTTCCCACACCCTTTAGTCCATGCCACTCCATTGTTGAACTTATCTGAAACATACTAGGTGAAAACATTAGTCCAACAAGAGATATGTTGTCATCAATTATCAAAACCACCTAGGGAGCACTTGTGCTTTCAATCTCCCCCTTTTTGGTAATTGATGGCAACATACATCAAAGCTTTAGATAAAGATACAAAGAATAGTAAGTAAAGCTTTGGAAGGACATGTAACAAGCATAGGCTCCCCCTACATGTATGCAATCGTGTGAATATAAAATATAGAAGCATGTGAGAGCATAATCATGACAGAGTAGGCAATGTGTTACATGTATCTTGGCCATATGCATCAGAGCAAAAGATTATTAAGGAAAATACCTTCATGCTCATGAGTCCTTCTAGCAAACAGTATGTACATAGGCAAGAATTCCTCATACCCATGATTTTGATGCATACACTTACCTTGTAGTCTTAAGTTGGCTTAGGATGGAATGAACCTGCACAAACAAGGTTAGATAACACAGGTACATCCACTAGCCAGAGCAAACAAAAGAAACCACAAGAATGCCAAGACTGGGATGACATGTAGAAATTAAGTACTAGGTACTTCATTGAATTCAACATGTCCCCAAGGGTAAAGATATGCAATGAATTTGACTGATTTCTTTCCCATGGGTGTCTTGCTCCCCCTGAATCTTTCATGGGATACTGGGAGAAGATAGGGAACAGAAAATCAGAGCTGAAAGATACAAATGAATATGTCTTTCCCCCTAAAAAGACATGTGACATCTCTCCTCTTGAACATCAAGCATCTGGGATCCTTGAGTATTGTCTCTCCCCTTAGAGATCTCTTTTTCCCCCTTAATACATTATCTGGGACGTCTGGGATCCTTGAGACATTCTCTCCCCCTTTTGTAACATCCCAAATTTTCAATTTGGAATGTTATACACTAGATCATCATGCATATCATATTTTCTTGCATTTTCCCGATCCTAGAAATTTTACGCAATTCAAGGACCTTCGGAGAGAGTTGGAGATTTCGTCATTTTCATATTTGAGTCTTCTCAAATATCGGAAAGAGGATCATTGGTTTTGTCGGAGTTTATTTGCCTTTTGTTTGCATAGGGAAAATGCGCGTTTTCAAAAATTGCATTTTAGGTCCCGAGAAAAGTTCATTTTGTTCGACTCATTTTTAGGAGTCGGGGAAAATTGACTTTAGAAGTTTTGGAGTTCGTTTAGTTCTCTTTTCTGGTTTTTTTTCTGCGCGCGAAACCATAAAAAAGGAGATCCCGCAGCACCCCTGGGCCAAAGGCCCAGCCGGCCGGCCAGGAGGCCACCGCGCGCGCGCGCCAGTGCCAGGCGCACAAGGGAGCCGCCGCCGCCTGGAGTCCTTCTAGGACTCCACTTGTTGTTTTTTTAGGATTCCTCTCCTATTCCTTTTCCTACTCTTATTCCTTGTCCCCTACCCCAAGTAATCCCTCTCCTCCCCAATATAAATACCCCCACACCACCCCCTCTAAATCATCAAATCAAAACCCCAAGCACCACCGCGCCCCTCACCCGCGCCGCGCCCAAGCCGCCGACGCACCCTGCCCGCGCCGCCCTAGTGCCCCGCTGCCGCCGCCGCCGGAGTTCCTTGCCGGAGGTACCATGCCGCGTCTCTTTTCTTTTCCTTGGATCATTTTCTTCTAATCGTTCCGATTCTTTTCTTCTCTAAACCGTTCCGGTTTTCTAGATTGGTTTTTCGTTCGGTTTTCTTTTCTCGAAACCCTAGATCAGATTCGTTTTCTTTTCTGGTTTAGTTGCCTCAAGATCGTTCGCCGGACCGTTCGTCCTAACGAACGTGATCACCGGATTGTTCCCGGTTAACGAACGTCCGTTCGTTTAACCGTTCTTCTCTTTTCTTTTCGTCGGATTTATTCCGCGATCGCGATCTCAGATCCGATCTTCTTTCTAGTATATCTTCTCGCTCGTTTATTGGAATCAGGTGATTCAAGCGCCTAGAGTTTCGTTTCGAAACCGCCGTTCCGACTAATCAACTTTAACAAAGTTTTTGCTACGGTAAAATTTGACCTAGATTCAACTTGCTAGAACCGAGTTGTTTTCTTCCGCCGTTTGTTTTCGGTTTCTTTGTTCGGTTCTTTCTCTCTTTGCAACCGGAGTTCTTAAGTTGAACTTTCTGGTTCGTTCCTTTGTTCGAGTTTTACCTGTGCATTAGATGAGTACTTATTGTATGCTTGTTGTTTGTCTGTGATAGATTACCCGGATTACGCCGCCTGTTACTTCGAATCTCTAGGACTCGCGGATCATCAGCAAGGCAAGTAACACTTTGATCATACCTTTTTACAACCCAGTTTTATTGCATTAGATCCATCCTCACACATTGCATGATTAGGATCTAATTAAATTGTGGGATGGGAAGTAGATGAGGTAGTACCTATTACCTGTTATTATGAAACCTTTGGGAGTTACTTCTACGTTTGCTTATTATGCCATGCTATGCTAGTAGACGTGGATTGGGTGAGTGATATCCATGACAGATGTGAGATTGATAATTTTAATGGTTTATCTAAGGTGGGAACTTAAACACACATCTGGGTGGATTGAGGCACCTGATGTCTATCAGCACTTGCCTGTTTTTTTTATGGACCGCCACCCAGGCTCAAAGGGATCATAAGATCTTTCATGCTAAATACTTACGTGTGCAGCCACAAGCCAATATGGGCTCTGGCATAGTTGACTAAGTCGTGCGAACTCTTATAGGGGTAGACTAGCAGATGTAGGGGATGTAGGTGGTACGGTCTACTCCATCGTAAGGTGCTAGCGCTTCTGAAAGACTATGTCTCAGTCATCCGTTTCTCAAACACCATGTAGTGCGAGAAATCCAACGGAGGCGATCAAGTCTTGTGGGGAAAAGTGCGCAAACCTCTGCAGAGTGTAACAAACTAATCATGATTAGCCGTGTCCCCGGTTATGGACAATCTTGAGTATCTGGTACTTGAATATCATGTGAATCTCATCATGTTACTTCTAATTAATATTGTTGGGTTTTAATTGTACTTTTAATTGGGATTGAGAATGCTGTCAACCATTCTCAATGTTTAACAACCACCATGATAGTTAAATAAATTTATTCCTTTGCAATAGGGAAAATTTGGCTTTACGCAAAACAGTAACCATAGAGCTTTCCACCAGCCAAATATGCATATAGTATAGCTGTTACATTCCATCATTCTCTATGTGTTACCTTGCCAGCATATTCCATGTGCTGACCCATTTCGGGCTGCAACGTTAATGTTGCAGACTTTTCAGACGACGATTATGGTGCTTTTAGGTCGTGGTTCTATACTCAGTGATGTCGTTGGAGTTGATGGACCCATTTATCTTCCAAGTCTTCCGCTGTTATCAATCTTAGATGGCCTTACGCCATATTTATGTAATAAGTTCTCTTTTGAGACATTGTTGTAATAAGTGTGTGATGGCCACTCTGCTATAAATCCTTCGATGTACTGTGTGGTGTCAGCATTACTGATCCAGGGATGACACCGGAGCACAGTAGACTTGATTCATTCGGGTCGGGTCGCCACAGAGATGGTATCAGAGCACACGCTGACTATAGGACACGACCACTAAGTTAAAGCCATAGATCACTATTCTCTCCTCATTTTCTAACTCCTCATCTTTTCTACTCTTTAGGATGAAGGACGCGAAGATTAAGTACGCTCAACTGGACGAAGGCACACCTTTTGGATTTCACTTGAAGGAAGTCACCAAGTACCTAAACATTGGATTGCCAAGCTTCACGGGAACCTGCAACGCCACTCTGCCTGAAGAGGAGCGCTGGAAGATTCAAGCTCACGTTCTGGGAAGGACATTCGCGCCAATCACGAAGCCCATAGATAGTGTTTTCAATGCACCAACTTGGAGTCTAGGAAGGAGCATGGCAGCCCATATCACCATAGGACGCATTGGAGAAGTTTATCAAGAAGACCTCAAGGACACTATCTACCAGATTTGCGGACGCCGAGATGAACAATGGGAGTTAGTCACCACCAAGAAGGATAGATCCATTGCAGCATTCATCCAGGAGTTAAACCAGCACATTCGACGCCACGAGAACCAGATGTGCAATGATATGATGGAGTTGAAGAATGCGAAGACAAGGATCATCGAGCTAGAAGGAGAACTGAAGGCTACACGCAAGGACTACACGGACGAGATCGTAGCTCTAGCAAGACACAACATCGATCTTAAACAAGAGATTGAAGAACTCAAGAGGGAGTTAGCATCCAGGAAGGAAGACATGTACGTCGCATGTCCGGATAACTACATCATCATCGACGACACCGATTCGGATCCAAGTGAACCCGACTTTGAAGACGAAGCTGGAGTGGACATCATGGAGTCTTCCACCGGTTCAAATTTTTAGATGACCACCAACTATTAGTAGTAGTTCCCCCCATGTAAACACTATAGTTCGAGCACTTTTGCGATAGCTAGATTGATTGTAAGCCCTTGTTTGAATTGAATGAAGTGATTTTGTGTGAATTTTCTCATGTGCATTGGGGTAGTGTTTTCTCTTTAGACCTCATTCTATTCTTATTTCTCTTCTTTTCTAAACCCTCAGATGCCTCCGAGGCGTGACAATGGATTTCCACCGGAGCTCACTCAGTTGATCCAACAGCAGAATCAGTTGATGCGGATGCTAGTTCAGAATCAGCAGAACAACAACAACAACAACAACAACAACAACCCACCACCACCTGTTGACCACTTAGCCCGTTTCCTTAGGCTAAATCCGCCGGTGTTTTCTAGTAGCATCGAGCCGATAGTAGCAGACGATTGGCTCCGCAAGATAGGAAGGAAGTTGACCACTACAGGATGCACGGATGGTGAGAAAGTGAAGTTTGCCGCACATCAGTTAGAAGGACCCGCGGCAGCATGGTGGGAGAATTTCACAGCCACGTTCCTAGTTGACACTGTCACATGGGATCAATTCCAGCAAGCTTTCCGCACTGCACATGTTTCAGCAGGAGCTATGGCCATGAAGATGCGTGAGTTTTGCAACTTACGCCAAGGAGGAAGGACAGTTGGCCAGTATGTTGACGACTTCAGCAAGCTAGCACGCTATGCCCAGCTGACGTTGCTACGGATGCAGCTAAGCAGGAGAAGTTTCTGGAAGGACTGAGTGATGAGTTGAGTATGCAGTTGATGGTAGCAAGTTTCAGAAACTACGAGGAGTTGGTAGATCGTGCCATCATGATTGAAGGGAAGCAACAGCAGATTGAGAACCGCAAGAGGAAGTATGGATAAGGGAAGTATAACTCTGGAGCCCAGCAGAAGCCCCGTTTTACCCCTAAATCGGGATTTCAGTTTCAGCATACCCATGGAGGAAGTAGTTCGCACAACCACAATGGCCACAAGAATGGTAATGGGAATGGAGGAAGCAACGGCCAGAACTGTACCACCCCATCAACCCCATCCAAGAGAGACCTGAGCCAAGTCACCTGTTTCAAGTGTTCCAAGATCGGACATTATGCCAATGAATGTCCTGAAGGCCAGAATGGAAATGGCAATGGAAGCTCAGGGAAGAAGTCGAACCCTTTCAATAGGGGACAGGTGAACCACGTTAGCGTGGAGGAGGTTGAAGATCAGCCGGATGCAGTGATCGGTAAGTTTTTGGTTAAGTCATTTACCGCACTTGTTCTTTTCGATACTGGTGCATCGCATTCATACATATCAAGGGGATTTGTGGATAAATATAACCTGCCAACCCAAGCCCTTAGGTCACCCATGTTAGTAAGCTCACCAGGAGCGGAGTTTATGGCTAGACGATGGTGTGATCGGTTACCATTAAGGATTGGTAACTATGTTTTTCTCTCAGACCTAATAGTATTGGAATCTCAAGGATTGGATGTAATCCTCGGTATGGATTGGTTGTCGATGTATGGAGGAAACATCGATTGTGCTAGTAAGTCAATTTTGCTTACAACGCCAGAAGGAAGAAGGATCAAGTATGTATCCCGGCATGTGCCAAATAGGGCACAAGTCAATTGCCTGACATGAGTCGTGCAGGAGGAAGTACCAGTGGTAAAGGATTTTCCTGATGTATTTCCTGAAGAGTTGCCAGGCATGCCACCGGATAGAGATATTGAGTTTTTGATTGAGTTATTGCCAGGCACTGGACCTATATCAAAGAGACCCTACAGGATGCCAGCAAAGGATTTGATAGAAATTAAGAATCCGATTAAGGAGTTGTTGGAGAAAGGTTACATACGCCCAAGTTCTTCGCCTTGGGGATCACCCGTACTTCTAGTGGAGAAGAAGGATGGATCATTAAGGATGGTTGTTGATTACCGTGGATTGAATGAAGTAACCATCAAGAACAAGTACCCACTGCCAATGATAAATGATCTGTTTGATCGTTTGCAAGGAGCTAAAGTGTTTTCCGAGATCGATTTGTGATCAGGGTACCACCAGTTGAAGATTCGAGAGCAGGACATACCTAAGACAGCATTCACCACAAGATATGGACTGTATGAGTATACCGTTATGTCATTTGGATTGACTAACGCGCCTGCCTATTTTATGAACATGATGAACAAGGTGTTTATGGAGTTTTTGGATAAGTTCGTCGTAGTGTTCATTGATGATATCCTGGTTTATTCGAAGAATGAAGAAGAGCATAAGGAACATTTGCGTTTGGTATTGTGGAAACTAAGGGAACATCAGTTATATGCCAAATTTAGCAAATGTGAGTTTTGGTTGAAGGAAGTTGGATTCCTCGGACACATTATATCCGGAGAAGGGATAGCAGTTGACCCCGCAAAGGTTGAGATTGTAACCAAATGGGAAGCACCAACGACAGTTGGAGAGATCCGGAGTTTTCTTGGACTCGCAGGATACTACCGGAGATTCATTGAGAACTTTTCAAAGATTGCGAAGCCTATGACGGAGTTGTTGAAGAAGGATACCAAGTTCAATTGGACTGAGGAGTGTGAGGCTAGTTTCCAGGAGTTGAAGAAACGATTGGTTACCTCACCAGCGTTGATTTTGCCAAATCAGACCTAGGATTATAAGGTATATTGCGACGCTTCACGTCGAGGACTTGGAGCAGTGCTTATGCAGGAAGGAAGAGTTGTTTCATATGCTTCATGACAACTGAAACCTCATGAGTTGAATTATGCTACGCATGATTTGGAGTTAGCAGCCGTAGTGCATGCATTGAAGACATGGAGACATTTCCTCATTGGAAATCATTGTGAGGTGTACACGGATCACAAGAGTTTGAAGTACATTTTCACGCAGAAGGAGTTGAATCTGAGACAAAGGAGATGGTTGGAGCTCATCAAGGATTATGATATGAGATTGCATTACCATCCCGGAAAGGCTAATGTAGTAGCTGACGCATTGAGCCGTAAGAGCCATGTCAATACGATAATGGCGGGAGAAATACCCAAGGAGTTAGCAGAAAACCTTCGTGAACTAAGTTTAGAAATAGTTCCGAAAGGCTACGTAGCAGCATTGGAGATTCAGTCAACCTTGATGGATAGAATCAGGGAAGCTCAGAAATCTGACAAGGAGATTGCTGCTATAAAGGAGAAACTAAGCAAAGGAAAAGCAAAGGGATTTCGTGAGGATGAGCACGATACCCTATGGTTTGAGGACCGTGTTTATGTGCCAAATGACCCAGAGATCAGGAAGTTGATTTTGCAAGAGGCACATGATTCACCATATTCGATTCACCCAGGAAATACCAAGATGTATTTGGATTTGAAGGAGACATTCTGGTGGGCCGGAATGAAGAAGGATATTGCATCCTATGTAGCAGTTTGTGACGTATGTCATAGAGTGAAGGCAGAGCATCAAAAGCCAGCCGAACTGTTGCAACCATTGCCGATACCCGAATGGAAGTGGGATAAGATAGGCATGGATTTTATCACAGGACTACCCAGGACGAAAGCAGGATATGACTCGATATGGGTAGTAGTTGATCGTTTGACGAAGGTAGCACATTTCATTCCAGTTAAGACCACTTACACCAGTGCTAAGTTGGCAAAGATATACATGACTAGGATCATTTGTTTGCATGGAGTTCTGAGGAGTATTGTATCAGACAGAGGAACCCAATTTACCTCAAAGTTTTGGAATTAGTTGCATGAAACTTTGGGAACCAGGCTAGAGTTCAGCACCGCTTTTCATCCACAGACAGATGGACAGACCGAGAGAGTCAACCAGATTTTGGAAGATATGCTGAGAGCTTGTGCATTAGATTATGGATCTAGTTGGGACGATAACTTGTCGTATGCGGAGTTTTCGTATAACAATAGTTACCAAACCAGTTTGAAGATGGCACCTTTCGAAGCTTTATACGGAAGGAGGTGCAGGACACCGTTGTCATGGGACGAAGTTGGAGACCGTCAATTCTTTGGACCAGATTTGATTAAGGAGTCTGAACAGAAGGTGAAGTTGATTCGCGATAGGCTCAAGGTAGCCCAGTCCAGGCAGAAGAGCTACACAGATTCTAAACGCAAGGAGACAGTTTACGAAACCGGAGACAGGGTGTATCTCCGAGTATCCCCACTTCGAGGAGTTAAGCAATTTGGAGTTAAGGGAAAATTAGCACCGCATTTCGTTGGACCATATAAGATCTTGCAGTGTATGGGAGAAGTCGCGTATAAGTTGGAATTACCAGAGGGACTGTCAGGAGTTCATGACGTATTCCATGTTTCTCAGATGAAGAAATGTCACGCCGAGATGGCGGAAGTACCGTTAAGAGATACAGTGCCGCTTGAAGCAATTCAGTTGCAGGACGACTTAACGTATGAAGAGAAACCAGTCAAGATTCTCGATTATGCCAGTAGAGTTGCCCGCAGCAAGGTTATCAAGTTTTGCAAAGTTCAGTGGAACCACCACTCAGAGGATGAAGCCACCTGGGAGAGAGAAGAAGATTGCTCAAGGACCACCCACACCTATTTTCTAGCCAACCCGAATCTCGAGGGCGAGATTCATCTTAAGGGGGGTAGGTTTGTAACATCCCAAATTTTCAATTTGGAATGTTATACACTAGATCATCATGCATATCATATTTTCTTGCATTTTGCCGATCCTAGAAATTTTACGCAACTCAAGGACCTTCGGAGAGAGTTGGCGATTTCGTCACTTTCATATTTGAGTCTTCTCAAATATCAGAAGAGGATCATTGGTTTTGTTGGAGTTTATTTGCCTTTTGTTTGGATAGGGAAAATGCGCGTTTTAAAAAATTGCATTTTAGGTCCCGAGAAAAGTTCATTTTGTTCGACTCATTTTTAGGAGTCGGGGAAAATTGACTTTAGAAGTTTTGGAGTTCGTTTAGTTCTTTTTTCTGTTTTTTTTTCTGCGCGCGAAACCATAAAAAAAGGAGATCCCGCAGCGCCCTTGGGCCAAAGGCCCAGCCGGCCAGCCAGGAGGCCACCGCGCGCGCGCCAGCGCCAGGCGCACCAGGGAGCCGCCGCCGCCGCCTGGAGTCCTTCTAGGACTCCACTTGTTGTTTTTTCAGGATTCCTCTCCTATTCCTTTTCCTACTCTTATTCCTTGTCCCCTACCCCAAGTAATCCCTCTCCTCCCCAATATAAATACCCCCACACCACCCCCTCTAAATCATCAAATCAAAACCCCAAGCACCACCGCGCCCCTCACCCGCGCCGCGCCCAAGCCGCCGCCGCCCTTGCTCGCCGCCGCCGGAGTTCCTCGCCGGAGCCCTCGCCGGAGGTACCGCGCTGCGTCTCTTTTCTTTTCCTCGGATCATTTTTTTCTAATCGTTCCGATTCTTTTCTTCTCTAAACCGTTCCGGTTTTCTAGATCGGTTTTTCGTTCGGTTTTCTTTTCTCGAAACCCTAGATCCGATTCGTTTTCTTTTCCGGTTTAGTTGCCTCGAGACCGTTCGCCGGACCATTTGTCCTAACGAACGTGATCACCGGATTGTTCCCGGTTAACGAACGTCCGTTCGTTTAACCGTTCTTCTCTTTTCTTTTCGTCGGATTTATTCCGCGGTCGCGATCTCAGATCCGATCTTCTTTCTAGTTTATCTTGTCGCTCGTTTATCGGAATCAGGTGATTCAAGCGCCTGGAGTTTCGTTTCGAAACCACCGTTCCGACTAATCAACTTTAACAAAGTTTTTGCTACGGTAAAATTTGACCTAGTTTCAACTTGCTAGAACCGAGTTGTTTTCTTCTGCCGTTTGTTTTCGGTTTCTTTGTTCGGTTCTTTCTCTCTTTGCAACCGGAGTTCTTAAGTTGAACTTTCTGGTTCGTTCCTTTGTTCGAGTTTTACCTGTGAATTAGATGAGTACTTATTGTATGCTTGTTGTTTGTCTACGATAGATTACCCGGATTGCGCCGCCTGTTACTTCGAATCTCTAGGACTCGCGGATCATCAGCAAGGCAAGTAACACTTTGATCATACCTTTTTACAACCCAGTTTTATTGCATTAGATCCATCCTCACACATTGCATGATTAGGATCTAATTAAATTGTGGGATGGGAAGTAGATGAGGTAGTACCTATTACCTGTTATTATGAAACCTTTGGGAGTTACTTCTACGTTTGCTTATTATGCCATGCTATGCTAGTAGACGTGGATTGGGTGAGTGATATCCATGACAGATGTGAGATTGATAATTTTAATGGTTTATCTAAGGTGGCAACTTAAACACACATCTGGGTGGATTGAGGCACCTGATGTCTATCAGGACTTGCCTGTTTTTTTTATGGACCGTCACCCAGGCTCAAAGGGATCATAAGATCTTTCATGCTAAATACTTACGTGTGCAGCCACAAGCCAATATGGGCTCTGGCATAGTTGACTAAGTCGTGCGAACTCTTATAGGGGTAGACTAGCAGATGTAGGGGATGTAGGTGGTACGGTCTACTCCATCGTAAGGTGCTAGCGCTTCTGAAAGACTATGTCTCGGTCATCCGTTTCTCAAACACCATGTAGCGCGAGAAATCCAACGGAGGCGATCGAGTCTTGTGGGGAAAAGTGCGCAAACCTCTGCAGAGTGTAACAAACTAATCATGATTAGCCGTGTCCCCGGTTATGGACAATCTTGAGTATCTAGTACTTGAATATCATGTGAATCTCATCATGTTCCTTCTAATTAATATTGTTGGGTTTTAATTGTACTTTTAATTGGGATTGAGAATGTTGTCAACCATTCTCAATGTTTAACAACCACCATGATAGTTAAATAAATTTATTCCTTTGCAGTAGGGAAAATTTGGCTTTACGCAAAACAGTAACCATAGAGCTTTCCACCAGCCAAATATGCATATAGTATAGCTGTTACATTCCATCATTCTCTATGTGTTACCTTGCCAGCATATTCCATGTGCTGACCCGTTTCGGGCTGCAACGTTAATGTTGCAGACTTTTCAGACGACGATTAAGGTGCTTTTAGGTCGTGGTTCTATACTCAGTGATGCCATTGGAGTTGATGGACCCATTTATCTTCCAAGTCTTCCGCTGTTATCAATCTTAGATGGCCTTACGCCATATTTATGTAATAAGTTCTCTTTTGAGACATCGTTGTAATAAGTGTGTGATTGCCACTCTGCTATAAATCCTTCCATGTACTGTGTGGTGTCAGCATTACTGATCCAGGGATGACACCGGAGCATAGTAGACTTGATTCATTCAGGTCGGGTCGCCACACCTTTAGTATTGTGATGTGATCTTTCTCTCCCCGAAGATAGGCTTTGATGTGATCTCTCTCCCCCTTTGACATCAATTTCCAAGAAGGGATCTTCTAGAGTGTGAGTCAAGAGGTTTGGTCCTTGAGATTCAGCATGAAGCAAAGAATAAAATTGTGATGCTTGTAGAGGACAAGATTCATGGAGTGGAGCTGGAGAGTAGAAATGTAGAACAAGTGGCAAACTGTTTTTCTGACTGCAAAGTCGGTGGCACCGAGTGGCATATTTCGGTGGTACCGGAAAGATTCGGTTGGACCGAAGATTGCAAGTCGGTGAAACCGAGTTTACACAGAGAAAACACTTGTCACCTCAGCTCACTAGACATGTAAGATCTCACAGAGATTTGCAATGAATTAAATGCAGAAAATGCAGAACAAAAACAAAAAGTAAAGGAAAAAGGACTGAAAGATCTAGATGAAGTGAAAAAGAGAAAGGGAACAACTACACAAGCATGAAACAAATGCAATAACACAAAGAAGGAACACAAGAGAACTTCATCTAGAGTTGGGCGGTGACATAGTCACCTATGTTAGAGTATATTGACTTGGGAGTCAAGTGAGAACACTTGATCATAGGTCATACTCATCGTTTAAGCTCAAAATGGGGTTACCATTTTTTGTTTAAGCATCTTGATGTATTCACATCTTGTTGAGTTGCTTTGACTCATGTCTCGGAGTAAAGCTTCTCTAAGATGGAACAACATACCTTGGGTGGTGGTGTGGTTCTTTCTCATGTAGTTGAACTTGCGTGGGTGCTCATGGTTGATGTAGCCCATCAAGAGCTTGGAGCACCGCTTGGAGTTTGAGTTCATCTACCTACATGGATTAGTTCTAGCAAGGAAAAGCACTTGTGTAAAAAAAGGAATGACATTCATGAAGCTCAACATAGGATTTGTCAAAGGATATGTTTGAGTGATTTTGTGCTTCCTTGTCTTCAACCATCATTGTGTAGAGTCTTGGTGATGTAAAGATTGCTCAAGATGTGAGTGAATCGCAATCTCATGGAATTTGATTCAACCAAGCACCTACATGGGTTAGACAACATGCAGGGAACAAATATATCCAAGACATAAGATAGTCATCATAAGAGATATATCATGGATTAGTCATAAGCTCATGTCTTGCATGTATCCAATGGAGTTCCTACTCCAAGTTCGAAGCATCAATGATGTTTAGTTCTCCTCTCAACCTGCAAAACACTTTCTCATCAAGTGGTTTAGTGAATATATCCGCTAATTGCTTATCAGTGCGAACATGCTTAAGATCTATGTCACCCTTAGCAACATGATCTCGAATGAAATGATGACGAACTTCAATATGCTTAGTTCGAGAATGTTGTACAGGATTATGACCAATTTTGATAGCACTTTCATTGTCACAAAGCAGTGGAACATGTTTCACATAGATCCCATAATCTTTAAGAGTTTGGGTCATCCAAAGTAATTGAGCACAACATGAACCAGCAGCAATGTATTCCGCTTCGGCGGTGGATAAGGATACTGAGTTTTGTTTCTTGGAGGACCAAGACACAAGGGATCTACCAAGAAATTGACAAGTACCCGAAGTTGACTTTCTATCAACCTTATCTCCAGCATAATCCGAGTCGGAATAGCCAACAAGATCAAAAGAAGACCTCTTAGGGTACCAAATGCCAAAATTTGGTGTATGAATTAAGTATCTAACTATCCTTTTCACAGCCTTAAGATGACATTCTTTAGGGGCAGCTTGATATCTTGCACACATGCACACACTTAGCATAATATCGGGACGTGAAGCACATAGGTATAACAGTGAACCAATCATAGAGCGATAAACCTTTTGATCAACCGGTTCACCATCTTTGGTCAAATCATTATGTCCACTAGTAGGCATGGGTGTAGACATACCTTTGCATTCTTGCATATTGAACTTCTTGAATAAGTCCTTGGTGTACTTTGTTTGAGAGACAAATGTACCTTCTTTAGTTTGCTTGATTTGCAAACCGAGAAAGAATTTGAGTTCACTCATCATAGACATCTCAAACTTTTCTGACATTAGCTTTCCAAACTTTTCACTAAAGAGAGGGTTAGTAGAACCAAATATGATATCATCAACATAAATTTGGCATACAAATAGTTCTCCATTAACCCTCTTAGTAAAAAGAGTAGAATTTTACCAATTTCGAAACCACTTGTAATAAGGAACTTGGTCAAGCATTTATACCATGCTCTAGGAGCTTGTTTAAGACCATAAAGGGCTTTGTGAAGTTTGTAGACATGATTAGGTTTCTTAGGATTGACAAAGCCGGGAGGTTGTTTGACATAAACTTCCTCCTCTATTTCACCATTTAGAAAAGCACTTTTAATGTCCATTTGGTACAAGGTGATGTTATGGTGATTAGCATAGGCAAGTAAGATGCGAATGGACTCAAGTCTAGCAACGGGAGCATATGTCTCACCATAGTCCATACCTTCGACTTGTGTGTACCCTTGGGCGACGAGACATGCTTTGTTGCGAACCACTTGTCCATCTTCATCTTGCTTGTTGCGAAACACCCATTTGGTACCAATGATGTTGTGGTTGTCGTCGGGCTTCTCAACCAATGTCCAAACTTGATTTCTCTCAAAGTTGTGTAGTTCTTCATGCATGGCGTTTATCCAATCCGGATCTTCCAATGCTTCTTCAACCTTCATAGGTTCAATGCTAGAGATGAATGAATAGTTTTCACAAAAGTTAGCTAAACGAGTCTTTGAGCGAGTGATTCTCCCGGTTTGTATATCATTGAAGATTTTCTCTATGGGATGATCTTTGGCAATTCTTGCTCGAACTCGTGAGAGCTTTTGCTTGGGTCTTTGTTGAACATTTTCTTCATCTTGTTCTTCTTCTTGGCCTTCTTCATTGTTGACGTTGTCATTGTCTTGTCGTGGTGGAGAAGGAGGTTGTTGATGTTCGTCTTGATGCGTTTCCTTGTCTTCTTCATCTTGGTGTGTCCCACTTGTGGATGCTTCCGTATTAATTCTTGGTCCACCTTGTTGTGAAGTAGAAGCTTCCACTTGGACGGATGAAGTACTCTCCTTCACCTCCGTTGGACGAACTTTGCCTATGGGAAAGTCTTGGATTGCTTCTGAAGGGTCTTTGTCTCCTACATCAATTGGCAATTGCTCTACTTGCGAGCCATTAGATTCATCAAACTTCACATCTACCGTCTCCTCAACCTTTCGGGTGAAGTTGTTGTAGACACGGTAAGTGTGAGAGTTTGAGCCATAACCAAGTAGGAAACCTTCATGAGATTTAGGAGCAAACTTTGAACGACGATGCTTATCAAGAATGTAGCACTTTGAGCCGAATACTCGAAAGTATCCAACTTGGGCTTTTGTTACCGGTGAGGAGCTCGTATGCCGTCTTGCCGAGTAGCTTGTGAAGATACAAGCGATTTGTTGCATGACAAGCTGTCTCAACCGCTTCTGCCCAAAAATGCTTTGGCGTCTTGTATTCATCAAGCATTGTTCTTGCCATTTCGATGAGCGTCCGGTTCTTCCTCTCAACAACTCCATTTTGTTGAGGTGTGTACGTAGCCGAGAACTCGTGTGAAATCCCTTCTTCATCAAGGAAGGTGTCCACATTTACGTTCTTGAACTCCGTTCCGTTGTCACTTCGAACCTTCTTGATCTTCACGTCAAACTGGTTTTGGGCCTTTCTAGCGAAGTTTTTGAAGATCTTCTGGACCTGCGACTTGTCATTAAGAAAGAACACCCACGTAAATCTTGAAAAATCATCAACTATAACTAGACCAAAAGAATTCCCACCGAGACTCTTGTAGGCGTTGGGACCAAAAAGGTCCATATGAAGTAGCTCGAGTGGCCTCCTTTTGGTCATGATGTTCTTCACGGGATGTCTTCCTCCAACCTGTTTACCTGCTTGACAAGCACTTCAAAGTCTATCCTTATCAAATATGACATCGTTAACTCCAAGGATATGATTTCCTTTAATAAGCTTGTCAAGATTTCTCATGCCAACGTGACCTAATCGTCTATGCCACAACCAACCTTTTGAGGATTTAGCAATAAAGCAAGTTTTAGGTTGTGCCTTTTTAGAGAAGTCGACAATGTAAAGGTCACCTTTACGCCTACCGGTAAATACCATTTTATGGTTGTCTCGACGAAACACTTGGCAATCTACCTCAGTAAATAGGACATTTAAACTGAAATCAGCAAGTCTAGATACTGAAAGTAAATTGTAGCCGAGAGATTCAACGAGCATGACATTTTGAATGGAACTATCATGTGAGATGGCCACCTTACCAAGGCCAACTACTTTACCCTTTGAATTATCACCAAAGGTGACATATTTTCGAGGGCCGTCATTTTTAGCAAGCTCACGGAACATCTCCTCATCTCCGGTCATATGATCAGTACATCCACTATCAAGTACCCACTCCTTTCCTCCTGATTCATATCCCCGAAGATTTGCCGTAAGGCCAAAGTGTCTCATTGCATCATCAAGATTGAAGTCACTATCATCATCATCATCATCATCATCATCATAGTATTCATGTTCACCATGATCTTGTGACTCATCATTTCCTAGAGAGGGTAATTCATTAGATAAATCATCATTAAAATGGTCACTTTTATGAATTCTTATAGCTTCGAATATAATATCACTAATGATTCCAACACCCCCCTTAGCTCTCTTGAGATTGGCAAGCTCAAGTAGACAATCACCAAGGTTAGGATCACTAGAGTTCATCTTACTTGAGGCAATAGATTTATGGAGAAATTTATCCAAATTTTTTAAGGAATGGTCGGGAAATCGTTCCTCAAGAAATTTCCATATAGTATAAGCACAATCAAGAGTAGGCAAACTAGCAATCAAGTTTTTGGGCAATCCTCTAATGATGAGCTCAATTGTTCTAAGATTGCGAATCATGTCAATATCTTCATCTAGGGTAGGATGCAAAGGATCAATGTGAGGTGCACAAGGGCTAGCAATATACTTGTTCAAATGATATTGGTTGAAGATTACAAGCATCTCATTTTTCCACTCATGGAAATATTCTCCATCAAGGATAGGCACTCTATGTCTAAGACTCCCTAAAGTAGACACATCCATCTTCCTCCAATGGTGATTAAACCAAGGCAATGGAGACCAAAGCTCTGATACCACTTGTAGGACCTTGAAGTAGATGTGTCTAGAGGGGGGTGATTAGACACTTCATGCCAAAGTTGCAATTTTTAAGCTTTTTCAGTTTGAGTGGAGTTTAAGCATAATTTCAGCACTCACAATACATATCAAGAAAGTATGCAAAGTGTATATAGGCAGCGGAAAGTAAAGCATGCAACTTGCAAGAATGTAAAGGGAAGGGTTTGGAGAATTCAAACGCAATCGGAGACACAGATGTTTTTCCCGTGGTTCGGATAGGTGGTGCTATCCTACATCCACGTTGATGGAGACTTCAACCCACGAAGGGTAACGGTTGCGCGAGTCCACGGAGGGCTCCACCCACGAAGGGTCCACGAAGAAGCAACCTTGTCTATCCCACCATGGCCATCGCCCACGAAGGACTTGCCTCACTAGCGGTAGATCTTCACGAAGTAGGCGATCTCCTTGCCCTTACAAACTCCTTGGTTCAACTCCACAATCTTGTCAGAGGCTCCCAAGTGACACCTAGCCAATCTAGGAGACACCACTCTCCAAGAAGTAACAAATGGTGTGTTGATGATGAACTCCTTGCTCTTGTGCTTCAAATGATAGTCTCCCCAACACTCAACTCTCTCTCATATGATTTGGATCTGGTGGAAAGAAGATTTGAGTGGAAAGCAACTTGGGAAAGGCTAGAGATCAAGATTCATATGGTAGGAATGGAATGTCTTGGCCTCAACACATGAGTAGGTAGTTCTCTCTCAGAAATAGGATGCTGGAAGTGTAGGTTTAGTCTGATGGCTCTCTCCACGAGTGAATAGGAGGTGGAGGGGTATTTATAGCCTCCACACAAAATCCAACCGTTACACACAATTTACCAATCTCGGTGGGACCGAATCAGAAAACTCGGTCGGACCGAAGTGGTAAACCTAGTGACCGTTATGAATTTCGGTGGGACCGATTGGAACAACTCGGTAGGACCGATGTGCTAGGGTTAGGGAAAATCCAAAACTCGGTTTGACCGATTACTCAAACTCGGTGGGACCGATTTGGGTAATAAGAAGAACAGAGAGTTGGCCAAGCAAACTCGGTGGGACCGATTGCATATCTCGGTGGGACCGAGAGTAATGCAGTAGGTAACAGAGAGTTTGCAAGCCCATCTCGGTGAGACCGAGATCCCATCGGTGAGACCGAACTGATTAGGGTTTGGCAGTGGCTATGACATGTGAAACTCGGTGGCGCCGGGTTGAAAGAATCGGTATGACCGAGTTTGAATTAGGGTTTAGGTCATTTGTGGATATGGGAAAGTAGCTAAGGATTTTGGAGCATATCATTAAGCAGTTGAGCAAGAGGCTCATTAAACAACACATCATCCCTCCTTGATAGTATTGGCTTTTCCTATGGACTCAATGTGATCTTGGATCACTAAAATGTAAAATGAAGAGTCTAGAACTTCAAGGTTTAGCCAATCCTTTGTTCATAGTGTCTTGGAGACCTTCCCACACCCTTTAGTCCATGCCACTCCATTGTTGAACTTATCTGAAACATACTAGGTGAAAACATTAGTCCAACAAGAGATATGTTGTCATCAATTATCAAAACCACCTAGGGAGCACTTGTGATTTCAACAATACCATTAGATTTACCATTGAATAGAATTTTCATATTGTTTATAAACTTGATCAAACTTTGACTCAGCATAAAAACAGAGGTACTACCAACTAGTAATGGTGATAAGATATATAGCTACCACAAAGTCATTTTGCGCGGTACCATTACATGCGATACATGTTATGACCGGCCAGGTCTATGGCCGCCGCGGGCCCAATAGGCAGGCTTAGGCCCGCAAGTTATCTTAGTTTTATTTTCAGATTAGGCGAGTTATCTCAGGATTGATTCTTCTACAAGTTATCTAGGATATAAATATAGATTGTAAGACTCTTTTTGGATTCAAGCAATAAGACAATTCTATTGCCGGCTCCCAGAGGAGTCGGAACTCTAAACCCTAGCCGCCTCTCTCCCACGCCGCCGCCGCCAGCCGCAAGGACGGCGCCTCGCTGCCGGCCGCCGCGCTCTGGCCCTCGCCCTGCTCCCACCTTCCCCTACAATCTCCGCCCTAGAACCCTAGCTCCTAACACCTTGGTATCAGATAGCTCTCGTTCGATCATGTCATCCTCACCACCATCACCATCACCATCGCTGCCCGCAACCACCACCACCGCCGCATCCATGCCCCTCAACACGGGGCCGCTGGGCCTCCCGTCCGCGCCGCCGGCTCTCCTTCCCAGCGCATCAGCCGCTACACCGCCATCGCCATCAACCCTACCGGCCACCTACGCACCGGAGGCTATGGCGGGGGTCCTCAACGACTTAGTCGTCGCGGTCCAGGGCATCCGGCTCTTCCTGGCCAGCCCGTATGGGCCGCCACAGCCGCCCCCGCTGCCTGCACCCTCCGGGCCGCCGGCGCTTCCCTGGTACTCGGTGCCCGCCGCCCTCGCCGGCGGCTACCTGGCGCTCCAGCAGCCGGCTGCTTCGGCGCCAGCCTGGCCACAATGGCCCGCGCCCGCGGCCCCGGCCGTGTCCGCCCCGATCCCGTGGCCGGTCTGGTCTCCCCCGGCCTCCTCCGCGCCGGCTGCGCTGGCCGCGATGCAGTCCCCAGCACCTAGCGCCGGCCTGAGTCAGGGCCCTTTCGGGGGGCTCCCGATCCAGCAGGTGCGATTTCCACCGTCGCCCTCTCCGATCCCGGCCTGGCTCACCGGATCATCCCCCCCGCCGGTCTACTCGGAGGCCGGGGATCCGTCGGTGCCCCCGCTGCAGTTCGACGCGCCGTCCTCGGCCCTTCGCCTCGGCGACCCGGTGGGTGCTAGCGCATCAACCCCGACACCACCTCGCTTCGCCCGGATCAACTTTGCCACGTATGATGGCTCGGAGGACCCTCTTAACTGGTTGAACCAGTGTGATTAGTTCTTTCGGGGACAGCGCACACCGGCGTCCGAGCGTACTTGGCTCGCATCCTACCACCTTCGGGGTGCTGCTCAGACATGGTACTACGCTCTCGAGCAGGACGAGGGCGGCATGCCACCCTGGGATCGTTTCCACGAGCTGTGTCTTCTTCGCTTCGGACCACCACGGCGCGGCAGCCGCTTATCTGAGCTGGGCCGCCTACCCTTCACCTCCATGGTATAGGATTTCGCCGACTGCTTCCAGGCTCTGGCGTGTCACGCCCCGGGGGTGACGGCACTTCAGCGAGCTAAGCTCTTCGTCGGGGGTCTTCCCGACCACATCCGCGTGGACGCCGAGATGAAGAGCCCCCTGGACCTGCAGACGGCCATCTACTATGCCCGGGCGTTCGAGCAGCGCGCCCAGGCCTTGACACGGCCCGTACCGTCGCGGGGGAGCCGAGCGCCCCCACGCCCACTGCCGACAGCACCGCCATCGTCACCCGCTTCCCCAGCAGCCACTCCGGCCGCGACGCGTCCCTTCCGGCGTCTCTCGCAGGCCGAGCAGCTCGAGCGCCACCGCCTGGGGCTGTGCTTTAACTGTGATGCGCCCTATACCCCAGGCCATGTCTGCCTGCGCCTCTTCTACTTGGATACAGTCGACGAGACAGAGGACGCGACCACTGACGAGGGACTCGGCGACCCAGCCACCGCCGAGGGTGCGCCCACACCAGCTACGGCCCTTGTCGTCTCCCTCCACACATTGGCCGGCATCCGCAATGAGCGAACTATGCTTATACCGGTCACGATCCACGGCGAGACTCTGGTGGCTCTCTTGGACACGGGCTCTACACATAGCTTCCTTCCGGAGGCTACTATGCGGTGCCTTGCCTTACAGCCATCGGGAGGGGAGAAGCTATGGGTCACCGTCGCTAATGGCGACCGCATCCGATGCCATGGGCTCGCTCGGGACATTCCCATTACTATCGGCGACGAGCACTTCACCATCACGTGTGCGGGCATCGACTTGGGCTGCTTCGACTTAATCCTCGGCGTCGACTTTTTGCGGACTCTTGGTCCCATCCTTTGGGACTTCGACGCCTTGATGATGTCCTTCTGGCGCCTCGGCCGCCGCATCCGGTGGGAGGGTGTTGGTGGCACCCCGGCGTCGCCTCCACTCCAGCTCGTCGCGGCCACCACAGAGGCTGAGCATCCGCTGCTGGATCACCTACTCCAGCAACACGGTGATCTTTTTGAGGAACCCCAGGGCCTTCCCCCGGCCCGGGCCTACGACCACCGTATTCATCTCCTGCCAGGCTCGGCCCCGGTGGCAGTACGGCCCTACCGGTACCCCCAGTTGCAGAAGGACGAGTTAGAGCGACAGTGCGCCCTCATGCTGGCCATAGGCATTATCAGGATTTCTACATCACCCTTTACCGCACCGGTCCTTCTCGTTCGCAAGTCGGACGGTACTTGGTGTTTCTGCATCGACTACCACGCCCTGAACGCCCTCACCCTTAAGGATAAGTTTCCTATTCCGGTGGTCGATGAGCTCCTGGATGAGTTACATGGGGCGGCTTCTTCACCAAGCTGGACCTCCGGTCAGGGTATCATCAGGTGCGCATGCATCCCAACGACATCGCCAAGACGGTGTTCCGAACTCATCACAGCCACTTCGAGTTCTTGGTGATGCCTTTCGGCCTCTCGAACGCCCCGGCGACATTTCAGGCCTTGATGAACGATGTCCTACGGCCTTACTTACGTCGGTTTGTGCTCGTTTTCTTTGATGACATTCTTATCTACAGCGCCTCTTGGGCAGAGCACCTCCAGCTTGTGGCCATCGTCTTCAATGAGCTTCGGGCGCATCATCTTCATCTTAAGCGCTCGAAGTGCTCGTTCGGGACGCCGTCGGTCGCTTACCTCGGCCACATCATCTTGGCCGAGGGTGTGGCCATGGACGCAGACAAGGTGGCGGCCGTCGCCGCCTGGCCATCTCCACAGTCTCCGCCGGCTCTTCGCGGGTTCCTTGGTCTCGCTGGATACTACCGGAAGTTCTTCCGGGAGTTCGGCCTCATCGCGGCCCCCCTTACACGTCTCCTCCGTCGCGACGCTTTCTCTTGGGATGAGGAGGCCACATCCGCATTTGAGGCCCTCAAGGGGGCCCTCACGACGGGACCAGTTCTGCAGATGCCGGACTTCGACCTACCCTTCACTGTCGACTGTGACGCCTCCGGCGCGGGGTTTGGTGCGGTCCTGCATCAAGGCGAGGGACCCCTTGCCTTCTTCAGCCGCCCCTTTGCTGCTAGCCATCTTAAGTTGGCGGCGTATGAGCGTGAGCTCATTGGGTTGGTGCAGGCAGTTCGTCATTGGCGGCCCTATCTTTGGGGCCGTTCCTTCCGGATCCGCACGGACCACTACAGCCTCAAGTTCATGTTGGATCAGCGGCTCTCGACGGTGCCCCAGCACCAGTGGATCAGCAAACTATTTGGCTTCGATTTCACCGTCGAGTACCGGCCGGGTCGTCTCAACACTATCGCCGACGCCCTGTCCTGACGTGACGCCGATGTGGCCGACGGTGCGTCGGACGGGGCTGCATTCTGCATCATCACCGGGCCCTCTTTCGCCCTCTACGACGACATCCGCAGGGCGACCGCTACCGCGGCCGACGCCCTCCTCCTGCAGCAGCAGTTGGCGGCAGGCGAGCTGGAGGAGCCGTGGCGCCTCGCCGACGGCCTTCTTCTCCACGGGCGCCGCATCTTCGTTCCAGCACACAACGATCTTCGTCCGCAGGTGTTGCGTCTCGCCCACGCAGCGGGCCATGAGGGCGTACAGAAGACACTCCATCGCCTCCGAGCGGACTTCTACATTCCAGGTGATCGTGCCCTGGTCCGTGACTGGGTATGGTCTTGTGTGACGTGCCAGCGCAACAAGACGGAGACGCTGCGGCCGGCCGGTATGCTTCAGCCATTGGAGGTTCCTTCTTAGGTTTGGGCAGACATCTCCATGGATTCCATTGAGGGCCTTCCCAAGGTGGGCGGCAAATCCGTCATTCTCACGGTGGTCGACCGCTTCTCCAAGTATGCTCATTTCATCGCCCTTGGCCATCCATATTCAGCGGCTTCTGTTGCGCGGGCCTTCTTCGATGGCATTGTCCGCCTTCACGGGTTTCCTTCTTCGATCGTCAGTGTTCGGGATCCTGTGTTCACGGGCCATGTCTGGCGCGACCTCTTCCGACTAGCGGGCGTGAAGCTCCGCCTGAGTACCGCTTTCCACCCTCAGACAGACGGCCAGTCTGAGATTGTTAACAAGGTGATTGCCATGTATTTGCGTTGTGTTACAGGTGATCGCCCTCGTGCATGGGTGGACTGGCTCTCGTGGGCGGAGTACTGCTACAACACCTCTTACCACTCCGCCCTCCGTGCGACGCCCTTTGAGGTGGTGTATGGTCGGCTGCCCCCGCCGATCCTGCCGGTTGACCCCGCCTTGGTGCGGACCGAGGCAGCCGGGGCTCTTCTGCGGAGCCGTGATGAGATGCTCGCTGAGGTCCAGCAGCGACTCCTCCAGGCCCAGCAGTTGGCCAAACGATACTATGATTGCCACCATCACGAGGCGGAGTTCGCGGTGGGTGATTGGGTCTGGCTGCGTCTACTTCATCGATCTACGCAGTCGTTGGACCCAAGCGCGAGGAAGAAGCTTGGTCCGCGCTATGCCGGTCCCTTTGCTATCCTGGAACGCATTGGCAAGGTGGCGTACCGTCTTCAACTTCCGGCGGGCGCTCGGATCCATGGTGTCTTCCATGTCGGGCTGCTCAAGCCATACCGCGGCGATCCGCCCGCGGCACCGCCGGCGCTTCCGCCGGCCACGGATGGGCGTCTCCTTCCTGCACCGGAGAAGGCACTGAAGGCTCAGCTGCGCCGCGGCTCTTGGTACATCTTGATTCGGTGGGCTGGACTACCAGAGGAGGACGCTACTTGGGAGCAACGCGAGGAGTTCCGCCAGCACTACCCCGGCTTTCAGCTCGAGGACGAGCTGTTTGCGCAGGCGGGGAGAGATGTTATGACCGGCCAGGTCTATGGCCGCCGCGGGCCCAATAGGCAGGCTTAGGCCCGCAAGTTATCTTAGTTTTATTTTCAGATTAGGCAAGTTATCTCAGGATTGATTCTTCTACAAGTTATCTAGGATATAAATATAGATTGTAAGACCCTTTTTGGATTCAAGCAATAAGACAATTCTATTGCCGGCTCCCAGAGGAGCCGGAACTCTAAACCCTAGCCTCCTCTCTCCCACGCCGCCGCCGCCAGCCGCAAGGACGGCGCCTCGCCGCCGGCCGCCGCGCTCTGGCCCTCGCCCTGCTCCCACCTTCCCCTACAATCTCCGCCCTAGAACCCTAGCTCCAAACAATACATCTGAGAGCACTCACTTTTTTCTATGATTCGTGTGAAGCTATGGCCCACTTAAATGTCTAGTACTAGTATATTACATGTATCTTTCTTTTTAGTCATATAGCTACCGCGAAGTCATTTTGCGCGTTACCATTACATGTCGGTGTATTTGAGACCACTCACATTTTCTGAGATTTGTGTGAAGTTATGGCTCACCTGAATGTATAGTACATTAGTACTTGTATATTTCTTGTATTTTTTAGACAAATTAGTGTCAGCTTAATGGGCCCAAAATACACCTTTTGTTAGGGAAGATACACATGCAACTCTCTCTCTCTCTCTCCAAAATGGATCCATAGACTTAGGGCCTGTTCTGATCTCCTCCAGCTTCTAACTTCATCAACTTCTCAAATAATTTTGTCCCAAAGGTTTGGGCTCCAAGAAGCTAACTTCTCGAAGCCGATCCAAATCGCAGTGTAAAAATATGAAGCTTGAGCGGCCCAGCTCCACCGATCGAAGAATCAGAAGTTCGCCCAATTTACAGGAAGCTGCCACCGCCAAAGAAAACGGTTCGCTGCCCCCCCCCCCCCCCCCGCGCGCTCGATAAAAAGAAACCATCGATCCCCAACCAATCGATTCCCCTCTCCATCCCTCGTATCGTTGCACCGGGCCGAACAAGGCTGCCCCCAGCCGGCCCAATCAGCGCCAAACGGGCCATAGCCCTCCAAGTTGGGCTGCAGCTCTATGAGAAGCTGCCCAATGCAGCCGAACGGTCCTACTATCGCTACGTGAAGTTAGAAGCGGGGAGAAGAAGCTGGATATGTGAAGTTCTGAGAAGCCAGAGGAGATCCTAACAGGCCCTTACTTCATTTTCTCAAAAAATAGACTTTATTTCATCTTAGACAATTTAATAAACCATATCTTTTAAACTATATACTCTTTTTGGGAACTTTTTTATACATTTGGACTCTCCGGGTCAAGACAACTAGACCAAATTTGGATGCATTTCAAACATATTTAATTTTTTACATTTCACATTCCATATGTGAAAAAACCTATTTCACTAGAAAAATGGGAAACAAACCAGTGAAAATGAAATGTAGGTTATGAAAGTGAAAAACAATATGAAACTAAAATGTCAACTTGTGAAACTGATTATTTTAAAATGTGTAACAGTTTGTTATAAAAGAGTGAAATATGTTCTTTCAAGAATACATGTGACTTTTCTGAAACAAGCCAATGAAAAGTGAAATGTAAGTTCTAAAAGTGAATACAATATGAAAATGAAATATCAACTTGTGAAGCTGATTGAAATCATTCTATTCAAAAGATTTTAAGTGGGTGAAATATGTGAAATATGTTTAATGAACTTTAAACTCATTTGAAATGTATATAAAATCGGCCTTTTTAAAAGGTCTTTGCGACATGAGTTCAAATAACAAAAAGTTTAAAAATCAAAATATTGGTTTGAAAGATGTGAATGATTTAAGTTAGTAAAAGTAAAATAAATGAGTGCTTTGGGACAGAGAAGGGCAGCGCATGCATGCAACTGTACTATACCATGTTTGATGTATCCGTCAAGGGGGGGGACTCATCAGGGCCGTTAGTGATATTGGAGGAGTCGATCTAGCCGACCATCCTTCGAACGACGTGGTTCTATCTCACGAGCTTCACCGCTTTCGCATCTGCCGCCGCCTCGTGCACCGACTACTCAAGGCCAAGGCGGAGTGCACGTTCTTCCGACGGAGTCGGCGAGCGTCCGTCTCTGCCATTATCAGTGAGTGGCGGTAGACATCTGTGACGAGTTGCTCCTCATCGGGCACCGCCGACAATTCACGATGACGGCGGGAGGACTGTGTGTCTGCCTCCTACGTCGCCGCCCTCTCCCTTTCCCAACACCTCTCGAGGCAGGTAGCGCGCGCCTTCTATTTGGATGTCTGTGTGCATTGTACCGACGGGGCAGGAACGCGCACCCATTGGTAACCTTTAGGAGTTTTGTAGAGGAGGGTTAGGAGGGTGGCAGACCAGCCCCGCGGAGCGGGCCAAGGGCGTGGAGCTCTGCGCGGTGCGGGACGGGCCGGCGCCGGCATCCACGTTGTGGTGGCGGGCTACAGGGGACGGAGCTAAGCCAGAGTTGCTACTAGTGTTGAGCCGCGACCGTTATAGCGTGATGCGGAGAGCCAGCTCCTCCTCGTCACCCTCTGCCTCATGGACGAAGGTGTCCCAGTCATCCTCTTTGTCGGATATGTCACCTCCAACCCTGCCAGTGCTCGACATTGGGACGAAAAGGGGGAAGTGAATGGATGTGGAGTGGAGGGGAATCGATGGAGTGCGGATCGAAAGTGAAGTGGAGCTAGGGTTTGCTCTGGATGGGAATTTTAATGGGGATGGGGTGGGGCCGATGCGCGCCAGCGTGGGCCGGGCTGATGTGGCGGACGCGTCCGGGCACTCCCGGGCCTCCCTATATCCACCCCAGATATGGGTTATATATGATAGGTGCGGGACAGACTAGGCATATAGGGCTGTTATGAGGCATTGGTCTGTGTAATTGTTTTTTGACCGTTTAGTAACCGGGTCGTCCGACCAGGCATATATGGGCGGTTTGGAGTTGGTTGGATCGACGGGTGAAGAAAGAAGACAAACATTTGGAGGAAGACCAACCACAAGCGAGTTCGACTATAACACAAATTTCTTTTTAGTTAATCGCAAAGGCACTCCCTTCGAATTTCCATGCAATGTGACCATACTAATACATTTTATTTGTAGTATCACTATATTCAAGATAACATTAATTTAGGAAATTGCAGATTTGTCAGACTATTTTTTTTTTCTTTATGCTCTGGTGGAACAGTAAAGAATTGGTTTGGTTTGCATGATGCGTATTCTCCATTACACATTTTAAGACCTTCGACGTGAAGCATTTGTGCTAACTGCATATATTGCTTGTGCAGGATGGATACGAATTGAGGAAGACGTTTTTATTATACTTGCTCAAATATCACGCGGATGAAGCTAAAGACAACATTACTCATATTGAACGAGAATTTCTTAAGCGCATCAAATATATCTTAATTTGTAACCGATTTTTAGTTGGAAACCGTTCTATATACATGCATCATCAAATTGTATTTTTTTAACAGTTTACATTACAAATGAAGTGCACTTTAATTATTATGCAATTGTGTCCATGTTTTTAACATGTGTTATCTTTATATAACTTCAACAAAATATTTCAGAAACCCGTGGCAACGCACGAACATTCTACTGGTGATTGATAATAGATGGATGAAGGAGCTCACCCCAATTGAATTCAGAAGGAGAAGGCTAGATTGGAAATTATATATATATATATATATATATATATATATATATATGTATGTATGTATGTATTTGAGAACTGAAAACTTAAGTAAAATGTTTGTAGATTTTTGTAGGGCTATCATTATATTGGACATAAAAATATGAGACCTATTGTACCACGTGAAGAATATATTGCAGTGTATTTCATTTGGGTTACAGTTCACGAGTTATACATTATTCTGCCCACGAATCTTTGAGTACTCGATTAAGGGTCCGGGATCTGCCGGCACCTAGCGGAACCTCAGTTTTCCGCTTTCATAAGCTACACAGAGCCGGAGGGTGAGGGGGCGGGGTAGGAACGCGCGCAGTCTGCTGGAGCGAAGGTCACGGTGCCCTTGTCGAGATCGTACCCAACGTGCATGTTCTGCTGCGCGATGTTCCCGATGATGGACACAGGACTACCCAACGCCGCCGCCACCGCCAAGCATAAAGTCCCCTCCTGCACCTCCAAGAACGTGTTCTCCGCCTTCAGCGTGACCGCAGCGCCGCCGCCCAGCCCCAGCGTCACCTCAGGGATCATGGCCGCAACCTGCCCCTCCCGCACCCCGCTTACGTCGAAGCACAGCAGCAGGGACGACTCCTCTGGCGGCTGCACCGGAGGGAGCTTGATCCGCCGGGTCAGCTCCTTCACCAGTGGGTCTACAAGCGCCGTCGGGAGGAATGTGAGCGTCGTGCCGGAGTCGACGAGGACGGGGGACCGGTCCGGCGCCGCGAAGGTCGCGTTCCCGACCTTGAGGGACTGGAGCTCGATGATGTAGTATGCCTTCACTTTGGATGGGATCAACGGCGTCGTCACCGCTCCCGGATCCGTGACGGCGGCCCGGGGGCCGAAGTTGAGCGCGGAGGAGGCCTTGACGGAGTAGGGCACGAGGCAGTAGGAGAACCTCCGGCCCAGCGAGGTGTCTGCGCCGAGTTGGCTGACGAGGGAGAGGTCGCCGCCGCCGAGGCCGACGATGCCGTCCCCGACGAACGAGCCGACGAAGGTCGTGGAGCAGCCGAAGTTGACTTTGGCCACGCGCGTCGTCCCATCGCCGCGGGCGCCCGGGGCGTCGGTGAAGGTGAAGGTCTCTGTGGAGAGGAGGCCGCTCGTGTGGGAGCCGTCGCCGTAGGAGTAGATGTACGTGCACTTGGAGTTGGCGTCGCAGGAATGGGATGCCCCGGGGAGCTCGCTGCACGCGCCGGAGTTACAGTCCAAGAGGCCGAACGTCGTCGATTTGGAGGGGTCGAACTGGACGCCCGGCGGCTGCGCGTCCGCGTCACGGGCAGCCGCCAGACCACGACCGTCGCCTCCGTAGCTGCAATTGAACCAGGTGAGGTCGCTGCCGGTGTCGGCGATGGCGACCATACGAGTGGGTGGCGTGCCTATGTTCACGGCCATCAGGTACTCGCTCGTCCTGGACGTGACCTCGGACACGACGCCGTCAGCTGAGGGCGCGTCGGCGCGGACGTAGGGACGCGAGAGCGCCGCGGCGCGGGCTGCGGACCGCCGCGCGGCCTCCAGCACGCGGGCGGGCGCGGTGAGCGTCGGGTCGTGGAACGGCGACCTGACCGAGTCACGGTGGATGAACTCCACGCTAAACCCATCGCCGCCGCTGCCGGCGTACGCCGTGCACGCGCACAGCTGCGCCGTCAGGACGACGGCGACGAGCAGGAGAGCGCGGGATCCCATCGTCCCATGCATCGTGTCCCAGCTTAACTCCCAAGGATTAGCTCTACTGGGGTTGCTTTGCTGCTGCTGCTGCCATGCAGAGGGCGGTATTTATAGGCTAATTTGCGTAAGATTATAATGTTGCGCAGATGGTTAATGGGGGCTGGGGAGACGAATGTGGTAAGTCGGGATATGATCTGAAGTAGTCATGTACTGTTTTTTTTCCCGATGGAAGTAGTCATGTACCGTTGAGTGCCATTTAGCAACTAGCTAGTACATTATCATAATCAGTTTTACTAAAGCACATGTAGATGTGCCATAAGTATTGCACATATATATAAGAGTCTCATGTCATGAATTTTACGCGGAGATTCATCTGACTATTTTTTTATTTATCTTTATCTTTTTATGCTTCATTAAGTCACTAAGATGTGGAATAACTAATGGTAATTATTGTGTCAATAGTAATCACTTTTATGCTTCACTAAGTCATCTGAGTAATTAAGTCACCTAGACAGACCCGATGGTAATTACGTGTTGCGCACTACACATGGAATCAAGGGTTGATAGTGCTGTTTGCGCTGCTCTTTTTGCGTATGAAATTGAAGACTTTTGCAGGTAGCCATTAATTCGTGCCAAAAGAGGACGATGAGTAGAGTAGCAATTTCTAATCTTGTAGCTAATTTGTAGAAGGAGGACTGTCTCCGGAAGATGGGCCACTCAAGTGGCAAGAAGAGGCAGTGTTTGATTGCTTGGTGCCACCGGCCACCTGGAAAATTTGTAGCAATCGTTCTCCCGTTTAAGCTTCCTTTTATTCTATTCCACATCTCGCTCTTGATGTCGGGCTCATTCAGTGTTTCCATTCCGCACTTTTCTCCGGCAAATATGTAATCCGTTACATTTTCACTTTAGCTACGTGTTAGTCAGCAGAATTTCAAATTTGGGCCAATCGCTTTTCAATGAAGGAAGGAGAAGGAAGGGCCTTGCCGCAGAGAAGGAGGGGGCTCGCCGTCATCTGGGGTGTATTTGGTGCACTGGAACAATTGGTGCTACCGGTGCACCGGTCCAACGTCGCACATTAAAAAATTTCTAAAAAATCCGAAAAAGATTCAATGCATTAACACAACATCAATGTATATTGTGACAGAAATTCAAATCAAAATTCGAAACATTGCTCAAGATACAAAAATGACAAATTTGACACTTAATAGTAAATAACACAAGTTGGCTTCAATCTTGGCCTATTAGCACATTGATGTCAAAATTTGGCAATGTTTCAAATTTTGATTTGAATTTTTTTGACAACATACATTGATGTTGTGTCAATGCACTATTTTTCTATGTATTTTTTTGAACATTTTGGAATGTGCAATGGGGCACGGTGCACCAGATAAGTTCCCCCCACTGTCATCACCCCATTATCTATCTTAGGGTTCTGGGCGTTGGTGGGGCGGCGAGGCTGGCGCAGGAGCGTCGCCGGCTGTGGGCGGTGGTGGCTGGCGGTCCGGCCAGTGGTCCGTGGCGGCAGGAAGAAGAAATCGTCGGGAGGAAGAAGATGCACTGTGATATGTTTTCAGAAAACTGTTGTAGGTGGAAGATGACTACTGACAGATATCAAGGGCAGAGAACCATCGACTGACCCAAATTGGGATTTCAGTCGACTAGCATTTAGCCCGTCCCTTACACTTTTTTAGCTGTAAGAGTGGTCATTCTTGATTAATTTTTAGAGGTACAATTGATACATCTCAAGGCTCGCTGAGCCAAATAAGATTACCACTATCGAGTGATAAAATGCTCCAAACTAAATTATGGGCTTCTGCATTTGAAGCTCAGTTTTCATGGACGTAGATCACCTCCCAGAATCCATTCTTCCTTTCTTGAATCTCCCTGATCATCGAGCTATAATGGCCAAGGTCGCCTTTGTTGAGAGCATCACAACCGAGCTAGAGATTACTATTCCAATGCATGGTGTGAGGTCTTCACCAGTGAGAGTAGTCCCGTGCCGGATCCTGTCTCCTGCTGGTTACATGAAATTCATTGTGGACGACGGAACAAGGTTGTCCAAACCTTCTAGATGGTCTTGTTCCTGGTAGTCAACGTGGACCCCAAGAATTCGATCCTATAAGTAGGGGCCGCTACTTTTCATTTGCCTCAAATTTCCAAAAGATGGCATCATCAACATCCAATTGAAGTTGAAACTGCTCCAGACGAACGCAAGGATCATTCCACGCAACCCAAGGCCATATTAGTGTGAGAGCTCTCGCAAATTTTCCTAAGTGGAGGATCCCAAGCCCACCGATGTGGGTGTGGCGGCAGACAGACTCCCAGTTGACCTTGCATTTTGTGCCTGAGGTTTTATCTTTTTTCTGGAAAGAGGGGAACACCCTCAGCTCTGCATTAAGTCATGCACACATCCATTTATTAAAAATACAAGGTTCAACATCCGAGTTCAACAAGTAAATGCCACAAATGGCCGCCCCAAGGACAATAAAAAGACATAGGAAAATTAGACTCATACTTGAAGTTTATCCTTAGCTGACCAAAGGAAAGCACGCTCAATCTTGTTGTTGTTGTGTAACACACCAGGGGGCGGTGAGGGGGGTGATGTGGTATAAACCATTTGTGAAGTAAGGACCAATTTAACCAAAGTCGGCCGACTGACCGTGGTGATTTTCTCCCTTGCCAGGGAGGAAGCTTCCTAGAATTCTAGAGTCTTCACGAAGAAATCAACGCTGCCCTACGACATTCTCGAGCTTATCCAAGACGCGGTCAAACTTTGGATCACCGCAGCGGCTAGGCACCTGAGTATCATCATGCCGCGAGAGTAGTAGTTGTTGTTGTTTTCTTTTCAAGCAGGCTATGTCGTGGACCTGATATGTTGCACTTTAAAACTCTTCTCCTTAATTAATGAATGAGGCAAGCCTTTTGCCTTTGTTTTAAAGAAAGTGAACGACGGTGTGACGAAGGTGCAAGCGGAGAGGGTGTCAGTGGTTGTTTGTAGAAATGTTGAAGGGGCGTTTCAGGGCCCATCAACTCGTGTGTTTGATAATCTGACTCACTCGGCAACGTTATAGGCATAGTCGTGTTGTGAAGCTTTGGCACTTGCAAATGATCTTCAGCCACAGAAAAATTGCTACCATTACATAGATGATGGATCATGAACATCATGTGTAACTAGGCAATACTTAGGTGATGGTTTTTTATAGCTAGTAGTTTACATAATGGGCTGGCCCATGTAGGGACGCGATATTGAACTCCCTTTTAGCCGGTTTTGTAAACATTTTAGAATGTTCTGCGCGAGGTTTGTTCCTTTTCTTTTAGTTCTTATTTTGACTCTGATTTCGATTTTTTTTTTCTTTGCTTTCTTTTTCCATTCATGAATATCTATAAATTTTTTCTCTCTTTAAAAAAAATCAAAATTTTCTAATTTATGAATATTTTTAAATTCATGGACTTTGTAAAATTCACAAATTTCTTTCAAAACCAATGTATTTTTTATTATGCCATTTTATGAATTAGCAGAAAGAGGCGGGTGTTTTTCCTAAGCTAGTTTTTAGGCAATTTTCCTAAGGTAGTTGACTAGCCATAGACTAGCAAAAAAAAATCAACGAAACATGCGGAGCCCAAATCTGTCGCATTTTGCGTTGTTTAATTCGATTCCTGTAGACGACACACAGTGTGTGTGCGTGTGTGTGGTTTTGGGGAGCATTCTTTTGGGTGTTTTTTTTCTGTATTTTTAATAAATTATTAGTAAAGGTAAAAAAATGAGTGTATTTCTTTGGGAGAGAGAAGGGCAACGCATGCATGTAACCGTATTGTACCATGATTGAAAAGAATAATGCTATCGACAAAGGTATGATTGGTAATAGATGGATGAAGGGGCTCACCACAATTGAATTCAGGGAGAGGGAGATGATTAGTTTGGAAAGTTAGTAAAATGTTTGTAGATTTTTGTAGGTCTAGCATTATATTGGACTCAAAAACGTGTGACCTATTGTATCATCTATCACGTTAACAGTGCGTTGAAGTGTATTTCACTTGAGTAACAGCTCACAAGTTGTACATTATTCTGGGAGTAATTACCGGTTCAGGTATGTACCGGCGTAGCATCCACCATCCACATGCTTTATGATTTGTGCATAAGCGGGGCCCATTACTTAACAGTATAACTCAGCCATCTACGAGCCATCACAGCGTTTTGACATCGTCAGCCGTCGGATCAACACCGTAACAAACCAGATCGATACAGCTTTTCACCATGTCACGATCCATTCAACACACATGTAGTTTGGGCCGCTGCTCCGCAAACCGAGCTAGGGACCACCTCGTTTCACGGGCCGATCAGCGGCCAAAAGCCCACATAGCTTCAGTGCGTACTCCAACTTCGAAAGAGAAACAAATCTATGCCGACGCGACTCCCCAGTCCCCAGCGATGCGTAGAGATGCCGCAATTCGGCTCAGCGCCGGCGGCGCGCACTATCGCCATCGTATCTCCGCTTCCGCTATGCTCCTCTCGCCCGCTTCGTTCATTCAAGTATGTTTCTATCATTCTATGCCTTACAAGTTGATCTCTTCATCCACCTATTGTTTTGTCTCTTAGACGACATTATGATCCTGATACAAGTTTTCGTAAACCTGCATTTGGATTGTCCCTTTTATTTCTTCCAGTTCGTCCGTACAAATATCTTCTATTAAATATTCTTCTGCTTATGTCAGTCGTGCTAATGGGATGGTTGGCACCAGCAGTCCGTTCTTGGGCCCCTTGCTTCCAGATTTTCCCTATTGCTCTTGTTAGGAAGTGTTTGGATAAATCCCAGTTTCAGAATATCTATATTTGTTATTTACATTATTTTTGCAGTGCCATGCGAGATTGGTGAAGAATGTTCCGAGAAATACTTGACTGAACCATTCCACATGAACTAGAAACAATGGCTCATTGACAAGTTTTCCTTATTTGTTGCACTATTCATACTGCCAAACATTCAAACCTACTACCATAGGTCTCTCAATGTTCATAAGCATACCATGAGCTTCTACAGTGATGCGAGTTCTACTACTAGGAAATGAGATAAAAAAGGTTAGGTACGTTATGACTTATGGCAAATGAAATCTTCATTTTACCTCTGTGTATGTGTACCACTTCCAAAAAGTCCAAGTTATAATAGTCATTGATAGATTATATTACTGTATGTATGCAGCTGTCTCTAACACTGAATCTGTTGCAAAGAAATTGATCAAACAAGTTCCGTTCTGCTTCTTGTACCTATAGTTACGTACATAAACCCATAAAACTTAAACACATCGGCTAATGGCTGTTGGTTTTGTATTCCCAGGTACATCAACCATTTCCCAGTCTCTCCAGCAAATACTTTGCTTCAATAATAGAGACATATCTTTGCTTCTTATCATGAATAATTACTTAACAGTATAACTCAGCCATCTACGAGCCACCACAGCGTTTTGACATCGTCAGCCGTCGGATCAACCCCGTAACAAATCAGATCGATACAGCTTTTCACCATGTCGCGATCCATTCAACACACACGTAGTTTGGGCCGCTGCACCGCAAACCGAGCTAGGGACCACCTCGTTTCACGGGCCGATCAGCGGCCAAAAGCCCACGTAGCTTCCGTGCGTACTCCAACTTCGAAAGAGAAACAAATCTATGCCGACACGACTCCCCAGTCCCCAGCGATGCGTGGAGATGCCGCAATTCGGCTCAGCGCCGGCGGCGGGCACTATCGCCATCGTATCTCTGCTTCCGCTATGCTCCTCTCGCCCGCTTCGTTCATTCAAGTATGTTTCTATCATTCTATGCCTTACAAGTTGATCTCTTCATCCACCTATTGATTTGTCTCTTAGACGACATTATGATCCTGATACAAGTTTTCGTAAACCTGCGTTTGGATTGTCCATTTTATTCCTTCCAGTTCGTCCGTACAAATATCTTCTATTAAATATTCTTCTGCTTATGTCAGTCGTGCTAATGGGATGGTCGGCACCAGCAGTCCGTTCTTGGGCCCCTTGCTTCCAGATTTTCCCTATTGCTCTTGTTAGAAAGTGTTTGGATAAATCCCAGTTTCAGAATATCTATATTTGTTATTTACATTATTTTTGCAGAGCCATGCGAGATTGGTGAAGAATGTTCCGAGAAATACTTGACTGAACCATTCCACATGAACTAGAAACAATGGCTCATTGACAAGTTTTCCTTATTTGTTGCACTGTTTATACTGTCAAAGATTCAAACTTACTACCATAGGTCTCTCATTGTTCATAAGCATACCATGAGCTTCTACAGTGATGCGAGTTCTACTACTAGGAAATGACATAAAAAAAGGTTAGGTACGTTATGACTTATGGCAAATGAAATCTTCATTTTACCTCTGTGTATGTGTACCACTTCCTAAAATTCCAAGTTATAACAGTCATTGATAGATTATATTACTGTATGTATGCAGCTGTCTCTAACACTAAATATGTTGCAAAGAAATTGATCAAACAAGTTCCGTTCTTCTTCTTGTACCTATAGTTACGTACATAAACTCATAAAACTTAAACACGTCGGCTAATGGGTGTTGGTTTTGTATTCCCAGGTACATCAACCATTTCCCAGTCTCTTCAGCATATATTTTGCTTCAATAATAGAGACGTATCTTTGCTTCTTATCATGAATAATTACTTAATAGTATAACTCAGCCATCTACGAGCCACCACAGCGTTTTGACATCGTCAGCCGTCGGATCAACCCCGTAACAAACCAGATCGATACAGCTTTTCACCATGTCGCGATCCATTCAACACACATGTAGTTTGGGCCGCTGCTCCGCAAACCGAGCCAGGGACCACCTCGTTGAACGGGCTGATCAGCGGCCAAAAGCCCACGTAGCTTCCGTGCGTACTCCAACTTCGAAAGAGAAACAAATCTATGCCGACGCGACTCCCCGGTCCCCTGCGATGCGTGGAGATGCCACAATTCGTCTCAGCGCCGGTGGCGGGCACTATCGCCATCGTATCTCCGCTTCCGCTATGCTCCTCTCACCCGCTTCGTTCATTCAAGTATGTTTCTATCATTCTATGCCTTACAAGTTGATCTCTTCATCCACTTATTATTTTGTCTCTTAGACGACTTTATGATCCTGATAAAAGTTTTCGTAAACCTGCGTTTGGATTGTCCCTTTTATTTCTTCCAGTTCGTCCATACAAATATCTTCTATTAAATATTCTTCTGCTTATGTCAGTCGTGCTAATGGGATGGTCGGCACCAGCAGTCCGTTCTTGGGCCCCTTGCTTCCAGATTTTCCCTATTGCTCTTGTTAGGAAGTGTTTGGATAAATCCCAGTTTCACAATATCTATATTTGTTATTTACATTATTTTTGCAGAGCCATGCGAGATTGGTGAAGAATGTTCCGAGAAATACTTGACTGAACCATTCCACATGAACTAGAAACAATGGCTCATTGACAAGTTTTCCTTATTTGTTGCACTGTTCATACTGCCAAACATTCAAACCTACTACCATAGGTCTCTCATTGTTCATAAGCATACCATGAGCTTCTACAGTGATGCGAGTTCTACTACTAGGAAATGACATAAAAAAGGTTAGGTACGTTATGACTTATGGCAAATGAAATCTTCATTTTACCTCTGTGTATGTGTACCACTTTCTAAAATTCCAAGTTATAACAGTCATTGATAGATTATATTGCTGTATGTATGCAGCTGTCTCTAACACTAAATATGTTGCAAAGAAATTGATCAAACAAGTTCCGTTCTTCTTCTTGTACCTATAGTTACGTACATAAACGCATAAAACTTAAACACGTCGGCTAATGGGTGTTGGTTTTGTATTCCCAGGTACATCAACCATTTCCCAGTCTCTTCAGCATATATTTTGCTTCAATAATAGAGACGTATCTTTGCTTCTTATCATGAATAATTACTTAACTGTATAACTCAGCCATCTACGAGCCACCATAGCGTTTTGACATCGTCAGCCATCGGATCAACCCCGTAACAAACCAGATCGATACAGCTTTTCACCATGTCGCGATCCATTCAACACACATGTAGTTTGGGCCGCTGCTCCGCAAACCGAGCTAGGGACCACCTCGTTGAACGGGCTGATCAGCAGCCAAAAGCCCACGTAGCTTCCGTGCGTACTCCAACTTCGAAAGAGAAACAAATCTATGCCGACGCGACTCCCCGGTCCCCTGCGATGCGTGGAGATGCCACAATTCGTCTCAGCGCCGGTGGCGGGCACTACCGCCATCGTATCTCCGCTTCCGCTATGCTCCTCTCACCCGCTTCGTTCATTCAAGTATGTTTCTATCATTCTATGCCTTACAAGTTGATCTCTTCATCCACCTATTATTTTGTCTCTTAGACGACTTTATGATCCTGATAAAAGTTTTCATAAACCTGCGTTTGGATTGTCCCTTTTATTTCTTCCAGTTCGTCCATACAAATATCTTCTATTAAATATTCTTCTGCTTATGTCAGTCGTGCTAATGGGATGGTCGGCAACAGCAGTCCGTTCTTGGGCCCCTTGCTTCCAGATTTTCCCTATTGCTCTTGTTAGGAAGTGTTTGGATAAATCCCAGTTTCACAATATCTATATTTGTTATTTACATTATTTTTGCAGAGCCATGCGAGATTGGTGAAGAATGTTCCGAGAAATACTTGACTGAACCATTCCACATGAACTAGAAACAATGGCTCATTGACAAGTTTTCCTTATTTGTTGCACTGTTCATACTGCCAAACATTCAAACCTACTACCATAGGTCTCTCATTGTTCATAAGCATACCATGAGCTTCTACAGTGATGCGAGTTCTACTACTAGGAAATGACATAAAAAAGGTTAGGTACGTTATGACTTATGGCAAATGAAATCTTCATTTTACCTCTGTGTATGTGTAGCACTTTCTAAAATTCCAAGTTATAACAGTCATTGATAGATTATATTACTGTATGTATGCAGCTGTCTCTAACACTAAATATGTTGCAAAGAAATTGATCAAACAAGTTCCGTTCTGCTTCTTGTACCTATAGTTACGTACATAAACGCATAAAACTTAAACACGTCGGCTAATGGGTGTTGGTTTTGTATTCCCAGGTACATCAACCATTTCCCAGTCTCTCCAGCATATATTTTGCTTCAATAATAGACACGTATCTTTGCTTCTTATCATGAATAATTACTTAATAGTATAACTTAGCCATCTACGAGCCACCACAGCGTTTTGACATCGTCAGCCGTCGGATCAACCCCGTAACAAACCAGATCGATACAGCTTTTCACCATGTCGCGATCCATTCAACACACATGTAGTTTGGGCCGCTGCTCCGCAAACCGAGCTAGGGACCACCTCGTTGAACGGGCCGATCAGCGGCCAAAAGCCCACGTAGCTTCCGTGCGTACTCCAACTTCGAAAGAGAAACAAATCTATGCCGACGCGACTCCCCGGTCCCCTGTGATGCGTGGAGATGCCACAATTCGTCTCAGCGCCGGCGGCGGGCACTATCGCCATCGTATCTCCGCTTCCGCTATGCTCCTCTCACCCGCTTCGTTCATTCAAGTATGTTTCTATCATTCTATGCCTTACAAGTTGATCTCTTCATCCACCTATTATTTTGTCTCTTAGACGACTTTATGATCCTGATAAAAGTTTTCATAAACCTGCGTTTGGATTGTCCCTTTTATTTCTTCCAGTTCGTCCATACAAATATCTTCTATTAAATATTCTTCTGCTTATGTCAGTCGTGCTAATGGGATGGTCGGCAACAGCAGTCCGTTCTTGGGCCCCTTGCTTCCAGATTTTCCCTATTGCTCTTGTTAGGAAGTGTTTGGATAAATCCCAGTTTCACAATATCTATATTTGTTATTTACATTATTTTTGCAGAGCCATGCGAGATTGGTGAAGAATGTTCCGAGAAATACTTGACTGAACCATTCCACATGAACTAGAAACAATGGCTCATTGACAAGTTTTCCTTATTTGTTGCACTGTTCATACTGCCAAACATTCAAACCTACTACCATAGGTCTCTCATTGTTCATAAGCATACCATGAGCTTCTACAGTGATGCGAGTTCTACTACTAGGAAATGACATAAAAAGGTTAGGTACGTTATGACTTATGGCAAATGAAATCTTCATTTTACCTCTGTGTATGTGTAGCACTTTCTAAAATTCCAAGTTATAACAGTCATTGATAGATTATATTACTGTATGTATGCAGCTGTCTCTAACACTAAATATGTTGCAAACAAATTGATCAAACAAGTTCCGTTCTGCTTCTTGTACCTATAGTTACGTACATAAACTCATAAAACTTAAACACGTCGGCTAATGGGTGTTGGTTTTGTATTCCCAGGTACATCAACCATTTCCCAGTCTCTCCAGCATATATTTTGCTTCAATAATAGACACGTATCTTTGCTTCTTATCATGAATAATTACTTAACAGTATAACTTAGCCATCTACGAGCCACCACAGTGTTTTGACATCGTCAGCCGTCGGATCAACCCCGTAACAATCCAGATCGATACAGCTTTTCACCATGTCGCGATCCATTCAACACACATGTAGTTTGGGCCGCTGCTCCGCAAACCGAGCTAGGGACCACCTCGTTGAACGGGCCGATCAGCGGCCAAAAGCCCACGTAGCTTCCGTGCGTACTCCAACTTCGAAAGAGAAACAAATCTATGCCGACGCGACTCCCCGGTCCCCTGTGATGCGTGGAGATGCCACAATTCGTCTCAGCGCCGGCGGCGGGCACTATCGCCATCGTATCTCCGCTTCCGCTATGCTCCTCTCACCCGCTTCGTTCATTCAAGTATGTTTCTATCATTCTATGCTTTACAAGTTGATCTCTTCATCCACCTATTATTTTGTCTCTTAGACGACTTTATGATCCTGATACAAGTTTTCGTAAACCTGCGTTTGGATTGTCCCTTTTATTTCTTCCAGTTCGTCCATACAAATATTTTCTATTAAATATTCTTCTGCTTATGTCAGTCGTGCTAATGGGATGGTCGGCACCAGCAGTCCGTTCTTGGGCCCCTTGCTTCCAGATTTTCCCTATTGCTCTTGTTAGGAAGTGTTTGGATAAATCCCAGTTTCACAATATCTATATTTGTTATTTACATTATTTTTGCAGAGCCATGCGAGATTGGTGAAGAATGTTCCGAGAAATACTTTACTGAACCATTCCACATGAACTAGAAACAATGGCTCATTGACAAGTTTTCCTTATTTGTTGCACTGTTTATACTGTCAAAGATTCAAACTTACTACCATAGGTCTCTCATTGTTCATAAGCATACCATGAGCTTCTACAGTGATGCGAGTTCTACTACTAGGAAATGACATAAAAAAAGGTTAGGTACGTTATGACTTATGGCAAATGAAATCTTCATTTTACCTCTGTGTATGTGTACCACTTCCTAAAATTCCAAGTTATAACAGTCATTGATAGATTATATTACTGTATGTATGCAGCTGTCTCTAACACTAAATATGTTGCAAAGAAATTGATCAAACAAGTTCCGTTCTTCTTCTTGTACCTATAGTTACGTACATAAACGCATAAAACTTAAACACGTCGGCTAATGGGTGTTGGTTTTGTATTCCCAGGTACATCAACCATTTCCCAGTCTCTCCAGCATATATTTTGCTTCAATAATAGAGACGTATATTTGCTTCTTATCATGAATAATTACTTAACAGTATAACTCAGCCATCTACGAGCCACCACAGCGTTTTGACATCGTCAGCCGTCGGATCAACCCCGTAACAAACCAGATCGATACAGCTTTTCACCATGTCGCGATCCATTCAACACACATGTAGTTTGGGCCGCTGCTCCGCAAACCGAGCTAGGGACCACCTCGTTTCACGGGCCGATCAGCGGCCAAAAGCCCACGTAGCTTCCGTGCGTACTCCAACTTCGAAAGAGAAACAAATCTACGCCGACGCGACTCCCCGGTCCCCTGCGATGCGTGGAGATGCCACAATTCGGCTCAGCGCTGGCGGCGGGCACTATCACCATCGTATCTCTGTTGGGGAACGTAGTAATTTCAAAAAAATTCCTACGCACACGCAAGATCATGGTGATGCATAGCAACGAGAGGGGAGCGTGTTGTCTACGTACCAACGCAGACCGACTGCGGAAGCAATCACACAACATAAAGGAAGTAGTCGTACGTCTTCTTCCCGATCCGACCGATCCAAACACCGTTACTCCGGCACCTCTGAGTTCTTAGCACACGTACAGCTCGGTAACGATCCCCGGGCTTCGATCCAACAAAGCTTCGGGGAGGAGTTCTGCCAGCACGATGGCGTGGTGACGATCTTGATGTTCTACTGTCGCAGGGCTTCGCCTAAGCACCGCTACAATACGACCGAGGTGGAATATGGTGGCAGGGGGCACCGCACACGGCTAAGGAACGATCACCAAGGATCAACTTGTGTGTCATGGGGTGCCCCCTGCCTCCGTATATAAAGGAGCAAGGGGGAGGGGGAGGCCGGCCTAGGAGGAGGCGCGCCAAGGGGAGTCCTACTCCCACCGGGAGTAGGACTCCCTCCTTCCTTGTTGGAGTAGGAGAAGGGGAAAGAGGGGGAGAGGAATAAGGAAAAGGGGGCTGCGCCCCTTGTCCAATTCGGACCAGAGGGGGGGGGGGCGCAGGCCTCCTTCCTTTTGGCCTCTCTCCTCTATTTCCGTATGGCCCAATAAGGCCCATATACTCCCCGGTGAATTCCCATAACTCTCCGGTACTCCGAAAAATACTCGAATCACTCGGAACCTTTCCGATGTTCGAATATAGTCGTCCAATATATCGATCTTTATGTATCGACCATTTCGAGACTCCTCGTCATGTCCCCGATCTCATCCGGGACTCCGAACTCCTTCGGTACATCAAAACTCATAAACTCATAATATAACTGTCATCGAAACCTTAAGCGTGCGGACCCTACGGTTCGAGAACAATGTAGACATGACCGAGACACGTCTCCGGTCAATAACCAATAGCGGGACCTGGATGCCCATATTGGCTCCTACATATTCTACGAAGATCTTTATCGGTCAGACCGCATAACAACATACGTTGTTCCCTTTGTCATCGGTATGTTACTTGCCCGAGATTCGATCGTCGGTATCCAATACCTAGTTCAATCTCGTTACCGGCAAGTCTCTTTACTCGTTCCGTAATACAACATCCCGCAACTAACTCATTAGTTGCAATGCTTGCAAGGCTTTAAGTGATGTGCATTACCGAGAGGGCCCAGAGATACCTCTCCGACAATGGAAGTGACAAATCCTAATCTCGAAATACGCCAACCCAACATCTACCTTTGGAGACACCTATAGTACTCCTTTATAATCACCCAGTTACGTTGTGACGTTTGGTAGTACCCAAAGTGTTCCTCCGGTAAACGGGAGTTGCATAATCTCATAGTCATAGGAACATGTATAAGTCATGAAGAAAGCAATAGCAACATACTAAACGATCGGGTGCTAAGCTAATGAAATGGGTCATGTCAATCAGATCATTCAACTAATGATGTGACCTCGTTAATCAAATAACAACACTTTGTTTATGGTTAGGAAACATAACCATCTTTGATTAACGAGCTAGTCAAGTAGAGGTATACTAGTGACACTAAGTTTGTCTATGTATTCACACATGTATTATGTTTCCGGTTAATACAGTTCTAGCATGAATAATAAACATTTATAATGAAATAAGGAAATAAATAATAACTTTATTATTGCCTCTAGGGCATATTTCCTTCAATCTCCGCTTCCGCTATGCTCCTCTCGCCCGCTTCGTTCACTCAAGTATGTTTCTATCATTCTATGCCTTACAAGTTGATCTCTTCATCCACCTATTATTTTGTCTCTTAGACGACTTTATGATCCTGATACAAGTTTTCGTAAACCTGCGTTTGGATTGTCCCTTTTATTTCTTCCAGTTCGTCCATACAAATATCTTCTATTAAATATTCTTCTGCTTATGTCAGTCGTGCTAATGGGATGGTCGGCACCAGCAGTCCGTTCTTGGGCCCCTTGCTTCCAGATTTTCCCTATTGCTCTTGTTAGGAAGTGTTTGGACAAATCCCAATTTCAGAATATCTATATTTGTTATTTACATTATTTTTGCAGAGCCATGCGAGATTGGTGAAGAATGTTCCGAGAAATACTTGACTGAACCATTCCACATGAACTAGAAACAATGGCTCATTGACAAGTTTTCCTTATTTGTTGCACTGTTTATACTGCCAAAGATTCAAACTTACTACCATAGGTCTCTCATTGTTCATAAGCATACCATGAGCTTCTACAGTGATGCGAGTTCTACTACTAGGAAATGACATAAAAAAGGTTAGGTACGTTATGGCTTATGGCAAATGAAATCTTCATTTTACCTTTGTGTATGTGTACCACTTCCTAAAATTCCAAGTTATAACAGTCATTGACAGATTATATTACTGCATGTATGCAGCTGTCTCTAACACTGAATCTGTTACAAAGAAATTGATCAAACAAGTTCCGTTCTGCTTCTTGTACCTATAGTTACGTACATAAACCCATAAAACTTAAACACGTCGGCTAATGGCTGTTGGTTTTGTATTCTCAGCTACACCAACCATTTCCCAGTCTCTCCAGCATATATTTTGCTTCAATAATAGAGACGTATCTTTGCTTCTTATCATGAATAATTACTTAACAGTATAACTCAGCCATCTACGAGCCACCACAGCATTTTGATATCGTCAGCCGTCGGATCAACCCCGTAACAAACCAGATCGATACAGCTTTTCACCATGTCACGATCCATTCAACACACATGTAGTTTGGGCTGCTGCTCCGCAAACCGAGCTAGGGACCACCTCGTTTCACGGGCCGATCAGCGGCCAAAAGCCCACGTAGCTTCCATGCGTACTCCAACTTCGAAAGAGAAACAAATCTATGCCGACGAGACTCCCCAGTCCCCAGCGATGCGTGGAGATGCCGCAATTCGGCTCAGCGCCGGCGGCGGGCACTATCGCCATCGTATCTCCGCTTCCGCTATGCTCCTCTCGCCCGCTTCGTTCATTCAAGTATGTTTCTATCATTCTATGCCTTACAAGTTGATCTCTTCATCCACCTATTGTTTTGTCTCTTAGACGACATTATGATCCTGATACAAGTTTTTGTAAACCTGCGTTTGGATTGTCCTTTTTATTCCTTCCAGTTCGTCCGTACAAATATCTTCTATTAAATATTCTTCTGCTTATGTCAGTCGTGCTAATGGGATGGTCGGCACCAGCAGTCCGTTCTTGGGCCCCTTGCTTCCAGATTTTCCCTATTGCTCATGTTAGGAAGTGTTTGGATAAATCCCAGTTTCAGAATATCTATATTTGTTATTTACATTATTTTTGCAGAGCCATGCGAGATTGGTGAAGAATGTTCCGAGAAATACTTGACTGAACCATTCCACATGAACTAGAAACAATGGCTCATTGACAAGTTTTCCTTATTTGTTGCACTGTTCATACTGCCACACATCCAAACCTACTACCATGACTCTCTCATTGTTCATAAGCATACCATGAGCTTCTACAGTGATGCGAGTTCTACTACTAGGAGATGAGATAAAAAAGGTTAGGTACGTTATGACTTATGGCAAATGAAATCTTCATTTTACCTCTGTGTATGTGTATCACTTCCTAAAATTCCAAGTTATAACAGTCATTGATAGATTATATTACTGTATGTATGCAGCTGTCTCTAACACTGAATCTGTTGCAAAGAAATTGATCAAACAAGTTCCGTTCTGCTTCTTGTACCTATAGTTACGTATATGAACCCATAAAACTTAAACACGTTGGCTAATGGCTGTTGGTTTTGTATTCCCAGGCACATCAACCATTTCCCAGTCTCTCAAGCAAATATTTTGCTTCAATAATAGAGACGTATCTTTGCTTCTTATCATGAATAATTACTTAACAGTATAACTCAGCCATCTACGAGCCACCACAGCGTTTTGACATCGTCAGCCGTCGGATCAACCCCGTAACAAACCAGATCGATACAGCTTTTCACCATGTCGCGATCCATTCAACACACATGTAGTTTGGGCCGCTACTCCGCAAACCAAGCTAGGGACCACCTCGTTTCACGGGCCGATCAGCGGCCAAAAGCCCACGTAGCTTCCGTGCGTACTCCAACTTCGAAAGAGAAACAAATCTATGCCGACGCGACTCCCCAGTCCCTAGCGATGCGTGGAGATGCCGCAATTCGGCTCAGCGCCGGCGGCGGGCACTATCGCCATCGTATCTCCGCTTCCGCTATGCTCCTCTCGCCCGCTTCGTTCATTCAAGTATGTTTCTATCATTCTATGCCTTACAAGTTGATCTCTTCATCCACCTATTGTTTTGTCTCTTAGACGACATTATGATCCTGATACAAGTTTTCGTAAACCTGCATTTGGATTGTCCCTTTTATTTCTTCCAGTTCGTCCGTACAAATATCTTCTATTAAATATTCTTCTGCTTATGTCAGTCGTGCTAATGGGATGGTTGGCACCAGCAGTCCGTTCTTGGGCCCCTTGCTTCCAGATTTTCCCTATTGCTCTTGTTAGGAAGTGTTTGGATAAATCCCAGTTTCAGAATATCTATATTTGTTATTTACATTATTTTTGCAGAGTCATGCGAGATTGGTGAAGAATGTTTCGAGAAATACTTGACTGAACCAGTCCACATGAACTAGAAACAATGGCTCATTGACAAGTTTTCCTTATTTGTTGCACTGTTCATACTGCCAAACATTCAAACCTACTACCATAGGTCTCTCATTGTTCATAAGCATACCATGAGTTTCTACACTTTTTCTCATGACTCTATAATATAACCTGCAAGGTAGGCGGGCGCGGCAACGCGCGCATTCGCGTTCTAGTCTATATGTATAACCCCGTATATATGATAGCAGCCCATCTCTCGTATTTTCTGCTAAAAGGTACTAGTAGCTCCCACAGGAGTGCATGCATAGCAGAATAAAATATGCTGACTCTCTTCTGTCCCTCACTATCACAAAACAAACATACTTTTATTCAATTTATGCTAGTTTAAATCAATCAAATTTTTTAAACCATAATTTTGTTTTTTGAAATTATATATATATTTGAACTCCTAGCACCAAGACCTTTAAAATGAGACCCCTCTTGAATACATTTCAAACATATTTATATTTGAACTTTTCAAATGAGTGAAATCAGTTTTCTGAAAGGAGTGAAAAAGGTTTTTCGGATTGAGTGAAACCAGTTTTCTGGAATGACTGAAATCTATTTTGCATACATATGAAACACTTTTTTTTCTGAAATAAGTGAAATAGGAGTTTTGAATTGAGTGAGACCATTTTTTAAACAAATGAAATCTGTTTTGCATACATATGATTTTTTTTAAAATAAGTGAAATAGTTTTTTTAATTGACTAAAACCAATTTTATGAATAAATTGACATCGTTTTTTACACGAGTGAAATCTAATTTTTGAAATGAGCGAAACCTGTTTTATGAGCGAGCGAATTTGTTTTGAATTGATAATTTTTTGAATTGAGTGAAATCAATTTTTTGAAATACTTGAAATGAGTTATTTGTAACTAGATAATTTTTTGAATTGAGTGAAGTTAGTTTTATGAAATAATTTTGAATGGGCCTAAGTCCATCTTTAGAAAATGAGTGAAATATGTTTTCTCAAATCAGTGAAAAATGTGTTTTAAAATTAGTGAAATCAATGTGTTACAAATGAGTGAAATTAGTTCTTTGTAAATAAGTGAAATAATGTTTTGAAATTAGCGAAACAGTCAAAAAACACTTGTATGAAATAGCGAAACAATCTTATCTTTTATGAAAGTGATTCAAAAGATAATTGAAATATATAAAATAAAAAGTAGTTCAAATGTAGCCAAGATTGATCTTGTTCTAAAGGTTTTGTGAACAGGATTTGAAATATATTTTTTTCAAAAATGGACATTTCGTTTGAAATATAGGAATCATTCAAAATAGGGACGAAATAAAATGCATGTCATCTGTGTGGGGAGAGAGGTTTGTTAGGAAGGTTACCTAATAAGAGGAGAAACGTAACTTTAGGCGTAGCATTTTCGTTATTCTGGGCACCAATCTTGAGCACTCGATTAAGGGTCCGGTATCAACTCAAAAAAAAAAAAGATTAAGGGTCCGGTGGCATTTTCCGCTTTCATAAGCTACACAGAGCCGGAGGGCGAGGGAGCGGGGTACGAACTCGCGCAGTCTGCTGGGGCGAAGGTCACGGTGCCCTTGTCGAGGTCGTACCCAACGTGCATGTTTTGCTGGGCGATGTTCCCGATGATCGACGCCGGAAGCTGCTCCGGCTTCGCCGCCGCCACCGCCAAGCACAGGGTCCCCTCCTTCGCCTCGAAGAACGTGTTCTCCGCCTTCAGCGTGACCGCAGCGCCGCCGCCCAGCCCCAGCGTCACTTCAGGGATCATGGCCGCAACCTGCCCATCCGGCACCCCGCTCACGTCGAAGCACAGTGGCAGGAACTTTTCTGGCGACTGGGCAGGCGGGAGCTTGATCCGCTGTGTCAGCTCCTTCACAAGTGGGTCTAAAAGCGCTTCCGGGAGGAATGTGAGCGCCGCGCCGGAGTCGACGATGACGGGGGAGCGGTCCGGCGCCGCGAAGGTCTTGTCCCCGACCTTGAGGGACCGGAGCTCGACGATGTAGTATGCCTTCACTTTGGATGGGATCAGCGGCGTCGTCACCGCTCCCGGATCCGTGACGGCGGCCCGGGGGCCGAAGTTGAGCGCGGAGGAGGCATTGACGGAGTAGGGCACGAGGCAGTAGGAGAACCTCCGGCCCAGCGAGGTGTCTGTGCCGAGCTGACTGACGAGGGAGAGGTCGCCGCCGCCGAGGCCGACGATGCCGTCCCCGATGTACGTGCCGACGAAGGTCGTGGAGCAGCCGAAGTTGACGTTGGCCACGCGCGTCGTCCCATCGCCGCGGGCGCCCGGGGCGTCGGCGAAGGTGAAGGTCTCTGTGGAGAGGAGGCCGCTCGTGTGGGAGCCGTCGGCGTAGGAGTAGATGTACGTGCACTTGGAGTTGGCGTCGCATTCCCCGTGGAGCTCGCGGCACGTGCCGGAGTTACAGTCCACGACGCCGAACGTCGTCGATTTGTAGGGGTCGAACTGGACGCCCGGCGGCTGCGCGTCCGCGTCACGGGCGGCCGCCAGACCAGAACCGTCGCCTCCGTAGCTGCAATTGAGCCAGATGAGGTCGCTGCCGGTGTCGGCGATGGCGACCATACGAGTGGGCGGCGTGCCTATGTTCACGGCCATCAAGTACTCGGACGACCTAGACGTGACCGGGGACACGACGCCGTCAGCTGAGGGCGCGTCGGCGCGGACGTAGGAGCGCGAGAGCGCCGCGGCGTGGGCCGCGGACCGCCGCACGGCCTCGAGGACGCGGGCGGGCGCGGTGAGCGTCGGGTCGTGGAACGGCGACCTGACCGAGTCACGGTGGATGAACTCCACGCTAAACCCATCGCCGCCGCTGCCGGCGTACGCCGTGCACGCGCACAGCTGCGCCGTCAGGACGACGGCGACGAGCAGGAGAGCGCGGGATACCATCGTCCGAGGCATTCCGTGCTAGCTTAACTCCCACGGATTCGCTCTACTGGGGCTGCTTTGCTGCTGCTGCTGCTGCTATGCAGAGGGCAGTATTTATAGGCGAATTTGCGTAAGATTAAAATGGTTAATGGGGAGTCGAAGGGATCGTACAAGGTTGGCAGTAGCCCCTGTGAATACTCGGCCAGTATGAAAAGTTCTTAATGTCGGGATATGATATGAAGTCATGAGTGCCATTTGGAAGCTTGCTGCGTTAGGCTGGTTGTAATGGGGAATATCATATACTAGTATCATGTATATGATATTAGTGTACGATACTACCTCCGTAATACATAGTATCATATATTAGTATCATGTAGTACTTTATTTATTGTCATGCATAACACAAAGTAGCATAACATTTATTATGATACGGTATCATGCTATGATATTACACCCTTTCTTTCTTCATTTATTGCTATAACACCTCATCAAAATTGCCTAGTTGGCATGCAAGATACTAGCTATAATACTACCATTACAACCAGCCTTATCATAATAAGTTTTGCTGAAGCACATTTAGATATGTCATAAATATTGCACATTTTAGTTTTATGTCATTATTCATACGCGAAGATTCATCTTAGTATTTTCTCTTCATTTTGTATTTCTTATGCATTAAGTCAATTAGATGTGCAGTAACTAAGGCATATCTAAATGTGTTCTAGACAGACTCGATGGTAATTATGTATTGCGCACTACACATAGAATCAAGGGTTGATAGTGCGGTTTGCACTGCTCTTTTTGCGTATGAAAAGGTAGCCATTAATTCATGCAAAGAAAAGGACGATGAGTAATTAGTAATTTCTAATCTTGTGGCTAATTTGTAGAAGGACGATTGTCTCCGGAAGATCGGCCACTTGAGTGGTAAGAAGAGGGAGTGTTTGATTGCTTGGTGCCACAGGCCACTTGGAAAATTTGTAGCAATTGTTCTTTTGTTCTATGTCTCGCTCTTCGTGTTGGACTCACTGAGCAATTCCATTCCGCACTTTTCTGCAGCAAATATGCAATCAGTTACGCTTTCACTTTAGCTATAAGCCAGTCAGCCGAATTTCAAATTCGGGTCAGTCGATTTTGAATGAAGGAAGGAGAAGGAAGTGCCTCGCCGGAGAGGAGGGGGCTCGCCGTCATCGGGATGTATCTGGTGCACCGGGGCAATTGGTGTTATCAATGCACCGGTTTTCAATCGCACACTCAAAAATGTTCTAAAAAATTGAAAACAAATATGTGCATTGACACAATATCAATGTATGTTGCGACAAAGATTCAAATCAAAATTCAAAACATTGCTGGAGATACAAAAATGAGAAATTTGACACTGAGTAGTACATAACACAAGTTGGGCTTCAATTTTGGCCAATTAGCATATTGATGTCAAATTTGTTATTTTGTATCCCAAGGAATGTTTCGAATTTTGATTTCAATTTTGTTGTTAAAATATACATTGATGTTGTGTCAATGCACTATCTTTTTTACGGATTTTTTGAACATTTCTGAATGTGCAACGGGGCTCAGTGCACTAGATACATTCCCCGTTGTCATCACCCCATTATATATCTTAGGGTTCAGGATGGTGGCGTTGGTGGACGGCGGTGATGGTGGGGCTTCGCCGGAGAAAAAAAAATGGACGTGGGCAGGTGTTGGGGATATTCCCCACGATTATGACCTGGCCATAGTTGACCCGGCCAAGAGCCAGGATGCTCTATGGGTCATCTCATATTCCGGGTTATGGCGAGACAATAAGGAAAGACCAAGGGCCCAGGGCAAGACCCGACATGAGGCCGGCTTAAGGAGACCCCAATGGGCTGGCTCACGGAGAAGGTCCAAGAAGAGGAAAAGTTCACTGACAAGGAAAGCAAGACCTGGACTAGTATCCGGCTTGTAATAAAAAAGAAACTAGTTATAGTTGTACTAGGACTCTATATGTAAGTCGGTCCCTTTAATAACTTATATAAGGAGGGACAAGGCATCTCAGGAGAGGAAGTTTTAGATAGACAGACAAGTCTTAGACAAGATCAAAGTAGATGCTCTCGAGATGAGAGGTAGCGATAGAGCACCATTGTAATCGAGATCATCATCAATAACAATCAAGCAGGATGCAGGCTTTTACCTCCTCCACGATAGGCCAAACCTGGGCAAAACTAGCGTCTCTTGATTTCGACCAACCCCGTTCGAGCAATCACGTAGCAGCGATGGCCTCACAACTAAGTCATTTTTCAAGGACATCTGCCATGACAAACCATGAGAGTTGGCGCCTACCGTGTGGACAGCCCCACGGCGGTGTTATGTTCTTAGAGGGAGCTCTTTAGGGATCGAGAAACTTGCAAATGGCTGGATGAAGAAAATCCGGTTCAGAAGCATCTACATCAGCACCAAGTTCGCCAGCCGCGATCAAAATAATAATAATTGCGACGCATAACATGAATCAGATTGGAGTCAAAAGTGACTCGGCAGTAGTAACCGAGCAGGTTCAGCAAGCGTCTACCTGACAACATCTGTTTGAGCCCTAGGAAGATATCTACTACCGTATGTCTGATGTATACGAAGCGAGGGATCAAGTCAGCCGAAGTGTACAACAGATCAGAATAAAAAAGACTACAACGGTGGCGAGACACAGCGGTGACTTTGTTTTCCTGTCCACCTGCAGAGCCTGCCGTGTTCGTGTGGGGGTGGAGAAGGCTAAAGAACGTACGTCTCAGTTTGATATGCATACTATGACCCTGTTTGGATCCATAGGTTAGAGTTAGTTTGAGTAGATAGAGATTTCCGGTAGAAAGTTTACCTGGGCTAATGCTCTGCCAAACCCAACATATGAAAAGCTTGATCGAGTTCCCGCGAGCGTTGAGTGGGAACAGAAGTTCCCTCTCGTAACGGTACAGGCTCTCTCGTGCGGAATATCCAATCACACACCTTTGTTCGTGGACTCAGGGGAGCCAAACCACGTGGGAAACAAAAACACCTTTTCTTTCGAGATGGCATGGTTTGAACGAGAAGGTTTCTTGGATCTGATAGCCAGGGAATGGGCTAAGGATGCAGGAGGTAGGACTTCTGTCGAGCGTTGGCAGAATAAGATTAGGCATTTGAGAAGTTTCTTACGGGGTTGGGCTAAGCACCTTAGTGGCAGTTATAAGGTTGAAAAGGAAAGGCTCCTTTCTCTTATTCAAACCCTAGACTTACAGGCTGAATCCACGATTTTGCAACCAACAGAGTTTCAGGTTAAACTTGTTGCGGAGAAGGTTGAAAGAACTTCTCCGCGAAGAAGAATTGAAGTAGGCATTGCGGGCTAAGGTCCGCAAAGTTGTCCAAGGGGACGCGAACACTTAATTCTTTCACTTGATTGCTAATGGTAAGCACAGAAAGAAGAGAATCTTTCAGCTTGAACAAGATGAAGGAACTATTTTAGGACAGGACAACCTAAAACTTTACATAACCAAGTATTACAAGCAGTTATTTGGACCTCCGGAGGATAGTTGTGTGTCCCTCGATGAGTCCAGGACTGAGGATGTACCTCAACTAACTGCCGCAGATAATGATATTTTGGTTGCCCCGTTCTCAGGAAAGGAGGTGTTTGATGCTATAGCACAGATGAAAAACAATAAGGCTCCCGGACCTGATGGATTCCCGGTTGAGTTTTACAAAAAGTGTTGGCACATTATTAAGGGGGGTCTGTTACCAATGTTTCACAATCTTTTCTCTGGACAGCTTCACTTATTTCACTTAAATTTTGAAACAATAACACTGCTTCCTAAGAAAACAGATGCTGTGAGAATAGAGCAGTTCAGGCCGATCTGCCTTCTCAATGTTAGTTTCGAAATCTTCACCAAGGTTGGGACTAATAGGCTCACACAGATTGTGCATTCTGTGGTGCAGCATTCCCAAACTACTTTCATGCCGGACAGAAACATCCTAGAAGGGGTGGTCGTCCTTCATGAAACACTCCATGAAATCCATTCAAAAAATTAGATGGAGTTATTTTTAAGGTGGATTTCGAGAAAGCGGACGATAAAGTCAAATGGCCATTCCTCCAACAGGCATTACGTATGAAAGGTTTTGATGAAGCCTGGCGCCATCAGGTTGAATCGTTTACACAAAAAGGGAGTGTTGGAATTACAGTGAATGACGATATCGGTCATTACTTCCAGACACTTAAAGGCCTGAGACAAGGGGATCCGATGTCCCCTATCATGTTTAACATTGTGGTTGATATGTTAGCAATTATGATAGAAAGGGCTAAGGAGGCTGGTCAAGTAGGTGGCTTGGTACCTCATCTCGTTGATGGAGGTGTGTCCATCCTTCAGTACGCTGATGATACAATCATCTTTATGGAGCATGACTTGGCCAAGGCGAGAAATATGAAGCTGGTGTTATGCCTTTTTGAACAATTGACCGGGTTAAAGATTAACTTTCACAAAAGCGAGTTGTTCTGCTTTGGTAGAGCCAAGGATGAACAAGAGACTTATAGGCAATTGTTTGGGTGCGATTTGGGGGATTTACCTTTTATTTACTTAGGTATACCAATCCACCACCGTAAGCTGACAAACAGAGAATGGAAGTGCATCGAGGACCGATTTGAAAAAAACTGAGTTGCTGCAAGGGCAAGCTCATGTCATACGGAGGCCGACTAATTCTGATAAATTCGGTTCTCACGAGTATGCCTATGTTTCTCTTGTCGTTCTTCGAAGTCCCAGTTGGAGTCAGGAAAAAGACTGGACTTTTATCGATCACGATTCTTTTGGCAGGGTGATGAACTAAAAAGAGAATATTGTCTAGCTAAATGGGATATCATCTATAGACCGAAAGACCAAGGGGGTCTTGGTATTGAGAATCTTGAAATTAAAAGCAGATGCCTTCTCAGTAAGTGGCTGTGGAAATTGTCGAGTGAGACTGATGCCATGTGGGCGCAAATCCTTCGTTCCAAGTATCTTCAGACCAAAACTTTGTCTCGGGTGACAGTAAGGCCGACTGACTCGCCTTTCTGGAAAGGACTTATGAAAGTCAAACAATCCCCGTTTAAAGGACAAAGTTTATTATTGGTAACGGTGCTAGTACACGTTTCTGCGAGGATACTTGGCTCGGAGAGACACCCTTAGCCATTCAATACCCGTCTTTATATCGTATTGTTCAACGATGTGAGGTGTTCGTTGCAACGGTATTTCAATCTATCCCCCTTAATATTCAGTTCAGATGGTCGCTAGCGGGCAATCGTTGGGAAGAATGGCTCCGTCTAGTAAGTAGACTGATGGAGGTTTAGCTTTCTCAACAACTCGATGAATTACGCTGGAAACTTACTAGGTCGGGAGCATTCACAGTTAAATCAATGTATATTGATGTTATCAATTCGATCTTCACTCCTAGCTCCAAGCATGTTTGGGCTGTCAAAGTTCCATTGAAAATAAAAGTGTTTATGTGGTTTGTCCATAAACAAGTTATTTTAACCAAGGACAACTTGACAAAGCGTAATTGGACAGGTCCTACTAGGTGTAGTTTCTGTGATCGGGATGAGACGATCAAACACCTTTTTCTTGATTGCCTGCTAGCCAAAGTTTTATGGCAGACGGTCCATATTGCTTTTAATACTACTCCACCGAATTCTATCAACACGTTATTTGGGGCGTGGCTTAACGGGATACAGCCCGACTTAGCGAGACATATTCGCGTAGGAGTCTGTGCCTTGCTGTGGACTATCTGGAATTGCAGAAATGATCTGGTTTTTAACAGGACAACACGCATTCATTTTTTGCAGGTTATTTTCCGAGCCACGGCATTGATCCGTTCGTGGTCGCTACTCACTCCGACGAAGGCCAGAGAGCATTTGGTTACTGGATCTATCCGCTGGGAGATGGTCGCTCGGGATATCTTCAACCGGTTTGGATGACGGTCATGTAATAGGATAGACAATTAGTTTACCTACCTCTCTGTTTTACCAACCGGTTGTGGCGTCCTTTATTTTGCTAGTTTGTATTTTAGGTTTTCTGGCTCTGTGTGAGCTCTTTTTTTGTCGTTGGGAGACTTCTAAACTTTCAGACCTGTTTGGAACATATTTATTTGTTTAATAAGAAGGCCGTATGCATCGCTCTGATGCAGAGGCCGGGGCATCTCCCTTTTCGAAAAAAAGTTAGTTTGAGTAAGTTTAGGCTCAAATAGCTCTAAAGTACTCAAACGTGAGGACTAGTTTGAGCTACTTGCATCTAATTCACCGAAAAAACTGTCCCACCCAAAAAATGCTAATTGAAACTAGTTCTTCTAATGCATTTATTTGTCAATCCAACCCTCTCATTCAAATATATGTTTGCTTAGAGTTAGTTCAGGCTAGCTAAATTAGACTATCGGCCTATGTCAAAAATGTACAGGAGCCTGTTTATCCATTGAGGCCGACGGGATTTGACAGCTCATCGCCCGTGTCCGTATCAAGTTTGGAGACTTGTTTTTTCTTCTGGGAAAAGATCGAGACGAATCCGCTTCATCAAGGACTTAGACGTGTTCTGGTGTGTTTTTTGCTTCCGAGGATAATCAAGGCGGCGGAAGCAAAGCTAGCTCCACACATATCAAATTCGTCGGGTTGTCGTTTGCTGCTGCTGCTTCCCATCGATCCACGTACAAGATTCCTGTCCCCAGGCATCAACGGAAGCAAGTCCGGACGAGAAAGAAAAAGGAGGCCGAAGCCATCGTGCACCAGACAAAGCTAGTACTCCTCCTCACCTGAGCTAAACCAAGCCAAAAGAAAATTAGTAAAACATTTACTAGCACTAATGGAGATCTAGTGTGTCTTTTCCCAACGTGGAGACTAATCCCAGCAAGCTGTCAGTCTCCTCCACAACCTCGCGCAAGATATGTACGGCAGCGAGGTCGCGTACGGTGCCGTGCTCCTGCTCGCGGAGTCCAGGCAGTCGACGCGCTCGCAGAGTGCTAGCGTACGGCGGCGTGCTCCCGCTCGCACATGGTGGCGCGCTCGCGGACAGTGGCGCGTTCCATGTAGACGGCGCGCCCATGGACGGCGGCGTGGTCCGGCCCGCAGGGGGCGGCGTGCTTGCGGACAGCGGCCTGCTCCCGCTCGCAGATGGCGGCATACTCACGGACGGTGTTCCAGGAAGGTGACGCGCCCGTGGGTGGCAGCCTGCTCCCGCTCGCGGGCGGCGATGCACTCGTGGAATGTGGCGTGCTCGCGGACGACAGTGTACACGCCCAACCAACTGTCGCGCCCGCATATGATAGTAACCTGCATATGCAGCGGACTGAAGAAGTGCAGGTTCAGAGTTGCGCCTGAACTGAACCTGCAGCGCTCTGCGTGGCGAGCTGGGCCATGGGCCTTGTAAGCGTGAGTTTGTCGATGACGGCTGGCCCCTTGTGCCGGCTACTTATTGTATCAAACCCGGATGATTCGGCAGGAATGAAAAGATCTAAACTAAACTCTGCCCTCACACGCTTCTCACCTACTTTCCTTTCTCTCCTTTCCCCCCAATTCTAGATCAGGGATCCCAGCATTACAATCTGGTACTTAGAGCCAATTTTTCTCCGATCCACGCCGCCGCCACCACTCTCCCAACCTCTTGATTGTCCGGTAACATCCACTGAGCTAGGTGCGAGTCGCCACAGCGAGCTCACGCAAAATCCTGCTCGGGGTTCGGTTCGATTCAGAGCGAGACGACGACGCCGCCATCCAAGCCTTCGGCGCAGACCCGCCGTGTCCTGGACGAGATGACGGAGACCACCGACAAGTTGCAGAGCCTGCTCGAGTCGGTGATCTGCCGGCTGGACGCGAATAAGAAGACCACCGACGAACGCCACCAGGCGCAGCTCTCTTACAATGTCCACGTCTCCACCGAGCTCAAGCACCTCATGAAGCAGATCGAACTCACCTAAGCCGACGTGGACGAGGCCCGCAAAGGCGCGCCGTCGCCCGAACCCCCGGCCATGGGCAGCGCTGAAGCACGGTCTCCCTCGGTGACTACGGGCTCCATGGCACATGCGCCACCACCACCACCACCCCCGCCGCCACCTCGCCCAGCGCTGACCCCCCTCTACACGGAAGGCACATCGCAGCTCCCGTTCGCCCGTCTCATCAATCGTGGGCCACCGATGCTGCTCACCGGGGCGCCCTCACCGACAGAGCATGGACGCTATGCCGACACCTTCACCAAGCCGCCCAAACACGTTTCCCCTCGTTTTGACGGCACCGCCCCGCGCATCTGGCTTGAGCGCTACACTTCCTATTTTGAGCTCTACCGCGTGCCAGTGCACAATTGGGTCACCACCACCGCACTCTACATGGAGGGTCTGGTGATACGTCTCCAACGTGTCTATAATTTTTTATTGTTCCATGCTATTATATTATCTGTTTTGGATGTTTTATATGCATTAATATGCTAATTTATATGATTTTTGGGAATAACCTATTAACCTAGAGCCCAGTGTCAGTTTCAGTTTTTTCCTTGTTTTAGAGTTTCGCAGAAAAGGAATACCAAATGGAGTCGAAACAGAATAAAACTTTCGCCATGATTTTTGTTGGACCAGAAGACACCCAGGAGACTTGGAGTACAAGTCAGAGGAGCCTCGAGGCGGCCACAAGGGTGGAGGGCGCGCCCCCCGACCTTGTGGGCCCCCGTAGCTTCCCTGACCTAATTCTTTCGCCTATATATACTCTTATACCCCAAAAACATTCAGGGGAGCCACGAAACCACTTTCCACCGCCGCAACCTTCTGTACCCATGAGATCCCATCTTAAGGCCTTTTCCAGCATCCTGTCGGAGGGGGAATCGATCACGGAGGGTTTCTACATCAACACCACTGCCTCTTCTAGATGGCTTCTTCTCTCTCTTTAATTCTCAAAACAAAGTTCTCCTTGATGTTCTTGGAGATCTATTTGATGTAATACTTTTGGCGGTGTGTTTGCCGAGATCCGATGAATTGTGGATTTATGATCAGCTTATCTATGGATATTATTTGAATCTCCTATGAATTCTTATATGCATGATTTGATATCTTTGCAAGTCTCTTCGAACTATTGATTTGGTTTGGCCAACTAGATTGGTTTTCCTTGCGATGGGAGAAGTGTTTAGCTTTGGGTTCAATCTTGCGGTGCTCGATCCTAGTGACAGAAGGGGAACCGACACGTATTGTATTGTTGCCATCGAGGATAAAAAGATGGGGTTTCATCCTATTGCTTGAGTTAATTCCTCTACATCATGTCATCTTGCTTAAGGCGTTACTCCGTTCTTTATGAACTTAATACTCTAGATGCATGCTGGATAGTGGTCGATGTGTAGAGTACCAGTAGTAGATGCAGAATCGTTTCGGTTTACTTGACACGGACGTGATGCCTATATTCATGATCATTGCCTTAGATATCGTCATAACTTTGCGCTTTTCTATCAATTGCTCGACAGTAATTTGTTCACCCATCGTAATAACTTCTATCTTGAGAGAAGTCTCTAGTGAAACCTATGGCCCCCGGGTCTATTTTTTTCATCATATAAGTTTCCGATCTACAATTCTAGTTTCCTATTTACTTTCTTTTGCAATCTTTTACTTTCCGTTGCATAAACCAAAAATACCAAAAATATTACTTTACCGTTTATCCATCTCTATCATATCTCACTTTGCGAATAACCGTGAAGGGATTGACAACCCCTTTGTCGCGTTGGTTGCAAGTTGGTGTTTGTTTGTGCAGGTATTCAGTGGCTTGTTGTGTAGTCTCCTACTGGATTGATACCTTGTTTCTCAAAACTGAGGGAAATACTTATGCTTCTTTGCTGCATCACCCTTTCCTCTTCAAGGGAAAAACCAACACAAGCTCAAGAGGTAGCAAGAAGGATTTGTGCCGCCGTTGCCGGGGAGATCTACACCAAGCCAAGACATACCAAGTATCCATCATAAACTCTCATCTCTCGCATTACATTATTCGCCATTCGCCTCTCGTTTCCCTCTCCCCCACTTCTAAAACAATTTTCGAAAAGATTCGCTTTTTCTTCGCCCCTCTTCCATTCATCTTCCTCGTTTTCTTTTTGTGTGCTCGTGTGTTGGATTGCTTGTTTTGTCACGTTGGCTCAAGATAGTACCAAATTGTGTGAATTTTCCAACACCAACAACAATGATTTTATTAGTACTCCGATTGCTCCCTATGCTAATGCGGAATCTTGTGAGATTAATACTGCTTTGCTGAATTTTGTTATGAAAGATCAATTTCCTGTCCTTCCCAATGAAGATGTCGCATCCCATCTTAATAATTTCATTGATTTTTGTAATATGCAAAAGAAAAAAGATGTGGATAATGATGTTGTTAAGTTGAAGTTGTTTCCTTCTCTCTTAGGGATCGCGCTAAAACTTGGTTTTCATCCTTGCTTAAAAATATTAGTGATTCATGGAATAACTGTAAAGATGCTTTTATTTCCAAGTATTTTCCTCCCATTAAGATCATCTCCCTTAGGACCGATATTACGAATTTTAAGAAACTTGATCATGAACATGTTGCACAATCTTGGGAGAGGATGAAATTGACGATTAGAAATTGCCCTACTCATGGTTTGAATTTGTGGATGATTATACAAAACTTTTATGCCAGACTGAATTTTGCTTCTAGAAATCTTTTAAATTCGGCCGCAGGAGGCACCTTTATGGAAATTAATTTAGGAGAAGCTACTAAACTCCTAGATAATATTATGGTTAACTATTCGCATACCGAAAGATCTTCCACTAGTAAAAAAGTGCATGCAATTGAAGAAATAAATGTTTTGAGTGGAAAGATGGATGAGCTTACGAAATTGTTTGCTAATAAGAGTGCGCCTATTGATCCAAATGATATGCCTTTGTCTACCTTGATTGAAAACAATAATGAATCTATGGATGTGTCACATCCCTAGCTTATGGTACTGCCTGGTGTTTTGCATCTTGTTGCATCATGTTTAAATTCTATTTAAGTTGAAATGGGGATTGACCAAATCCTAGCATCAGAAAGAATTCAACTAGGTTCAAATAAAAATATTTTCAATGAACCCAAAATTCCTTCCCAAAAATGTTCATCATCTTTGGATTGGTCTAGAACCTCTGCCAAAAATGGTGCACATTTTTCTAGGACACTTTGGATTTTTGAAGTAATCCATAAGTATTTGAATTTGGACATTTAAATCTTATAAATATTTTTAATTGTCCAAATAATCCTGAAAGTACTTGAGGGCTGTTGGAAAATATTTCAAAGGTGCCTAAAATTATTTTCAGGATTTTACCAAGTGGTTTAGTATTTTTACTAAATCAAAATCAACAACAGAAAATAGAAAAAAAAACAGAAATAAGAGAGAGGGAGAGAGAGAGAGATAGTACCTGGCCACTTACCTCGGCCCAACACTGTAGCTGGCCCAGCCCACCAGGGGCACGCTTGTCGTCTTCCCCTTGCTAGCGCACGAAGCAGCTCGGTGGCGAGCGCTGACGTCGCGCCTGGCCACCTCCTGCTTGCTGCCGCCTCCCCGATGTCGCCCTGGAGACGCCACGCGCCCCCAGGCCCTCTCAGCCTCTCCCCGAGCTCCCCTCCTCCTCTGGCTCTCTCACACGCAAACCACCGAGCGTTGTCGTCGCCGCCGACGAGCGCAACCGCGGCCATCGCCTCTCCCTCGCCTCTCCGTGATGTCCAGAGGCTCTGCCTCGACGCCACGGAGCCCCAAGACGAAGCACGCGCCCGCGGAATGCCCTAAGCGACACCATCATCCTCACCCTCGCTGTCGGACACCGGAGATCCCCCTCGCCGCCCCGCTCGCTTTGGCCCCTCCCCGAGCTCGCCGACTCGCTCCTCGTGTTCACCATGAGCTGCTGATCATCCGTCCCCTCTCCGTTTTCTCTCCTGCACTCCGCAGCCACCGTGCCCCTCTCGCCCGACTGCGCCGCCGCCCGCACTCGTCGCCGACGCAGCTCCGGTGACCATTTGGTCCCGGGCATGCGTCCAACATGCTCACCACCACGCGTAGAGCCTCCCTAGCGCCACGTTGCGCTCGTTTGCACCCTGCAGTGCCGATCTCGCGAACACCCGAACTCCGGTCACCGCCCAACTTGCCGCCGCCGCCATAGACCACCCCAGGTCCAGCCATCACCACCATCGGATGCGCCATGCTGTGGGCGTCCCAACGCGCCCGGCCGCGGGACCTCTCGTCGCCGGAGTTGGCTGGATGGGCAACCCCGTCGCGTTCTGCTTAGCACCGGCGGCTAATCGCCGTTTAGCTGACGTGGCACCATTAGTTTAGGTACTAATCACGTTTAGTTAGTGTTCTGTTTCGATGACATATGGGCCCCATGCCCTAATTAACCCCGGGCTTTATTTTCTGTTTAGTTTAGATTAACCCAGCGGGACCCACGTGTCAGAGTTGACCCTGCTGACGTGGCTGTTGACCTGGCCTACCTGTCAGCGAGCTAAACAGCCCTGTGCCACTGACGTGTGGCCCCCACACGTCAGGTTTGACCTGGTCAGCCGCAGTTGACCTGCTGACATCATAGTGACACAATGCTGACGCAGTTAATAATTTTCTGGATTTATTATTAATCAGAAAAATCCAGAAAATTGCCTAAACTTCTAAAAATCATAGAAAATAATCTATAGCTCAGAATGAAATAAATTATATATGAAAAATGATCAGAAAAATCCAATCTATCCATTTATGCTGTTTTCATGCATGATAGAACACTTCAACCTTGCTGTTTAGGTGAAGCAAGTTAATGCACTAATATGACCTCTTATTTTGGGTTTGCATTTGAATCCTTGATTCAAATGAACTCAAACCAATCTGTTCTAAGTTGCATTAGCCAAAACACACTCATTTTGCCATGTCATGAGCATGCATCCTATTGTTGGATTGCATTGATTGTGTTTCTTCCTTGTTTGCCGGTATTGTCCCCTCTCAGTAAACGTGGTTCCGATGATGAGTTCGATGACACCGATGAAGAGCTATTACTATCTTTAGAAGTGCCAGGCAAGCAAAAACCCCTTGTTCATTCCGATACAATCCCACTCTCTCGCTCCTGCTCTCTTTTACTGCATTAGGACAACAATGATTCAACTGTTACATGCTGCGGTAGTTGAACCCCTTTCCTCTGCATGACCTGTCATTGCCACAGTAAATAGATGAAACCCACTAGCATGAGTAGGAGTTGTTTGAGCCCTGATGTGCCTACTCATTCATGCTTGTTTGTCATGCCTGCTATTGCATATAGTTGTGTCGGGTCTGATTCATCGGGAATGAATTGGAATGGTGATGAACATGTCCTACTGTGTGTGAGCTAAGTGTGTGAACACAATTTGGTAAAGGTAGCGGTGAGAGGCCATGTAGGAGTACATGATGGGTTGTCTCATTGAAATCGTTCTTAGGAACTGAGTTCTGTGTCTGTGATCCATGAACAGCTACTACCACTCATTGGGATCCTTAATTGACCCTCTCGGCTTCTTAATCACCCTAGTACTCTGTCCAGGAGTTGCAACTAGTTTCTGGTGTTTGTAGGTTATGTGTTGGCGGCCGTGCGTAGCACTGACCCTAGGGGTGGGCTATGATGCGGTAGATACACCATGGCACGGTGTACCGGGCGCCCGTTTGGTGTCTCGGGAACCCTGTTCACATCGTTCGGGGCCGTATGTGGAAACCTCGGCCGGGATCCCTTCGGATGGAACCTGGGTAGGCGATAAACCTGGACTGGAGACTTGAGTGTTTAGGTAGGCCGTGGCCGACACCCTCGTTGGGCTTCCGCTTGAAGGTTGCCGAGTACATGTCGTGTAAACAACGGTAAGTGGTGGGAGCGTGTGTGAAGAAGTACACCCTGCAGGGTTATCATTATCTTTTCGAATAGCCGGATTCCTCGCATATGGAAACTTGGACCCCTTGCATAGTTCATAGACAAGTGAAAGTGGATACTCTAAAATGCGCAAGATAAGCGTGAGTGCTATGGATGGCCTTCTCGTAGGGAGACGAGAGCGGATCCATAGTAGTGTATTGATATGGTGAATATATGGACTCGTGTGCGCCACCTCAAAAGAGTTGCTTGCAGTCGTAGTTCAGGTTAGCCACTGAGTCAAAGCTGGCTTGCTGCAGTTAAACTCCACCACCCCCTTTGTTGATACCGATGCATATGTAGTTAGTTCTGATGTAAGTCTTGCTGGGTACATTTGTACTCATGTTTGCTTAATTTATGTTTTGCAGAGAGACTTTAGTCTCGCTAGTAGTTCCACGTGGACTTTGACATTTAGCTTGTTACCTCAGCTACGATCTTGTGCCCTCGGCAGGATCTGGTAGATAGTCAGGCTTCTCAGCCTTTTCATTTGTAGATGTCTATACTCAGACATGTTAAGCTTTCGCGTGTGCTTTGATTTGTATTCTATGATTGTTTGGTCATGAGACCATGTTTGTAATATCTTGGCTCCTCGGAGCGTAATGAATAAATACTTTGAGTCGTAGAGTTATGTTGTGATGCTATGTTGTATTTACACATATCGAGCATATTGTGTGTATGATTGAAATGCTTGGTATGTGTGGGATCCGACAATCTAGTTGTTTATCCTTGGCAGCCTCTCTTATGGGGAAATGTAGTCTAGTGCTTCCATGAGCCATAGTAGTCTGCTACAGCCCGGTTCACCGGAGTCCTGCTAGCCCAGTACTACTGCTCAGGACACTTGACTGGCCGGCATGTGTTTCACTTTGTTCCTGTGTCTGTCCCTTCAGGGAAATGTCACGCGGTGACATCCGGAGTCCTGCCTAGCCTGCTACAGCCCGGGTTACCGGAGTCTTGTTAGCCCAGTGCTATAGCCCGGATTCGCACGCTGTTGACCGACATGCTCGAAGTTGATTCATGTATGCCTGTCCCCATGGGTTAGTGCCGCTTTGGGTTCACGACTAGCCATGTCGACCCGGGTTCTCTATCATATGGATGCTAGCGACACTATCATATACGTGAGCCAAAAGGCGCAAACGCTCCCGGGCCATGGTAAGGCGACACCCGTGGGAATACCGTGCGTGAGGCCGCAAAGTGATATGAGGTGTTACCGGCTAGATCGATGTGACTTGGAATCAGGGTCCTGACAGGATGTTAATTTTGTTGGTAGGAACAATTTTGGTAATAACGCGTATAGAGGTAATTTTAACCCTAGACCGTTTCCTAGTAATTTCTCTAATAATTATGGTAATTCCTACAACAATTCTTATGGAAATTATAATAAGATGCCCTCTAAATTTGAGAATAGTGTTAAAGAATTTATTAGTTCGCAAAAGAATTTCAATGCTTGGATTGAAGAAAAATTGCTTAAGATTGATGATTTGGCTAGGAACGTGGATATAATTTCTCTTGATGTTGATTCTTTGAAACTTAGATCTATTCCACCTAAGCATGATATCAATGAGTCTCTCAAAGCCATGAGAATTTCCATTGATGAGTGCAAAGAAAGAACCGCTAAGATGCGTGCTAAAAAAGATTGGTTTATAAAAGCATGTTCTTCTAGTTTCCATGAAAATAATGATGAAGATTTAAAAGTGATTGATGTGACTCCTATTGAATCTTTGTTTTACAATGTTAATCTTGATAAATATGGGACTGGATATGAGTCAACTTTAGTTAGAAGGCGTCCCAATGATTCAGAATTTTTAGATCTTGATACAAAAATTTATAAAAGTGGGATTGGAGAGCTCAAAACTTTAGATAGCAATGAACCCACTATTTTGAATTTCATGGACTTTAATTATGATAATTGATCTTTAATAGTTTGTATTTCCTTGTTGCAATCCGTGTTGAATTCTCCTCATGCTTATACTCAAAACAAAGGTTTTACTAAACATACCGTTGATGCTATGATGCAATCTTATGAAGAAAAGATTAATTTGGAAGTTTCTATCCCTAGAAAACTTTATGATGAGTGGGAACCTACTGTTAAGATTAATATTAAGGATTATGAATGCTATGCTTTGTGTGATTTGGGTGCTAGTGTTTCCACGATTCCGAAAACTTTATGTGATGTGTTAGGTTTCCGTGAATTTGATGGTTGTTCCTTAAATTTGCATCTTGCGGATTCCACTATTAAGAAACCTATGGGAAGAATTAATGATGTTATTATTGTTGAAAATAGGAATTATGTGCCCATATATTTCATTGTTCTTGATATAGATTGCAATCCTACATGTCCTATTATTCTTGGTAGACCTTTCCTTAGAACGATTGGTGCAATTATTGATATGAAAGAAGGAAATATTATATTTCAATTTCCATTAAGGAAAGGCATGGAACACTTTCCAAGAAATAAATTAAATTACCTTATGAATCTATTATGATAGCCACTTATGGATTGCATGCCAAAGATGATAATACTTGGATCTATTCGTGTTTTTGTGCCTAGCTAGGGGCGTTAAACAATAGCGCTTGTTGGGAGGCAACCCAATTTTATTTTTGTTCTTGCTTTGTAGGTCATGTTTTGCTTTGAATAAATAATCTAGCCTCTGGTTACATGTGGTTTTGAGTTTTAATTAGTGTTTGTGCCAAGTAAGACCTTTGGCATAGCTTATGGTAATAGTTGATTTGATCCTGCTGAAAAACAGAAACTTTTGCGACTAGGAGATTAGTTTTAATTTTTAATAGAAGCATGATAAAATACTGATTCTTTTTGCAGAGGATTAATAAAAAAAATTATCTGGGACTTCCTAATTTCTCAAAAAAATTGGAGTTACAAAAGTATTCGAAATATCCATATTGCTACACACTGTTTGGTTTTTGACTGATTCCGTCTTTCGCGTGTTGTTTGCTTATTTTGATGCATCTATGGCTAGTATCGGGGGGTATGAACCATGGAAAAGTTGGAATACAGTAGATAGTACACCAATATAAATAAAGAATGATTTCACAATAGTACGAAAAGTGGTGATTTATTTTTCTTATACTAACAGAGCTTACGAGATTTTCTGTTGGAGTTTTCTGTTGTGAAGTTTTCAAGTTTTGGGTAAGGATTTGATGGACTATGGAATAAGGAGTGGCAAGAGCCTAAGCTTGGGGATGCCCAAGGCATCCCAAGGTAATATTCAAGGATGTCAAAAGGTAATATTCAAGGCTGCCAGGAGTGATCACCCATAGCTCGAGCCCGTATGCTGCTCCAGCGCTGCTAGTAAAGAAAAAATATGGGAGTTGGCGGTTTTGTGTTGATTTTCGATGACTGAATTCTGTTACAGTAAAGAACAAGTTCCCCTTTCCCATAGTGGACGAGCTTCTCGATGAACTGGCTAGTGTTGCTTACTTCTCCAAGATCGATCTCTGAGCCGGCTACCACCAAATACGCATGCGTGAAGAAGATGAGGAAACGATAGCTTTCAAGATGCACCATGGGCATTATCATTTTTGTGTGATGCCCTTTGGCCTGTGCAATGCACCAGCCATGTTCCAGTGCTTGATGAACACCATCTTTGGGTGCCACGTACATAAGTTCATCATTATTTTCCTTGACGACATCTTGGTTTTCAGTGAGGAACTACAGGAGCACGAAGAGCATCACCGGGTGACCTTGGACCTCCTACGCGAGCACTAGTTGTTCGCCAAGGCCTCCAAGTGCTTTTTGCTCAAATCAGCATCGAGTACTTGGGCCATATCATCTCCATGGATGGCGTCGCAACAGACTCCAGCAAGACCAGTGCGATGAACACCCGGCCCGTTCCAATGAACCAAACCGAGCTGCACGGTTTCCTCGGACTGATTGGCTACTACCGGAAATTTGCCCCGTACTACAGAATCATTGCCAAGCCCTCGACACAGCTGCCCACCAAGAAGGGATTCGAGTGGAACAAGAAGGCCCAGGATGCATTCATCATGCTCAAGAAGGCGATGATGAGCACACCCGTGCTCGCCCTTCCGGACTTCTCACGCCCGTTCACCATCGAGATCGATGCCTGCAACACTAGCGTGGGCGCCGTGCTCATCCAAGGCGGTCACCCCATGGCCTACCTCAACAAAGCCTTGGGCGTGCGCAATCAGAAGCTGTCAACCTACGAAAAGGAATTCTTGGCCGCTATGATGGCAATCGACAAGTGGAGGCCATATCTTCAGCGGGCGCCATTCGAGATCGTCACCAATCACAGGAGCCTCTGTGCTCTCAGTGATCAGCAATTGGCGACGGAGCTGTAGCGCAAGGCCATGGCGAAGATGGTCGGCCTCCAATTCACCTTCCGCTACAAGCGTGGCACCGGCAATGATGCAGTAGACGCGCTATCGCGTGTCGGCCACCTGATGGCTCTCGACGCGCTCTCCTTATGTCAACCACAGTGGCTCCAGGAAGTCGCCAACTCATACGCGACAGACCTGGACGCCCAGGATCTGCTCACCAAGCTCATCGTCATTGACACCGACGACCAGGGGCGCACCCTACAGCAAGGCGTCATCAGGCAGCGTGGGCGCCTATGGATTGGCACGAACTCGGCCCTGCAGACAAAGCTCATCTCCGTGCTTCACCACAGCGCTGTCGGCAGCCACTCTGGCGCCACGACGACCTACCACCGTGTCTGTAAGATGTTCGCCTAGACCGGCCTGAAGCGCGTGGTCGAATACTTCGTCAAGCAGTGCGCGGTGTGCTAGCACGCCAAGCACGAGCACATGCACCCGGCCGACAAGCTCCAACCGCTGTCGATCCCTCAAGAACCATGGCAGGAATTGACCATGGATTTCGTCAAAGGACTTCCCAAATCTAAGGGGTACCATGCCATTATGGTCGTTGTCGACCGGCTCACCAAGTACACACATTTCGTGCCGCTCCGCCAGCCCTTCACGGCCGCCCAGGTCGCGCGCGCGTTCTGGGAACACGTCATCAAGCTCCATGGCGTGCCACACTCCATCGTGTCCGGTCGTGACAAGGTTTTCACCAGCGCAATATGGCGAGAGATCTTCGCCGCCGCAGGGACCAAGATTCTGTATTCCACGGCGTATCATCCGCAGACAGACGGACAAATGGAGCACGTCAACCAGTGTCTGGAGATGCATCTTCAGTATGTTTTGCACGACATGCCCAAGCAATGGCGCAAATGGCTACCTACGGCAGAATTCTGGTACAACTCGACCCATCACTCCTCTCTGAACTGCTCCTCGTTTAAAGCTTTATATGGAAGAGAACAAAATCTTGGAGGACTACCACAACTGAGCTTCGAGCTGCCAGAGGACGCCCAAGGCGGGGACCTGGACTGGGCCACGCACACTAAGTTTCTCCGATCACAGCTGTACACACCTTTTGTGAGAGCCATACATGATTTGTAATTTGTTAGAATACTCTATGTGCTTCGCTTATATCTTTTGAGTTATATAGTTTTGCTCTAGCACTTCACTTATATCTTTTTAGAGCATGGTGGTGGATTTGTTTTATAGAAACTATTGATCTCTCATGCTTCACTTAGATTATTTTGAGAGTCTTAAATAGCATGGTAATTTACTTAAATAATCCCAATATGCTTGGTATTCAAGAATAGTAAAAACCTTCTTATGAGTGTGTTGAATACTAAGAGAAGTTTGATACTTGATAATTGTTTTGAGATATGAAGATGGTGATATTAAAGTTATGCTAGTTGAGTAGTTGTGAATTTGAGAAATACTTGTGTTAAAGTTTGTGATTCCCGTAGCATGCACGTATGGTGAACCGCTATGTGATGAAGTCGGAGCATGATTTATTTTTGATTTTCTTCCTTATGAGTGGCGGTCGGGGACAAGCGATGGTCTTTTCCTACCAATCTATCCCCTAGGGGCATGCGCGTAATACTTTGCTTTGATAACTTGTAGATTTTTGCAATATGTATATGAGTTCTTTATGACTAATGTTGAGTCCACGGATTATACGCACTTTTCTCACCCTTCCACCTTTGCTAGCCTCTCTAATACCGCACACCTTTCACCGGTATCATACACCCACCATATACCTTCCTCAAAACAGCCACCATACCTACCGATTATGGCATTTCCATAGCCATTCCGAGATATATTGTCATGCAACTTTCCACCGTTCCGTTGATTATGACACACTCCATCATTGTCATATTGCTTAGCATGATCATATAGTTGACATTGTATTTGTGGCAAGCCACCATTTATAATTCTTTCATACGTGTCACTCTTGATTCATTGCATATCCCGGTACACCGTCGGAGGCATTCATATAGAGTCATATTTTGTTCTAAGTATCGAGTTGTAATTGTTGAGTTGTAAGTAAATACAAGTGTGATGATCATCATTATTAGAGCATTGTCCCAGTGAGGAAAGGATGATGGAGACTATGATTCCCCCACAAGTCGGGATGAGACTCCGGACGAAAATAAATAAATAAAAGAGGCCAAAGAAGCCCAAATAAAAAAAGAGAAAAGAGGCCATAAAAAAAGAGAAGCCCCAAATAAAAAATTGAGAGAAAAATAGAGAAGGGGCAATGCTACTATCCTTTTACCACACTTGTGCTTCAAATTAGTACCATGATCTTCATGATAGAGAGTCTCCTATGTTATCATTTTCATATACTAGTGGGAATTTTTCATTATAGAACTTGGCTTGTATATTCCAATGATGGGCTTCCTCAAAATGCCCTAGGTCTTCGTGAGCAAGCAAGTTGGATGCACACCCACCTAGTTTCTTTTGTTGAGCTTTCATACACTTATAGCTCTAGTGCATCCGTTGCATGGCAATCCCTACTCACTCACATTGATATCTATTGATGGGCATCTCCATAGCCCATTCATACGCCTAGTTGATGTGAGACTATATTCTCCTTTTTTGTCTTCTCCACAACCACCATTCTATTCCACCTATAATGCTATGTCCATGGCTCACGCTCATGTATTGCGTGAAGATCGAAAAAGTTTGAGAACACCAAAAGTATAAAAAAATTGCTTGGCTTGTCATCGGGGTTGTGCATGATTTAAATATTTTGTGTGGTGAAGATGGAGCAATATATGATTTTGTAGGTATAACTTTCTTTGGCCATGTTATTTTGAGAAGACATGATTGCTTTGTTAGTATGCTTGAAGTATTATTATTTTTATGTCAATATTAAACTTTCATCTTGAATCATTCGTATCTGAATATTCATACCACAATTAAGAAGAATTACATTAAAATTATGCCAAGTAGCACTCCACATCAAAAATTCTATTTTTATCATTTACCTACTTGAGGACGAGCAGGAATTAAGCTTGGGGATGCTTGATACATCTACAACGTATCTATAATTTTTGATTGCTCCATGCTATATTATCTACTATTTTGGACATTATTGGGCTTTATTATCCACTTTTATATTATTTTTGGGACTAACCTATTAACCGAAAGCCCAGCCCAGAATTGTTGTTTTTGCCTGTTTTAGGGTTTCAAAGAAAAGGAATATCAAACGGAGTCCAAACGGAATGAAACCTCCGGGAACATGATTTTCTCAACGACCAAGACCCAGGAGACTTGGACCCTATGTCAAGACACAAAAGAGGAGGCCACAAGGTAGGGGGGGGGCCCTCCACCCCCGTGGGCCCCCTGTTGCTCCACCGACATACTCCTTCCTCCTATATATACCTACGTACCCCCAAACGATCAGATACGGAGCCAAAACCCTAATTCCACCACCGTAACTTTCTGTATCCACGAGATCCCATCTTGGGGCCTGTTCCGGAGCTCCGTCGAAGGGAGCAACGATCACGGAGGGCTTCTACATCAACACCATAGCCCTTCCAATGAAGTGTGAGTAGTTTACCTCAGACCTACGGGTCCATAGTTAGTAGCTAGATGGCTTCTTCTCTCTTTTTGGATCTCAATACAATGTTCCCCCCCTCTCTTGTGGAGAACTATTCGATGTAATCTTCTTTTTGCGGTGTGTTTGTTGAGACCGATGAATTGTGGGTTTATGATCAAGTCTATCTATGAACAATATTTGAATCTTCTCTGAATTCTTTTATGTATGATTGGTTATCTTTGCAAGTCTCTTCAAATTATCAGTTTGGTTTGGCCTACTAGATTGATCTTTCTTGCAATGAGAGAAGTGCTTAGCTTTGGGTTTAATCTTGCGGTGTCCTTTCCCAGTGACAGTAGGGGCAGCAAGGCACGTATTGTATTGTTGCCATCGAGGATAACAAGATGGGTTTTTCATCATATTGCATGAGTTTATCCCTCTACATCATGTCATCTTGCTTAAGGCGTTACTCTGTTTTTAACTTAATACTCTAGATGCATGCTAGATAGCGATCGATGAGTGGAGTAATAGTAGTAGATGCAGGCAGGAGTCGGTCTACTTGTCTCGAACGTGATGCCTATATACATGATCACACCTAGATATTCTCATAACTATGCTCAATTATGTCAATTGCTCAACAGTAATTTGTTCACCCACCGTAGAATACTTATGCTCTCGAGAGAAGCCACTAGTGAAACCTATGGGCCCCGGGTCTATCATCATCATATTAATCCCCTACTACTTAGTTATTTCGTTTGTTTTTTTACTTTGCCTTTATTTTACTTTGCATCTTTATCACAAAAATACCAAAAAATATTATCTTATCATATCTATCAGATCTCACTCTTGTAAGTGGCCGTGTAGGGATTGACAACCCCTATTCGCGTTGGTTGCGAGGATTTATTTGTTTTGTGCAGGTACGAGGGACTCACGCGTAGCCTCCTACTGGATTGATACCTTGGTTCTCAAAAACCGAGGGAAATACTTACGCTACTTTGCTGCATCATCCCTTCCTCTTCGGGGAAAACCAACACAGTGGTCAAGAGGTAGCTGTCGTGGTTCTAAGACTGACAGTAGAATAGGGGGTAGGAATGTAGAGGCAAGATACTAGCTATGGAGGAGTTGTACACACGAGTTTACGAGTTCAGGCCCTTCTCGGAGGAAGTAACAGCTAGCCCTACGTCTCGGAGCCCAGAGGCGGTCGACTGAATATATGTGTGTGAATTACAGAAAGTGCGAACCCTTGTCCTAGAGGAGGGGGGTGGCTTATATAGAGTGCGCCAGGACCCCAGCTCCCCTCCGTTACACAAGGTTCAATGCTCATAAAGGAGGGGCATTACTGGTAACGTCTGCAGTAAAGTGTTATAAATGCCCATAAAGCTATGGTTTAAGTCCTGACCGTTGCAGAGTGGAGGGTTTCTCATCTTCTGGTGGTCGAGTGTCTTCAAGGTGGTCGAGTGAGCACATCTTCACGGTCGAGTGGATGATGGTTTCTCTCCGGCCGCTTCTGATTCTTTGTAGAGATGTCCTTGGGGAGGGTATGTTGGACAGATCCATGACCCTACCCTAGGTACATAGCTTCATCATTAGCCCCCGAATGGATCAGGGTTTGAGTGTGGAAGGAGTTGGGAACACTTCCGACCCATTCTTTGTGCTATGAGTATATCTTGTTCTGGAACAGTGAGTTGAGGGGACGACATCGACTCCTTTCTCAGTCGCCTTGGTACATTCTTGGTTTTTGTCGAGTGAATTTTCACGATAGAATTCCGAATGATAACTGTCGGATTCCGGGTTCCGGCAGACCCTTAAGGTTCGAACACTGGGGTGCGCGCAGAAATCACGTCCTCAACCTCCCCGCCTCACAAAGATCTAAACTACTAAAAGAATCACACAAGAGACACAAGATTTATACTGGTTCGGGCCACCATGGTGGTGTAATACCCTACTCCAGTGTGTGGTGGATGGATTGCCTCCTGGGGCTGGTGATGATGAACACTACAAGGAAGAACTGCCTCATGAGGGTCTGTTCTTGACTGGGGCGGTGAACTGAGGGGTTCAGTCGCCCTTCTCTCTCTCTCTCTCTCTCTGATTTCGACCCCCCTCCACCTGAGAACCGAACCCTTCCAACCCCTTGCTACGTGGGTGGCCGGTTCCTATTTATAGAGGCCCTGGTCCTCTTCCCAAATATTGAGCGGGAAGGGAGCCAACAATGGCGGGCTAATTTGAAGGGGGACAACAAGTACTCTTATCCTGACTAAAGGTGGTCTTCGCCTGCGAAAGACTCTGCGGTGACGCCATGCTGGGCTCCATGGTGACCTCCGTCTCGTAGTCCGCTTGGTCCTGGTCTTGTTGCACCGAAATGGCAACCTTTGCCTGATGCCTCGGTACTCCGCGGATGCGCTTGCCCCCTTTGCACCAAAGAGGAAAGAAGGACGCTGCGCGTGCTGGCGCCCGCCTGGCGCCCTCGATCGTCATGGCTTGCGTCACGGGCGCCTCACGAGACACCCCGCCTTGATATCTCCGTCTCCTCGCGAGCCAGCCTGAGGAGGCTGCGCTTGAGGATGCACCGTGTCGTCCGCCTCACGAGGCTTGGCCCCTCGCGAGGGTCTTGAGTCTTGTGTTGGTGAAGATGGGCCACGTTGGGCCCCCATTCGAGCCACGCCGCAGGCCACAGGCAGGCAAGTCTGGGGACCCCCGTTCCCAGAACACCGACAGTAGCCCCCGGGCCCGTGGCGTGCATGGGCTTGGCCGTGCCGCGAGGCGAGAGGGCAAGGGCGAAGCGCCGCGGGCCCTAACAGCCTGCGGCCTTGGGCGCCGCGTGGCGGTTGACTGGACGTGGGTGCCTTAGCAACTGTGTGGGTTGATAAGGGAGAGGCATCTTCCCAGACTTCGCCCCTGTTCTCTCCGGTTGCTGCTCAGATCCCCTTTCTTGCGCCTCCCCTTTCTTCCTCCAAACTTCCAGATCTGCTCCGGTTGCGCGACCTAGGAAGCCATGGCGCCTCGCCACCCTCCGGCCGAAGCTTGGTATTCTCCTGCTCTGGACACGCCGAATGTGCCCAAGACGAGCCTTGCTCGGTTGCGCCGAATGGCGGTGGCGCAGGGCATCAATGGGACGGAGGTGTTCAAGGCCGGCTCTGCCACCCCTGAGGACTGAGGGAGCACCTTTTATCCTCTCTTTGTAAGCTCCATTGCTGCGGGCCTGGTGCCTCCCTTCTCCGAATTCTTCTTCTCTGTCCTCCGCCACTAAACTTGCAGGCTCTACATCTCCATCCCAACTCTGTCCTTCTCCTGGCGATCTTCGCTTACTACTGCGAGGCCCATGTAGGGGTGCAACCTTCGGTGGCCTTGCTGCGCCACTACTTCTCCCTCCGGGTCTCCGACAGCTCTCTTTCTGGGTGTGCGGGCTTCGTCGCGTATAGCGGCACCATTGCCATCTCGAGTCCCGGGAAGAGGATTGAGGGCTTCAGGAGCAAGTGGGTCTTGGCAGATGTCGGGCGCATCCACCCTCGGCTGGTCTTGCCCACGGAGCAACCCGTGAGCACCAGCGACTGGTGCCGAGCAGAGCTCACGGACCCCCGCGCGAAGCCGGTGTTGGAGAAGATGGATGTGGACCTGAGGCCGGCCAACATGGCGACGGCGAAGTTGACTGGTGCGTCGCTGCTGAAGGAATTCCTGGAGCACCAGCTGGCCCCGCTCCGGGAGTACTCTCCTCCAATGTGGAGGCCTCATCCGAGCCCCGAGGCGGTGGACGAAGAGGATGTGACCGCGGTTCTCCAATCTCTGGTCGGGGGCGAGGTGGCAAGGCCGAAGGGCGCTCCCAAGCCCTTGTTCCTTCGTGACGACTGGAAGCGGGTGGTGAAGTCCATGCCTGTTTTTAACGGGGACGGGCTCGTGCCCGTGGTGGCTTCTGAAGGACCGGTGGATGTGCCCTCCGGCGACTCCAGCGAGGAGGAGGGCGAAGAGGAGTGGGGAGAAGGGCCCGACTCTGGGGCGACCGACGGAGAGTCGAGGGCTCCCCTCCCTCGGCGCTCGCCCCGTACTCTCCGCCTCTCGCCGAGCGATGATGATGATGATGATGTGCTGGGCAGCAGGAGCTCGCCCCCGATCCCGAAGAAGGATAGAACCGGGCTGATCCCCCACGGGTCTGCCCCTACCCCGAGGCAGTCCGCAGTCGGGCCTTCTGCTTCCAAGGTCGACCCTTCCAGCCGGCTGTCAGGCTTCAAGTTAGGCCGAAGGCTTCCCGAGCTCGCCGGCGAAGACCCGTAAGTGTTGGATCCTTGCTCTTTTGTTTCTCGTTCCGCCGATGAGGCTTGATGATTGCTTCTCTTGAACAGGCTGGCGCCCGCGGCGAAGAAGCCAAAGGGAGCTCCTGAGGTCCCACCTGCGGTGACGCCTTCGCCTGCAGGGGAGGGAGATCGTGACGCGCGGGCCTCTCCTGCCCGCGCATCCTTGCGAGGTTTGGCCGAGCTGGCTGGGGCGAGCTGAGCCCCCATGGCCCAAGTGACTCCGGAGGTGCCCTCATCAGGCGCCGCTGCTACGGCTGTGGAGGCACGGCGGGCTCTGCCTCAGGACACTACGGCCTCACCGCCGTTACCTTCTCCTCCCGTTCTACTGGCCGTTGCTTCCTCAGCTCCTCCTGTTGTCCTGGAGCGTGCCGATGCTACTCCGTCTTCTTCTTCCATCTTGGAGCGTGCCGTCGCCGAACTGGACCGGCTGCGGCAGGATCTTCTCGGCGCCGACCCTCGCCTGGTGGCCGGGCGCCTGGAACTAGCTTCGGGGTGGATTCGCTTTGATGCTTCGATTCAGGCGGCGTTGGTTCAGGCCTCAATGGCCTGTGACGGAGAGAGGGAGGCCACCCTCGAGGCGAAGGCTGCTCGAGACGCGGCCTTGGGAGAGGTGGTTGAAGTCCGCGGCCGTTGCAAGGCGCTGGAGGATGAGCTGCAAGGCCTGAGGGGCCAGCTTGCAGAGGAGGTCCGCCTGCGCCAAGAGCTGGAGAAGGGGGCGAAGGCGCGCGAGGCGGCGCTCGAGGACCAGGAGGCCAGGCTCAAGAAGCGCCGCGACCACCTAGGCGCGTTGAAGAAGGAGCTGGAGGTGACGAAGGCCGAGCTGGATGCCAAGGCTCAGGTCCTCGCCGAGGATCGCGTGGCCTTCGCAGACATGGAGAAGGACGCCCGCGCTTCGCTGAAGATGCTTTACGAGAGCGGCCTGGACAGCCCGCTAGCTGGTGACGGGGACGGCCCCGCCAAGCTGCTTCCCTTCCTGGTTAAGGCTCTTGGGGATGTCACCCTTGGCATCGGCCCCGCGGCCGAGGCCGAGGCGCACGTCTTGTCTTCTGCCGCGCTGACGCGGGTCTTCGCCCACGTCTACCTTCGTGATCCCAACGCCGACCTCGACGGCCTGCTGAAACCGGTGAGCGGCGAGGGCGCTGCCTCCGCTGTCGAAGCCGTGAAGGGGCGTGCGGAGGCGCTGCTGGAGAAGTTTTGGGCCTTCAGCACCAGGCCGAAGCAAGACGCGGCCGACCTTGCCATTCCACGAGGCGAAGCCACCGCCGACAAGTGACTCCGTTCCATCCCAGCTCTTCTTTCAGTTCCTGCACATGAATCACGCCTCGGGGAGGCATTTAAACTTGCGTTTGGCATTGAGATGAGAGTATGGACTGTAATATTTGCTTTTAAATTCCTTGGATTTTATGCTTTTCTTCCCTACTTGCTTGTGTTCTACGTCGGCAGAGCCCGGCCCCGCGCATGCCTCACCCAGCATTAGCCCCGACCGGAAACCAGGATGGGACCAAAGGAGTGAGGGGCCACGGGACAAGTTAGGATCCTGAGTCGCGATGCTCAGGAGTCCCCCTTGGCGCGCGAACAACAAGTAGGGAAGCGCGGTGTAGGTGTATCTTCTGTTCTACGTCTGCAGAGCCCGACTCCGCGCGTACCTCACCCAGCATAGCCTTTCGGAACTAAGGAGTGAGGGGCTACGGAGCCAGTTAGGCTCCTGAGTCGCGATGCTCAGGAGTCCCCCTTGACGTGCGAACAGCGGGTGATGAGGTGCGATGTAAACGGGGCTACCGTTCTACGTCTGCAGAGCCTGGCCCCGCGCGTACCTCACCCAGCATAGCCTTTCGGAACTAAGGAGTGAGGGGCTACGGGACCAGTTAGGCTCCTGAGTCGCGATGCTTAGGAGTCCCCCTTGACGTGCAAACGGCCTTCATACCTTGGCTCCGCTCAGGGAGAGACGCGCGGCGAACTAGGCCCGAGGGGCCTGGCTGGGCGGCGTACGTCTGGGCGTGACCCAGTCGTAGCCCCTGTGGCTAGCCCCCTCACGCGGCACTCCCGAGGGGAGGCGTTGCGACGAGGCCAGCCACTGAGCTCTGGGCTCCCTGAGGGTAATGCGGCCCGGAGGCCACCCCCAGTTGTTTATCACCAGCGCGGAGCATAGCGCTTCCGTATGTGTACGGGCATAGCCGCGCCTCGGCAGTGTCGTCAGCCAGCGCGGAGCATGGTGCTTCCACTGGTACGTGGGAGGGGGCTCCCCTCCGGGAGGAGCCCCCGGGGCGTATACAGCCCCGCCCTGACACGTGACCAGCACAGTAGGGCTAGGTGAGGTGTATCTAGGCACCCATGAGCCAGCGCGGGACTCACGAGGCCCTACCTCTGGGCGGGTTGCGCCCGGCACTGGGCCGTATCTTGAGATGTGTCCCTGCAAAATTTGGTTAGATGCCGGTACTCTACGTCCTTGGGTCCCGGCCGTCGAGCTTGTCTCAGCCGTCGCTGGTATGCCAGATCGCGATGCCATGGACAAGGCCAGAGGGTGAGGGCTGGAGAGCCAGTAAGAGCCCTGAGTCACGATGCTCAGGCGCCCCCCCTTTAACGTGCAAGTGGTCGACATGGAGAAGAAGGGATGCCGCGGACGGGCATCATGCAATCAAGCGTGATAGGCAGATGCATAGTTGGAAATAAACGCGATGGAGATACACACCACTGGGCCTGGCCCCAACGGCTTGGGGATGATGCAGCCCGAGGGGCGCCCCCAATCAAGGCGAACTAACGACCAAAAAGTAAATGCAGATACATGCCACGGGGACGGACCCATGCGGCCTGGGAGTGACGCAACCCTGGGAGGGCGCTCCCAGCTGGGAATGAGGCTTGGAAGATGTCACCTGAGAATGTCGTTGGCGAAGTTGCGTTGGTGCAGTAGGCTCGGTGGGCTACGGAAGCTGATCCTCACGAGCCCCCAGGCCCCGGGGCCTCGGGAGGCTCCGGAGGCACTGGTGACTCCTCGCGAGCTGCCTTCATCTCCGCCATGGCCGCGGAACGCCTGTCTTCTTGAGCCTCCATGATGCCCCTCATGAGGCGCTGCTGCGCCGCAGCCATGCTCGGCAGGCCGTAGGGCATGCGAACGTAGCTGTGGGGTGGACCCCCGCAGCGCCCCACTCGTGAGGGCCAGAGACGCTCCGTCGTGGTGATCCGATTGAGCCCGGGTACGTCGACGCAGACACGCAGCCCGCCATCCTCACTTGGATGAGGGGCCACGGCTGGTAGGCAGCGGCAACCTCTCATGATCCTTGTCTCCTGTAGTTCTTGAATGGCCTTGTCAACGAACTCGTGCTGGTCTGACTCTCCTCGCCTGGCTCCTTCCCGGGGGAAACGTGCTGCGAAGCATGCTTCCACATGGTGCCCAAGCGCCTCCCTCGTGACCCTGGCTAGGTCGGTGGCCCTCCAGGTGAGAGCCCCCGAGCCCTGCTTGAGGAGGGCACCGGGCGCGCTTCCCTATGCGATGGAAGGAGGGCCCCCCTGGGCAGACACGGGCCCTGAAGGGCCTGCCTCCTGAGGGGCCGAGCCTGACGACGTCTTCTTCTTGGGGGTGGTCTCAGGAAGCCTTGGTGAGTCGCAGCCATGAACTTGGCCAGCGCTGGGTACCCGAGGATAGGCTCGCTCCAAGGAACACACTACATCCTTCTCTTCACAGGGCACTGTGATGACGCCGCCACTTCCTGGCATCTTGAGGATGTTGTAGCCGTGGTGAGTCGCAGCCATGAACTTGGCCAGCGCTGGGTACCCGAGGATGGCGTTGTACGGCAGGCGAATGTGGGCGACGTCGAAGTCGATGAGCTCGGTGCGGTAGTTGCTGCAAGCCCCGAAGGTGACAGGGAGGTGAACCTGCCCGATCAGGACTGTGGAACCGTCGGTGATCCCGGAGAAAGGCTTGGTTGGCTGAAGCTAGTCATAGGGCACTTGGAGGTTGTTGAATGTTTCCACAGACAGGACGTTGAGCCCCGGCCCACCATCCATGAGGGTCTTGGTGACCAGCACGTTGCTGATGACTGGGGAGCAGAGCATCGGGAGGACTCCGGCCGTGGCTGCGCACGCTGACCACCTGAGGGGGCGCGTTGCTTCGAGCTTGGGGAGAACTGCATTCACTTCGCGGGCGAACTGCTTGAATATGCGTTGAAAGGCTGGGGCTTGAGCTCCGCCTAGGATGCAGGCGATTGCGCGCGGCTCCTGGAAGCCCCCAGCCCCCTCGTCTTGATGGCGGTCTCCGTTCCTTCTTGGTGGAGGCGGCAGAGGAGGTAGGCCTGCGTTGCCGTGAGGGCGATCCTCACGAGGCTGATCCCTCCAGTCTCCCTCGTGAGGCAGGTCCTGCCAGCGGTCCTCGCGAGGCTGGTCGCGCCACCCCGGGCATGGGCCGCGATCTTCCCAGCGCCCTGGGTTTCTTCCTCCTCCTCGGCCGTAGCCCCGGTCAGCACGGTCGAGGCGACGGCTGATCCTTCCTTCTCGCACGGCTCGGAGTTCTTGACATTCGTTGGTGTTGTGGGTGTGGAGGTCGTGGTACACACAGTACCGGCTGCCTCTGGAGGGTTCGGGCAGGTCCTTGCCCCGCTTCGTGTCTGGTTCTGCCGCGAGTACGGCAGCCCCTTGCGCTTCACGTCCTTGGCCTTGGGCTTCTTCTCTTCTGGGTCCGCGGCAGGCAGCTCGAGGAGGGAGAGACGTCCCTCCTCAGCCCTGGCGCACTTGTTTGCCAAGTTGAACAGCTCCAGGGAGGTGCAAAGGTCTTCGTGCATCGCCAGCTCCTCCTTCATCTTGACGTCGCGCACACCGTCGGAGAAGGCAGAGATGATGGCCTCCTCGGACACCTTGGGGATCTTGAGGCACGCGATGTTGAAGCGCTGGATGTACTTTTGCAGGGTCTCTCCGGGTTGTTGCTTGATGCGGCGCATGTCGCTCACGGTGGGCGGCCGGTCGCGAGTACCTTGGAAGTTGGCGATGAAGCGGGCGCGCATCTGTTCCCAGGAGGAGATCGTGCCTGGAGCCAGATTCAGGAGCCAGGTTCGAGCTCCTTCCTTGAGCGCCATGGGGAACCAGTTCGCCATGACCTTCTCATCCCCGCCGGTAGCCTCGATGCCCAGCTCATAGAGCAGGAGGAATTCAGCGGGATTGGTTGTGCCATCGTAGCGAGGAGGCAGGTCAGGCTTGAACTTGCCGGGCCACGCGACGCTGCACAGCTTAGTGGTGTAGGCGTGGCAGCCCGCAGTGGCCACAAAAGGCCTCGGTTGGTGGAGAGCTTGGTCTTGAGGGTCCCCACGCACTGCGGCTAGGAGCAGGGCGGGGTATTGGCGCGCTGGAGCTGGAGCAGGGTCGCGGCGTGCCGGAGCAGGGAGCGCCCTGGCAGCCCCTTGCAAGGGAGGAACTTCTTGGCAGCTCCGCTCTTGCTGCGCTGGCGCCTGACGGAGCGGGTTTCGCCCAGGGGCCAAGCTCCTTGGAGCCATGGCATCTTCTTGGTGGGGAGGCGGCTGGTGCGCCTCTGGAGCTTCGTTGCCCGCGCGGGGCGGAGTGTGGCGCAGAGGGACGGATGGCGCGGAAGAGCCCCCTGCGGCGCGGACAAGCTCGGCGACGCGGTCGAGCCACTCTTCGTAGACATCGTTGACGGGGCGGTAGCACAGGAGCTCGTTTGCCGCGAGGAGCGTGGCTCGAGCCTCCAAGGGTGCGCGGAGCGCGCGGGACGAAGAACCGGCCGGTGCGAGCGATGGGGTGGTGAGACGATGCTTGCTACTCGCCCCCCGTCGGACCGGTGGCGGCGTTGACGGCGGGCGACAGGGAACAATGAGGACGCCCACCGACGAGGGCCATTTGGGCGACACGAGAAGCGATGGCGGCCCGGCGCTCAGCGCGGGCCCGACGAGCGTCAGACATGGATGCGACGGTCGGAGGAGAACGGAGGGGTGGAAGACAGATTCCGGCGCACCCCTACCTGGCGCGCCAAATGTCGGATTCCGGGTTCCGGCAGACCCTTAAGGTTCGAACTCTGGGGTGCGCCCGGAAATCACGTCCCCAACTGTCGGGTGGTAGGATCGACATATGCCAACGGGTGGCTTATCATTGCGGGGGCCAATAGAACGTCGCCGGTGCCTGGAAACGGGATGAGGCGTAGACATGCACGCCGGCGAATCTTACCCAGCTTCAGGGCTCTCCGGGGAGATAACACCCCTACTGCTGCTCTGCGGGGTCTCCGCATGGTTACTAAGTTCACAGGTGTCTACAATGCTCCTTGAGCTGTTTGGGGTGGAAGGAGGAAGAAGGGCTTAGCTCAGCTTGCTTCTTCTCCTTGTATGTGTCTAGGTCTAGGAAGAGAGTTCAACCCTTTGCATGGGTGCACCGGGGGGTTTATATAGGCCTACCCCCCGGGGGTACAATGGTAATCCGACTGGGCGCGGGGCCCAGCTGTCTGTGGCTATGTTCGCCGGCTTCTCCGCCGGCTTCTGGGGCCCGCCGGCTGCCGGCCCCCGGGTCGACAGGCCGGCCCCACTGGCCAGGGCCTGGTCGGCGGCTGGTTACTGTTGCTCCGTGTTTGTTGGCGCAGGCTTGGTCGGGGTAAGCGTGGCTACAGTAACGCCGCCCTGGCGGGCGATTACTGTAGCCCCGCCGCACCTTGTCTCCTTAACGGGCGTCTCCTTCGAGGAGGGCGGCTGGCCGGCTACGTGAAGCCGGCCCTCTGTCTTGCCGGCTTGAGAGGGGGTGTGGCCGCCTTCGGCATCTCTCTGCCCGAAGGGGCCCACCGCCTCGGGGGCCACGCTGGCGGCCCGTCGTGGACGGCGTCGGAGCCGCCGTGGCTACAGTGCCGCGTCGGGCGGGCCGCAGCTGCCCGCACGACGCGCTGTACCAGGCGTGCTCCGGGTTTTGGGGGGTGGCAGGCTCCACTGTAGCCACGCCCCGCTTCATCATCGCAGAGCGGACGCGTACATCGCGGGTACGGTGTTGACTGCTTTATCGGAGCCGGCCCGGCAATAGCCGGCCTTGCCATAGCCGGCCCTGCCGTAGCCGGCCATGCCGTAGCCGGCCATGCCGTAGCCGGCCCTCCTCAGTTTTCTTCATGGGGGTAAAAGAGGGCGGGCCGCCCCCGAAGCCGGCTGGGATGGTAGTCGGCCAGGGGGAGGCGGCCCTGGTCTTGAGTCTCCTTATGAGCCGGATGGGCTCATAATTTTTTCTGAGGGGCCAGGGGAAGCCGGCTGGGCTACCCATGGCTATTTACCCCGACAGTAGTCCCCGAAGGCGGGCGAGCTTCACGGCGGACGGAAGGACGGGAAGCTTGGCCGGCTTCATACCGTGAGGGGCTGTCCTCGTCGTTGCAGCCGACTTCGGAGCGATTTTTGTTACTAGGGTGACCGTGGTTGACCCGCGGGCTGGCCGTGGGCCCCACGACGAGCCACGTGGAGGGGAGGCCCTGCCGTCGCACGCGCGCGACGGGACGCTGCCGCAGGCCCGGGCCCGCCACTCCCTGGCCTCGGCCCGGGCGCAGATCTTCTGTGGCCCGAGGGGACCGCTCGCCTCCCCGCGGCCGTTACTCCGCGTCATCAAGGCGCGTAATTAGCGCGGGCGTGGGGGAGATGGGCACGATCGATCCCCACGATCCCCCACGCCGCGCCTCCTCGTCTCTTGCGCACGCGCCTACAAGTAGGGGGGGAGGAGGAGAGGCACAGGCCTGCTCGCTCTCCCGCTCCCCGTCCCTCCTGCTCTTCCTCTTCCTCTTCTTCCTCGCGCCCGACGCAGTTTCGCGCTGCAGCCCACTCACGCCGCCATGTCTCTGGCTTTGTCGAGCTCGTGGGACGGGTCCAATGTCCACGATGACCACATCGAGTTCCTCCGCCAGACCCGGCGCCTGCCCGCCGCCAACCTCGTGCAGGTGCGTCTGGCGCCCGCGAAGGTGGTCTCGCCGGCCCCGGAGGAAGGCGAGCGCGTCGTCTTCCGCGCGCACTTCCTCCGTGGCTTCGGCTTCCCGGCGAGCAGCTTCATGCGCTCCTTTCTTGAATTCTACAATCTCCAACCACACCACGTCACGCCCAACGCAGTGCTGCAGCTCTCGGCCTTCGTCTCGCTCTGCGAGGGGTTCCTGGGGGTGCTGCCGACGCTGGAGCTCTGGGCGGAGCTGTTCCAGAACAAGCTCGGCACCGTCTCCGCCGGCGTGCCGGCTCCCTGCGGCGCCTTCATCGCGATGAAGAGGGCAAGCGACGACAACCCCTTCCCCCACATCCCTCTGATCCAATCTGTCAAGCTCTGGCAGAAGTCTTATTTCTACGTCAAGAACGTCGCCCCGCACGGCGACTACGTCAATCTGCCGGCTTACGTAGTCGGCCCGCCGACTGGGAAGCGGCGGACTTGGGGCTACCGGTCGAAGTCCTTATCTCCGGTTGGGAATGCTTCCATCTCCCGGCTGCGGGTGATGGTCCAGTCGGAAGGCCTGCGCGCGTCCGATCTGGTGACCGCCTTCGTCGAGCACCGGATTCTGCCCCTCCAAAGCCGGCCGCACATGATGTGCCAAATGAGTGGCCGGTTTGACCCCTGCCGGCTGAGCACATGGGAGATGCCCCATGCCGAGGTGGCTCTGATGGCGAACTACATCGCCAACCTGAAGCTCACCGACGAGTGGCAATTCGGCAAGGCGCCGTACTCCCGCGCCCATCCTCCGCCTGTGGTAAGTTTTTCTTCTCGTCATCTGCCGGCTTGGGTCAGCCGGCTTCTAACCAGGCGGCTCTTCTCTTTTTTCTCTTCGTCAGAATCCTCTTCTTCCGCCGCCATCCGGGGCAGCTGGAGTCGACCGTGAGTACGCCCCGGACCGTACGGTGGACGACCTCGACGACCCGGATCTCTCCGCCGTCGCCATGGAGGATGCCGCCACGGGGGACGCCGCCGAGCCTGGCGGCACCGGGCTCTCAGCCAGTTTCGACGACTGGCCGGACGATTTTGAAGCCGAAGAACTCCCGCGCCGCCAGCCGGCAACCGACCGCCGTGGCGCGAGCTCGTCTGCCGCACCGACTGCCGGTGGTGGGAAGGGGAAGCGCCGGGCCGCGCTCCCGCTCTTCGGAAGCCGGCCGAAGAAGCCGAAGGCCTCCGCCGCGGCCACAAAGCGCGAGGAGGCGGCGGCGAAGGCGGCCCGCTTCCGGAAGGCGGTGAAGAAGCCCCCCTCAATTTCCGCGTAAGTCTAGTAGCCGCCTACGTGCTTGTTATTCTGAAGTCTTCTTTTCTTGAATGCTTTTCTGATTTCCTGAGCAGGGCGCCGCTCTCCCTCGAGCGAGGCCCAGCCGGCTCCATGGTCGGGCCGAGTGCCGGATCCTCAGGGTCCCGCCGAGTGGACCCCGCGCCGAACTTGACGCAGCCACGGAGCGCAACGCTCGCGAGGCGCGCCGAGAGAGGGAGGCGGCCGAGCGGGAGGCGGCGGAGCGGGAGGCCGCCCGGATGGCGCCAGGGCGAGCGAGCGCGGCGGCCGAGACTCTGTCGGAGCGGGCGGCCGCGGAGACGGAGGTGGAAGGCGCGCGCAGCCAGACTCCGCTACTCGCCATCCCCCTCCAGACCTTGGATCCGGATATCCCTCTGCCCACGGCGGAGGAGATTATCCCCGAGCAGCCGCCGGTGCAGAGGGACGAAGTCTTCGAGGTATCCGTCGAGAGGACGTCGCCGGCAGCGCCAGCCGGAGCAGGCGAAGGCGGCCAATCGTCGGCGGTGCCGGAGGAGCCGGCCCGGGCCGCGCCTGAGGCCGGAGCCGGCCTTGAGATCGAGGTGGCGGCGGGCCGGCCCGCCGGAGGGGGCACGGCCCCGCCGGACACGCGCCGAGCCGCGGGGGCTGAGCGGACGGCAGACGCCTTGGAGGCGGCCAGCTCCGCCACGTCCGGGTGGACTCCTAGCGGAGGGAGCGGCGAGCTGAACATCGCGGCTCAAGAGGTTCGGAGCCGGCTGCAGGCACAGGCCGGCCTCCTGAGGCAATTTACTCAGGAGTTTCTGTCGACGCGGTCTGCAATCCGGGTAAGTCTTCACTCCTTGACCGTTCTGGTCCTTTGAATTTTTTCAGTGGGGGCGCGCTAGCGCACCCACTGGGTGTAGTCCCCGAGATCCGGGCCGACTGCAGCGCAGTCGGGTCGGATCTTACTTGACGACTATCTTGACTGTTTTTTCTGATCTCTAGGATTATCACAATTCTCGCGCTGCCGCCTTCAACTCCCAGGCTCGGGAGCTAAGCCAGAGGACCGAAGACCTCGCTAGCAGCCGGTGTAAGTGTTTTGTCCTTATTAACTTCTCGTGGGGGCGCGACAGCGCACCCACTAGGTGTAGTCCCCGAGATCCAGGCCGACTGCAGCGCAGTTGGGTCGGATCTTACTCGACGATTTCTCCTTTGCTGACTTTTCTCTTTATTTTTTGCTCGTGCAGAGGCCAACGCCGACCTGCGGAGGGAACTCGGCGTGGTGCAGGCCGCTCTTCGTGCCAAGGACGCTGAGTATGCTGACTTGGTTCAAGAGCGCGACCGCCTGGCAACGAAACTAGCCGACCAAGAGGAGAGCCACAAGGTGGCCCTGCAAAAGGCGCAGGACGGCGAGGCTACCCTGAGGGCGGAGTTCGAGGCCAGGGAGGCGAACTGGGCCGAGACACGCCAGGCGCTGGAAGAAGGCTTCGGCCGGATCGAGGATCTCATTGATGGTAGGCTGTCTTTCTTGCTCTTCTTCCATCTGCCGGCCGCCTATGGTTTTGTTTTGACTTGTGTTTGTTGTCTTGCGCAGAGTACTTCCCCGGCCAGTCCGTCCTTGCCGCCCAAGCCATCGAAGCCTACCGCGAGGAGCGCCATCAGGCCGGGGTTGTGATTCCGCCGGACGCGAACCGGACGTTATCGGAGCAGCTTATCGCCGTCCAGGCACGGCTGCAGCCGGCCCACCGGTTGCTCCGCTGGCTCCAACGCGCCGGGGCGATGATGCTGGCCGCGCTCTGGCCCGGCCAGACAATTCCCCGCACCCCAAGCCGGACGACCGACTGGCTCGAAGTCGCAGTCGGCCGCTTCGAGGCCTGGAAGGCGTCCGCGGCCCGTCTTGGAGCCGGGCGCGCGCTGGAGTTCGTCCGCGCATGGTACCCAGGGCTAAGCCTGGACCAGCTGCGGACGTGGCGGTCGGAAGCCGACGCCGAGCTGGAGGAGGTGCGGCCGGCGATCGCGCAACGCGCCTCGACGATCGCCGAGTGCACCGACACCAGCGTCTTCGCGCCGGAGCTCAACGACGATGGCGCCGCCCTGCCGGAGGAATGGTTCAGGCTGAACCCGGCGGACGGAGAGGACTCGGCCGAAGAGATCGCCTCCAGCGACGAGGGCGAGGACGACGAAGAGGAGGACGGCGAAGATGCCGACCCGACTGGTGAGACGGCCGATCGTCCCCCAGCCGACCGTGCCTCCAGCAATGAGCCACGCGGGAGTGCGCCCTCTGCCGGAGACAACAATCAAGCCGAGGTTGGCCAGCCGGCCGCTCCTCCAGCCGGCGCGACTACTTCTACCGCCTAGCCCGGCTCGTCTGCGGCCCCGCCGGCTTGATCTGCCGTTCTTTTTGTCCCTGTTTTACTTTTTCGGACAATTTTAAGTTTCTGCAATTCCACCCACTGGGGGTGTATCGAACAATGTTGGATGTCGACCTCTCTGGAGGCTTTTTGTGTAAATATTAATATATGCATGTGTTGGCGTTCATCCAAGTGTACTTTTTGTCCTTAGGCTCTTTCCTTTGCCGCCTTCCCTCTTTGGGAAGGCAAGTACTTGGGCTTTCTTGGATTTGAAGTAGACTGAATGTAGGATGGCCGGCCGGCTACTCTGGTAGTCGGTCGGTGTGAGGCAGTCAGCCGGCTTTTGTTATATATGTGAGCCTGTTTGGTCCCTAGCCGTTTTTCATGTGGGCACCCTTTCCGGCTTGTGGCTCTTGCCAGCCGGGCAGTCGGTTCTTCGAGCTGCGATTTCGGCAAGAGCCAAGCCTGGGTGTCGGCACATTACTTGTCTGACTGCGGGTAGGGCTCCTAATATAAGTCTAGTCGGCCAGTCCCCGGGCCGACTCGTCGGACCCAGTACCAGACAAAATAAATGAAGAGGTAAAATCATACGCATGATAACTTTCATTCATAAGATAAAGGGTGGCAGTCCCCGAGTCTTTCTCGGGGAGCCTACCGTTTCGTACTAAATACAAAAGTGGGCATAACACATACTGCGTTTTAACTGTAAAACTTCCGAAGGAGATTTGCGTTCCATGGTCGCTCCGACTCCTTGCCGGAGTCGTCTCTCTTGCGTGCCTTCGGCTTCTGCGCGTCGATGAGGTAGTAGGCGTCGTTGCCCAAGGCTCTGCTGATGATGAAGGGGCCTTCCCAGGGGGCTGCGAGCTTGTGCTGGCCGGCTGTTCGCTGGATCAGCCGGAGCACAAGGTCGCCCTCCTGGAAGGATCTTGGGCGGACCCTCCGGCTATGGTAGCGGCGCAGACCCTGCTGGTAGATGGCAGACCGGCTGAGGGCTAACAGCCGGGCCTCTTCCAGCAGGTCGACGCCATCTTCTCGTGCTTCTTTGGCTTCCGCTTCCGTGTACATGGTTACCCGAGGCGAGTCAAACTCGATGTCTGTTGGGATGACCGCCTCGGCACCATATACAAGGAAGAAGGGAGTGAAGCCGGTTGATCTGTTGGGAGTAGTGCGCAGACTCCATAGGACAGCCGGCAGCTCATCGAGCCAGCAGCCGGCTGAACACTCCAGAGGTACGACCAGTCGAGGCTTGATGCCGGACAAAATAAGGCCATTTGCTCACTCCACTTGGCCGTTTGACTGCGGGTGGGCGACTGACGCAAGGTCCAGCCGGATACCTTGCGCAGCGCAGAACCGTGCCAAGGCACCTTTGGCAAAGTTCGTGCCATTGTCGGTGATGATGCTGTGCGGTACGCCGTACCGGGTTGTTATATCTGCAATGAAGGTCACTGCAGTCGGCCCATTCAGCTTCTTGATCGGCTTCACCTCGATCCACTTGGTGAATTTGTCGACGGCGACGAGCAAATGTGTCATGCTGCCGCGCGCCGTCTTGAATGGGCCCACCATATCCAATCCCCAGACAGCAAAGGGCCAGGTGATGGGAATGGTCTTGAGTGCTGAAGCCGGCATGTGTTGCTGCGAGCTGAAAAGCTGGTAGCCTTTGTAGTGTTTGACTAGCTCTTTGGCGTCGTCCAAAGCAGTCGGCCAGAAGAAACCGTGGCGGAAGGCTTTGGCGACCAGTGATCTTGATGCGGCGTGGTGGCCGCACTCTCCTTGGTGTATATCCCTGAGGATCGCGATGCCTTTCTCCTGCTCGACGCATCGCTGCAAGACTCCGGTGGCACTGCGCTTGACGAGCTCTCTGTTGACGATTGTGTATGCTCCAGCCCGGCGCTGAACTTGTCTTGCTTCGTTTTTGTCAGCCGGCAGGTCATGGTTCACCAAAAAGTTGCGGATGGCTTGGGCCCATGATGGGGCGGCGACCTCCTCAGCCACCAATGTGGCCACAGCCACCAGGGTGGGCGGGCTGGGCGGTGCAGTGCCGGAGTCGGCCGCCGCTTCCTGTGCTGAAGAAATCCCTGGGCCGGCTACCGCAGTCCCCGGGCCGGCTACCGCAGTCCCCGGACCGGGTGCGGCGGTCCCTGGGCCGGGTACTGCAGTCCCCGAGCCAAATATTGAAGTCCCCGGGCCGGCTGCTTGATTCTTCGAGCCGGACCCGGCCCCCTCGGGGTTAGGCGGCATGAAAATGGAGTCGGATTCCGGAGACGGCTTGATTGAAGGCTTGAGGAGGCGCTGCAGGGCGACGCCGGCTGGTATTGCTTGCCGCGTGGAGCCTATTCGGGCCAGAGCATCTGCTGGCTCGTTGTCGGCTCGCGGCACGTGAAGGAACTCGCACCCGTCGAAGTATCCGCTGATTTGCTGCACTAGGAAACGGTAGCTCGCCATGTTCGCGTCCTTGGCGTCCCAGTCGCTAGAAGACTGCTGCACCACCAAATCCGAGTCGCCATAGCACATGATCCGGCGAATGCCAAGTTCCTTGGCAAGCCGGAGCCCGTGTATGAGCGCCTCGTACTCGGCTACGTTGTTGGAGGCGGCGAAGTGGATCTGCAGCGTGTATCTGAGCTTGTCGCCCTTTGGAGAGGTAAGGACGACGCCGGCTCCCAAGCCGGTGCGCATCTTTGATCCGTCAAAGTGCATGCGCCAATGGGTGGAGTCGGGCGCTGGTGGTAAGTACTGGGTCTCGGCCGAGTCGACGAGGAAGTCGGCCAGTGCTTGCGTCTTGATGGCGGTGCGGGGTTGGTAGAAGATCGTGTAGGGGGCCAGCTCGATGGCCCATTTGGCCACCCGGCCGGATGCATCCCGGCTGCCTATGATGTCGGCTAGCAGGGCAGTGCATACGACTGTGATGGGATGCTCTTGAAAGTACGGCTTCAGCTTCTTGGCGGCGAAGTACACGCCATAGCACATCTTCTGATAGTGCGGGTAATTTTGCTTCGAGGCGGACAGCACCTCGCTCAGGTAGTAAACCGGCCTTTGGACCGGCTAGGCTCGGCCTTCTTCGGGGCGTTCGACCACAATGACGGTGCTGACCACCCAGCTAGTGGCGGCAATATATAGGAGCATGGGCTCCTTCTCAGTCGGTGCCGCCAAGACAGGCGGCGTGGACAGCATTTTCTTCAGCTCGTGGAAAGCTTGGTCGGCCTGGTCGTTCCACTCAAAGTGAGTGCTCTTCTTCATGAGGCGGTAGAGGGGGAGAGCTTTTTCTCCAAGCCGGCTGATGAAGCGGTTAAGAGAGGCCAGGCACCCGATGAACTTCTGAATCTCTCTGAGCTTGGTTGGGACCGCCATCCTCTCGATGGCCTTGATCTTCACAGGGTTGCACTCTATGCCGCGTCCAGAGACCAGAAAGCCTAGGAGCTGGCCGGCTGGCACTCCGAACACGCATTTCTCCGGGTTGAGCTTGATCCGGAACTGGCGCAGGTTCTCGAATGTCTCCTTCAAGTCTTCCAGCAGAGTGCCTTCTCCGTCTTCACCACAACATCATCCATGTAAACGTGGGCGTTCTTGCCGAGCTGCGTGAGGAGGCACTTCTGCATGCAACGCTGAAAAGTGGCGCTGGCATTCCTCAAGCCGAACGTCATAGTCAGGTAGCAGAAGGCACCAAACGGCGTGATGAAGGCGGTCTTCAGTTGGTCATCCGGGTTCAGCTTGATCTGGTGGTATCCCGAGTAGGCATCCAAAAAGCTCAACAACTCGCATCCGGCTGTGGAGTCTATCACTTGATCAATCCTGGGCAGAGCGAAGGGATCTTTTGGGCAAGCTTTGTTGAGGCTCGTGTAATCTATACACATGCGCCACTTGTTATTCTTTTTCAGCACGAGAACCGGGTTCGCGAGCCATTCGGGGAAGAAAACTTCCATGATGAAGCCGGCTGCAAGGAGCCGGGCTATCTCCTCCCCTACGATCCTTCTCTTCTCTTCTGACAGTCGGCGGAGGGGCTGCTTGACTGGTTTAGCATCCTCCCGCACGTGCAATTTGTGCTCGGCGAAATCCTTCGGAACACCCGGCATGTCCTTGGGGGACCATGCAAAGATATCCCGATTCTCACGGAGGAAATCGGCGAGCTCGCCTTCCTATTTGCTATCCAGGCTCGCCCCAATGACGGCAAACCTTTCGGGGTGCTCGGGGTCGAGCTGTATCTTCTTGGTCTCCTTGGCCGGCTGGAAAGATCCTTGGGCATCATACTCCTTGGAGTCGGCGGGTTGGTTTAGCTGCTTGCTGGCCAGGGCCACGACCCGGTCCAGCGTCTTCCTCTCGGCAGCGATCACGAGGGATTCGGCCAGCCGGCTGCTGGCCGCGGCGCAGTCGGCGGACTTCTTGTAGTCGCCGGCGATGGTGATGACGCCCTTTGAGCTCGGTATCTTCATCTTGAGGTAAGCATAGTGGGGGACCGCCATGAACTTGGCCAAGGCGGGTCGGCCAAGCAAGGCATGATAAGGGCTCTCCAGGTCCACCACCTCGAACCAGATCGCTTCCCGGCGGAAATGATCCTTGCCCCCAAAGAGTACATCGATCTTGAGCTTGCCGATGGGGGCACAGGACAATCCGGGTACGATGCCGTGGAACACCGTTCGAGTCGGCGCAAGTTGCTTGGCCTTGACGCCCACCTTCTCCATGGTGTCGCGGTACAGGATGTTGATGCTGCTTCCGCCGTCGATCAGCACGCGGGAGAAGCGTGCGGCGCGCGTATCCGTTGCGAGGGTGGCCTCCAGGACCAATGCGTAGGAGCCGGGGGATGGCATCACCTCTGGGTGGTCGGCCCGGCTCCAGCTGATGGGTTTCTCCGACCAGTGCATGTGGCCGGCTGGGCTGGTGGCGGCCATGTTGACCTCCTGTTGCTCTTGGCGCTTGCTGCACTGGTCTTCGGGCTGGCTCGTGAAGACGACATAAGACGCTTGCTCGTCGGGGAACTCGTCCTGCACGGCGTCGACCACGGGCCGGGCGGCTTTGGGCGGCGGAGCCGGCGGCGGCGGGTCGGCAGGCGGAGTCGGCGTGAGCCCTTCGCCCTTCGAGATTCAGGCGAGCCAGTTGCATTTGCGGGTCGTGTGGTTGGACGGCTTCGCGCCGCTGTGGAACTTGCATGGGGCGTCAAGGGTTTGGTCGTAGGAGAAGGCCGGCTGCCAAGCCGGCCGGCCGCCCTTGGGCTTCTTGGGTGCGGGCCGCCCTTCAGGCGGCGCGTCTTCGACCGTGGCCACCTGCCGACTGGCGGGAGGCGGCGCAGGGCCCTTGCGCTTTTGATCATTCTGGTGTTGGCGTCGGCCGCCGTCTCCAGCCAGTGCTTTGGGCGCCGGATTGAGCACCTTTCCGGACGCGTCCACCCGGAGCTCGGTCTTCATCGAGGAGTCGGCGGTGGCGTACTTGTCGGCGATGTTCAAGAGCTCGTCGAGGGTAGTCGGCTCATCGCAGAGAAGCTTGTGTTTGAGGAGGGTGCCCTCTCGGCACCCGGCTGTGAAGTATTCGATGGCTTGCACCTCGTGCACCCCCTCGCAGGAGTTGCGGAGCTCGGCCCAACGCGCCAGGTAGTCGCGAGTGGACTCGGCTGGGCCCTGTACGCATAGGGAGAGCTGTCTGGGCTTGGGAGCCCGCTTGTAGGTGCTGGTGAAGTTGCGAACGAAGGCTTCAGTGAAATCCACCCAGCTGATGATGCTGAGGGGCTTAAGGCTGTTAAGCCAAGTCCGCGCCGTGCCTTGCAGCATGAGGGGCACGTACTTTACGGCAACGCGCCGGTTGCATTTGGCGATGCTGACGGCTGTGGAGTAGTCGGTCAGCCAGTCTTCCAGCTTCAACGAGCCGTTGTACTTGGGTGTGTCTCTTGGGAGCGAGAACCCTTTGGGGAAGGGCTCGTCGCGAATGCGGGGGCCGAAGCAAGGCGGGCCGACATCGTCTTCTTCTTCTAGCGCCAGGGATCGGGCCAGGCGGTTGATCCGGTGGCGGGCGTCGTTTTCGCCGATTCCCTCCCGGCGACCAAGCCGGCCGCTGAGAGTCGGGTGAGCCACTGGAGGCGGGGTAGGATATCTTTCTCCGCGAGCTCGAGGCGGAGGCGGGGTGCCCGCCATTCCATGGCTCGGGGCGGCCGTCCGTGTCTCGCTCGATGGAGACTTGGGTCCGGCTTCGGCTGGAAGCCGGCTCTTTCTCGCGCCGCGCGCGAGTGTAGCTGGTAGTCGGCGACCGAGAGGTCGCACCGTGTTCGCGGCGCGGGGGAGGGCTCCCCGCGCAGGCGTCGGCCTCGTGCCGTCGTGCGGCCGCATCGATTAGTTGCTGGATGCGCCGCGTCATATGGGGGAGATCTTCGGCTTCCAAGCCGTCCAGCTCGTCTACGGCCGCCTGGGCGGCGCGCAGGTTCTCGAGCGGGGTGGCGTAGACCGGGCGATCCACCCCAAGCGTGTCGGCGATGACGGCGCCGCGTTGCCTGACAGCGCCGGCCCGGATAGGGCCAGCCGAAGCCGGCGTGCCGAAGGCGGCACGGTCAGCTTCGCGCTGGTAAGCCTCGGTGAGGCGTCTTACGGAGGCCAGCCGCCGGCCCTCCGCGAGGAGGGCGAGGCGGCGTGCCTCCAGAACTTCGTCGCTGGCGTCAGCCGGAAGGGGGACGGACAAGTCTTGGGCTGCCGCGCGCGGGGAGTCGCGGGCGCCCTCGTCAGTCGGGCCGTCGAGGCCGATAACCATCACCTCGGGGGCGTCAGAATCGCGATCGCCAGCCGGAGAGAGCGGGTCGTTGTAGACCGTGACGTTGGTGGGGAAGGTGTCGCGGGATGTCGCGTCGGAGTCGACGGGCATCGGGTCGGTGGAGCCAACCGACTCCAAGTCCGCAGCGGGCTCGCTGGAGACGTGGAGCTAGCTGAGGAGGTTAGCAAGGTGATCTGTGCCCGCATCGGAGGCGAGCTCGTCGGAGATGCGGGCCTTGTCGAAGAGGTTGGCGAGGCCGCTAGCCGCGCAGACGTCGGTGACTCCATGCAGCGCGTCGCGGCAAGCGCCATCGGGCGAGCCAGGCTGGCTGCGCCCGCGAGGAAGGAAAAGGGTTCCCGTCCAGAACAGGTCTCCGGACGACGGTGCACCTGGCCCCACGGTGGGCGCCAAATGTCGGGTGGTAGGATCGACATATGCCAACGGGTGGCTTATCATTGCGGGGGCCAATAGAACGTCGCCGGTGCCTGGAAACGGGATGAGGCGTAGACATGCACGCCGGCGAATCTTACCCAGCTTCAGGGCTCTCCGGGGAGATAACACCCCTACTGCTGCTCTGCGGGGTCTCCGCATGGTTACTAAGTTCACAGGTGGCTACAATGCTCCTTGAGCTGTTTGGGGTGGAAGGAGGAAGAAGGGCTTAGCTCAGCTTGCTTCTTCTCCTTGTATGTGTCTAGGTCTAGGAAGAGAGTTCAACCCTTTGCATGGGTGCACCGGGGGGTTTATATAGGCCTACCCCCCGGGGGTACAATGGTAATCCGACTGGGCGCGGGGCCCAGCTGTCTGTGGCTATGTTCGCCGGCTTCTCCGCCGGCTTCTGGGGCCCGCCGGCTGGTGGGTCCCGCCGGCTGCCGGCCCCCGGGTCGACAGGCCGGCCCCACTGGCTAGGGCCTGGTCGGCGGCTGGTTACTGTTGCTCCGTGTTTGTTGGCGCAGGCTTGGTCGGGGTAAGCGTGGCTACAGTAACGCCGCCCTGGCGGGCGATTACTGTAGCCCCGCCGCACCTTGTCTCCTTAACGGGCGTCTCCTTCGAGGAGGGCGGCAGGCCGGCTACGTGAAGCCGGCCCTCTGTCTTGCCGGCTTGAGAGGGGGTGTGGCCGCCTTCGGCATCTCTCTGCCCGAAGGGGCCCACCGCCTCGGGGGCCACGCTGGCGGCCCGTCGTGGACGGCGTCGGAGCCGCCGTGGCTACAGTGCCGCGCCGGGCGGGCCGCAGCTGCCCGCACGACGCGCTGTACCAGGCGTGCTCCGGGTTTTGGGGGGTGGCAGGCTCCACTGTAGCCACGCCCCGCTTCATCATCGCAGAGTGGACGCGTACATCGCGGGTACGGCGTTGACTGCTTTATCGGAGCCCGCCCGGCAATAGCCGGCCGTGCCATAGCCAGCCTTGCCATAGCCGGCCCTGCCGTAGCCGGCCATGCCATAGCCGGCCCTCCTCAGTTTTCTTCATGGGGGTAAAAGAGGGCGGGCCGCCCCCGAAGCCGGCTGGGATGGTAGTCGGCCAGGGGGAGGCGGCCCTGGTCTTGAGTCTCCTTATGAGCCGGATGGGCTCATAATTTTTTCTGAGGGGCCAGGGGAAGCCGGCTGGGCTACCCATGGCTATTTACCCCGACACCAACCTCCCCGCCTCACAAAGATCTAAACTACTAAAAGACTCACACAAGAGACACAAGATTTATACTGGTTCGAGCCACCATGGTGGTATAATACCCTACTCCAGTGTGTGGTGGATGGATTGCCTCCTGGGGCTGGTGATGATGAACACTACAAGGAAGAACTGCCTCGCGAGGGTCTGTTCTTGACTGGGGCGGTGAACTGAGGGGTTCAGTCGCCCTTCTCTCTCTCTCTCTGATTTCGATCCCCCTCCACCTGAGAACCGAACCCTTCCAACCCCTTGCTACGTGGGTGGCCGGTTCCTATTTATAGAGGCCCTGGTCCTCTTCCCAAATATTGAGCGGGAAGGGAGCCAACAATGGCAGGCTAATTTGAAGGGGGACAGCAAGTACTCTTATCCTGACTAAAGGTGGTCTTCGCCTGCGAAAGACTCTGCGGTGACGCCGTGCTGGGCTCCATGGTGACCTCCGTCTCGTAGTCCGCTTGGTCCTGGTCTTGTTGCACCGAAATGGCAACCTTTGCCTGATGCCTCGGTACTCCGCGGATGCGCTTGCCCCCTTTGCACGAAAGAGGAAAGAAGGACACTGCGTGCTGGCGCCCGCCTGGCGCCCTCGATCGTCATGGCTTGCGTCACGGGCGTCATGAGGGTCTTGAGTCTTGTGTTGGTGAAGATGGGCCACGTTGGGCCCCCATTCAAGCCACGCCGCAGGCCGCAGGCAGGCAAGTCTGGGGACCCCCGTTCCCAGAATGCCGACAATAACGTAGAGGATGTTTGTCTTCAGTCTGTTAAGTTGCTCTGCCCTCCGCGGATTCCGCGGGATTCGAATTTTGGGAAGTGCGTGAGACGGGCGGAACCGTGGTTATCGAGACGGATTAGGCAAGTCTCCTCGATCTCCGCGCCACCTTTTTTGCCACGTACTACACGCGTGACTGTTGCGGGATTTGTTTAAATCGTCTGGGTCCACCAGTCAGCCACTCGGGGAACGACCTTATAAAAGGCACCGGACTAAGCCTCTGCCCCGTGCGCTCTCATTCTCTCTTCTTCTTCCCTCGATCTCTCCGCCACGCTCGCTTCCGCCCTCATCACCAGACCTCTGCTCGAGCTCGACCCGTCGCCATGGGAAAGGAGAAGACGGTGGCGCTGGAACGTGCGAAGAAGGCGACCGCGAAGGCGAAGGGCAAGCGGACCAGCCGGGGCGGATCCTCGTCGAGATCTGGCCTGCCAGCGGGCTGGATCCAGAGCGACTGGATCCGCTCGACAATCACCCAGGACGACCTCAATGACCTGGTGGAGGGGGGAATGATCCCCCACAAGTCGGCACGGCTCCCGGGTAACGAGACCGAGCCGCAGCCAAGGGAGGGTGAGTGTGTTCTCCTCGCCACCCACGTAGATCGCGAATTCTCACTGCCTCCCCATCCTTTCTTCCGGGGTTTTTTTGAACTTCTTTGGGGCTCAGCTCCACCATTTCACTCCAAACACCATAGTCTATCTGGCCGCTTTCGTGTCGATGTGTGAAAACTTCTTGGGCTGTCGACTGCACTGGGGGCTTTTCAAACACATCTTCACCTGCTGCTCACAGTCGGTCAAAAAGGCCAATCCGAGTGACGAGAGGACACAAGTGATCCAAATGTGCGGGGGTCTGGGGATCCAGATGAGGAGCAAGAGTACTTTCCCAGCCATGATCCTCCCTGACTCGGTCCGGGGCTGGCAGTCGACTTGGTTCTACTGCAAGGATCAGCCGACCCCGGGTCAGTCGACTGGACTTCCTCCCTTTTCCTTAGCTCGAGTGGAGAAGCCTGCTCCCCTGAAGTTTGTTCCAGAAGAGCAGGCGCAGGTCAAGGTGCTGGTCGAGCGGGTCGTCCACCTCGTCCGCGACGAGGTGACCGGGATGGACCTGCTGGAGGTCTTTCTCGGTTGACACATCCAACCGCTTCAGGCGCGTGATCATCCGATGTGGATGTACTCCGGGCTCGAGAACTCCACTCGGATCCACCCAGAGGACGTCAGTGAGGACACCTTGGAGAAGTGGTTGATGGGGATCACCAGCAACAAAGACAACCCTCGGGGGTCTAGGAGGGTGATTCCATTCGACAACTCACATCAGCCGGAGTAGGTGTGATTCTGTTTTACCAAGTGTCTTTCCGATTCACTGTGTGACATCTTGTTTATGGTCGACTGAATTTCCTTTGATCGTTGTCTTTTCAGGTCCTCATTGACATGTACTCAATGCCCAACGGAGTGCAGGAGCAAGACATCAAGGAAGAAGCGAGCGGGGGCGAGAACAGCGAAGGGCACTCGGATGCCGAGGAGGACGAGGGGAGCGACGAATCGACTGATGACGAGGAAGTCGACTCGCCCCCTCGCAGAGAGAGGAGATCCAAACATGCTCACGACCCGGCGAGCGTTCCAGACCTGGTGGCCGCGCCGATTGGATAGTCTTCGAAGCGTCCCAGGACGTCTTCCCCAACGCCGATTGAGAAGGCTCCAAAGCAGTCCAAAGTTGTGCCGCCTCCAGCGCTGAAAGCGCCGAAAGCCACCTCCCCCAAACTGCCAAAAGCTTTGCCCAGGATCAAAGTGACCGTTCTTACTATCTCCGGGTAACCATCTGGCTTGTCCTTTTAGTCGACTCGATTACTGGATGTAACCGATTGAATGTGGGTCTTTGCAGTGCTGCTACGTCAGGAACCTCTTCTTTCCAGTACCGGGACGAGGAAATGGAAGATGTGGCAACCTCCAACCCAGGTATAAACTCTTGCGATTTTGTTCTTGATTCTTTGGTCGATTGCGTTCATGTGGTTCACTTGGGGTCGAATGATCTGCCTTGCAGCTCCACCCAACGTCATAGATCTTCCAGATGACGATGAAGATGTGGCTCTTAAGCCCAGGAAGAGCAAGAAGGTAGCAGCTGGCAGGATGTCTCGGCAAGAACCAACTACAACACCTCCCGTCTGTCAACCTGAGGACGCGGGCAGGGCTTCTGTGACCTTCGCTACACCCTTGTCGAGTGAGCACGCCACACCGTCGACTGCACCTATGATTCCTTCAGCCATCCAACTCCACGCCACGGAGCTCCAAGCCACCGCACCTGGGTCGTCTGCTCAATTTTTCACCAGCTACCCCGTCCCAGACAACTAGTCGGAAGCGGCTGTGGAAGCCATCCGACAAGCTGACATGATGATGGAGCGGGTGAAGACAGTGCATGAGAACAGCCAGGCTGCCTACGACGCCAGCGCTGCTCTTCGGGCCAATGTCCAGGTGAGTATTCTTTCCGACTGCTTTTGCTCTATGAGGAAGTGTTACTCGAAAAAAATCTTCTTCTACATAATCTGCTGTTGTTTGCGTCGAATTAGAGCACCCACTGGGTGTTTTGTTGTTTTTGGTAGTTTCGATTTTCCACTCAGTCTGGGCGAGTGGGATCTGAACCGGTGGGAGCACGCTAAGTGCACCCATTGGGTGTAGTCCCCGAGACCGCGGTCGACTGCTGGCAGTCGACTGGGGTCTGAGTTCTTCTTTCTTTTCTTTTCTTACACTCGACTCTGGTGGGCCGGTCGAGTAGGATCCAAACAGGTGGGGGCACACCAAGTGCACCCACTGGGTGTAGTCCCCGAGACCGCAGTCGACTGATGGCAGTCGGCTGGGGTCTAAGCGAACTTCTTTAGGTTTTATTCACTCGGAAGTAAACAACCTTTGATCTTATCGACTGATCCATCTTTTGCCTTCTGCAGAAGTCCTGTACTCTTATTTCTAAGTTTGCTGAACTTGAGGAGAAGCAGAGGCAACTCAACCTTGACTTGGAATTAGCCCAGCAGAACCTGAAGAAAGCTCAAGACGAAGCCGCTGGTATGGAAGGTAACTGACTGTCGACTGACTTTCAATATATTTCTTTGATCTCTTATTTGATTCGATTGTTTCTTTTGCAGAGAAAATGAAGTTGGCTCTGGAGAAGAAGGACTCGGACCTCGCCGCCGCGTAAAAAGCAGCCCAAGATAAAACTGCTCTCGCAGACCAGAAGCTTGCTTCAATCAAAACGCTGGAAGAAGAGGTGAACAAACTGAAATCTTGTCTCAATGAAGCTAACCGCGAAATGACCAGTCTGAAGAAGGACAAGGTCGTCCTGAATGAAAAGTTGGAGTCTGCGATCTGAAAGAGGAATGACACGGAAGCCTACCTGAGGACTCTTGCCAAGAAGCTTTATCTCACGCTGGAAGGTATTTCTTTTAATCCGACTGTGTTGATGCTTGCGATCGGATCTTGCTCGATCGATTGACTAATTTTTGGCTGCAGAATTCTGCCCAGACTTCGACGAGGAAACTGGAAGGGTCAAGACGGGTCTGGACCCTATCGCTTCTCTAGTCTGCGACGAAACTACGATGAACATGCTCCGACTGGAGTCCCGTATCGCCAGCGCCACAAGCTACCTCGCGCGCCTGAAGGAGGTAATCTCTCGAATCGACTCATCGCTTTGGCCGGGGGCGACGCTTCAGAATGACTTGGAATCCCTGATGACTCGACTGAACGAGATCCCTGACCGAGTGCAAGAATGGAAGAAATCCTCCGCCCGGTGTGGTGCTGACGTGGCGCTGTCCTTGGTGCGAGTCCATTGCAAGGAGGCTCGTGAAGACAAGCTGGCTGCGATCAAAGTTGCTAACACCAAAAAGCATGACTTCCAGTCCTTCATGGAGACTTTCATTGCTGCCGCCACTTGGATCGCTGATTGTATCGACCTGGACTCATTCGTGGAGCCTGCCAGCCCTCCTCCGGCCGAGTGAACAAACTTATGAAACTTGAATCTGCTTTAAATTTGCCTCGGAATGCCGAGTGATTGCTGTAACCGTTGAACTCCTTCGGGCTTGATGCCCGAGTACCTTTGATTTGCTGCTTGGAATTTTTAGGATTTATCTGAATTTGGTTTATTTCCGAATGTGCTTGCGTTTGCCTTCGAATGGACTTTGCTCACTGCTTAGAATAGTCCTTGCGCTAGAGACACAGCTCTGAGGTGGCGGCTCCAGTCGACCTGCGCTTCGTCGTCCTTGCGGATAGGGATGGAGCGGACGTTATACTTGTGTCGTAGCTCCAAAGGAGAAGGTTTCAGTCGACCTGCACCTCGTCGTCCTTGCGGATAGGGATGGAGCGGACGTTGTACTTGTGCCGTAGCTCCAAAGGAGAAGGTTGCGGTCGACCTGCACCTCGTCGTCCTTGCGGATAGGGATGGAGCGGATGTTGTACTTGTGCCGTAGCCCCGAAGGAGAAGGTTGCAGTCGACCTGCACCTCATCGTCCTTGCGGATAGGAGTATGTTTTGGACTTAGGCGAGCACTGGACTGCAGCTAAGACTCCCGAGTGAGAGGACTGTTCTCCACTCGATAGGTTTTTTTGAAACTTAGGCGAGTACTGGACTGCAGCTAAGTCTCCTAGTGAGAGAACTTAGGCGAGTACTGGACTGCAGCTAAGCCCCCAAGTGGGAGGATTGCTCTCCACTCGGTAGGATTTTTTCAAACTTAGGTGAGTACTGGACTGCAACTAAGTCTCCTAGTGAGAGAACTTAGGTGAGTACTGGACTACAGCTAAGCCCCCGAGTGGGAGGATTGCTCTCCACTCGGTAGGATTTTTTCATACTTAGGAGAGTACTGGACTGCAGCTAAGTCTCCCAGTGAGAGAACTTAGGCGAGTACTGGACTGCAGCTAAGCCCCCGAGTGGGAGGATTGCTCTCCACTCGGTAGGATTTTTTCAAACTTAGGCGAGTACTGGACTGCAACTAAGTCTCCTAGTGAGAGAACTTAGGCGAGTACTGGACTGCAGCTAAGCCCCCGAGTGGGAGGATTGCTCTCCACTCGGTAGGATTTTTTCAAACTTAGGCGAGTACTGGATTGCAGCTAAGTCTCCTAGTGAGAGAACTTAGGCGAGTATTGGACTGCAGCTAAGCCCCCGATTGGGAGGATTGCTCTCCACTCAGTAGGATTTTCTTTCGAGCTTAGGTGAAATGGGTTTGCGGCTAAGCCCACCCACTCGGGGATTTCAGAAGTAAATAAGAACACAACAATCGAATGATAGGACCATAAGCTCTTGTCTTTGGTAAACAAATTACAAAGGTGTTTCTTATTACATTTTATTCGAACGAGTGCTTAAGTATAAAAGGGGCGGAGCAGCTCCGCGTTCCAAGCCCGTGGCTCGTCTTTCTGATGCTCAACACTGTAAAGATGGTATGCTCCGTTGTGGAGAACTTTGGTGATGATGAAGAGGCCCTCCCAAGTTGGGGCAAGCTTGTGTGGTTTCTCTTGATCCACTCGAAGAACCTGGTCTCCTTCTTCAAAGGCTCGACCCCTCACATTTCTGGCATGGAATCGACGCAAGTCTTGCTGATAAATGGTCGAGCGAATCAAGGCCATCTCTCTTTCCTCCTCTAAGAGATCGACTGAATGTTGCCGGGCCTCCTCTACTTCCTCTTCGGAGAAGAGCTCAACTCGGGGTGCATTGTGGAGCAGGTCACTTGGCAGAATAACTTCGGCTCCATAGACTAAGAAGAAAGGAGTTCGTTGGGTCGACCGATTAGGAGTTGTCCTTAAACCCCACAGAATTGACGGAAGTTCATCAACCCAAGTGTTGTAGAACGTAGTAATTTCAAAAAAATTCCTACGCACACGCAAGATCATGGTGATGCATAGCAACGAGAGGGGAGAGTGTGATCTACGTACCCTTGTAGATCGACACCGGAAGCGTTTGATTGATGTAGTCGTACGTCTCCATGGCCTGACCGATCAAGCACCGAAACTACGGCACCTCTGAGTTTTAGCACACGTTCAGCTCGATGACGATCCCCGGAGTCCGATCCAGCAAAGTGTTGGGGAAGAGTTCCGTCAGCACGACAGCGTGGTGACGATCTTGATGTACTACTGTCGTAGGGCTTCGCCTAAGCAACGCTACAATATTATCGAGGACAATGGTGGCAGGGGGCGCCGCACACGGCTCAGAATATGATCACGTGGATCAACTTGTGTGTCTCTGGGGTGCCCCTGCCTCCGTATATAAAGGCTCAAGGGGGGGTGCGGCTGGCCTAGAGGTGGCGCGCCAGGAGGAGTCCTACTCCCTCTGGGAGTAGGATCCCCCCCAATCCTAGTTGGAATAGGATTCGCGGAGGGGGGGGGAGAGAAAGGGGGGGCGGCCCCCTCTCCTTGTCCTATTCGGACCAAGGGAGGGGAGGGGCGCGTGGCCCATCTCAGGCTGCCTCTTCTCTTTTCCACTAAGGCCCACTAAGGCCCATATAGCTCCCGGGGGGTTCCGGTAACCTCCCGGTACTCCGGTAAAATCCCGATTTCACCCGGAACACTTCCGATATCCAAACATAGGCTTCCAATATATCAATCTTTATGTCTCGACCATTTCGAGACTCCTCATCATGTCCGTGATCACATCTGGGACTCCGAACAACCTTCGGTACATCAAAACGTATAAACTCATAATATAACTGTCATCGAAACCTTAAGCGTGCGGACCCTACGGGTTCGAGAACAATGTAGACATGACCGAGACATGTCTCCGGTCAATAACCAATAGCGGGACCTGGATGCCCATATTGGCTCCTACATATTCTACGAAGATCTTTATCGGTTAGACCGCATAACAACATACGTTGTTCCCTTTGTCATCGGTATGTTACTTGCCCGAGATTCGATCGTCGGTATCCAATACCTAGTTCAATCTCGTTACCGGCAAGTCTCTTTACTCGTTCCGTAATACATCATCTCGCAACTAACTCATTAGTTTCATTGCTTGCAAGGCTTAAGTGATGTGCATTACCGAGAGGGCCCAGAGATACCTCTCCGACGATCGGAGTGACAAATCCTAATCTCGAAATACGTCAACCCAACATGTACCTTTGGAGAAACCTGTAGAGCACCTTTATAATCACCCAGTTATGTTGTGACGTTTGGTAGCACACAAAGTGTTCCTCCGGCACATGGGAGTTACATAATCTCATAGTCATAGGAACATGTATAAGTCATGGAGAAAGCAATAGCAACATACTAAACGATCGGGTGCTAAGCTAATGGAATGGGTCATGTCAATCAGATCATTCAACTAATGATGTGATCCCGTTTAATCAAATGACAACTCTTTGTCCATGGTTAGGAAACATAACCATCTTTGATTAACGAGCTAGTCAAGGAGAGGTATATTAGTGACACTCTGTTTGTCTATATATTCACACATGTATTATGTTTCCGGTTAATACAATTCTAGCATGAATAATAAACTTTTATCATGATATAAGGAAATAAATAATAACTTTATTATTGCCTCTAGGGCATATTTCCTTCAGTCTCCCACTTGCACTAAAGTCAATAATCTAGATTACACAGTAATGATTCTAACACCCATGGAGCTTTGGTGCTGATCATGTTTTGCTCGTGGAAGAGGCTTAGTCAACGGGTCTGCTACATTCAGCTCTGTATGTATCTTGCAAATCTCTATGTCTCCCACCTGGACTAGATCCCGGATGGAATTGAAGCGTCTCTTGATGTGTTTGGTGCTCTTGTGAAATCTGGATTCCTTTGCCAAGGCAATTGCACCAGTATTGTCACATAAGATTTTCATTGGACCCGATGCACTAGGTATGACACCTAGATCGGATATGAACTCCTTCATCCAGACTCCTTCGTTTGCTGCTTCCGAAGCAGCTATGTACTCCGCTTCACATGTAGATCCCGCCACGACGCTTTGTTTAGAACTGCACCAACTGACAGCTCCACCATTTAATGTAAACACGTATCTGGTTTGCGATTTAGAATCGTCCGGATCAGTGTCAAAGCTTGCATCAACGTAACCGTTTACAATGAGCTCTTTGTCACCTCCATATACGAGAAACATATCCTTAGTCCTTTTCAGGTACTTCAGGATGTTCTTGACCGCTGTCCAGTGATCCACTCCTGGATTACTTTAGTACCTCCCTGCTAAACTTATAGCAAGGCACACATCAGGTCTGGTACACAGCATTGCATACATGATAGAGCCTATGGCTGAAGCATAGGGAACATCTTTCATTTTCTCTCTATCTTCTGCAGTGGTCGGGCATTGAGTCTGACTCAACTTCACACCTTGTAACACATGCAAGAACCCTTTCTTTGCTTGATCCATTTTGAACTTCTTCAAAATCTTGTCAAGGTATGTGCTTTGTGAAAGTCCAATTAAGCGTCTTGATCTATCTCTATAGATCTTTATGCCTAATATGTAAGCAGCTTCACCGAGGTCTTTCATTGAAAAACTCTTATTCAAGTACCCCTTTATGCTATCTAGAAATTCTATATCATTTCCAATCAGTAATATGTCATCCACATATAATATCAGAAATGCTACAGAGCTCCCACTCACTTTCTTGTAAATACAGGCTTCTCCGAAAGTCTGTATAAAACCAAATGCTTTGATCACACTATCGAAGCGTTTATTCCAACTCCGAGAGGCTTGCACCAGTCCATAAATGGATCGCTGGAGCTTGCACACTTTGTTAGCTCCCTTTGGATCGACAAAACCTTCCGGTTGCATCATATACAACTCTTCTTCCAGAAATCCATTCAGGAATGCAGTTTTGACATCCATCTGCCAAATTTCATAATCATAAAATGCGGCAATTGCTAACATGATTCGGACAGACTTAAGCATCGCTACGGGTGAGCAGGTCTCATCGTAGTCAACCCCTTGAACTTGTCGAAAACCTTTTGCGACAAGTCGAGCTTTGTAGACAGTAATATTACCGTCAGCGTCAGTCTTCTTCTTGAAGATCCATTTATTCTCAATTGCTTGCCGATCATCGGGCAAGTCAACCAAAGTCCATACTTTGTTCTCATACATGGATCCCATCTCAGATTTCATGGCTTCAAGCCATTTTGCGGAATCTGGGCTCACCATCGCTTCTTCATAGTTCGTAGGTTCATCATGATCTAGCAGCATGATTTCCAGAACAGGATTACCGTACCACTCTGGCGCGGATCTCACTCTGGTTGATCTACGAGGTTCAGTAGTATCTTGTCCTGAAGTTTCATGATCATTATCATTAGCTTCCTCACTAATTGGTGTAGGTGTCGCAGAAACAGTTTTTTGTGATGTACTACTTTCCAATAAGGGAGCAGGTACAGTTACCTCATCAAGTTCTACTTTCCTCCCACTCACATCTTTCGAGAGAAACTCCTCCAGAAAGTTTCCGAATATTGCAACAAAAGTCTTGCCTTCGGATCTGTGATAGAAGGTGTATCCAATATTTCATTTGGATATCCTATGAAGACACATTTCTCCGATTTGGGTTCGAGCTTATCAGGTTGAAGCTTTTTCACATAAGCATCGCAGCCCCAAACTTTCAGAAACGACAACTTTGGTTTCTTGCCAAACCATAGTTCATAAGGCGTCGTCTCAACGGATTTTGATGGTTCCCTATTTAACGTGAATGCGGCCGTCTCTAAAGCATAACCCCAAAACGATAGTGGTAAATCAGTAAGAGACATCATAGATCACACCATATCCAGTAAAGTACGATTACGGCGTTCGGACACACCATTATGCTGTGGTGTTCCGGGTGGCGTGAGTTGCGAAACTATTCCGCATTGTTTCAAATGTACACCAAACTCATAACTCAAATATTCTCCTCCACGATCAGATCGTAGAAACTTTATTTTCTTGTTATGATGATTTTCAACTTCACTCTGAAATTCTTTGAACTTTTCAAATGTTTCAGACTTATGTTTCATTAAGTAGATATACCCATATCTGCTTAAGTCATCTGTGAAGGTGAGAAAATAACGATATCCGCCACGAGCCTCAATATTCATCGGACCACATACATCTATATGTATGATATCCAACAAATCTGTTGCTCTCTCCATAGTACTGGAGAACGGTGTTTTAGTCATCTTGCCCATGAGGCACGGTTCGCAAGTACCAAGTGATTCATAATCAAGTGGTTCCAAAAGTCCATCAGTATGGAGTTTCTTCATGCGCTTTACACCGATATGACCTAAACGGCAATGCCACAAATAAGTTGCACTATCATTATCAACTCTGCATCTTTTGGTTTCAACATTATGAATATGTGTGTCACTACTATCGAGATTCAATAAGAATAGACCACTCTTCAAGGGTGCATGACCATAAAAGATATTACTCATATAAATAGAACAACCATTATTCTCTGATTTAAATGAATAACCGTCTCGCATTAAACAAGATCCAGATATAATGTTCATGCTCAACGCTGGCACCAAATAACAATTATTTAGGTCTAATACTAATCCCGAAGGTAGATGTAGAGGTAGCGTGCCGACCGCGATCACATCGACTTTGGAACCGTTTCCCACGCGCATCGTCACCTCGTCCTTAGCCAATCTTTGCTTAATCCGTAGTCCCTGTTTCGAGTTGCAAATATTAGCAACAGAACCAGTATCAAATACCCAGGTGCTACTGCGAGCATTAGTAAGGTACACATCAATAACATGTATATCGCATATACCTTTGTTCACCTTGCCATCCTTCTTATCCGCCAAATACTTGGGGCAGTTCCGCTTCCAATGACCAGTCTGTTTGCAGTAGAAGCACTCAGTTTCAGGCTTAGGTCCAGACTTGGGTTTCTTCTCCTGAGCAGCAACTTGCTTGCTGTTCTTCTTGAAGTTCCCCTTCTTCTTCCCTTTGCCCTTTTTCTTGAAACTAGTGGTCTTGTTGACCATCAACACTTGATGCTCCTTCTTGATTTCTACCTCCGCAGCTTTCAGCATTGCGAAGAGCTCGGGAATAGTCTTGTTCATCCCTTGCATATTATAGTTCATCACGAAGCTCTTGTAGCTTGGTGGCAGTGATTGGAGAATTCTGTCAATGACGCAATCATCCGGAAGATTAACTCCCAATTAAATCAAGTGATTATTATACCCAGACATCTTGAGTATATGCTCACTAACAGAACTGTTCTCCTCCATCTTGCAGCTATAGAACTTATTGGAGACTTCATATCTCTCAATCCGGGCATTTGCTTGAAATATTAACTTCAACTCCTGGAACATCTCATATGCTCCATGACGTTCAAAACGTCGTTGAAGTCCCGATTCTAAGCCGTAAAGCATGGCACACTGAACTATCGAGTAGTCATCAGCTTTGCTCTGCCAGATGTTCATAACATCTGGTGTTGCTCCAGCAGCAGGCCTGGCACCCAGCGGTGCTTCCAGGACGTAATTCTTCTGTGCAGCAATGAGGATAATCCTCAAGTTATGGACCCAGTCCATGTAATTGCTACCATCATCTTTCAACTTTGCTTTCTCAAGGAACGCATTAAAATTCAACGGAACAACAACACGGGCCATCTATCTACAATCAAACATACATAAGCAAGATACTATCAGGTACTAAGTTCATGATAAATTTAAGTTCAATTAATCAAATTACTTAAAGAACTCCCACTTAGATAGACATCCCTCTAATTCTTTAAGTGATCACGTGATCCAAATCAACTAAACCATGTCCGATCATCACGTGAGATGGAGTAGTTTCATTGGTGAACATCACTATGTTGATCATATCTACTATATGATTCATGCTCGACCTTTCGGTCTCCGTGTTCCGAGGCCATATCTGCATATGCTTGGCTCGTCAAGTATAACCTGAGTATTCCGCGTGTGCAACTATTTTGCACCCGTTGTATTTGAACGTAGAGCCTATCACACCCTATCATCACGTGGTGTCTTAGCACGAAGAACTTTCGCAACGGTGCATACTCAGGGAGAACACTTCTTGATAATTTAGTGAGAGATCATCTTATAATGCTATCGTCAATCAAAGCAAGATAAGATGCATAAAAGATAAACATCACATGCAATCAATATAAGTGATATGATATGGCCATCATCATCTTGTGCCTGTGATCTCCATCTCCGAAGCACCGTCATGATCACCATCGTCACCAGCGCGACACCTTGATCTCCATCGTAGCATCGTTGTCGTCTCACCAATCTTATGCTTCCACGACTATCGCTACCGCTTAGTGATAAAGTAAAGCATTACAGCGCGATTGCATTGCATACAATAAAGCGACAACCATATGGCTCCTGCCAGTTGCCGATAACTCGGTTACAAAACATGATCATCTCATACAATAAAATTCAGCATCATGTCTTGACCATATCACATCACAACATGCCCTGCAAAAACAAGTTAGACGTCCTCTACTTTGTTGTTGCAAGTTTTACGTGGCTGCTACGGGCTTAAGCAAGAACCAATCTTACCTACGCATCAAAACCACAACGATAGTTTGTCAAGTTGGTGCTGTTTTAACCTTCGCAAGGACCGGGCGTAGCCACACTCGGTTCAACTAAAGTTGGAGAAACTGTCAGCCGCAAGCCACCTATGTGCAAAGCACGTCGGGAGAACCGGTCTCGCGTAAGCGTACGCGTAATGTCGGTCCGGGCCGCTTCATCCAACAATACCGCCGAACCAAAGTATGACATGCTGGTAAGCAGTATAACTTATATCGCCCACAACTCACTTGTGTTCTACTCGTGCATATAACATCAACACATAAAACCTAGGCTCGGATGCCACTATTGTAGAACGTAGTAATTTCAAAAAAATTCCTACGCACACGCAAGATCATGGTGATGCATAGCAATGAGAGAGGAGAGTGTGATCTACGTACCCTTGTAGATCGACAACGGAAGCGTTTGATTCATGTAGTCGTACGTCTCCGTGGCCCGACCGATCAAGCACCGAAACTACGGCAGCTCCGAGTTTTAGCACACGTTCAGCTCGATGACGATCCCCGGACTCCGATCCAGCAAAGTGTCGGGGAAGAGTTTCGTCAGCACGACGGCGTGGTGACGATCTTGATGTACTACTGTCGTAGGGCTTCGCCTAAGCACCGCTACAATATTGTCGAGGACTATGGTGGCAGGGGGCGCCGCACACGGCTAAGAATATGATCACGTGGATCAACTTGTGTGTCTCTGGGGTGCCCCTGCCTCCGTATATAAAGGCTCAAGGGGGGGGTGCGGCCGGCCTAGAGGTGGCGCGCCAGGAGGAGTCCTACTCCCTCTGGGAGTAGGATTCCCCCCCCCCCCAATCCTAGTTGGAATAGGATTCGCGGAGGGGGGGAAAAGAGAAAGGGGGGCCGGCCCCCTCTCCTTGTCCTATTCGGACCAAGGGAGGGGAGGGGCGCGCGGCCCATCTCAGGCTGCCTCTTCTCTTTTCCACTAAGGCCCACTAAGGCCCATATAGCTCCCGGGGGCTTCCGGTAACCTCCCGGTACTCCGGTAAAATCCTGATTTGACCCGGAACACTTTTGATATCCAAACATAGGCTTCCAATATATCAATCTTTATGTCTCGACCATTTCGAGACTCCTCGTCATGTCTGTGATCACATCCGGGACTCCGAACAACCTTTGGTACATCAAAACGTATAAACTCATAATATAACTGTCATCGAAACCTTAAGCGTGCGGACCCTACGGGTTCGAGAACAATGTAGACATGACCGAGACATGTCTCCAGTCAATAACCAATAGCGGGACCTGGATGCCCATATTGGCTCCTACATATTCTACGAAGATCTTTATCGGTTAGACCGCATAACAACATACGTTGTTCCCTTTGTCATCGGTATGTTACTTGCCCGAGATTCGATCGTCGGTATCCAATACCTAGTTCAATCTCGTTACCGGCAAGTCTCTTTACTCGTTCCGTAATACATCATCTCGCAACTAACTCATTAGTTGCATTGCTTGCAAGGCTTAAGTGATGTGCATTACCGAGAGGGCCCAGAGATACCTCTCCGACGATCGGAGTGACAAATCCTAATCTCGAAATACGTCAACCCAACATGTACCTTTGGAGACACCTGTAGAGCACCTTTATAATCACCCAGTTACATTGTGATGTTTGGTAGCACACAAAGTGTTCCTCCGGCACACAGGAGTTACATAATCTCGTAGTCATAGGAACATGTATAAGTCATGGAGAAAGCAATAGCAACATACTAAACGATCAGGTGCTAAGCTAATGGAATGGGTCATGTCAATTAGATCATTCAACTAATGATGTGATCCCGTTTAATCAAATGACAACTCTTTGTCCATGGTTAGGAAACATAACCATCTTTGATTAACGAGCTAGTCAAGTAGAGGTATACTAGTGACACTCTGTTTGTCTATATATTCACACATGTATTATGTTTCCGGTTAATACAATTCTAGCATGAATAATAAACTTTTATCATGATATAAGGAAATAAATAATAACTTTCTTATTGTCTCTAGGGCATATTTCCTTCACCAAGCACCTGCTCCCTGTTTGAGATCACGCATCAGTCGGGGTTTCAGTCCTTTGAGAATTAGGCCATTGGCTCTTTCTGCTTGTCCGTTTGACTGCGGGTGAGCGACAGAAGCATAGTCGACTCGAGTGCCCTAAGAGGCGCAGAAAGCTCTAAACTCATCGGAATCGAAGTTCGATTCGTTGTCTGTGATGATGTTGTGTGGGACTCCATATCTGAATGTCAATTCTCTTATAAAACTGACATCGGTGCTAGCATCAAGGTTCTTGATAGGTTTAGCTTCGATCCATTTGGTAAACTTCTCGACTGCAACGAGCACATGAGTGAAGCCGCTCTTGCCAGTTCTCAGTGGTCCAACCATATCCAGTCCCCAAACAACAAAGGGCCAGATGAGGGGGGTGGTCTTCAGGGCTGACGCTGGCTTGTGAGACATGTCGGAGTAAAATTGGCAGCCTTCACATCTGTCGACTATATCTTTCGCCATTTCATTTGCTCGTGGCCAATAGAATCCAGCTCGGTATGCTTTAGCCATGATGGCCCGAGAGGACGCATGATGACCACAGGTCCCCGAGTGGATGTCATTGAGGATCATTCGACCTTCTTCTGGTGTTATGCATTTTTGACTGACTCCAGTCACGCTTTCTCTGAACAGCTGCCCTCTTATCACAGTAAAGGCCTTGGATCGACAGACAATCTGTCGAGCCTCTTCTTCATCCTCTGGGAGTTCTTTCCTGAGGATGTACGCAATGTAGGGCACCGTCTAGTCGGGAGTAATGGCCAGAACCTCCATGATCAGGTCGACCATGGCTGGGACCTCGACTTCTGTCGGATCTATGGCGCTCTTAGGTTGCGGGGGCTCTTCAGTGAAACGATCTTCCTGAACTGTCAACGTGTGAATATGCTCCAAAAACACATTGCTGGGAATGACTTCTCTCTTGGAACCTATCTTTGCCAAGTCATCGGCTGCTTGATTTTTCAATCGGGGGATGTGCAATCTGACCGAGGGATGCAACCTTCTTGCTTGGAATGACACCATGGAAACTCATATGGCTTTCGCTAAGTCTGGACATCGGAATGCCCATTCCTTTCACTAAGTATGTTCAGGCCACTGCCACCGTCCATTAGGACCTTTGTCAGTCGAGTGCCTTCGACCACTGGGTCGACCACCAGTGCTTGCCTCCCAAGGGTGGCAATGTGCGCTGGATGATCAGACTGGTCGAATGTAATGGCAGTCTGCGACCACTTCAAGTAACTGGGTGTCACCGGAGCGACCATGTTCACTTCCCCGTTGATGACTTTCAATCGACTTTTGCTCTCAACGTCAGCAAAAATCATCAGAGTGGAATTCACGTGGGGATAACCATCATCATCCTCTCCCTCATCATCAGCCTTGTCTGCCTCCTTCTCCTTTTCCTTGGGTTGTTTCTCTCTTAACTGCTGGATTAGGAGTCAACACTGCCGAGTGGTGTGCTTCGGGTAAATGAAATTACCTTCTTCATCTTTTTTGGTGTGGATATGGCACGGCAGATCCAACACGTCATTTCCATCTTGATCTTTTACTTTCTTGGGGTTCCACGACCCCTTGAGCTTCCCCTTGAACTTTCCTTGAACCACAACCAACGCTTCACCAGGAGCAGCTGGCTCGACCTTGCGCTTTTGTTTCCAACTGGAGTTTCCTCCTCCGGCTTCGTGGGCGACTGCTTTGTGCTTGCCACTCCGGAGTCGCTCTTCCTCTTCACCATTGGCATACTTGGTGGCAATTTCCATCATCCGAGTCAGAGTCATGTTTCCTGTCCAACCGAATTTAAGATTCAACTCCCGATACCTGACACCTTCCTTGAAATCACAAATTTCCTGATGATCAGACACATCTTCTACCGTGTGGTGTAGGGTGATCCATCTCTGGATATAATCCCTCAAAGTTTCATTCTGTTTCTGGACGCAATACTGTAATTCTGTCAAACCTGCTGGCCGTTTGCAAGTACCCTCGAATGTTCTGACAAACACTCGGGCGAGATATTCCCAAGTATAGATGCTGCCAGGCGCCAACTAATTCAGCCATGCTCTAGTCGAGCCCTCCAACATCAGAGGAAGGTGTTTCATGGCCACTTCATCATTGCCACCACCAATCTGGACAGCCACTCGGTAGTCTTCAAGCCAAGTGTCAGGCTTGGACTCTCCGGTGAACTTACTGACTCTAGTCGCCAACCTGAAGTTGAGGGGAATCACCGCAGCTCTAATAGCTCTGCTGAAGCACTCTAGACCAGAAACATGCACCCTGTTGCTGGTTTGCGGATCTCTGTCATGGCCCTCTCGGTGAGCTCTGTTTTTGTCGACCAAGCCCTGCACGAGAATAGATATCGCATCAAAGCCTGGCTCCCTGGGGTCGACTGGAATACCTCTTCCAACACTGTGAGGGCATCTGTCTTCGTGTGGTCGAGGCATGTACGACCCACTCCTTGGAGGAGGCGTGGGCACTCGACAACGATCATCGCGATCGGCTCGGTGATCATACTGCTCTCGGTTCCTGTACTGATCACATTGATCTCAACGTCCCTCACGCCTCGGGGGCGATCTTGGGCTATGGGCCGACTGAACTGTGTCTGCGACCACGAATCTGCTATGGATCCTATTCCACGACTGAGACACGACCGTATTTTGCTCTCCCATTGCCCGGAGCAAGGCTCTGATCTGCACCAGACCTCGGCCAGCTTCTGATTGGGAAGGTTGGATCGACTCTGCTATCCGGGCAGCAGCTACTAGATTCTGGATGGGGGTTCGATATACCTGAGTCGGAGGTGGAAAAAGTTGGCGTCGACTGGACTCAGGAGCACGTTATCGAGCGTGATCGTCGAGTGCACGCTGGAGGTTCTCCAGTCGAGTGTGCTCAGCCAGGTTGGCCAAGCGCGCCTGCTCCAAGGCCTGGGCCTCGGGGGTCTCTCCAACTATAGGAGTATGCAGGGCATCCATGTTCCGGCGACAAAGTTCCTGCCTCTGCTGCGAGGAGAGGGGTTCGGGGCGGTACTCCTCGTGAACGTGCGACGGATCGCCGTTCCCGTCACCTCCGTCTTCATGATTGAAGCCAGGAGGACTGCATGGTCCATTGACCATCAGGACTTCAGCCGCTGGTTCGCTGCTGTCACACTTGGATGCGGTCTCTACGGAGCCAGTCGACAGATCGAACAGGCCGTAGAGAGATTCGCCGGGCTCGATCGCCGTGACTTGAGGGGTGGCCGACTGGCGGGCCACCGCATGCTTCACCCACCGCTGAAGCCTCGACCGACCGGTGCGTTTGCTCTGGCGGGTCACAAGGAGGGGGAAAGCTGCTGGAGTCGACTGGTACTGGGTCGACGGTTGCCGCAGGAGGACGCCACGAATGCACGCGCGAAAGTGCGTCGCCCCGCGGGCGGGGAGCGCGTCAGCATCGAGTGGTGCCTCCTGAAGCCAAGCGGAGTCGTCAGCGACAAACACGAGCGCGCCGAGACGGATCTCGCGGCCCTCAGCCAAACCTCCGCCTGGAACCATGATGAAGGGGATTGGAAAAATTGCAACTTCTCCAACAAGTCGCTAAGACACCTGCCCCACGGTGGGCGCCAACTATCGTGGTTCTAAGACCGACAGTAGAATAGGGGGTAGGAATGTAGAGGCAAGATCCTAGCTATGGAGGAGTTGTACACACGAGTTTACGAGTTCAGGCCCTTCTCGGAGGAAGTAACAGCCCTACGTCTCGGAGCCCAGAGGCGGTCGACTGAATATATGTGTGTGAATTATAGAAAGTGCGAACCCTTGTCCCAGAGGAGGGGGTGGCTTATATAGAGTGCGCCGGGACCCCAGCTCCCCTCCGTTACACAAGGTTCAATGCTCATAAAGGAGGGGCGTTACTGGTAGCGTCTGCAGTAAAGTGTTATAAATGCTCATAAAGCTATGGTTTAAGTCCTGACCATTGCAGAGTGGAGGGTTTCTCATCTTCTGGTGGTCGAGTGTCTTCAAGGTGCTCGAGTGAGCACATCTTCACGGTCGAGTGGATGATGGTTTCTCTTTGGCTGCTTCTGATTCTTTGTAGAGATGTCCTTGGGGAGGGTATGTTGGATAGATCCATGACCCTACCCTAGGTACATAGCTTCATCAGTAGCAACTGGCACTTTTGAGTTAACCTCAAAGGTAGCACCATGTTCATCTTCACGTGATTTTACGGTTCGGCAACCTAAAACAATGCATACGGTTCGGCAACCTTAAAATGCCCGCGGCTCTGATACGTCCATTCTGCATCATGTTTTCCTACTGTTATTTATGATGTTTTTATCCATTATAATGCTTTTTGGACCTGGAAAATCTACATCACGCTACCTATTCTGCACAACTCCAAACAAGCTGAAACTTCATGGATAATGTTTATGTAATATATGAAGAATATTGGAGCAAATAAGTGCTAGAGGGGGCCCACCAGGTGGGCACAACCAAGCTGTGCGCGCCAGGGAGCCCAGGCACGCCCTGGTGGGTTGTGCTCACCCAGGCCCACCTCCGGTGCCCATCTTCTGGTATATAAGTCATTTTGACCTAGAAAAAATAAGGGGAGGAATTTCGGGACGTAGCATCGCTGTCTCGAGGCGGAACTTGGGCAGGAGCACCTTTTCCCTCCGACGGAGCGATTCTGTCGGGGGAATTTCCCTCCTGAAGGGGGAAATCATCGTCATCATCATCACCAACAACTCTCACATCTTGGGGAGGGAAATATCCATCAGCATATTCAACTGCACCATCTCATCTCAAACCCTAGTTCATCTCTTGTGTTCAATCTTGTTACTGGAACTATAGATTGGTGCTTGTGGGTGACTAGTAGTGTTGATTACATCTTGTAGTTGATTACTATATGGTTTATTTGGTGGAAGATTATATGTTCAGATCCAATATGATATTTAATACCCCTCTAATCTTGAGCATGATTATCATTTGTGAGTAGTTACTTTTGTTCTTGAGGTCACGGGAGAAATCATGTTGCAAGTAATCATGTGAACTTCATATATGTTTGATATTTTCATAGTATGTATGTTGTGATTCCCTTAGTGGTGTCATGTGAACGTCGACTACATGAAACTTCACCATATTTGGGCCTAAGGGAATGCATTGTGGAGTAGCAATTCGATGATGAGTTGCGAGAGTGACAAAAGCTTAAACCCCAGTTTATGCGCTATTCCGTAAGGGACCGATTGGATCCAAAAGTTTAATGCTATGGTTAGAATTTATTCTTAATACTTTTCTCGTAGTTGCGGATGCTTGCGTGAGGATTATTCATAAGTAGGAGGTTTGTTCAAGTAAGAGCAGCAGCTAAGCACCGGTCCACCCACATATCAAATTATGAAAGTAGCGAACACGGATCAAACCAACATGGTGAAAGTGACTAGATGAAAATCCCGTGTACCCTCAAGAACGCTTTGCATATCATAAGAAACCGTTTTGGCCTATCCTTTGTGACGGTGTCCTGGACTAGGGGGTACTCAACACGTCATCTCCCGATCTGATAGATTGGGCCGAGGACCCCCGTGGCCGTATACTCATGGGCCAGTTCGGACAGCTGCTGCATACAAGGAAGATTCCACAAGACTTGGCGATCAAGACAAGGAATTCTCCCCACCGGCGTATTCGGCTAGGACTCTTGTTAACCTAGGCCTCTGGTGCATTATATAAACCAGGGCCAGGCTAGTCGATAGATCATATATACAAACAATCATACCATAGGCTAGCTTCTAGGGTTTAGCCTCTCTGATCTCGTGGTAGATCTACTTTTGTACTACCCATATCATCAATATTAATCAAGCAGGACGTAGGGTTTTACCTCCATCAAGAGGGCCCGAAACTGGGTAAAACATCGTGTCCCCTGCCTCCTGTTACCATCGATCCTAGACGCACAGTTTGGGACCCCCTACCCGAGGTCCGCCGGTTTTGACACCGACATTGGTGCTTTCATTGAGAGTTCCGCTGTGTGATCGACAAAAGGATCGATGGCTCGCCTGCAGATCAACTGCGACTTCGGCATCTTCATCACCAGCTCGACTGGTCACCTTGGTTCGACCAAGAATTGCGCCCCGTGTTCGGATCACCATGTTTGGACGAGGGCCTTCATCAAACATCAACTCCGATCTCTAGCAAGATCACGGAGGAATCATCTATGGAGCCCGGGGGCTCAACGTCAACATTGCCCTCAAGCAACCGTGTTGTTTTTTTGGACAGCGAATTCGTATCTGCCGCCACCACCTCCTCGAGTATTGCTTTGACGATCGCTTTGGTGGAATTGTGCGGAATTGAGTCTATAACAACCCTGGAAATTTTGTCGAGTTCCGATGAAGGAATCTCTGGCAATCCATGATATACCGGAGCCCAGTCAAATCTGGACGGGAATTTAGATGATTTTAGGGCGTGGTGTCCAGCTTCTAGCTTGGACGTCCTTTGGAAGATCCAACCGTTGATCGGCTGTGGAATTCCTATATCTACCACCTCTCAAAATTTCAGCTCGATCCGACCGTCCAAACTCCGGGAACCTTCTGATTAGTGCATCACTTTTCGGATCTGTTTTCTGCACGAAAACGAATCCGACCCGAGTTCATCTTTTTTATGAACGGGGTTTCGGACATCCCTTTTGAAGGAAGTTTTGTATGGGGTATTGTGTTTTATTTCCGAACACATCCCACTAACTTTAAGATCTTTTGAACATGATCTTCAACATCATGCTGGTGTCAAACTAGTCCGGCAATATTACTCCACGGCTGCCGACCTGCGCTAGACGCGGCGTCACTTTGTTGAGCCGAGCTCAACTTCTTCGGATCATCATCTCGGCAAGCCGAAAAAGAGTCCGGCATCGCGAAGGATAAATCATCACCAACATCGCCGCCCCACGGATTACACGTAGCGGGCATACCGGCATCGCCGCACGGTCGCTTCATCAAGCCGGCATCGACCATGTCACGACCTGCATCGACAAGGCCGCACTATTGCTTCTTCAAGCTGGTGTCCATCACGCCGACCTACTTCGACTCATCGGCTGACATCGAGGCTTCGACATCTCGGCTGGACCGGGGGCTTCGCCATCTCTTCATCAACCTACTCCGGACACTTCGGCGTCACTAGCCAACCAGCTCCGTCACGTTAGCTGGGCCGAGGGCTTTGCCTCGGCGAGCCAACCTTTACCAGCATTGCCATGCCGTCGTTTTATCGCCCATCAGGCAATGGGTGTGCCGAGCGAGTCCCAATTTTGGGAATCACCTTCCTTCGGATTGCTACAACAAATAAACCAGGTGCTATTAATCCCAGTATTTTCTACTTGTTCGGGTTCATTTTTCCCAAGGAATTATTACTCTGATTTGTCCATCATATGTACACAGGTCTATCAAATGGTGGCCGCATTAACGACAGTCGCATGGTGGTTCGGTCAGTTTCCGTACATAGTCCAGCGAACGCCGCATCCGGAGCTCGGACCGACCTGCGAATTCAGGCTTTGCCACGCCTTTACCGCATCACGCCGACGCCCTGCATGGACATTAACTTCAGCGCTAGACCATATTTCTTTTATTACTCACTTTGTATAAATTATTTATTATGCAACGATTTTTTTAATTATCATCATTACTATTATCTCCCGTTTGCACTATTTTTGTGCACAGGAAAATGATCCGGGGACTTCGGCGTCACTCTGTCGGTCTACATCGACCGTGCTATGTCACCACTTCGGCGTGTCGAGCTCTCCGCTCCGCCACCTCGGGACCATCTTGGGGATGGAACCTTGCCCCGCATCAAGCTCGGACAGCGTCATCAATACCGAACACATTAACCAGCTAAGTCGCTTTCACGCTCAAAGCTTTAATTTCTAACTTGTGTTCGGTTCGACCAAGCATTATACTTTTTTGGAAAGAAGTTGCTTGTAAAAAATTTCCGTGTCCAAACTTTGTTTGTGACGCATAAATTCAAATACCCCGTTTACTTGGGGGCTTCCTTTATGAAGCTTTCCCTATTGCATATGATTATACTTGTACGGCTTCGTTCCTTGTTCGTGTATTACGCCACAATATGCACCATATTGACTTAAGCAATTTGCAAGCTGGGTTGCCTCGCTCCTGTGTTTACCCCTACGTTCCCGATTGTTCGGCTAGGGAGTAAAGGGAGCACCTCTGCGATTGTCACGATCGGGTCGCCCGAGCTGGACCTCAGACTGGGTGAAGCCGAAAGCTAGCGCTCTTATAGTTTTCAATGATGGTCGGCACACAACGGAACTCATGAGTACAAAAAATCTATTGCACAAGTCTCATAGTAACAATGAGCACCGAAGAAAGGTATCGGTGGGGGTGCTATTTTCTTCGAAGATGCTTCTTACACTTCGCGGTAATATAACATAATTTCCCTGAGCGCGCTTTGTCTGTTACAGCCTTATGACCTGATTGCCTGGTTATTGGAAACACCGTCGATACTCTCGACAGATGGAGTACATAACACTTTTTGGTCCTTGACCAAAGAGGGAGAAGCCAACGGTCGGTTAAGACGCGTTTAAACTTCGGTTGAACATAGATATGATATAAGTACTTCGGTACATGCAATCATTCTTCTACCCAAGTCACTTGGGGGCTCTTAAGTTTATTTGAGCCGTTTTATAATAAGTGTTCTTCTTCTTAGTCGTTGCAAAGTTTTATTATCATTATTTATCACTCCTTTTTTCGACGCGAGTGTGCGGTCACTAGCCGGGGAGCCTAATTTCTCTCTCAAAGCCGCTAGAGTTTAGTTTGCTAAACTGGCCTAATGAGAAGTACTCTGCCCTCGGGATAGGAGGTTGAAGCCGTAGGCTAACCCGCTCGAAGTCTTGAGATAGGATGTATCATGTTAAAGCATGACAGAAGCACTTCCTTTTTTAAGACAAATTTTTGGATTGGCACCGAACACTAGATCTTGTTCGGACGTCATGCTTTTACTGATGTTTCTTGGTTTTCCAAGCTTTTTGGCACTTTTTAAACTATTTGTGCTTTTCCAGCATTAGTCTCGCAGTGCAACGCCGGACACCTTTAGGGATTCGGCAAAAACATTCTCAGATATTGCTATATATGCATCGGTTTCGAATTGTGTCTTCAGTCAATAGTTGGGTTGCCCGGCTCCTGCACTTGCTTCCTACATTCCATTTTGTTCGGCTAGGTGTGCAAAGGGAGAACCACTGCGATTGTGCTTCCAGCTCACATGGTTAAGCACCTCAGTGGAGAAAGTCGAAAACTAACTGTCACAATAAGCGTAAACTGGTCAGCGATCCAATGACTATGTTAAAAGACGGGCCGTTCATAACATTGGCCGAAGTGTTTACAGCTTAACCCCGACTATCGCCGAACACTACCAGGGGCTATGAACTAGCCTCCCAAACTAAATCCTCGATATTTTGCTCTTACATTAGAGCTGAGGTTTAATGATCATGCTTAGCATGACAACCCAAAGAAAGGAACCGATAGCGGGACTATTTTCTTTGGAAGACATTTCTTCTGTTAAACAGTAATATAACATATCTCTCTGCGTACCTTTGTTTATAAAACAGTATGGCCAGATTGCCTTGTTTGTTGTAAATCTTTGCCCTCATAAAGGCTTTATAAAGTAGGACAAACACTCCTCGGCTACTGGCCGAGGAGGTGGAAGCCGATGGTCGGTTAACAAAGTTTTGTACAATGCGGATCCGAGCATTAATGACGTAAAGTACTTGGATACATAGAGTCATTACACATAATTTGTGATTTTACTATGGATATTGATCCTTAATTTGGCCACCCGTGCCCGCATTAAGGCTCGGGGGCTAGTGGGCTTCAGGCTTATTATTTACAAATATTAAAGGGGCACATCGATCCCCTGATCTGGTGTTGCCACCCGACCAGTGTCTCGGGGGCTACTGCATTGCTTGTCCAATGCAGAAAATTTTATGTGCAATATAGTTTCCGAGGAGATTTTGATCCTCAGGTTGGTCGGCCGCACCCAACCTGAGTCTCGAGGACTGAGCATGCTGCTGCTAGTGTCCCGAAGTATTCTGCCGAGCTAGGACTTGATCCTCAGGCCGATTTTGCAAATCAACCTGAGTCTCAGCGGCTACTGGGATCAGCGGTCTTACGTCATCCTTCATGTGCATCTCGGGTTTTAGACCGATACACACATTGAGGGCTACTAGCTATATATCTCGGCAGAGAATAAATTGCACCAATAAAAAATATTGACAAAAAATCGGCCCATAGTCGGGGTGGTGCACCACCTCGGAAGCAGTCCGGCATAAAGCTCGGAGGCTAGTGGCTGGCTCCATAGAGGGCATTTCCGGCATTGAGCTGGGCTAAACTCCTTCAACTTTTTTGAACCAAGGTGATATGACACCTCGGATATAGTCCGGCGTTGGAGCTTGGACACAGTCCGGCGTTGGAGCTCGGATACATTCCGGCATTGGAGCTCAGAAAGCAGTCCGGCATTGGTGCTCGGCTGCAAAAGATACCTCTAATGCAGTCCAGCGTTGGAGCTCGGATGCAAGAGGACACTGCCTCCCGGGAACAACTTCAAACCCGAGGTGTGGCATAAAAATAACAAGGCATTGATAAAGGCCGGAAACTTAAAGGGGCTCCTAGGATACCCGACGTGTAAACCCGTCGAATGCATTTCGGCGATCCTCAAGATCGAAGATAAAGAAGATTTGTTGAACCACTTTTCAAGACCGACGACTGAAGATGAAGAACAGTTCGGAAGAATCGAGGAGCGTCCCTAACTTGAAGACCGGTTCAGGGGGCTACTGACGGTGTCCTGGACTAGGGGGTACTCAACACGTCATCTCCCGATCTGATAGATTGGGCCGAGGACCCCCGTGGCCGTATACTCATGGGCCAGTTCGGACAGCTGCCGCATACAAGGAAGATTCCACAAGACTTGGCGATCAAGACAAGGACTTCTCCCCACCGACGTATTCGGCTAGGACTCTTGTTAACCCAGGCCTCTGGTGCATTATATAAACCAGGGCCAGGCTAGTCGATAGATCATATATACAAACAATCATACCATAGGCTACCTTCTAGGGTTTAGCCTCTCTGATCTCGTGGTAGATCTACTCTTGTACTACCCATATCATCAATGTTAATCAAGCAGGACGTAGGGTTTTACCTCCATCAAGAGGGCCCGAACCTGGGTAAAACATCGTGTTCCCTGCCTCCTGTTACCATCGATCCTAGACGCACAGTTTGGGACCCCCTACCCGAGGTCCGCCGGTTTTGACACCGACACATTGCCTCAAAAGGATTGGGCTACCTTGCTGCACTTTTGCTACTATTATTGTTACTTGCTCGTTACAAATTATCTTGCTATTAAACTACTCTGTTACTTACAATTTCAGCACCTACAGACATTACCTTGCTGAAAACCCCTTGTCATTTTCTTCTGCTCCTCGTTGGGTTCAACACTCTTACTTATCAAAAAGAGCTACAATTGACCCCCTATACTTGTGGGTCATCAGGCTCAAAAGCCTTTCCACAACTACAGTAGTACCATTGTCTCATGTATATATTATGATCAATGGAATAAAGCCGGCTTATCTGGACCCCAGATGTTTTGCAGTAGTAGCATTGTCTCTTGTGTATCATATGCCAAGCTTTTCCATGATCATATGGTCACTTGGGGGCTTCCAACTCATCGAGTTTAGCTATTAACATCCCTCTTGACCCGGCATATGCCATTATGAAACTTGGTTAAACCCGCCTGTTAGCTTGATGCTACTCCAAAAAGGTGACCAAGTGTACTCTTGATAAGTCAATCAAAATTGACCCTGAACTTGTCAAGGTTAAAATACCGACTTAAGTCACGTGAGAGCCGAGTTTCAGAAAGCGAGGATAAACCAAAAGAGGCTACAAGACCTGCTTCCACAGGTAGCAAAACCAAGTCACGAGCCTTGAAAGCCGGTCTTATGTCAAACCCTGAAAGCCGGCAATTATATAGTCTGTTATCATACACATACATCATCATACAATGCATCATATATACATGCATATATTTGTTTATGTTGCAGGAGCCAGTCTATTGACCAGGTTAACCATTTGCAATTATAAAATTTGTTAAGTCAATCACTCTAATGCCTATATGGCCTTTGTTGACCCTGAACTTATCAAAGTTAAAACATTGGTTTATCACGTGAAAGCAGCTCTCCAGATAGCTAGGATAAACCAATGGCTATCAAGCCAGCTTCAACATGAAGCACCAATAACTGGCCTCGAAAGCTGACATTTTTTCCATGCCTATTTAAACTTGGTTCATATTGATTTTATATATCATATGATTTGTTATAATGGCAATTCATTGTCTTGTCAAAGCATATTAGTTTCCTGTGTTTCAGGAGCCGGTCTTCAAAACTGGGTTACAGTGTAACTATGCAGGAACAAAAAATCCTTGATAGCCAAAATGGCCGGGTATTATATGGTTTATCAAAACTAGTTTTAAATAACATGGCTATCAGAGCAAACTTTGAAACAATTGCAAAGTTTAATAAATTACAAGTGGCAATTCACAATTTGGATTATTCTGATGCTGCAATGAAGAACAAAATTCAAACAAGGATATCATGGCAACCGACTTTATCAAACACAATGAAATATGAAGTGTTATGCAAGGCAGCACTCCTGATGGATTTAGCAACAAGTTCAACATTGATATGCAAAGCGCTCAGCAATATCATCCAGACAATGTAGTTTGAGGTATGTAGTTTTCGATGGCTCTCCTACCACCCCACCTCTCCTCCCACCCCACCGATGGCGACCATGGCGCCGGCCATGATCTACCCTGATCTCTCCACCAAAAACCTCTTCTACTCCGATGGATCCATTCAATGATCCATCCTCCATCGCCCACCAATTGGATTTTTCATTTGGTCATCATTTTAGAGGTGAGATCCATAAGTATTTCCAATCATCGGTCAACCCTATCTCCTCCTCCTATGGTTTCTACCTTGCGGTCTCCTTTGCAAGATTTACTTTCCAACTGAATCCCCACAACGTGACTTGGCACTCTCATCATGCACGGGTGGTGCATTTGATTCATTGGAGGTATCTCATATGAAAGGCAATGTTTTCAAATTCAAAGTATGTTCCAAGGCGGTGGGTTTCTTCCTGGTTCGTAAATCTTTCTTTAGCTATGATGCATTCAAATGTTACTTCCATCTTTGGAGTGGGGGTGGCCCAAATTGGATCTACGAAGAAAAGAAGTGGTACAAAGAGCAAGATGCTGAGTGGACTATTGTCACACGTTGTCACAAAGGTAAACATGGTCATCTTGTTCCCACTGCTCAAGTTTACCGCAGAATTCTTGGACAACTTTCTCCATCACGCACGAGTAGTGCATCTCATGGAAATCATCTGCTATCGGGGGCGAATACAACTCCCCTGGGTACTACACGGATTGGCCAGCCTACTCATGATGATCGTGATTATCGCGCACCGCCGGTGGATGCAACTGCATGCATGCATAGTGGATCGGCTGTTGCTGTGGATAGGGTGAATTTGAATCAGTCGGCCCAGTTAGTCCCCTCGGAGCCCAACAGACCATCTATCTTGGGCCAGCCCACACACACGGAAGTTGTATCGTCTAGGCCAATATCCACTAGTATTGCTACGTATATTGCCTGCAAAAGATGTCTTGGTACTAGGCACAAGCGCAATCAATGCACCAATCAAATCAGATGCCGTGTTTGTTACCGATACAACCATATTGCTAGATTTTGTTTCAACAAGAATATCAAAGTTAATACTTATCGGGTCAAACGAACACAGGATCCTTATCGGGTCAAACGAACACAGGATCCTCTGCCTGATATATCTGCAACACGCATAGTCCCCTTGGCTTCTCACCTCTGTCTTCCATCCTCTGCTCCACCTGCCACAGCTGCAACCAACGAGATGGCCTGCTTCCCTTGCAACCCTCTCCCCCACCTTCCTCCAGGCACTGCAATCGTCCTGCCTGGTCCGCTTCGTGCTCGCCGTGGATATGTGGTACTTGGTGGTGAGCTCCCGATGGTCTGTGACGAGTGGGCCATCGCCACACTCGTTCCTGATGTATCTGCTGAGGAGTTCCATGGCGCCATTGCTCTGATCACCACCTACTTGGAGGGGCGCGGCTGGTGCATAAACTACACGTCTCGCTGTGGTATGGGTACTGCGCTTATTCAGTTTACTACTGCATGTTCGGGAGACACTGCTGTCAGTCTTAGTCCATTCCAGATTGGGGAATCAGTTCATCGAATTAGCAGACAGGACAGAGGATTAAATTATCGAAGCATTACTTTCACGCATGATGTTTGGATCTTACTTATGAACTACCCTCTTGAGTGCTGGGATGTGGGGGTCATTGGATGCACTGTTTCTCCTTATGGCCGTTTTTTGATTTGGAATAAAGATCCTAGGGAAAAATCGAGGGTCGTTGTTGAGATTAGAGTTATGAATGTGGATACTATTCCCGTTAGCCTGGTAGTTCCGAGAAACCTTGATGATGTGGGATATGGTGATTCCTGGACCTGTCCAACATACATTCTGTCTCGGGAGCTGATTGGACAGCAGGGAGGGGATGAGGACCCTCTGCCACCTGATGGTGGCAACCCTCATCTAGTTCCTCATATTCATGGAGGGTTTTGGCATGATGAGGTTTTAGGGAATATCCCCATGGATCAGGTAGTGATTAACTCCCACAATGAGAATCCTGGTGTCCCATATGAAGATGTTCATGCTGCTCATAATGACAATGTTAATCTCTCTGTTGAAAACCAAACTACTGCTGTTGATCAGAATTCTGCTGAACATGTGGAGTCACCAGCTAGGGAGGTTTCCCAGGGGCCCATTCTGATCCACTCTAATACTCATTATGTTGCTGCTCATGAGACTCTAGGGCCTGATTATATCCCAATTAATCTCACTCCCCAGCCCAACACCCAGAATGCTCCTAGCCCAGTGTTCATTCCCATGAACTGCAATATGAATTACAATGACATTCCATCCTCCAGTAGTGCCCAGCCTGTGCAAACAAGCAACATATCAGTTGAAGGTGAATCTGAGCACATTAAGGTTCTCCAGGAGCTCATTGGTAATATTGTTACCAATGCACATGATATTCTCCCAAAGCTTGGAGGCAGTAAGATTGTGAATGCAACTTGCAATGTAGTGGATGTTGTGGGTACTAATGGCAACAACAAAAGATATTTCTTGCAGATTCAGACAATCCAGGATGAGCCTCCCAAAAATTCCAGCTCCGTCAGTATTGAAGAGATCACTGGCCAGGAATTTGCAGAAGTTCAGAAGCCAGCACACAGGCAGAAAAAAAGAAAATTGTTGATGATTCTTTCTGGAGGAGGAGCAACAAGATTTCTAAGCTCACTAGGGGATTCAAGGATCAGGCTGCTGCAGAAGCCAACATAAATGAAGCCAGCATGGAACACATCACTCAGCAATGTCCCAAGAAAATGAAGAAGGCTGTCACTGTCAATTTGGGTCCTCAGTTTGATGCTGTAATTATAAATAAGCATGAACCACCTCCTCCAGAAATCCCTATGAAGACTGTGCAGGCCATTGGCACTGGACCATGTAAGATGGCTCCTCATGAGGTGTCCTCTAGTGCCCTGCAATATGACAGTTCTGATGAATAGAAGCTGCTACTGCATTGTGGGTTTTGTTGGCTCCCATAACTGCCAACTAGTTATGATTTCCATGCTTTATATTTGCTCTACTGTGCTATTTGGATCCCTGCGTGCATCAGCTATCAGTTTGGGTTGTAATAAATACTCTATGTGCTACCTCTGTCACTATGAACTTGCTATAAGAAGTACCTGCTGTTATATGTATCAGCTCTATATGGTGATCTACCCATCCATGCATCTCCCATCATACTGTGGTTACTATTATATCTTTGACACAATCTGCTCCAGCTATATCACCAATCTTTTTGATTGTTCATATTATGCTTTTCATAATATGATCCAATGCTATCACCTATATCATTTTTCATGAATAGGAGCTAGAATATTTTAAACTGGAATGTGAGAGGTATTAACTCCACAGCTAGATGGAATGATATTAGAAAGAAAATTGAAGAAAGTGCTTGTTGTATCATGACCTTTCAAGAAACCAAGAGAGATATATTTGACAGCACATATATCAAGAATTTTTGCCCAAAAAGATTCAACCAATACTGTTATTCACCCTCTAATGGCAGCTCTGGAGGATTGATTACCATTTGGAATGGTAATATTATGAAAGGCAAGATAATATCCAAAAGCTACTTTCAGATCACCATTGAGTTTACATCTAACCTGGATAATTCATGTTGGTTCCTCACTAATGTATATGGGCCCAACTGCAATGAAGGTAAAATGGAGTTCATAGACTGGCTTATGAATTTAAATATGCAACAATCCAAGTTATGGATGATCGTTGGTGACTTTAATTTTATAAGAAGCCCTGAAAATAGGAATAAACCAGGAGGTGATCCTGTCAGTATGATGACTTTCAATAATATTATTATCAATTTGGATCTAGTTGAAATCCCCCTCAAAGGAAGATCCTTCACTTGGAGCAATAAACAAGATCAGCCTCTTATGGAAAAGCTTGATTGGATTTTCACTAATCCCCACTGGACTACTGCTCATCCATCTACTATGGCCATTCCCTTGGCTAAAATCACATCTGACCATGTGCCTATCAAAATTATAATTGACAGCAACATCCCCAAAAGCCAGATATTCAGATTTGAAGAATATTGGACTGAATTTAGTGGATTTCTTGAAGTAGTGGAGAAGCACTGGTTGAATTCAACCCATTACTCTGATTCTGCTAAAAATATAAACTCAAAATTCAAGGCTATCAGAAGAGGACTGAAAGCATGGAGTAAACAATACTCCCAGTTGAATAAAATAATTGATAATTGTTGTTTCTATGTGAAAATTATGGATGGCATTGAGGAACAAAGACTGCTATCTAGGATTGAAATGAATTTTAGAGCTCTACTTGTCAAACATACAAACAAGTTATTGGAGGCTAAGAGAATATATTGGAGAATGAGGGCAAATATAAGATGGGCTAACTTGGGGGATGAAAATACCAAATTCTTTCATGCCATTGCTACTTATGTATTCAGGCACAACTACATCACATATCTTATGACTATGGATGGTCAACAAGTATTTGAACATGACCATAAAGCTGCTATTATAGGGGATTCCTTCAAAAATAGAATAGGCACTATTTCCACATATTCACAAAACTTTGATATATCACATCTTGCTATGGAAGAAGATTTACATGATCTTGATAGACCTTTTTCCAATGAAGAAATAGATGATATCATTAATAAAATGCCCAATTATAAATCCCCTCGTCCTGATGGTTTCAATGGACTATTCATGAAGAAATGTTGGCACATCATCAAGCAATATTTCTACAAATTCATTAATGATTTTTATAATGAAGTTGTATCACTTGCTCCTGTCAACAATGCCTATATAACTCTGATACCTAAGAAAGATAATCCTGAATCACCTGATGATTATAGGCCAATTTCTCTTGTAAGTATGCCAATCAAAATACTTACAAAACTCCTTGCCAATAGAGCCCAGCAGATTATTATTTCCAGAGTTAGCAAGAATCAATATGGATTCATCAAGACAAGGAATATACAGGACTGCCTTGCTTGGAGTTTTGAATACATACATATGTGTCACAAATCCAGGAAAGAAATCATCATTTTGAAGATTGATTTTGTAAAGGCTTTTGATAAAGTGAATTATATGGCCATCTTATTCATGATGAAGCATCTGGGATTCAGCAGTAAATGGATTAGATGGGTAACTGCTATACTATCCACTGCTACTACTTCTGTCCTTCTAAATGGTGTTCCTGGTAAGTGCATACAATGCAAATGTGGAGTCAGACAAGGAGATCCTTTCTCCTCTTTACTATATGTTATGGTTGGAGAATTATTACAAATTTTGGTAAATGAAGCATGGAAGAATGACCTAATTTATTTGCCCATTGAAAAAACTATACTGAATGCTACCCTATCATACAATATGCTGATGATACACTTGTTATTCTGCCCGCGGATGAGGTACAAATCAGGAAGTTTATTAAGATCCTTGATAAGTTTTCTAATTTTACTGGGCTTGTAGTAAACTACAGTAAATCCTCTATGGTACCTATTAATATCTCTGATGACAAAGCTATGGAACTGGCCAACACCTTTAACTGCAAAAAAGAAACTATGTCATTTACATATCTTGGCCTACCTATGGGATCTACTAGGCCTAAAGTATCTGACTTGATGCCCATGGTATCTAGGCTTGATCACAGGTTTGCTGGTATTGCCACCATGATGTCATACTCAGGGAGACTTGTTCACCTGAAATCCATTATTGCTGCTCTGCCTATCTTTGCTATGTGCTGCATCAGAGTTCCATTCACCATTCTGGACCATTTTGAAAAATTAGGTAGGAACTTCCTATGGTATGGCAAAGATATCAATAAAAAAGGGATCTGCCTTGTAAAATGGGATAATGTATGCTTGCCAAAAAAGCAGGTGGCCTGGGAGTGCTAGATCTAAGAGTTCAAAACAAAACTCTTCTTACTAAATTCCTATTCAAGTTCTTTAACAAACAAGATATTCCCTGGGTTAACCTTATTTGGAATAATTACTATGACAATGGTGAGGTACCCAGTTTCCCTACCAGGGTGGGCTCTTTCTGGTGGAGAGACTGCTGCTCTATTTTGAGAGAATTTAAAGACATGACCATAAGCTATGCTGGGAATGGTAATACAATCAAGCTATGGTCAGATAAATGGTGCTCTCAAATACTCTCTCAGGCCATGCCTCAACTATTCTCCTATGTAAATTTTTTTGAGATCACACTTGCATCGGCCAGCAATATGGAAGAGGATGAATTCTGTGACTTATTCCATCTGCCAATGTCTACTATTGCTGTACAATAGAGCATCAACCTAAGAATGTTGATAAACAACAGAGATAACCAGGAAATACCTGATTCATGGAAGTTTTATTGGGGTGGAACAAAATATTCTAACAAGAGAATATATCTTGAATACATGGGAAAACCTGCTGATGCTCCTAAACCTTTCCAATGGATTTGGAAATCTTGTACCTTACCCAGACAGAAATTCTTTTTTGGCTTCTATTGCAAGACGGATTGAATACTAGAGATCTATTAAACAGGAAGAATTTCTACATTGAGACAAGTAAGTGTGAGTTATGTGATGATGAGCCTAATGAACATCTAATGCACCTATTTTTTAGTTGTGATTTCAGCCAAAACTTCTGGATGAACATTGGTTACCAATGGGATACTGATCATAATTTGATGGAGATGCTAATGGAAGGAAGAAAACAAGATACTTATAGATGTTTCAAAGAGTGCTTAATTGCTGGTTGCTGGAGTTTATGGAAGCACAGAAATAGCATAATTTTTTATCACAAAGCTAAGAATATGGATTTCTGTATAGTCATGTTTAAGAAGCACTTTAGCATGATCATAAAGAAGGCCAAACCTAGTTTGAAGGAGGGCGTGTAGAGCTGGCTTGACACTTTGTAGATTTATCTTTTACGTTTCCTTCTTGATCCACCTTATAAATCCACTTGTATTTGTCCCACCTTATTAATTAAAATGAGAATTACAGTGGGGGTCTTCCCCACTGTTTGTTGCTCAAAAAAATATCATCCAGACAGTGGATGTGATTTTATTTTACAATGGAAGGAGAAGTCTCGAGTCGCCGCAGACATACGACCTGGCACTTGGGGGATACATCAGTCAATTTTTGGCCTACAAAACATTAAGTCCCATGTAGCTGTGAACACTCAACATGGCACTTGGGGGCCAATGTACTGTCGCTTTCAAGCTGTGAACACTCAACTGTCGCTTTCATCACACCACAACACTGGAAGCCGATTCAATGGCAGATGGTTGTATTATTTCCCAATATTTTTTCCGCAAGAAACCAGCATGAGAAGTTGATTATGAAGCGGGCTTATTGATATGACAAAAGATCCAGAATTTTCAAGATTCCAATTCTAAGACCCGGCGTCATCAACCTCCATGACCCGTCAACCTCAACAAGCTCTATATCCACAAGCCAGTATAGCACTCCGCATCTCAGGAAGATGACATTCACAAGCCAAAGAATTTGAAAACCAGCTCAACATTAGAAGGACTTTTATTCCAAATGTTTTTTAAGCCGAAGCACAAGAAATCGGCTCAATAACGGATGTGTTATTATTCCCAATATTTTACTACAAAGGACACACACTGGCAAGTTGATTGTGAAGCCGGCTAATTGATATGAAGAAGAAACCCAAATTTTCCAGAAACTGGCTCATTGAATAAAGGCGGCCTTTTAGGCGAGCCATTTTATCTTAACATATTAGTTATTCTTATTTCAGGAGCTTAGCATGAATAAATTCAAGCTAAACCGTGGGGTAATGTTGGGGATATTCCCCATGGTTATGACCCGGCCATAGTTGACCCGGCCAAGAGCCAGGAGGTGAAGGAAATATGCCCTAGAGGTAATAATAAAGTTGTTATTTATATTTCCTTATATCATGATAAATGTTTATTATTCATGCTAGAATTGTATTAACCCAAAACTAGATACATGTGTGGATAGATACACAAAACACAGTGTCACTAGTAAACCTCTACTAGACTAGCTCGTTAATCAAAGATGGTTAAGTTTCCTAACCATGGACATGTGTTGTCATTTGATGAACGGGATCACATCATTAGGAGAATGATTTGATGGACAAGACCCATCCATTTAGCTTATCATAATGATCATTAAGTTTTATTGCTATTGTTTTCTTCATGTCATATACATATTCCTTTGACTATGAGATTATGCAACTCCCGGATACCGGAGGAATACCTTATGTGCTATCAAACGTCACAACGTAACTGGGTGATTATAAATATGCTCTGCAGGTATCTCCGAAGGTGTTTGTTGGGTTGGCATAGATCGAGATTAGGATTTGTCACTCCGAGTATCGGAGAGGTATCTCTGGGCCCTCTCGGTAATACACATCATGATAAGCCTTGCAAGCAATGTGACTAATGAGTTAGTCATGGGATGATGTATTACGAAATGAGTAAAGAGACTTGACGGTAAAAAGATTGAAGTAGGTATGAAGATACCGACAATCGAATCTCGGGAAGTAACATACCGATGACAAAGGGAATAACGTATGTTGTCATTACGGTACGACCGATAAATATCTTCATAGAATATGTGGGAAACAATATGAGTATCGAGGTTCCACTATTGGTTATTGACCGGAGAGGTGTCTTGTTCATGTCTACATAGTTCTCGAACCCACAGAGTCCACACGCTTAACGTTCGATGACGATTTTGTATTATAAGAGTTATGTGATTTTGTGACCGAATGTTGTTCGGAGTCTCGGATGAGATCACGGACATGCCGAGGAGTCTAGAAATGGTCAATAGGTAAAGATTCATATATAGGACGATGTTATTCGGACACTGGAAGTGTTCTGGGGGTACCGGGTACATATCGGGTCACTGAAAGGGGTTCTGGGCATCCCCCGACAACTATATGGGCCTAATGGTCCAAGAGGGGGACAGACCAGCCCCTAAGGGGCTGGTGCGCCCCCATATAGGCCGAATAGAAGGAGAAGGAAAGAGGGGGAAGAGAGAAGGAAGGGGATGGATTCGGCCTCCCCCTTCCTTCCCTCCTCCCTCCTCCGTCCTTCCCCCTCCGGAAGATATGGAAGGGAGGGAGGCCGAATTGGGGTGGCGCCCATGTAGGATTCCTCCTACTTGGGGCGCCCCTTGGCTGCCTCTCCTCCCCTCCAACCTGCATATATGTGGGGGCACCACTAGAACACACATCAATAGTTGTTAGCCATGTGCGGCGCCCCACCCCCAGCATAGTTTACGCCTCCGCTCATATTCACATAGTGCTTAGGCGAAGCCCTGCGCGGATCACTTCACCGTCACCGTCACCAGGTCGTCGTGCTGATAGAACTCTCCCTCGACACTTTGCTGGATCAAGAGTTCGAGGGACGCCATCGAGCTGAACATGTCCATAACTCGGAGGTGCCGTACGTTCGGTGCTTGATCGGTCAGAACAAGAAGAAGTTTGACTACATCAACCATGTTGTCAAACGCCTCCGCTTTTGGTCTACGAGGGTATGTGGACACACTCTCCCCCTCTCCTTGCTATGCATCTCCTAGATAGATCTTGCGTGAGCGTAGGATTTTTTTTTGAAATTGCATGCTATGTTTCCCAACAGTGGTATCAAAGCCAAGTCTATGCATAGATGATATGCACGAGTAGAACACAAAGAGTTGGGGATGGTGATCGTCATACTGCTTACCACCAATGTCTTATTTTGATTCGGTGGTATTGTTGGATGAAGTGGCCCGAACCAACCTTACATGACCATGTTCATGAGACCGGTTCCACCGACACACATGCAACTAGTTTTGCATAAAGGTGGCCGGTGAGTGGCTGTTTCTCCTACTTTTGTTGAATCAAATTTGACTGCGACCGGTCCTTGTTGAAGGTTAAAACAACAAACTTGATAAATCACTGTTGTGGTTTTGATGTGTAGGTAAGAACTAGAAGCCCGTAGCAGCCACGTAAAACTTGCAACAACAAAGTAGAGGACACCTAACTTGTTTTTGCAGGGCATGTTGTGATGTGATCGACAACCAGCAGGAGCCTTATGGTGGTCTCTTTATTGTATGAAATGCAAACACCATGTAATTGCTTTACTTTATCACTATGCGTTAGCGATAGTTGTAGAAGCAATAGTTGGCGAGACGACCACGACACTACGATGGAGATCAAGGTGTAGAGCCGGTGACGATGGAGATCATGACGATGCTTTGGAGATGGAGATCAAAAGCACAAGATGATGATGGCCATATCATGGCACATATTTTGATTGCATGTGATGTTTATCTTTTATGCATCTTATTTTGCTTAGTACGGCAGTAGCATTAATTATAAGATGATCCCTTAACTAAATTTCAAGTTATAAGTGTTCTCCCTAAGTATGCACCGTTGCGACAGTTCGTCGTGCTGAGACACCACGTGATGATCGGGTGTGATAGGCTCTATGTTCACATACAACGGGTGCAAGACAGTTTTGCACATGCAGAATAGTCGGGTTAAACTTGATGAGCCTATCATGTACGGACATGCATGGCCTCGGAACACTAGAGACTGAAAGGTCGAATGTGAATCATATAGTAGATATGATCAACATAGAGATGTTCACCATTGATGACTACTCGATCTCACATGATGATCGGACATGGTTTAATTGATTTGGATCACGTAATCATTTAGATGACTCGAGGGATGTCTATCTAAGTGGGAGTTATTAAGTAATAGATTAATTGAACTTAATTTATCATGAACTTAGTCCTGATAGTTTTTGCATAACTATGTTGTAGATCAATGGCCCGTGCTACCGTTCCCTTGAATTTTAATGCGTTCCTAGAAAAAACTAAGTTGAAAGATGATGGTTGCAACTACATGGACTAGGTCCGTAACTGGAGGATTATCCTCATTGCTGCACAGAAGAATTATGTCCTTGATGCACCGCTAGGTGTGCCACCCACTCCAGCAACTGCAGATGTTGTGAATGCCTGGCAGTCGCATGTTGATGACTACTCGATAGTTCAGTGTGCCATGCTTTACGGCTTAGAATCGGGACTTCAAAGACGTTTTGAACAGCATGGACCATATGAGATGTTCCAAGAGTTGAAGTTAATATTTCAAGCAAATGCCTGAGTTGGGAGATATGAAGTCTCCAAAAAGTTCTATAGCTGCAAGATAGAGGAGAATAGCTCTGTCAGTGAACACATACTCAGAATGTCTGGGTATCATAACCACTTGACTCAACTGGGAATTAATCTTCCAAATGATAGTTGTCGGTGTCAAAACCGGCGGATCTCGGGTAGGGGGTCCCGAACTGTGCGTCTAAGGCGGATGGTAACAGGAGGCAGGGGACACGATGTTTACCCAGGTTCGGGCCCTCTTGATGGAGGTAATACCCTACGTCCTGCTTGATTTTTCTTGATAATATGAGTAATACAAGAGTTGATCTACCATGAGATCAGAGAGGCTAAACCCTAGAAGCTAGCCTATGGCATGATTGTGTGTTGTTGGTCCTACGGACTAAACCCTCTGGTTTATATAGACACCGGAGGGGGCTAGGGTTACACAGAGTCGGTTACAAGGAAGGAGATCTACATATCCGTACTGCCAAGCTTGCCTTCCACGCCAAGGAGAGTCCCATCCGGACATGGAACAAAGTCTTCAATCTTGTATCTTCATAGTCCAATAGTCCGGCCAAAGGATATAGTCCGTTTGTCCGGATATCCCCTAATCCAGGACTCCCTCAGGAGCCCCCGAACCAGGCTTCAATGACGATGAGTCCTGCGTGCAGATTGTCTTCGGCATTGCAAGGCCGGTTCTTCTTCAAACTCTGAGTACCTGTTAAATAGTGTGCGGCTTCTCGTAAATGTTGCGCTTCTTGGCTTCTGCGTCCAATAATGGCCATCTGCCACGTGTCAAGTGAATGTGAGGAGCCAGGGTGTTTTTACATTTACCACCCCATCCATGTGAATGAACTATCTATTAAAGAGATGAGGATCCTCATATCCAAACCACACCATCCTCTCTCAGCGAGCATTCATCGGAGCACGCTCGAATAAATCCATCCCAACATGGCCGGCCAGCGCAGCTCCTCGTCTCGCTCCCGCAGCCCCAAGCCCGGAGACTGGGAGAAGTGTTCCATCCCGCACAACCAATTAGTGAAGCTACAGACCCAGGGATTTCTCCCTCCAGCGTATATGGTCCCGGTTCGAGCCGGGCTCGCCACCTATAATGGCGGGGAGCAAGGGGAGAGCTTTCCTAACCCCTCTAAGGGAGAGCGGGTATGCCTTGTCCATTATTTGTTAAGGGGACTCAGATTTCCAATCCATCCATTTCTCCGAGTGCTCCTGGAGTTCTACGGCCTCTAGTTGCACAACCTCACCCCTGCCTCCATACTGCACATCGCTGGTTACGTAGCCCTTTGCGAGCTGTTTTTGGGTTGCGAAGCTCATTTCACGTTGTGGAAGAAGTTGTTCTGCCTTGTGCCCCGTACACAGAGGGGATCAATATATCAAGTGGGCGGAGCCGAAGTATGGCGCATCGCCGGGACCGGATACCTATCCGGTACCCCAAAGAAGACGTCCGAGGACTAGCCTTCGGAGTGGTTTTATATGGAGGATGTTCCTCTCCCGGATCCTATCCGTATTGGTCTTCCTGAGTTCGACAACGCCCCTTTGAAGAAACGCCTAAGCTGGCACCCACGGAGCCCACAGGAGGAAGATGATAGAGACATATTTTATTTGATGGGTCGGATAAAGTTGCTGGCCAAATTAGGACTGACCATAACCGAGGTTATGGCAATATGCATTATGAGGGGGGTGCAGCCACTTCAATATCGAGGCCACCCCATGTGGCACTTCAACGGGGAAGATGATGCCACTTGCTGCGGGCGCAAGGGACCGGACTCAGTTGCTGTTCTAGCAAAAATTCTATCCGATCTGTATAAGGGGGAATAATAGGAGTTCCTCCGCATCAAGCCACGGGATGGATTCTCCATGAACAACCCTCGAAGCTGGGTGAGCTTCCGCTCTTTTTACTTCCATCCTACCCTTGTTTTCGTGATAAATATTTACCTTGTCGTTTCATCGCTGGAACTGCGTAAGGAGGTAGGGGAGATCAATAGCCCACCTCCACAATCAGAGGATCTTGAATGGGTCCTCGACCCCGGCCTCAAAGAGGATCCGGACATATTTGTGGAACTGATTGATAGGATTTTCTATCAGCTAAGTTGTGATGACGCCACGGTGGCCATTATAGCCGACTACCCTGGGCTACTCCCAGCCTCGCAGGTAAATGAGACCGGAGTCCCAACCTTTGAAAAGGATTCCCTTTTATGCACTTCACCTACCGCATACAAACGGTGTTTTATTGGGAAGGCCCTCAGGACGCCATGCCAAGCCCACGGCGACTCGCCAACAAGGGGTTTCAAAGCCGGACAGGCTAAAAAGGAAGGCGGTCCGGACGGAGACGCCAACGCAGAGGTATGATGCAACACCTCACTCCGTGGTTGTTGTCTTTAAAAACATAATAACACCCGTGTTCCCTAGAAGGAAGAACGCTCGCCGGACAATATCCAGAGAGGTCGCCGATCACGCCTCTACCAGTCGAGCTCCAGGGCCAGACACAAAGGCGGAAGCTAACACAAGGCACATGCCGGATACTCCTTCTATAGAGGATGCGGATAAGATATCCGCTACGAATTCCGAAGTGGAGAGTGCCATGAATCACAGGCGTCGCCGAGCCGTACTCCGTGACGCTTGTTTCTCCTGAGAGGCGTTTGATGCATTCAACTCAGGAGATGCGTACATCCGTGCTGCTCAAAATGGTCTAGCCAGAGCCACGTACCAGTATGTAAAGTATGTACAGGTAATAAAATTTGATGAGTATATATATCAGTAGCCCCTGAGACTTGAAACAGCTGGCACAACTGATTTAAGGATCATTTATTCTGCAGGTTCTTACACAAAAGAATACTCGACTGTCACAGGAGCTGGAGGAATGCAAGACCCAACTTCAGGCCGCCGTTGCCGCATTGAAAGAACCTGAAAAGTCCCCAGCTGGTAACATTTGTTTCGAAGAATGATAGGCACCATATAGTGTGCGGCATGGCTGCAGATCTAACAATAGATATTGCAGATGACTCCGGAGAGAATCCGGAGGACCGGCATGTCGTACGACAGCTAAAGGCTGGCAAACGCGTGCTGACTAAGGTCATGCGGGAGAAAAACAATCTCCAATACGCCAATACCAAGCTGAGCGTGGAACTGAAAGATGTTCGAGCCTAGCTTGTGGACTCCGTGAAGGAGAATAAGCGGTTTTGACGCGGCATTTTTAGTAAGTGCTTGAACAAACCCTTAAAAGAGTGCGGCGGAGAAGCCGGCTAACAGAGTTATGTCTGCAGGTATGCTGACGGGTCGTCCCATGGAGGAGATGCCCGGGTCTGCGGGTGATCTTCTACCTGAGCTCTCACAACTGCATGAACAAGTTCGGCAGGTGATGCAAGGTATTGCCTAGGCCTTGTGGCCATCCGTCTCCCTGCCAGCATGCATTGGAGAGCTTGCAGAGAAGCTCATGGGAGCACGGCGGCGCTTCATATTATGGAAGATATTGGCCTGCCGTCAAGGTACCAAGGAAGCATGGGCCATGGTGAAGACGCGGTATACCAAGGCTGACCCAAACCACATGGCCCAGGTCGGACCTATGGGGCCCGATGGGAAAGAGATCCCCGTTAGCTTAGTGTATGGGCAAGTAGAATTAGCCGCAAAGTATTCCCAACAGGATTGTAGGCTAGACAGCCTGTTGGATGGTATAGAAGAGGAATTTAGTCAGTCTACATGACTATGTAATTAAAGTGACATATATAATGCCTTCTAGCCGGATTGTAAATCATTTGTCATGGCGGACCTTTTCGCTTCAACCTCGGGACCCGATAGTCCGGAGTGTATCCGAATACCCGCTCAGTTATATAAGAACCGGGGTATGCGTGGAAACCAGGCGTAGGGGTCATTAGTGCTTGAACAGACAACTACCCAACTAGTTATGTTATATTACATGGGTAGTAAGAAACATCTTCCAGGGAGAATAGTTCTGTTAAGGGTTCCTTTCCCTGGGTATGAATGCCCTAAAGTGCATGTCCGTACTGCGAGAGGAGACGCAGGCAAAAACATCTGGGGGCACATATGGAAAATAAATAAAAATCATCTTTTGTTCACCGACCGAATATTCCCTTAAGAACGCTAGCTTTCGGTTTCACCCAGTCTGAGGTACACATCCGGCTGACCCGGCAGTAACAATCGCAGAGGTGCTCCCCTTATGCCCTAGCCGAATTAACAGGAACGTAGGGCATAAATACAAGAGCCAGGCAACCCATCTTGGCCAAAACTTAAGTCATATCGATGCATATAATGGCGAAGAAAAGGTACATGCGGAAGAATAACACATGTGTGGGGCATGAAGCCCAGATAAATAATTAAGCTTCTGTGTAAGATGCCCCCAGGTATAATGAGCGCGGTTAGCGCGTCAATAGTGTGCAAGCAAGGCACAAGTTGGTCCTTGAAGGCCTTGAGAAAGAATAAAAGAAAGAAAGAGAAAAAAGACAGATAATGTATATGCAAAAAATGGACAGAGGAAGGAGATGAACATAGAGTCCGGCACTAGCCGTAGAATCTTCGGAGCCTGGCTGCATTCCATGGGTTCGGCTCAAGTCGATTATTCGATGCATCCCGTAGATGGTACGCTCCACCGGTCAGAACTTGGTCAATAATGAAGGGACCTTCCCATTTCGGATCGAGCTTAGTCTTTTTCTTCTCCGGCAGGCGTAGAACTAGCTCGCCAACGTTATAAGTTTTGGCCCATACTTCTCTGCTTTGATATCTGCGAGCCTGTTGCTGATAGAATGCGAAACGGGCTTTTGCCACGTCGCGTTCCTCCTCCAGGGTGTCCAGACTGTCCTGCCGATCGAGCTCGGCTTCTCTTTCTTCGTACATGTGCACTCGAGGTGAGTCATGAATTATGTCTCAGGGCAGAACCGCCTCTGCACCGTACACCATAAAGAAGGGTGTGTATCCGGTAGTACGATTCGGCGTGGTCCGCAGCCCCCAGAGTACGGAGTCGAGCTCCTCTACCCAGTGCATGTTAGACTCCTTTAAGGACCGCACTAATCTGGGTTTGATGCCGCTCATGATAATACCATTTGCTCGCTCAACTTGGCCGTTAGTTTGTGGGTGATAGAGAGAGGCATAATCGAGCTTAATGCCCATGTTGCTGCACCAGAGTTTTACCTCGTCGGCCGTGAAGTTCGTGTCGTTGTCAGTGATGATGCTGTGGGGGACGCCATAACGGTGTACAACCCCGGATATGAAGTCTATCACCGGTCCGGATTCGGCCGTTTTAACAGGTTTGGCTTCTATCCATTTGGTGAATTTATCCACCATGACCGGTAAGTATTTTTTCTTATGGGTTCCCCCTTTAAGGGGTCCAACCATGTCAAGCCCCCAGACCGCGAAGGGCCAGGTAATGGGGATTGTTTGGAGGGCGGTGGGTGTCATGCGGCTTTGGTTTGCAAAAAGCTGGCAACCGACGCAGCGTTGGACCAAGTCATGTGTATCTACCCGGGCCGTCGGCCAATAAAAACCTATACGGAAGGCCTTGCTTACAAGGGACCAGGCTGCGGCGTGGTGGCCGCTGAGTCGAGCGTGAATTTCTACCAAAAGCTTCCGCCCTTCCTCTTCGGAGATGTACCTTTGAAGGACTCCGGTAGTGCTTTTTTTTATACAGCTCTCCCTCGTGGACCCTGTAGGCTTTAGATCGCCGCACTATGCATTGTGCCTCATTTTGGTTCTCGGGAAGTTCATGCCTAGTTATGTAGGCCAGGAATGGTTCTATCCACGGGGCAATGATGGCCATTATTACATGGGCTGAAGGTGTTATTTCGGTGGCAGAGCCTCCGATTATGTCAGAGTGTTCGGTATCGGGCATTTTGGCCGGGTCCGGACTATTGTTACCGGTGTCCCCTTCCCATACCATGGATGGCTTAAACAACCTCTCCAAAAAGATGTTGGGGGGGACCGCATCGCGTTTTGCGCTGATGCGGGCGAGGATATCCGCCGCCTGATTGTTTTCCCCAGCCACATGGTGAAATTCGAGCCCCTCGAACCGAGCTGACATCTTTAGGACAGCGTTGTGATAGCCCGCCATCTTTGGATCCTTGGCATCGAAGTCTCCATTTATTTGGGATATTGCGAGGTTCGAATCAACACGCACCTCCAGCCGTTGAATGCCCATCAAAACTGCCATGCGAAGACCATGTAACAGGGCTTCATCTTCGGCTTCGTTGTTGGAGTCTGTATACAGTATCTGTAGTACATATTGAACTGTATCTCCAGTTGGGGACGTCAGGACGACGCCAGCCCCCAGACCAGCCAGCATTTTGGAGCTGTCGAAGTGCATGAATCAATTGGAGTATGCGCCGTACTCTTTAGGGAGTTCGGCTTCCGTCCATTCGGCGACAAAGTCGGCCAATACTTGCGATTTAATAGCTCGCTGGGGTTTGTATGTTATGTCGGAGGAGCTCAATGGCCCATTTGGCAATCCAGCCCATGGCGTCGCGGTTGTTTATAATATCATTAAGTCGCACTTCCGAGGCTACTGTAATTGAACACTCTTGAAAGTAGTGTCGCAGCTTCCGGGATGCCATGAATACTGCATAGGCTATCTTTTGATAATGTGGGTACCGTGATTTGCATGTAGTGAGGAAAGTGGATACATAATATACCGGCTTTTGAAGGGGGAATTTATGTCCGTCCGTTTCTCGTTTGACGACAAGCACTGCGCTTACAACCTGATGAGTTGCCGCAATGTACAACATCATTGGTTCGCCGATGTTTGGCACAGCCAGGATTGGCTTGGTTGCCAGTATGGCTTTTATTTCTTCCAATCTGGCTGTGGCAGCGTCTGTCCACTCGAAGTGTTCGGTGCACCGAAGGAGGCGATAAAGGGGTAATGCCTTTTCTCCTAAGCGGGAGATGAAGCGGCTTAGAGCCGCCACACATCCGGTTAATTTTTGAATTTGTTTGAGGTCCGTTGGGATAGCCAACTATGACAGAGCTCAGATTTTGGCCGGATTTGCTTCAATTCCTCTACTGGAGACAATGAAACCCAGGAGCTTTTCGGCTGGTACACCGAAAACGCATTTTTTCGGATTGAGCATGATGTCGTATGTTCGGAGGTTGTCGAATGTGAGCCTCAAGTCATCTATTAGAGATTCGACGTGTTTGGTTTTGATGACCACATCATCTACGTATGCCTCTACTGTTTTGCCAATCTATTTCTCCAAACATGTCTGAATCATGCGATGATATGTTGCGCCGGCGTTTTTGAGCCCAAAAGGCATTGTGTTGAAACAGAAGGTGCCGTATGGTGTGATAAATGCCGTTGCATCTTGGCCGGACTCTGCCATCTTGATTTGGTGGTAGCCGGAGTATGCGTCGAGGAAACACAATGAACCGTGTCCTGTGGTAGCATCGATAATTTGATTGATGCGGGGGAGGGGGAAGGGATCCTTTGGGCAAGCCTTGTTGAGGTCCTTGAAATCGACACATAGGCGCCAGGATTTGTCCTTCTTTGGTACCATCACCAGGTTTGCTAGCCAGTCCGGGTGTTTTATTTCTCTAATGAATCCGGCCTCCAATAACTTGGCTAGTTCCTCTCCCATAGCTTGTCTCTTAGGTTCAGAAAAACGCCGAAGAGTCTGCTTGAGATTCCTGGCATGTCTGAGGGGTTCCAGGCGAATATGACCCAATTCTCGTGCAGGAACTCTCGTAGTGCGGCGTCCACTGCGGGGTTTAATTGTGCCCCGATGGAGGCTATTTTTATAGGGTCCGTTGGGTGGACTTGGAATTTGACTATTTCATCCGCTGGTTTAAAAGAGGTGGACTTGGATCTCTTGTCAAGTATCATGTCGTCCCTGTCCACTGTGGAGCGTAGCGCAGTTAATTCCTCGGCCGAAAGGGCTTCAGATAATGCCTCGAGGGCCAATGCAGCTGTTTTGTTTTTGGTGCGGAGTGCTGTGTCCGGATCACTAGCGAGAGTGATGATTCCGTTGGGCCCGGGCATATTGAGTTTCATGTACCCGTAATGCGGTATGGCTTGGAAGATCGTGAATGCCTCCCGCCCTAAAAGGGTGTGGTATCCGCTACTGAACGGGGCCACATGGAATGTAATTTCTTCAGACCTATAGTTCTCCGGCGTGCCGAATACCACATCTAGTGTGATTTTCCCAGCACAGCGTGCTTCCCGACTGGGGATGATTCCTCTGAATGTTGTGCTGCTTTGCTCTGCGGTTCCAGTCTATTTCCATTTTTTGAAGAGTTTCCTCATAGATGAGGTTTAACCCACTGCCGCCGTCCATGAGTACTTTGGTGAGTCAAAAGCCGTCCACAATTGGACTGAGGACCACTGCAGCTGGTGCTCGGGCTGTTCAGAATTTAGGTTCGTCACTGGCATTGAAGGTAATAGCCATGTCACTCCATGGATTTATTGCTGCCACGTGGCAGATTTCGGCAAGGCTGCGGAGTGTTCGCTTGCGCCTATTATTTGATGCGAAGGTTTCAAAGACTGTTAGTACCGTATTGTTATCCCCGGGATGGTGCTCTGTGGTATCTGGGATGAGAAGATCCTCACCACTTTTGGCCACCTGCCGGAGTACCCAACATGCTCTAAGGTTGTGTGTTGGTATGGTATCTGTCGGATCACGGGTTCCGGCAGACCCTTAAGGTTTGAAAACTGGGGTGCGCGCGGAGATCACGCCTTCTACCTCCCCGTCTCGCAAAGATCTAAACTACTAAAAGAACTGCACAAGAGACACAAGATTTATACTGGTTCGGGCCACCATTGTGGTGTAATACCCTACTCCAGTGTGTGGTGGGTGGATTGCCTCTTGGGGCTGATGATGATGAACAGTACAAGGAAGTACAGCCTCGCGAGGGCCTGTTCTTGGCTGGGGCGATGAACTGCAAGGTGGAGTTCAGTCACCCTTCTCTCTCTCTCTCACTCACTCTCTCTGCTTGCCAACCAAACGAACGAACCCCCTCTTGCTATGCGGGTGGCAGGTTCTGGATCCGGATCCCCCTACCCTGTGGGTGGCTAGTCCTATTTATAGGCAAAGGCCCTGGGCCTCTTCCCAAATATTGAGCAGGAAGGGCGCCAACAATTGGCCAATTCGAAGGGGAACATCTAGTACACTTATCCTGACTAAAGTTGGTCTTCGCCTGCCAAAGGCTCTGAGGTGACGCCGTGCTGGGCTCCATGGTGACCTCCGTCTCGTAGTCCGCCTGGTCTTGGTCTCGTTGCACCAAAATGGCAACCTTTGCCTGACGCCTCGGTAATCCGCGGCTGCGCTTGCCCCCTTTGCACCAAACAGGAAAGAAGGACGCTGCGCGCGCTGGCGCCCACCTGGCGCCTTGAGTCGTCATGGCTTGCGTCATGGGCACCTCGCGAGGTACCCCGCCTTGATCTCTCCGCCTCCTCACGAGCCAGCCTGATGGGGCTGCGCCTGAGGATGCGCCGTGTCGTCCGCCCCGCGAGGCTTGCCCCCTCGCGAGGGTCTTGAGTCTTGTGTTGATGTAGATGGGCCGCGCTAGGCCTCCTTTGAGCCACGCCACAGGCCGCAGGCAGGCAAGTCTGGGGACCCCCGTTCCCAGAATGCCGACAGTAGCCCCCGGGCCCAAGGCGCGCATGGACTTGGCCATGCCGAGAGGCGAAAGGGCAAGGGCGAAGTGCCACGGTACCTAACAGCCTGCGGCCTTGGGTGCCGCGTGGCGGTTGATTGGACGTGGGCGTCTCCACTTTCCCACGATGCCTCGGTGATCGCGCGAGTTGGACAAGTCCCTGCATGCAAATCTTGTCATGATTACCTGTGATCGTGGAGGCTGGCGGTTGGCCTTCGCCGACTATAAGTACGGAGCTGTGCGTGCCCTTCCAGTCCATTCCTCCTGGCTTTTCCTTCTTCCCAATCCTTGCTCCATCTTGCTGCGATGGCTCCGATCTGCCGGTTCTCTGCAGCGGAGAAGGGAAAAGCTCCTCGAGAGGGACCAGACCCCCTTCCGCCGAAGAAGCGGCTCGCCCTTTGCAGCCGGGACGAGGAGGACCGTCAGGTGGTGGCGAGGCCCTGGCACGAGCGGGCTCTGCTGGGGTTCCCGCTTCCCTTGTATGCCCACGTCGAGGGCCCAGAAGGTGTCGGTGCCGATCTCCGCGGTCGGCGCCGTCGTAGGCGCCATCGGGTCACGAAGGTGTGGGTTGTTCCTCCTGGAGTCCATGCCGAGGGCTCCTCCCAAGAGTTCGTGCTCCACGTCGCCATTCCTCTCCAGTCCTGGATCCGTCTGCCTCCCTTCTTCGCCTCCATCATCCCTCCAGGAGGGCCCCTGGAGCTCTGGCTGCAGCACGCCGGCTGCAGCACCCTCGCAACCGAGGCAGAGGTCGTGGTCGCTGCCCCGGGCGAGGTCTACATGTCCTGCGGCTGGAGAGAGATCGCCCGGGTTTGCAGGGAAAGGGGCGTCTTCGCGGTCCACTTGGAGTACGATGGCGCTGTGGTGATGTTCTTCAAGGTCTTCGACGCGAACGGGCGCCGGCTGGAGTGTTGCCCCGGGAGAGGTGGCCAGGACCTTGCCCTGGTGAGGGCTAGGCCCGTCGACCGTTCCCTTGGCGGAGGCGCCGGAGGGTCCAGTGACTCCGGCGAAATCTTCGCGACTCCGGAGACGAGCGACGACAGCTACGAGCCCCCGAGTCGGCGCCGCTCCCGGAGCAGGGCGGGCTCGTCAGGCCGTCGCCGACCCTGATCTAGATGGGGTTGGCGCCGGCGCCTGACGGCCCACTGTTGATGATGGCATCTTTTGCGGGAGCTCGTGTAGCTAGCATCCCTTAGGATCCGTTCCCTGCGAGGAATCAAAATGTGCCCCACGGGGGCTTGTAAGGTGCCTGTAGTCCCGTTTGTTAATACATAACCTTTGCTATGGATCTGTGCGAGTCGCAAATTCCGTTGAAGTTCACTCCTCCCTTTCGCACCTCGCGAGGCCTTGGTGCTCTGGGTCGACAGGTCCCAGTTGTCGGCGTTCTGGGAACGGGGGTCCCCAGACTTGCCTGCCTGCGGTGTGGCTCGAATGGGGGCCCAACATGGCCCATCTTCACCAACACAAGACTCAAGACCCTCGCGAGGGGCCAAGCCTCGCAAGGCGGACGACATGGTGCATCCTCAAGCGCAGCCTCCTCAGGCTGGCTCGCGAGGAGACGGAGATATCAAGGCGGGGTGTCTCGTGAGGCGCCCGTGACGCAAGCCATGACGATCGAGGGCGCCAGGCGGGCGCCAGCACGCGCAGTGTCCTTCTTTCCACTTTGGTGCAAAGGGGGCAAGCGCATCCGTAGAGTACCGAGGCATCAGGCAAAGGTTGCCATTTCGGTGCAACAAGACCAGGACCAAGCGGACTATGAGACGGAGGTCACCATGGAGCCCAGCACGGCGTCACCGCAGAGTCTTTCGCAGGCGAAGACCACCTTTAGTCAGGATAAGAGTACTTGCTATCCCCCTTCAAATTAGCCCGCCATTGTTGGCTCCCTTCCCGCTCAATATTTGGGAAGAGGACCAGGGCCTCTATAAATAGGAACCGGCCACCCACGTAGCAAGGGGTTGGAAGGGTTCAGTTCTCAGGTGGAGGGGGATCGAAATCAAAGAGAGAGAGAGAAGGGCGACTGAACCCCTCAGTTCGCCGCCCCAGTCAAGAACAGACCCTCGCGAGGCAGTTCTTCCTTGTAGTGTTCATCATCACCAGCCCCAGGAGGCAATCCATCCACCACACACTGGAGTAGGGTATTACACCACAATGGTGGCCCGCACCAGTATAAATCTTGTGTCTCTTGTGTGATTCTTTTAGTAGTTTAGATCTTTGTGAGGCGGGGAGGTTGAGGACGTGATTTCCGCGCGCACCCCAGTGTTCGAACCTTAAGGGTCTACCGGAACCCGAAATCCGACATTTGGCGCGCCAGGTAGGGGTGCGCCGGAATTCGTCTTCCACCGCTCCGCTCTCCTCCGACCGTCACATCCATGTCTGACGCTCGTCGGGCCCGCGTCGAGCGCTCGGCCGCCACCGCTTCTCGCGTCGCCCGGATGGGCCCCGTCGGTAGGCATCCTCGTCGATCCCCGTCGCCCGTCGTCAACACCGCCACCGGCCCGGCGGGGAACGAGCGGCGGGCGCCACTCCGGCATCCACCCGCGTGACGGAGTGACTGCACCACGACGTCGACGCCTCCGGTCATTACGGCCCTCCTGGGCGGCTCGCAGGCGCCGCCCACAAGTCGCCACGTCAAGCCCTTTGCCCGCCGAGTTAACACCATCTCAGCATGGCAGGGGGCTCCCCCGGACCGGGCGGCGCCCGAGGCCGGCCTGACCTTCAGCTCGGAGGACCACCCCACCAACCCGGTCGGCTCGGGCGCACTCCTGCTGTTGTGCACCCCCACTATCTGCCAGGTGGCCGTCACCAGGACCCTCATTGACGGCGGCGCGGGCCTCAGCGTGCTTTCGATCGAGACTTTCAGCCTCCTCTGCATACCTTGGGAGCGGCTGCGACCCAGTCAATCTTTCTCGGGTGTCAGGGGCGGATCATCCGACTCCTTGGGACAGATCCGGCTCCCGGTAACCTTCGGCACCTACGACAACTTCCGCACGGAGATGGTCGACTTTGACATCGCCCCCATCGACCTCCCTTACAACGCCATCCTCGGCTACCCAGCTCTGGCTCAGTTCATGGCCGCCACGCACCCGGCGTACAACCTCATGAAGATGCCCGGGAGCAGCGGCACCCTTGCCGTGCACGGGGACACCGGGGACGCCCTGCAAGTACTCAAGCTCGCCTTCAAAACGGCGGCACCGTCACGGCCCGTTGACATGGAGACCCCGAGCCCAAGGGGGCTGCGCCCACCAAGAAGAAGCAGTTGTTCACCCACGACAAAGCAGAAACCAAGCAGATACCCGTCGACGACGACGGGTCCTCCGGTGCCACTTTCACCATAGGCGCCAACCTAGAGCCTGAGCAGGAGGAGGCCTTGGTCAAGTTCCTGCGCTCGAATAAGAAGGTATTTGCTTGGGAGCCAGATCAGCTGGCGGGGATCCCCAGAAGTGTCATTGAGCATCACCTCAAGGTGTGCCCAAACGTACGCCCCGTGAAGCAGAAGGCCAGGCGGCAGTCCACGGAGAAGCAGGCTTTCATCGCCCAAGAGACCCGCAAACTAGAGGCCGCCGGGGTCATTCGTGAGGTCCGATAGCCGGATTGGTTGGCCAACCCTGTCGTTGTGCCCAAGAAGGGGGGGAAAGAACGCATGTGTGTCGACTTCACCAACCTCAACAAGGCATGCCCGCAAGATCCGTTCCCGCTCCCCCGCATCGACCAGATTGTCAATTCCACTTCGGAGTGCGACCTGCTATGCTTCATGGATGCCTTCTCCGGGTATCACCAGATCAAGATGGCCGTGGAAGACGTTGAGAAGACTGCCTTCTTGACACCGTGCGGGGTATACTGCTATACATGCATGCCGTTCGGGCTGCATAACGCAGGGGCAACCTTTCAGCGTCTGATGCACATCACCTTGGGCCAGCAGCTCGGAAAGAATGTCGAAGCCTATGTTGATGACATTGTGGTAAAATCTCGGGAGGCCAAGACCCTGATACAAGACCTGGAGGAGACCTTCGCGAGCCTCTCGGGCAAGCTCTTGGGATTCCTCGTGTCCCATCGTGGCATCGAGGCCAGCGAGAAGGTCAAGGCGGTCGAAGACATGAGTCCACCAAAGACCCTCAGAGAAATGCAGAAGCTCACTGGGCGCGTGACCGCGCTAGGGCGCTTCATCTCCAAACTGGGGGAGCGAGCGCTGCCTTTCTTCCAGCTGATGAAGAAAAAGGGGCCCTTTGAATGTACTGAAGAGGCAGATAAGGCGTTTCAAGATCTCAAGAGGTACCTGACCAGTCCCCCGGTCATGGTGGCTCCGCGCCCTCAGGAGCCCCTACTGCTGTAGCTCGCCGCCACACCCTACTCCGCCAGCGCGGCCCTGGTGGCGGTTAGGGAGGAGCGCCAAGTCAAGGCCGCAGCGGCAGCCCGAGGCAGGATAAAACGGGAATAAGGAAAGCCTTCAGAAGCCACAACCGCAACTGAGGAGGGTCAGCTGCTGAGGAATGCACCGGGGGCTGGAGAGGCCGCCCGACCAGATGGTCCACCTCCCGAGGCCACGTCGCCTCGTGAGGCGCCCTTACCTCCCGAGGGCGCGGCAACCGCAGATGCTCCTAGCCTTGTAGAGCACCCAGTTTACTTTGTTAGAATGGTGCTACGGGATGCAAGGGAACGGTACCCAATGCCTCAGAAGCTCCTCCTCGCGCTACTGGTAGCTTCGCGCAAGCTGCGTCACTACTTCCAGGCTCATCCCATCAAAGTCGTCTCCTCATACCCCCTGGAGAGAGTGCTTAGGAGCCCTAACTCAGCCGGAAGGGTCGCTGAGTGGAACATAGAGCTGCAGGCGTTTCAGCTCGAGTTCAGCACAACCAGGGTCATCAAAGGAGCAGCGTTGGCGGATTTTGTGGCAGAATGGACGGAGGCACCAGGCCTCAATGCCGATGAGGATCGGTCCCTCTCCCTAGGGAGCGAGGCTCTAGAAGGCTGGGTCATGCACTTCGACGGGACGTTCTCCAGACATGGTGCTGGGGCTGGGGCGGTGCTTATATCGCCCACTCAGGACAAGCTACACTATGCCGTACAGCACTGTTTCCAGCAAGGTGAAAAGGTCTCCAACAACATAGCGGAGTATGAAGGTTTGATAGCGGGTTTGAAGGCCGCGGCAGCCCTGGGGGTGAAACGCCTCACCATTAAGGGCGATTTGCAGCTCCTTGTTAATTTCTCCAACAAGGTGTACGAGCCGAAAGATGAGCACATGGAAGCCTACCTTGCGGAGGTCCGCCGGATGGAGAAGTAGTTCTGGGGGTTGGAGTTGCAGCATGTGCCCCGTGGCACCAATCAAGAGGCCGACGACATCGCCAAACGGGCGTCCAGGCGGTTACCTCAGGAGCCTGGTGTCTTCGAGGAGCGGCTCTTCAAGCCCTCAGCCTTGCCGTCATTGTCAAACACGGCTCAGCCTCGGGAGGAGCTCCCCCAGCCACCTGCCTCAGGAGCCCCGGTCTGTGGCCCGGCCTCAGGAACACGCCTGCTCCTACCGATGGAACCTCAGGAGGCATGCTGGATCATGGAGCTCCGGAGTTACTTAACACAAGGGACCTTGCCGGAGAAGGAGGAGGAAGCGGAGCGTGTGGCACGGCAGGCCACGGCGTACTGCATCAAGGATGGAAAGCTCTACCGGAAGCAACCAAACAATGTATCCCTGCACTGCATCTCCAGGGAGCAAGGAAAGGAACTGCTGGAGGACATACACGGCGGAGACTGTGGACATCATTCATCATCACGGACCCTCGTCGGCAAGGCGTTCCGTAGTGGGTTTTATTGGCCCACCGCACTCAATGATGCCGCCGAACTGGTGAAAGCTTGTGAGGCCTGCCAGTTCCACGCCAAGCAAATCCATCAGCCGGCGGGAGGCCTGCAGACTATACCCCTTTCGTGGCCATTCGTAGTCTGGGTGCTGGACATCCTGGGCCCGTTTCCTCGGGCGCCAGGGGGCTACCTCTACCTCTACGTCGCCGTGGACAAGTTCACCAAGTGGGCTGAAGTGGAGGCCGTCCGCACCATCCCCGCGGGCTTCGCGGTCAAGTTCATCAGGGGCATCATGAGCCGGTTCGGGGTGCCGAACCGCATCATCACAGACAACGGTTCGCAGTTCACCAGTAACCTCTTCAAAACATACTGTGCTAACCTTGGAACGCAGATATGCTACGCTTCAGTGGCGCACCCCCGAAGCAACGGCCAGGCCGAGCAAGCCAACGCAGAGGTCCTGAGGGGCCTCAAGACCAGGACGTTCAAGAAGAAGCTGGAGGCCTATGGCCGAGGTTGGTACGACGAGCTTCAGTCCGTGCTATGGTCCATCCGCACCACCATGACCAAACTGACTGGAGAAACCCCATTCTTCCTGGTCTACCGAGCGGAGGCAGTCCTCCCTCACGAGGTCAGACGTCGCTCCGCGCGGGTCCTGGCGTTCGACGAGGCGCAACAGGACGCCATGTGGGGGACGGACCTCGTGTTGGGGGAGGAACGTCGCCGGGAGGCCGCGCTGCGAGCGGCGAGGTATCAGCAAGCGCTGCGGCGGTACCACTGCCGCAACATCTGCCCCAGGACCCTTGAGGTAGGAGACCTCGTGCTCAGGCGGGTCCTCTCTAGGGAGGGATTGCACAAGCTCTCTCCCATGTGGAAGGGCCCGTTCAAGGTTGTTCATGTTTCCAGGCCCGGCTCCATGCGCTTGGAGACTCAGGAGGGAGTGTCGCTCCAGAACGCGTGGAACATCCAGCACCTCCGGAGGTTCTACCCCTAAAAAGGCTCGGAGCCTGTGAAGCAAGGCGAGTGCCTGTGAAGATCATCGCTTTGAAAAAAGGCCCGGAGCCTGTGAAGCAAGGCGAGTCCCTGTGAAGATCATCTCTTTTTGAAAAGGCCCAGAGCCTGTGAAGCAAGGCGAGTGCCTGTGAAGATCATCGCTTTGGAAAAAGGCCCGGAGCCTGTGAAGCAAGGCGAGTGCCTATGAAGATCATCGCTTTGAAAAAAGGCCCGGAGCCTGTGAAGCAAGGCGAGTGCCTGTGAAGATCATCTCTTTTTGAAAAGGCCCAGAGCCTGTGAAGCAAGGCGAGTGCCTGTGAAGATCATCGCTTTGAAAAAAGGCCCGGAGCCTGTGAAGCAAGGCGAGTGCCTGTGAAGATCATCTCTTTTTGAAAAGGCCCAGAGCCTGTGAAGCAAGGCGAGCGCCTGTGAAGCTATCGCTTTGGAAAAGGCCCGGGGCCTATGAAGCAAGGCCAATGCCTGTGAAGCTCGCCACCCCATCACACTCTCACGTAATAATGAGTGGGGCTGTACATGCCCCGGAGTCTCAGGAGCGCCGGCCTCAGGCCCTGGGGCTCCCTCCCACGCCCAGTGGCAGCACTTAGCTCCGCGCTGGTGAGAAGATGTCGAAGACTAGATTAGGTGCCGGACGCGGCTTTTTCATTTGCTTTCCGCAGTTGACGTGTTTGTTTGCATTTGGAGTCTTGTTGAAGTTGTCGCTGTTGCTGATTTGTGGTTCGTCGATTTTCGCTCCTCGCTTTGGTTTCTCTCGTGAACAACCTCGCGAGGGATGGTGCTCAGACGTCCTCGCGAGGGTTTCTGCTCTAGCCGCAGGAAGGCTTTCACGACCCTGGCATACAGGAGCACCCCTGCTAGTCCGTGCCCCTCGGGCACCGCGACACGCACACAAGGCCTGGGTCGGTCGCCCCACCCCCCAGCAAGGGTCGAAAACTATCTACGCACAGGCGAGGAATCAAGAGGTGCAAAAAATGAGGTCAAGGTAATAGCTAAAATAGCAATGTTTCCCAACACGCCCCAAGGGGGCTCCATGCAGCTGTTCTGTCTTACACAGGGAACAAAAGAGAAAGGAAAAAGACGAGCCCGGTGCAGCCCCCCTCACATTGGCCCGCGGAGGCGACACGGGCTACCACAGGGCCTCAGGCGGACTCCCTCTCGCGCTTCACCGGGGCACGACGGCGGGCGGACGAACCGCCACCTCCCAAGCAAGCTCGACGGTGCGGGGGAGGACTGCTGCCACCGCTGGAGGAAGAGCTGACAAAGCTTGGGGAGTCGTGGACGCCGCCATCCGCACGGGCGCTATCTCCTCCATCGCCATCGGAGCGGGGCCCGCGGACGCGGTCGTCGTCCTCAGGGCAGCACCCCGTGCGGCGACCATCTTCCCCAAACACCCTCACATAGAGGGTGGCATCGCCGTCGAACCTGAAGTGCAGAGTGCATCGACGCTCCAGGCCGCGAGCGCGGGCGAACGCCTGCTAGCCACGAGTGAAGGCCAAGCCCCCGCTGGCGGAGACCTCCAGCGCGACCCACGAGGACCTGCTGTAGCAGCCCTCTGCCTGGAGCCAGAGGCCACCAGGAGCGCCGGCCGGGAGTTCGCCAAGGAGGAAGCGAGGGAGCGGGAGCCGGGCGCAAGTCAGCTCCGCCGACCAGACGACGAACTCCGGCAGCGCCTGCACAACGCGAAATCGCGGCCTGGGAGAATGCGCGACCCAGGTGCGTCCTTCGGCTACGGCGGCTCGCCCGCCGCCACGCTGGGAGCCGCCCCCATGGCCACCGAACGTGGCCGGGGCGGCCACCGGATGCTTCCGAGGGTGCCCACAACCGCGCTTGGGCAGGGGAGAGGCAGGACCAACCTGGAGGGCCTTCCCCTTCTCTGCAGCCGAGTACCTCCTCGATGGAGCCATCACACCAAGACGGAGCGAGAACTAAGGCGAATGAGAGAGCAAGAAGAGATGGATTGGAAGGGCATGCGCCGTGCAGTACTTATAGCCGGCGAAGGCCAACCGCTGGCCACCACAATCACAGGTAATCATGACACGATTTGCATACAGGGACTTGTCCACCTTGCGCGGTCACCAAGGCGTCGTGGGGAAGTGGAGTCGCCCACGTCCAATCAACCGCCACGCAGTGCCCAAGGCCGCAGGCTGTTAGGGCCCGCGACGCTTTGCCCTTGCCCTCTCGCTTCGCGGCACGGCCAAGCCCATGCGCGCCACGGGCCCGGGGGCTACTGTCGGCGTTCTGGGAACGGGGGTCCCCATACTTTCCTGCTTGCGGCCTGCGGCGTGGCTCGAATGGGGGCCCAACATGGCCCATCTTCACCAACACAAGACTCAAGACCCTCGCGAGGGGCCAAGCCTCGCGAGGCCGACGACACGGCGCATCCTCAAGCGCAGCCTCCTCAGGCTGGCTCACGAGGAGACGGAGATATCATGGCGGGGTGTCTCATGAGGCGCCCGTGACGCAAGCCATGATGATCGAGGGCGCCAGGCGGGCGCCAGCACGTGCAGCGTCCTTCTTTCCTCTTTGGTGCAAAGGGGGCAAGCGCATCCACGGAGTACCGAGGCATCAGGCAAAGGTTGCCATTTTGGTGCAACAAGACCAGGACCAAGCGGACTACGAGATGGAGGTCACCATGGAGCCCAGCACGGCGTCACCGCAGAGTCTTTCGCAGGCGAAGACCACCTTTAGTCAGGATAAGAGTACTTGTTGTCCCCCTTCAAATTAGCCCGCCATTGTTGGCTCCCTTCCCGCTCAATATTTGGGAAGAGGACCAGGGCTTCTATAAATAGGAACCGGCCACCCACGTAGCAAGGGGTTGGAAGGGTTCGGTTCTCAGGTGGAGGGGGATCGAAATCAGAGAGAGAGAGAGAAGGGCGACTGAACCCCTCAGTTCACCGCCCCAGTCAAGAACAGACCCTCGCGAGGCAGTTCTTCCTTGTAGTGTTCATCATCACCAGCCCCAGGAGGCAATCCATCCACCACACACTAGAGTAGGGTATTACACCACAATGGTGGCCCGAACCATTATAAATCTTGTGTCTCTTGTGTGATTCTTTTAGTAGTTTAGATCTTTGTGAGGCGGGGAGGTTGAGGACGTGATTTCTGTGCGCACCCCAGTGTTCGAACCTTAAGGGTATGCCGGAACCCGAAATCCGACACCAGTCCCAAGGTGGCGTCAACCGTCGCTGGTATGCTAGGTCGCGATGCCGTTGTCAAGGCCAGGAGGTGAGCGACCCGGGGTCCGGTAAGAGCCCCTGAGTCGCGATGCTCAGGAGGTCCCCTTTGGCGCCCAAGCAGCCATCGCTTGGTGAGAAAGGGAAGCAACGTCGCTAGTACGGGATTGCTTTAGGTGCGGGGGTAGTGCCACGGTAGCCAGTGCTTTGGGTGGTGACTTATCTTGAGAATTAGGGATCGCCCCCTGCGCATCGTCGGGTCCGTGGGGTAGTTGGGACGGAGTTGCTCGGCGAGGTCCTCGCTCACCCCTTCTCCCTCGCCTCTGCTCCCCTTTCTGCTCTAGGTCCTCGGGTCCCGGCCCTCGAGCTGGTCCCGGCCGTCGCTGGTACGCCAGGTCACGATGCCGTGGACAAGGCCAGAGGGTGAGGGCTGGAGAGCCAGTAGGAGCCCTGAGTCGCGATGCACAGGCGCCCCCCCTTTAACGTGCAAGCGGTTCGCGCGGGCGAGGGTGAAGGGAACCCTGTGAGGGCCTTGGCCAACGCAGTTCCCTCCAAGGATCCTGCAGACTCATCACAGAAAGAAGATGGGGTTGCCATGGCAGTCATCAGTCGATCATTAGTCGCTCAAGGGCTCGCTGGTTGGAGCAGGTGAGGTGTATCAGGCACCCGTGAGCCAGCGCGGGACTCACGAGACCCTACCCCTAGGCGGGTTGCGCCTGGCACTGGGCCGTATCTTGAGATGTGTCCCTGCAAAATTTGGTTAGATGCCGGTACTCTACGTCCTTGGGTCCCGGCCCTCGAGCTTGTCTAAGTCGTCGCTGGTATGCCAGGTCGCGATGCCATGGACAAGGCCAGAGGGTGAGGGCTGGAGAGCCAGTAGGAACCCTGAGTCGCGATGCTCAGGCACCCCCCCTTTAACGTGCAAGTGGCCGACATGGAGAAGAAGGGATGCCTAGCCCGAGCGGCTTGGGGATGATGCAGCCTGAGGGGCACCCCCAACAAGGTAAACTAACGACCGAGAAATAAAAGGGGATACATGCTGCAGGGACGGACCCACGCGGCCTGGGAGTGATGCAACCCTGGGAGGGCGCTCCCAGCTAGGAATGAAGCTTGAAAGATGTCACCTGAGAATGTCGTCGGCGAAGTGGCGTTGGTGCAGCAGACTTGGTGGGCTGCGGAAGCCGATCCTCCCGAGCCCCCAGGCCCCGGGGCCTCGGGAGGCTCCGGAGGCACTGGTGGCTCCTCGCGAGCTGTCTTCATCTCCGCCAGGGCCGCGGAATGCCTGTCTTCCTGAGCCTCCATGATGCCCCTCATGAGGCGCTGGTACACCGCAGCCATGCTCGGCAGGCCGTAAGGCATCCAAACATAGCTGTGGGGTGGACCCCCATAGCGCCCCACTTGCGAGGGCCAGAGACGCTCCGTCGTGGCGATCTGATTGAGCCCTGGTACGTTGACGCAGACGCGCAGCCCACCATCCTCGCCTGGATGTGGAGCCACAGCTGGTGGACGACGCCAACCTCTCATGATCCTTGACTCCTGTAGTTCTTGAATGGCCTCGCTAACAAACTCCTGCTGGTCTGACCTTCCTTGCCTGGCTCCTTCTCGAGGGAAACGTGCTTCGAAGCACGCCTCCACATGGTGCCCAAGCGCCTCCCTCATGACCCTAGCTAGGTCGGTGGCCCTCCAGGTGAGAGCCCTCGAGCCCTGCCTGAGGAGCACGACGGGCGCGCTTTCCTATGCGATGGAAGGGGGTTCCCCCTGGGCAGATGCGGGCCCTGAGGGGCTTGCCTCCTGAGGGGCTGAGCCCGACGACGTCTTCTTCTTGGGGGTGGTCTCAGGAAGCCTCCTGCTTCTGTGATCTGGGTCTTCTAGCGATGCGGCCTGAAAGGCTCGCTCCAGGGAACACACTACATCCTTCTGTTCACAGGGCACCGTGATGACGCCACCACTTCCTGGCATCTTGAGGACGTTGTAGCCGTGGTGAGTTACGTCCATGAACTTGGCCAGCGCTGGGAACCCGAGGATGGCGTTGTATGGCAGGCGGATGTGGGCGACGTCGAAGTCGATGAGCTCGGTGCGGTAGTTGCTACGGGCCCCGAAGGTGACAGGGAGGCGGACCTTCCCGATCGGGACTGTGGAACCATCGGTGACTCCGGAGAAAGGCTTGGTTGGCTGAAGCTAATCGTAGGGCACTTGGAGATTGTTGAATGTTTCCACGGACAGGACGTTGAGCCCTGCCCCTCCGTCGATGAGGGTCCTGGTGACCAGCACGTTGCTGATGACTGGGGAGCAAAGCATCGGGAGGACTCCGGTCGTGGCCGCGCACTTGAGCTGGTCTGCTGAGCTGAACATGATGGCGCACGCCGACCACCTGAGGGGGCGCGTTGCTTCGAGCTTGGGGAGAACTGCATTCACTTCACGGGCAAACTGCTTGAAGATACGTTGAGAGGCTGGGGCTTGAGCTCCGCCCAGGATGCAGGCGATTGCGCGCGGCTCTTGGAAGCCCCCAGCCCCTTCGTCCTGATGGCGGTCTTCGTTCCTCCTTGGCTGAGGCGGCAGCGGAGGTAGGCCTGCGTTGCCATGAGGGCGATCCTCACGAGGCTGATCCCTCCAGTCCCCCTCGCGAGGCAGGTCCCACCAGCTGTCCTCGCGAGGTTGGTCGCGCCACCCCTGGCGCGAGCCGCGATCTTCCCAGCGTCCTGGGTTTCTTCCTCCTCCTTGGCCGTAGCCCCGGTCAGCACGGTCAGGGCGTCGGCCGATCCTTCCTTCTCGCACGGCGCGGAGTTCTTGACATTCGTTGGTGTTGTGGGTGTGGAGGTCGTGGTACACACAGTACCGGCTGCCCCTGGAGGGTTCGGGCAGATCCTTGCCCCACTTGGTGTATGGTTCTGCCGCGAGTACGGCAGCCCCCTTGCGCTTCACGTCCTTGGCCTTGGGCTTCTTCTCTTCTGGGTCCGCGGCAGGCAGCTCGAGGAGGGAGAGACGTCCCTCCTCAGTCCTGGCGCATTTGTTCGCCAAGTTGAACAGCTCCAGGGAGGTGCAGAGGTCTTCGTGCATCGCCAGCTCCTCCTTCATCTTGACGTCGCGCACGCCATCGGAGAAGGCCGAGATGATGGCTTCCTCGGACACCTTGGGGATCTTGAGGCGCGCACTGTTGAAGCGCTGGATGTACTTTTGCAGGGTCTCCCCAGGTTGTTCCTTGATGCGGCGCATGTCGCTCACGGCAGGTGGCCGGTCACGAGTACCCTGGAAGTTGGCGATGAAGCGGGTGCGCATCTGGTCGCAGGAAGAGATCGTGCCTGGAGCCAGATTCAGGAGCCAGGTGCGAGCTCCTTCCTTGAGCGCCATGGGGAACCAGTTCGCCATGACCTTTTCATCCCCGCTGGCAGCCTTGATGCCCAGCTCATAGAGCTGGAGGAACTCTGCGGGATCAGTTGTGCCATCGTTGCGAGGAGGCAGGTCTGGCTTGAACTTGCCGGGCCACGCGACGCTGCGCAGCTCGGTGGTGTAGGCGCGGCAGCCTGCGGTGGCTACGGGAGGCTTTGGTTGAGGGAGAGCTTGGCCTTGAGGATCCCCACGCACTGCAGCTAGGAGCAGAGCGGGGTCTTGTCGTGCCGGAGCTGGAGCAGGGTCGTGGCGTGCCAGAGCAGGGAGCGCCCGGGCAGCTCCTTGCGGGCGAGGGACTTCTTGGCAGCTCCGTTCTTGCTGTGCTGGCACCTGGCGGAGCAGGTTCCGCCCAGGGGCCGCGCGCCTTGGAGCCATGGCGTCTTCTTGGGTGCGGCGCAGCGGAGCGGACGGCGCAGGAGAGCCCCCTGCGGCGCGGACGAGCTCGGCGACGCGGTCAAGCCACTCCTCGTAGACGTCGTCGACGGGGCGGTAGCGCAGGAGTTCGTTTGCCGCGATGAGCGCAACTCGAGCCTCCAAGGGTACACGGAGCGCGTGGGATGAAGAGCCGGCTGGGGTGAGCGATGGAGTAGCGGTGCGGCCGTCTTGCCGCATGGATGGATGCTGAGACGACGCTTGCTGCTCGCCCCCCGCCGGGACGGTGGCGGCGTTGATGGCGGGCGATGGGGAACGAGGAGGGCATCTATCGACGGGCACCGTCTGGGCGACACGGGAAGCGATGGCGGCCCGGCGCTCGGCGCAGGCCCGACGAGCGTCGGACATGTATGCGACGGTCGGAGGAGAGCGGAGTGGTGGGAGACAGATTCCGGCGCACCCCTACCTGGCGCCAAATGTCGGATCACGGGTTCCGGCAGACCCTTAAGGTTCGAACACTGGGGTGCGCGCGGAGATCACGCCTTCTACCTCCCCGTCTCACAAAGATCTAAACTACTAAAAGAACTGCACAAGAGACACAAGATTTATACTGGTTCGGGCCACCATTGTGGTGTAATACCCTACTCCAGTGTGTGGTGGGTGGATTGCCTCTTGGGGCTGATGATGATGAACAGTACAAGGAAGAACAGCCTCGCGAGGGCCTGTTCTTGGCTGGGGCGATGAACTGCAAGGTGGAGTTCAGTCACCCTTCTCTCTCTCACTCACTCTCTCTGCTTGCCAACCAAACGAACGAACCCCCTCTTGCTATGCAGGTGGCTGGTTCTGGATCCGGATCCCCCTACCCTGTGGGTGGCTAGTCCTATTTATAGGCAAAGGCCCTGGGCCTCTTCCCAAATATTGAGCAGGAAGGGCGCCAACAATTGGCCAATTCGAAGGGGAACATCTAGTACACTTATCTTGACTAAAGTTGGTCTTCGCCTGCCAAAGGCTCTGTGGTGACGCCGTGCTGGGCTCCATGGTGACCTCCGTCTCGTAGTCCGCCTGGTCTTGGTCTCGTTGCACCGAAATGGCAACCTTTGCCTGATGCCTCGGTAATCCGCGGCTGCGCTTGCCCCCTTTGCACTAAAGAGGAAAGAAGGACGATGCGCGCGCTGGCGCCCGCCTGGCACCCTGAGTCGTCATGGCTTCCGTCATGGGCACCTCGCGAGGTACCCCGCCTTGATATCTCCGCCTCCTCGCGAGCCAGCCTGATGGGGCTGTGCCTGAGGATGCGTCGTGTCGTCCGCCCCGCGAGGCTTGGCCCCTCGCAAGGGTCTTGAGTCTTGTGTTGATGCAGATGGGCCGCGTTGGGCATCCTTTGAGCCACGCCGCAGGCCGCAGGCAGGCAAGTCTGGGGACCCCCGTTCCTAGAATGCTGACAGTATCCGTTGTACTATGAATTTTGCAGGGTCCGTTGAGCCATCCCTCCAATACGGTTCCACGCCTTGTAGAGGGTTTTTGCTTCTTTGTAATTAACTCGGGTGTCTTATGATAGTGCACCCTTTTACTTCGGACTGGTTGTATATTTGGAGCCGGATTATCCCAAAATTTTGTTTCGATTTTCCAGGCGCTTTCCATCGCACAGTACTTTCGTACTATGGACGCCAAGTCAGCGAAGCGTGATATGTCACGGCGACTTATGGCGTTAAGGATTCCCTTATCCGTGCAATTATTGCAGAAAAATGAGATTGCATCTTCCTCGCGACAGTCCTTAACCATGTTCATCACAAGGAGGAATCTGGCCCAATAATGATGTATAGTTTCCTGGGGCGCTTGCCTGATGTGGGAAAGTTCGTTTATGTTTGGGTGGGTGGGTGGATTTGAGTCCGAACCCTTACCCGATCTGAGACCCAGGGGCCGAGGAGTTTCCAATCTTGGAAGTTCGGGTTCCGGGATGTTGCCCGACAAGTCTGGCCCACCATGTGACTCTAGGTTCAGGGCTTCGGTGATCTCCTCCCGTAAACGGGTATCCGGCTCGGAGAGCTCAGGAATCTGGACATAGTTAGTCCTTAAGATAGAGGAAGAATCGCCGCATTGTTCCTCCACCACCGCAATATGATGGGTGACCGGTGGAGAGTTAATCTCCCTTTGATCGGGTTTAAGCCCAATCCGATCATAGTCCATAGTGACTCCCAAGGCGGCGATGTGATCCAAGAGCTCGTTTAGGGATGAGAGCTCCATTGGATCCATCTGCTCGGCAAATTCCAAGCCGACATGGAGGCGGTTTTCGATGACCCGAGAAGTCATCGTCGGTGTTGCAGCCGAATGGGCGGTCATGATGAAACTGCCTAGCTGGAGAGTTTGGCCGACAGCCAGGGCTCCCCCGGCGGTAATGTTGTGTTTATCAACGAGATGAGGCATCCTTCCTTATGGTGACGGCACAGTGGAACTCTTAATGAAAGCACCAATGTCGGTGTCAAAACAGACGGATCTCGGGTAGGGGGCCCCGAACTGTCCGTCTTAGGCGGATGGTAACAGGAGGCAGGGGACACGATGTTTACCCAGGTTCGGGCCCTCTTGATGGAGGTAATACCCTATGTCCTGCTTGATTGTTCCTGATAATATGAGTAATACAAGAGTTCATCTACCACGAGATCAGAGAGGCTAAACCCTAGAAGCTAGCCTATGTATGATTGTGTGTTGTTGGTCCTACGGACTAAACCCTCCGGTTTATATAGACACGGAGGGGGCTAGGGTTACACAGAGTCAGTTACAAGAAAGGAGATCTACATATCCATACTGCCAAGCTTGCCTTCCACGCCAAGGAGAGTCCCATCTGGACACGCGACGAAGTCTTCAATCTTGTATCTTCATAGTCCAATTGTCCGGCCAAAGGATATAGTCCGGCTATCCGGATACCCCCTAATCCTGGACTCCCTCAATAGTGTTATTGACGGAGTTCTTCAATCACTGCCACCAAGCTACAAAGGCTTCGTGATGAACTATAATATGCAAGGAATGGATAAGACAATTTCCGAGCTCTTCACTATGCTCAAAGCTGCGGAGGTAGAAATCAGGAAGGAGCATCAAGTTTTGATGGTTAACAAAACCACTAGTTTCAAGAAAAAGGGCAAGGAAAGAAGGGGAACTTCAAGAAGAATGGCAAGCAAGTTTCCACTCCCGGGAAGAAGCGCAAGTCTGGACCTAAGCCTAAAACTGAGTACTTCTACTTCAAAGGGACTGGTCACTGGAAGCGGAACTGCCCCAAGTATTTGGTGGATAAGAAAGATGGCAAAATGAACAAAGGTATATTTGATATACATGTTATTGATGTGTACCTTACTAATGCTCGTAGTAGTGCCTGGGTATTTGATACCAGTTCGGTGGCTCATATTAGTAACTCGAAATAGGGGCTACGGATTAAACAAAGATTTGCTAAGGATGAGGTGACGATGCACGTCGGGAATGGTTCCAAGGTCGATGTGATCGCCGTTAGCACGCTACCTCTACATCTACCTTCGGGATTAGTTTTAGACCTAAATAATTGTTATTTGGTGCCAGCGTTGAGCATGCACATTATATATGGATCTTGTTTAATGCGATACAGTTATTCATTTAAGTCAGAGAATGATGGTTGTTCTATTTATATGAGTAATATCTTTTATGGTCATGCACCCTTGAAGAGTGGTCTATTTTTATTGAATCTCGATCGTGGTGATACACATACTCATAATATTGATGCCAAAAGATGCAAAGTTGATAATGATAGTGCGACATATTTGTGGCACTGTCATTTAGGTCATGTTGGTGTAAAGTGCATGAAGAAACTCCATGCGGGTGGACTTTTGGAATCACTTGATTATGAATCATTTGATGCTTGCGAACCATGCCTCATGGGCGAGATGACTAAGACTCCGTTCTCTGGAACAATGGAGTGAGCCACTGACTTATTGGAAATAATACATACCGATGTATGCGGTACGATGAGTATTGAGGCTCACGGTGGGTATCATTATTTTCTAACCTTCACAGATGATTTGAGCAGATATGGGTATATCTACTTGATGAAACACAAGTGTGAAACATTTGAAAAGTTCAATGAATTTCAGAGTGAAGTGGAGAATCATCGTAACAAGAAAATAAAGTTTCTGCCATCTGATCGCGGAGGCGAATATTTGAGTTATGAGTTTGGCCTTCATCTAGAACAATGTGGAATAGTTTCACAACTCATGCCACCTGGAACACCACAGCATAATGGTGTGTCCGAACGTTGTAACCATATTTTATTAGATATGGTGCGGTCTATGATGTCTCTTACCGATTTACCACTATCATTCGGGGTTATGCATTAGAGATAGCTGCATTCACTTTAAATAGGGCACCCTCTAAATCCGTTGAGACGACACCGTATGAACTATGGTTTGGCAAGAAAGCTAAGCTATCGTTTCTTAAAGTTTGGGGTTGTGATGCTTATGTGAAAAAGCTTCAGCCTGATAAGCTTGAACCCAAATCGGAGAAGTGTGTCTTCATAGGATGCCCAAAAGAAACTGTTGGGGTACACCTTCTATCACAGATCCGAAGGCAAGATCTTTGTTGCTAAGAATGGATCCTTTCTAGAGAAGGAGTTTCTCTTGAAAGAAGTGAGTGAGAGGAAAGTAGAACTTGATGAGGTAATTGTACCTTCTCTTGAAATGGGAAGTATCTCATCACAGGAATCAGTTCCAGTGATGCCTACACCAACTAGAGAGGAAGCTAATGATAATGATCATGAAACTTCAGATCAAGTTACTACCGAACCTTGTAGGTCAACCAGAGGATGTTCCGCACCAGAGTGGTATGGTAATCCTGTTCTGGAAGTCATGTTACTGGACCATGACGAATCTACGAACTATGAGGAAGTGATGATGAGCCCAGATTCTGATAAATGGCTTGAGGCCGTGAAATCTGAGATATGATCCATGTATGAGACCAAAGTGTGGACTTTGGTTGACTTGCCTGATGATCGGCGAGCCATAGAGAATAAATGGATCTTCAAGAAGAAGACTGACGCTGATGGTAATGTTACTGTCTATAAAGCTCGACTTGTTGCGAAAGGTTTTTGATAAGTTCAAGGAGTTGACTATGATGAGAACTTCTCACCCGTAGCGATGCTTAAGTCTGTCCGAATCATGTTAGCAATTGCCGCATTTTATGATTATGAAATCTGGCAAATGTATGTCAAAACTGCATTCCTTAATGGATTTCTTAAAGAAGAGTTGTATATGATGCAACCAGAAGATTTTGTCGATCCTAAAGGTGCTAACGAAGTGTGCAAACTCCAGTGATCCATTTATGGACTGGTGCAAGCATCTCGGAGTTGGAATATATGCTTTGATTAGGTGATCAAAGCATATGGTTTTATAGAGACTTTTGGAGAAGCCTGTATTTACAAGAAAGTGAGTGGGAGCACTATAGCATTTCTAATATTATATGTGGATGCCATATTGTTGATTGGAAATGATATAGAATTTCTCGATAGCATAAAAGGATACTTGAATAAGATTTTTTCAATGAAAGACCTTGGTGAAGCTGCTTATATATTGGGCATCAAGATCTATAGAGATAGATCAAGACGCTTAGTTGGACTTTCACAAAGCACATACCTTGATAAAATTTTGAAGAAGTTCAAAATGGATCAGTCAAAGAAAGGGTTCTTTCCTGTGTTACAAGGTGTCAAGTTGAGTCAGACTCAATGCCCGACCACTGCAGAAGATAGAGAGAAAATGAAAGTCATTCCCTATGCCTCAGCCATAGGTTCTATCATGTATGTGATGACCCACAAGTATAGGGGATCGCAACAGCTTTCGAGGGTAGAGTATTCAACCCAAATTTATTGATTCGACACAAGGGGAGCCAAAGAATATTCTCAAGTATTAGCAGCTGAGTTGTCAATTCAACCACACCTGGAAACTTAGTATCTGCAGCAAAGTGTTTAGTAGCACAGTAATATGATAATGGTGGTAACGACAACAAAATTAAAGACAACAAAAGTAATGTTTTTGGTATTTTGTAGTGATTGTAATAGTAGCAGCGGGAAAGTAAATAAGCATAAACCAGTATATGGAAAACTCGTAGGCACCAGATCAGTGATGGATAATTATGCCGGATGCGGTTCATCATGTATCAGTCATAACATAGGGTTACACAGAACTAGCTCCAATTCGTCAATGTAATGTAGGCATGTATTCCGTATATAGTCATACGTGCTTATGAAAAGAACTTGCATGCCATCTTTTGTCCTACCCTCCCGTGGCAGCGGGGTCCTATTGGAAACTTAGGGATATTAAGGCCTCCTTTTAATAGAGAACCGGAACAAAGCATTAGCACATAGTGAATACATGAACTCCTCAAACTATGGTCATCACCGGGAGTGGTCCCGATTATTGTCACTTCGGGGTTGCCGGATCATAACACATAGTAGGTGACTATAGACTTGCAAGATAGGATCAAGAACTCACATATATTCATGAAAACATAATAGGTTCAGATCTGAAATCATGGCACTCGGGCCCTAGTGACAAGCATTAAGCATGGCAAAGTCATAGCAACATCAATCTCAGAACATAATGGATACTAGGGATCAAACCCTAAAAAAACTAACTTGATTACATCATAAATCTCATCCAACCCATCACCGTCCAGCAAGCCTACGATGGAATTACTCACGCACGGCGGTGAGCATCATGAAATTGGTGATGGAGGATGGCTGATGATGACGACGGCGACGAATCCCCCTCTCCGGAGCCCCGAACGGACTCCACATCAACCCTCCCGAGAGGTTTTAGGGCTTGGCGGCGGCTCCGTATCGTAAAACGCGATGATTTCTTCTCTCTTATTTTTTTCTCTCCGAAAGCAAATATATAGAGTTGGAGTTGGCGTCGGAGGGTTTCCAGGGGGCCCACGAGGTAGGGGGCGCGCCCTAGGGGGGCGCGCCCCCCACCCTCATGGAAAGGGTGTGGGCCTCCTGGTCTTCATCTTTGGCGAGGATTTTTTATTATTTTTTCTAAGATGTTCCGTGGAGTTTCAGGTCATTCCAAGAATATATTTTTTCTGCACATAAAACAACACCATGGTAATTCTGCTGAAAACAGCGTCAGTCCGGGTTAGTTCCATTCAAATCATACAAGTTAGAGTCCAAAACAAGGGCAAAAGTGCTTGGAAAACTAGATACGGCGGAGACGTATCAACTCCCCCAAGATTAAACCCTTGCTTGTCCTCAAGCAATTCAGTTGACAAACTGAAAGAAAGAAAAACGTACACAAACTATGTTTGCTCTTGTTGTTGTAACTATGTCAAGCCAGCATTCAAGTTTTCAGCATAGATCTTAACTAACCACACTTGCAATAATTCTCAGGTCTCATAATTACTCATATCAATAGCATAATCAACTAGCAAGTCATAACAATAAATCTCTGATGACAACACTTTCTCAAGACAAACATAATATGATATAACAAGATGGTATCTCGCTAGCCCTTTTTGAGACCGCAAAACATAAATGCAGAGCACCTTTAAAGATCAAGGACTGACTAGACATTGTAATTCATGGTAAAAGAGATCCAATCATAGTCATACCCAACATAAATTAATAGTAATGAATGCAAATGATAGCTGTGCTCTCCAGCTAGTGCTTTTTAATAAGAGGGTGATGACTCAACATAAAAGTAAATGGATAGGCCCTTCGCAGAGGGAAGCAGGGATTTGTAGAGGTGCCAGAGCTTGGTTTTGCAATAGAGATAAATTGTATTTTGAGCGGTATACTTTCATTGTCAACATAACAACTAAGAGATGACGATATCTTCCATGATACACACATTATAGGCAGTTCCCAAACTGAATGGTAAAATTTATACTCCCCCTCCACAAACAAACATCAATCCATGGCTTGCTCGAAACAACGAGTTCCTCCAACATACATCAGGTCCCAGGGGGAGTTTTGTTTGCAGTTAATTTTGATTTAGTTTGCATAAAGCATGGGACTGGGCATCCCGGTGACCAACCATTTTCTCGTGAGTGAGGAGCGGAGTCCACTCCTCTTGAGAATAACCCGCCTAACACGGAAGATAAGGACAGCCTTGGTTGATACATGAGCTATTGGAGCATACAAAACAGAATGTTTATTTGAAGGTTTAGAGTTTGGCACATACAAATTTACTTGGAACGGCAGGTAGATACCGCATATAGGAAGGTATAGTGGACTCATCTGGAATAACTTTGGGGTTTAAGGGATTGGATGCACAAGCAGTATTCCCGCTTAGTACAGGTGAAGGCTAGCAAAAGACTGGGAAGCAACCAACTAGAGAGCGACAACAGCCATGTACATGCATTAAAATAATAAACATTGGATGCAAGCATGAGTAGGATATAATCCACCATGAACATAAATATCGTGAAGACTATGTTGATTTGTTTCAACTACATGCGTGAACATGTGCCAAGTCAAGTCACTTAAATCATTCAAAGGAGGATACCACCCCATCATACACATCATAACCATCTTAATAGCATGTTGGCACACAAGGTAAATCATTATAACTCATAGCTAATCAAGCATGGCACAAGCAACTACGATCTCTAATTGTCATTGCAAACATGTTTATTCATAATAAGCTAAATCAAGAACGAGGGACTCATCATATTTACAAAAACAAAAGAGGTCGAGTTCATACCAGCTTTTCTCATCTCGGTCAGTCCATCATATATCATCATAATTGCCTTTCACTTGCACAACCGAACGGTGTGAATAATAATAAGAGTGCACGTGCATTGGACTAAGTTGGAGTCTGCGAGCATTCAATAAACAGGAGAAGACAAGGCAATATGGGTTCTTTGGTTAATTCAACAATAATGCATATAAGAGTCAGTTCAACAATTTAATTATGGTCTTCTCCTACTGACCCCCAAAGAAAAGAAATAAAAACTATTTACATGGGAGAGCTCCCAACAAGCAAAAGAAGAACGGGAAATATTTTTGGGTTTTCTTTTTAATTATTACTACTACAGTAGAAAAATAAACTACTACTAATTTTTTTGGTTTTTCTTAAGGTTTAACAAACACACAAGAAGAAAGCAGGAAAAAGAAAATAAACTAGCATGGATATTTCAGTGAAAAAGTATGAGCACCGACATCTAGCAATGACTGTGTGTGAACATAAATGTAATGTCGGTGAGAAATACGTACTCCCCCAAGCTTAGGCTTTTGGCCTAAGTTGGTTTATGGCCATGGCTGGCCTGGCGGATATCCATAATAATAGTTGTTGGGGTCGTACTGTGATGAGGAATAGTTGGGATCATACTGTGATGAAGAAGAAGACTCTGGCTGCCACTGGCTGACAGTCATCTCTGGATCCCAAGAATAAACAGATTGTCGTGGAGGCTCATTTTGTGGTTCCTGTTCTGGCTCCTCGGTTGGTGCAGGGTTCCGATAGGCGTGAATAGCCGTCAACGGAACAAGATATGTGCCTACAGTCAAATCAAACAAAGAAGGAGCGGGCAAGGTAATAGTCTCAGGATGATGTTTATTAAAGAACAATTGATATTTAAGCTCCCCTGCCCTATTCTTAACAATGAAATCATGTGCCACCATACTTTTATGATCTAGATAAACACGGGGCAACACCTTTTCTTCCTTCTCAACATGCCTAATAGGTATGTTAAAATGTGTGGCTAGGCATGTAGCATAAATGCCTCCAAAGATGGGGCCCTTAGTACGGCTCATATGTAACCGTCTAGCAATAATACCGCCCATACTGAAAGTGTTATCACTGTATAAACCTTGGAGTAGAATAATTAAATCAGGGATACTAAGGTTTCCACAGTTTTCGCGTCCAATTAAACAACGACTAGCAAATAATGCAAAGTAACGTAAAACAGGAAAATGTACACTAGTGATTCGTGCATCGGAAACCTTCCTGGTTTCTCCTACAGTGATATTATTAATAAATCCCTCCACATCATCATGATGTGGTTCTTTTGTCTTTCCCTCAAAAGGGACTAAACAAATCCGACAGAAATCATAAAGTGACATCTCCTTATGCTCATCATATAAATGAAACTCTGCCGTGGGTGGTGAGTTCCTAGAATGAAATTGAAAGTTTTGCACAAAGGTATTTGTGAGTAAGCGATGCTGATCGCATTGGTCGTAGAGGAAAGTGGTGTGTCCTGCATTGTGAGCCAATTCATGAAAATCTTCATAGATACCGGCTGCTCTCAAGAAATCTTCGGAGGGCCATTCACACGCCCGAATCTCCGCGGTGCGTGGCAAATTATACTTAGGCTTCGGTGCCTTTTCCTTCGAGCTTTGGCTCGATGAGCCCCTCAAGAATCTCCTCATTATATTCTAAAATATTCTGAAATTTTTAGTAACTTCACACAAAAGAGAACCAACTTCAATAAAACTAATAGCAACTACTCCTACAAGTGCCTAGAGCCTATATCAACCATTAGAACTACTTTGAACCATATAAATTTGACATGCAAGCTCAAGAACATGGTCACCTATGCAGAACAAATTTGCAATGAATAAAGCACTAGAACAAAAACTAATTGGACCAATGGAGGAGTCACATACCAAGGAACAATCTTCCCAAGTAGTTTTGTGAGAGGTGCTTTGAGCAAGGAGATCAAAAATCACAAAAGTGGCTGGAACTCGTGCTTGAGTTGGTTTTTCGGGTTTGTGTGAGACAGAGGAAGAAGATGGGCGCTGGGATAAGTGGAGGAGGGCCATCGTGGGCCCACGAGGCAGGGGGCGCGCCCTATAGGGGGGCTCCCACCACCCTCGTGGCCAGGTGGCAGCTCCTCCCGCGGTAATTTTTGCATAGTAAATCCTCAAATATTCCCGAAAAAATCATATTAAATTGGCATGTCATTCTGAGGACTTTTATTTTTGGGATATTTTTGTATTGCACGGATAATCAGATAACAGAGAGAAAAATACTATTTTTACTTTATTTCTACTAAATAACAGAAAATATAAAGAGGGTACAGAAGCTTGTGCTTCTAGTTTCATCCATCTCATGCTCATCAAAAACAATCCACTAACAAGGTTGATCAAGTCTTGTTAACAAACTCATTCCGATAACCATGAAACCGGAGAAATTTCTAATAACACTAAGTTACCTCAACGGGGATATGCACATCCCCAATAATAAGTATGTCATATTTCTTTTTGACATTACGAAGAGGAAATTCAAAACCTCCAAATATAATCGATGGAATTTTTCCAATAGAGTTGATACTATGAACTTGAGGTTGTTTCCTCGGAAATTGTACCGTATGCTCATTACCATTAACATGAAAAGTGACATTGCCTTTGTTGCAATCAATAACAGCCCCTGCAGTATTAAGAAAAGGTCTTCCAAGAATAATAGACATACTATCATCCTCGGGAATATCAAGAATAACAAAGTCCGTTAAAATAGTAAAGTTTCCAACCACAACAGGCACATCCTCACAAATACTGACAGGTATAGCAGTTGATTTATCAGCCATTTGTAAAGATATTTCGGTAGGTGTCAGCTTATTCAAGTCAAGTCTATGATATAAAGAAAGAGGCATAACACTAACACCGGCTCCAAGATCACATAAAGCAGTTTTAATATAATTTCTTTTAATGGAGCAAGGTATAGTAGTTACTCCGAGATCTCCAAGTTTCTTTGGTATTCCACCCTTAAAAGTATAATTAGCAAGCATGGTGGCAATCTCAGCTTCCGGTATCTTTCTTTTATTAGTAATGATATCCTTCATATATTTAGCATAAGGATTTGTTTTGAGCACATCAGTTAATCGCATACGCAAAAAGATAGGCCTAATCATTTCAGCAAAGCGCTCAAAATCCTCATCATCCTTTTTCTTGGATGGTTTTGGAGGAAAAGGCATGGGTTTCTGAACCCAAGGTTCCCTTTCTTTACCATGTTTCCTAGCGACAAAGTCTCTTTTATCATAACGTTGATTCTTTGATTGTGGGTTATAAAGATCAACAGCAGGTTCAATTTCTACATCATTGTCATTACTAGGTTGAGCATCATCATGAACATCAGCATTAATATTTTATTAGGTTCATGCTCATTACCAGATTGTGTTTCAGCATCATACATAGATATATCATTTGGATTATCAGGTGGTTCAGCAATAGGTTCACTAGAAGTTTGCACGGTTCTATCATTTTTCTTTTTCTTCTTTTTAGAAGAACTAGGAACATCAATATTATTTCTCTGAGAATCTTGCTCGATTCTCTTAGGGTGGCCTTCAGGATACAAAGGTTCCTGAGTCATTCTACCAGTTCTAGTAGCCACTCTAATAGCATAATCATTTTTCTTACTATTCATTTCATCAAGCACTTCTTTTTGATCTTTAAGCACTTGTTCTACTTGAGTGGTAACCATAGAAGCATGTTTGCTAACAAGTTTAAGTTCATCTTTAATATCAGCCAAATAATCACCAAAGAGTCTAATCATATAAGCATTTTCTTTTAATTGTCTACCAAAATAAGCATTCAACTCGTCTTGCTTATACATAAAGTTATCAAACTCATCCAAGCATTGACTAGCAATTTTAGTAGGAGGGACTTCAACTTTATCATATCTATAGAGAGAATTTACCTTTACTACCTATGTCGGGATATCGGGATCAGGAGGTTCTTCAATAAATAAAGAATTGAGATCATAAGTTTCTTCAACAGGCGGTATATTAAGACCATGTATTTCTTCAATAGGAGGTAAATTCTTAACGTCTTCAGCTTTAATACCTTTCTCTTTCATAGATTTCTTTGCCTCTTGCATATCTTCGGGACTGAGAAATAGAACACCTCTCTTCTTCAGAGTTGGTTCAGGAATAGACTCAGTAATTGGAGCAAGAGCTGGTTCAGGAGGTGGCTCGGGAGGTGCCCAATTGTTTTCATTTGTCAACATATTATTCAATAAGATTTTAGCTTCATCCGGTGTTCTTTCCCTGAAAAGAGAACTAGCACAACTATCCAGGTATTCTCTGGAAGCATCGGTTAGTCCATTATAAAAGATATCAAGTATTTCGGGTTTCTTAAGAGGATGATCATGCAAAGCATTAAGTAACTTGAGAAGCCTCCCCCAAGCTTGTGGGAGACTCTCTTCTTTAATTTGCACAAAGTTGTATATTTCCCTCAAAGCAGCTTGTTTCTTATGAGCAGGGAAATATTTAGCAGAGAAGTAATAAATCATATCCTGGGGACTACGCACACAACCAGGATCAAGAGAATTAAACCATATCTTAGCACCACCCTTTAATGAGAACGGAAATATTTTGAGTAAATAGAGGTAATGTGATCTCTCATCATTAGTGAACAGGGCAGCTATATCATTTAACTTAGTAAGATGTGCCACAACAGTTTCAGATTCATAGCCATAAAACAGATCAGATTCAACCAAAGTAATTATATCAGGATCAACAAAGAATTCATAATCCTTATCAGGAACACATATAGGTGAAGTAGCAAAAGCAGGGTCGGGTCTCATTTTATCTCTAAGTGATTCTTTGTTCCACTTAATTAATAACCTCTTAAGCTCATATCTATCTTTGCAAGCAAAAATAGCTGCAGAAGATTCCATATAAAAAAGATAGCCCTAAGGAATAACAAGCATATTTTCATCATCACTATCATCATCGTATTCAGATTCAGTAATTTCTTTTTCTCTAGCCCTAGCAATTTGTTCATCAAGAAATTCACCAAGGGGCACAGTAGTATCGGACATAGAAGCAGTTTCATCATAAGTATCATGCATAGCAAAAGTGGCATCATCAATAACATGCGACATATCAGAACGAATAGTAGAAGCAGGTGTAGGTGTCGCAAACTTACTCATAACAGAAGGTGAATCAAGTGCAGAGCTAGATGGCAGTTCCTTACCTCCCCTCATAGTTGAGGGATAGATCTTGGTTTTTGGATCTCTCAAGTTCTTCATAATGATAAGTAGATATAAATCCCAAGTGACTCAAAGAATAGAGCTATGCTCCCCGGCAACGGCGCCAGAAATTAGTCTTGATGACCCACAAGTATAGGGGATTGCAACAGCTTTCAAGGGTAGAGTATTCAACCCAAATTTATTGATTCGACACAAGGGGAGCCAAAGGATATTCTCAAGTATTAGCAACTGAGTTGTCAATTCAACCACACCTCGAAACTTAGTATCTGCAGCAAAGTGTTTAGTAGCACAGTAATATGATAATGGTGGTAACGGCAACAAAAGTAAAGACAACAAAAGTAATGTTTTTGGTATTTTGTAGTGATTGTAACAGTAGCAGCGGGAAAGTAAATGAGCATAAACCAGTATATGGAAAACTCGTAGGCACCGGACCAGTGATGGATAATTATGCCGGATGCGGTTCATCATGTATCAGTCATAACATAGGGTGACACAAAACTAGCTCCAATTCGCCAATGTAATGTAGGCATGTATTCCGTATATAGTCATACGTGCTTATGGAAAAGAACTTGCATGACATCTTTTGTCCTACCCTCCCGTGGCAGCAGGGTCCTATTGGAAACTTAGGGATATTAAGGCCTCCTTTTAATAGAGAACCGGAGCAAAGCATTAGCACATAGTGAATACAGGAACTCCTCAAACTATGGTCATCACCGGGAGTGGTCCGGATTATTGTCACTTCGGGGTTGTCGGATCATAACACATAGTAGGTGACTATAGACTTGCAAGATAGGATCAAGAACTCACATATATTCATGAAAACATAATAGGTTCAGATCTGAAATCATGGCACTCGGGCCCTAGTGACAAGCACTAAGCATGGCAAACTCATAGCAACATCAATCTCAGAACATAATGGATACTAGGGATCAAACCCTAACAAAACTAAGTCGATTACATGATAAATCTCATCCAACCCATCACCGTCTAGCAAGCCTACGATGGAATTACTCATGCATGGCTGTGAGCATCATGAAATTGGTGATGGAGGATGGTTGATGATGACGACGACGACGAATCCCCCTCGCCGGAGCCCCGAATGGACTCCAGATCAGCCCTCCAGAGAGGTTTTAGGGCTTGGCGGCGGCTCTGTATCGTAAAACGCAATGATTTCTTCTCTCTTATTTTTTTTCTCTCCGAAAGCAAATATATAGAGTTGGAGTTGGCATCGGAGGGTTTCTAGGGGGCCCATGAGGTAGGGGTGCGCCCTAGGGGGGCGCCCCCCACCCTCGTGGAAAGGGTGTGGGCCCCCTGGCCTTCATCTTTGGCGAGGATTTTTTTTATTTTTTCTAAGATGTTCCGTGGAGTTTTAGGTCATTCCGAGAATATTTGTTTTCTGCACATAAAACAACACCATGGTAATTCTGCTGAAAACAGCGTCAGTCCGGGTTAGTTCCATTCAAATCATACAAGTTAGAGTCCAAAACAAGGGCAAAAGTGTTTGGAAAAGTAGATACGACGGAGACGTATCAGTATGCTACATTGTGTACCAGACCTGATGTTGCCTTGCTATAAGTCTAGCAGGAAGGTACCAAAGTAATCCAGGGGTGCATCACTAGACAATGGTTAAGAATTCCATAAGTACCTGAAAAGGATGAAGGATATGTTTGTCGTTTATGCAGGTGACAAAGAGCTCGTCGTAAATGGTTACATCGATGCTAGCTTTGACATTGATCCGGATGACACTAAGTCACAAACCGGATACGTATTTATATTGAATGGTGGAGCTGTCAGTTGGTGCAGTTCCAAGCAAAGCGTCATGGCGGGATCTGCATGTGAGGCGGAGTACATAGCTGCTTCGGAAGCAGCGAATGAAGGAGTCTGGATGAAGGAGTTCATATCCGATCTAGGTGTAATACCTAGTGCATCGGTTCCAATGAAAATCTTTTGTGACAATACTGGTGCAATTGCCTTGGCAAAGGAATCCAGATTTCACAAAAGAACCAAACACATCAAGATACTCTTCAACTCCATCTGTGATCAAGTCAAGAAGGGAGACACAGAGATTTGCAAAATATATACAGATCTGAATGTGGCAGACCCGTTCACTAAGCCTCTTCCACGACCAAAACATGATCAACACCAAGACTCCATGGGTGTTAGAATCATTACAATGTAATCTAGATTATTGACTCTAGTGCAAGTGGGAGACTGAACGAAATATGCCTTAGAGGCAGATGCAATAATAAAGTTGTTATTTATATTTCCTTATATCATGATAAATGTTTATTATTCATGCTAGAATTGTATTAACCAGAAACTTAGTACATGTGTGAATACATAGACAAACAAAGTGTCCCTAGTAAACCTCTACTAGACTAGCTCGTTAATCAAAGATGGTTAAGTTTCCTAACCATCGACATGTGTTGTCATTTGATGAACGGGATCACATCATTAGGAGAATGATGTGATGGACAAGACCCATCCGTTTAGCTTAGCATAATGACCGTTAAGATTTATTGCTATTGCTTTCTTGATGTCATATACATATTCCTTTGACAATGAGATTATGTTACTCCCGGATACCAGAGGAATACCTTGTGTGCTATCAAACATCACAACGTAACTAGGTGATTATAAAGATGCTCTACAGGTATCTCCGAAGGTGTTTGTTGGGTTGGCATTGATCGAGATTAGGATTTGTCACTCCGAGTATCTATAGCGACCCGACCCGAATGGATCGAAGTCTCTGTGCTTAAGTGTCATCCGTGGATCAGTATGCTGACACACACAGTACTTGAGGATTTATAAGAGAGGTAAATCACACGTATAAAATAATGTAAATACTATTACCTCAATCCAAATAGCGGAAGTAAGAACAAAGTTGTGGATTCCCATCAACACCAACGACAAAGTTGAGTGTAGACATCGTAAACCTAACGTATCACTTACTCGTCATAAGAATCCTGCAACATGAGACGTTGCAGCCATATAGGTCAGTACATTGAATGTACTAGCAATTTCACACCATAGGATAATAATGAAATGTCTATCTCTATATGCATATTTGGCTGGTGGAGGCTCTAAGTTTAACTTTTTGGGTAAAGCCAATTTTCCCTACAACAAAGGAATAGATTTTATTTTACTACAAAGTTTATGTCATTATTAAGAAGGTACCCCCAACTCAATCCCAAAATAATATCATTAACCCAACACATTGATTAAATAAAGTGATGAGATCAAACAATAATTCAAGTACCAGATACTCGAGATGTCCATAACCGGGGACACAGCTAAACATGATTAGTTTATACACTCTGCAGAGGTTTGCGCACTTTTCCCCACAAGACTCGATCTCCTCCGTTGTATTTCTCGCACTGCATGATGTTTGACAAATGGATGACCGAGACACAGTCTTACCGAAGAGGTCCCCTTAACCGATAGATAGGCCGGTACACCTGCAATTCCCCCTACATCTTCTAGCCCATCATGGAAAGGTTTCCCACAATTTTCCTCAACTATGCCAGAGCCCATAATGGCTTGTGGCTACACACAGAAATTTCTAGCATGAATAATCTTATGATCCCTTTGAGCCTTGGTGGCATTCCATAGGATGATCACACGGGTACCCCGAAATCTCCTAGCACAACACTGGATTCCCCAGGTGTCCGGGTAAACCACTGGTATATCCCCAGGGTGCCCCAACCATTCCACCCAGATGTGTATTAAAGTAGCCACCTTAAGTTTCCCTTAGTTAATATCACTCTCGCAACTTCCATGAATCTCATATACCAATCCATGTCTACGAGCATAGCAAAGTAGTATGAGCATAACGTATATTCCCGGGGTTGATAAAAGGATAATAGGTTGTTACCTCAACAACTACTTCCCATAACCAAATGTTCACAATCCTACTCATGCAATGTTTGAGGGTTGAGACTAATGCATAAAACTGGGTAATAAAGGGATATGATAAAAGTGTGAACTTTCCTTGTACTGTTGATGAAGATGATTCACACTCATAAATCCTGATAGTTCTACTCGTCACACTCCGGTCAATCTACCGTGAGCAAGCAATTGCATACATAAGCACTCATGCAAAAGAATCGAAGAAAAGAACTCGAAAAACTTCGAAAATAAGAAATTAACTATTGCAACATAAAACAATTTCTAACATTACCAAAATTAGGTGGATTTTTTATTATCAAAAAGTTTAGGTCAAGAGCTTTGATTTGCAAAAAGAATCAATTAAATCAGAGTTACGAAACTCAAGTTGTGAACAAAAGAAATTCAAATTCAAATTTGTTTGAAACCAAGTTTTAAACTTTCAAAATATGTTTAAGTTGGTTATCTGGATAGAGGAGATCATAACGAAGATTTTGGCGTCGGTTCCGTTGGATTTGGTTAAACGAGTAAAAATTAGTAATCGATTGAAAACCAGGGGCTAATATGTAAGAAAAGTATTCACCGATAGATCCCTGGCTGAAAATTAAACTAAAAGAAAAACCTATCGGACGAACGTCCGCTACGAAAACCTAACGAACGGATTTGTTCGCTGCGAAGAGATAAACAGCGAGCATTCGCTAACTAACTAGATTAAATAAGAAAAATTGGTTTAAAAAATGAGAAAACCAAAAATAAACCGGATTGAACCAGGTTTGGTTTATTACCGGTTCGGGACGGTTTGACGCCGGCGGCGGTTTCTGGCGGCAGCGAGTTCCGGTGGTGGCAGCGGCGAGGCGGGGTGGTGCGGCGAGGCTCGGGGCGGTATTACGCGGCGGTGGCGGTTGCGCGGACGGATGGCCGCGGCGGCAGCGCGGCTACAGCGCCGCGGCTATGCGATGTTGGCGGCAAAGTGCGGCGCAGGATGGCGAGATGCAGCAGTGGCGGCGGCGCGAGCGATGCGAGGAGGAGAGGGCAGGGGCGGCTATTTAAAGGCCAGGGGGGCAAGGTGGCGTGAGGGAGGAGGCACGGTGGCGAGGGGAGTCCAGGCGACGTATGGCGGCGAGCGGCTGCGTGCCCAGGGCGGAAACGGCTGGGCTAGGCCTGGCTGGAGCTAGGCCGACCCAGTTGGCGGAATAGATTTTTTAAAATAATTTTACAAACAAAAATAAGACGATATAAAATAAAAATGTACTATAAGCATATAATATATCAAAATATTCAGAAAATAATTTCTATAACATGAACATTTTTCTAGCATCAATTAAAATCCACAAAAATTTAAATAAAGCAAGAAGTGCTAGTGGTGCAATAAAACCTCATAAAAATCATTTTAAAAATACCAAAATAATTTCAAATTTATTTCTGTCCATTTTTCTATTGTAGGCAATCATTGTACCCTAATTTCCATATATTTTATTTTTGAGAAAAATAATTTGAATAAAACCAAATAAATCCAAATTGAAAAATGATTTTCAGAATACCTTCAAAGGGACTTTAAATTTGATTTATTTTAAACTTACAACTCATATTTCATATGTTTTGAAGAAGTCACTTTATCTTCTCTCTTGAAAATCATTGAGTTGCATAAAGTTTCTGAATTTGAAATAATTCCAAATAGAATTTAAATATTTTCAAAACACTTTTTGATTTATTTAAATGGAAGAAGTCATACCATATTCACTCCTGGGTTTTGTGATGAAATGAGTTTGAATTCATGAGGATCAGAAATGCAAGGTGAAAGTTTGGGAAAGTCAGTTCATTCCCTGTCATTTAACTTTCAAAAGTTTTAAATTTCACTCAATTTCACATAAGCAATCACACCACAATCAAACAAACAACCAAAATTATTTATTCAATATAACATTCCAAAATTTAGAATTTTGGGATGTTACAATATCGGAGACGTATCTCTGGGCCCTCTCGGTAATACACATCATGATAAGCATTGCAAGCAATGTGACTAATGAGTTAGTCACGAGATGATGTATTATGGAATGAGTAAAGAGACTTGCCGGTAACAAGATTGAACTAGGTATGAAGATACGAGGATCGAATCTCGGACAAGTCACATACCGATGACAAAGGGAATAACGTATGTTGTCATCTCGGTACGACCGATAAAGATCTTTGTAGAATATGTGGGAACCAATATGAGCATCCAGGTTCCGCTGTTGGTTATGTTGGGGAACACGATATTTCAAAAAAATTCATATGATCATGCAAGATCTATCTCGGAGATGCATAGCAAAGAGAGGGGAGAGTGTGTCCACGTAACCTCGTAGACCAAAAGCGGAAGCGTTAAGTAACGCGGTTGATGTAGTCGAACATCTTCACGATCCAACCGATCAAGTATCGAACGAACGACACATCCACGATCCGCACACGCTCAGCTCGGTGACGTCCCTCGTATTCTAGATCCAGCTGAGGCCGAGGGTGAGTTCTGTCAGCACGACGGCGTGTTGCCGGTGATGATGAAGTTACCGACACAGGGCTTCGCCTAAGCACTGCGACAATATGACCGAGGTGTAAAACTATGGAGGGGGCACCGCACACGGCTAAAGATCAACCTTTGTGTCTATGGGGTTCCCCCTCCCCCGTATATAAAGGAGGGGAGGAGGAGGAGGGCCGGCCTCAAGGGGCGCCCAAGGGGGGATTCCTACTCCTAGTAGTAGTAGGTTTCCCCCCTTTCCTAGTCCAAGTAGGAGAAGAAGGAAGGAGAGGAAGAAGAGAAGGAAAGGGGGCGACCCCCTAGCCCTAGTCCAATTCAGTTTGGGCTAGGGGGCACGCACCACTCCTTGGCCTGCCTCCTCTCTTCCACCATTAGGCTGGTGAGGCCCAATAACTTCCCACGCGGGGGGGGGGGGGGGTCCGGTAAACCCCGGTACTCCGAAACTTATCCGAAACGACCCGAACCATTCCGGTGTCCGAATGTAGCCTTCCAATATATGAATCTTTATGTCTCGACCATTTCAAGACTCCTCGTCATGTCCGTGATCACATCCGAGATTCCGAACAACCTTCGGAACATCAAATCACATAACTCATAATACATATCGTCATCGAACATTAAGCGTGTGGACCCTACGGGTTCGAGAACTATGTAGACATGACCGAGACTCATCTCTGGTCAATAACCAATAGCAGAACCTGGATGCTCATATCGGTTCCTACATATTCTCCAAGATCTTTATCGGTCAAACCGCATAACAACATATGTTGTTCCTTTTGTCATCACTAGAAGAAATATGTCAACTAGTGACCTTCTGTCAGTGACCCTGGAAGAATTGGTCATAGATCTATGACCATTTGAGACCAATTGGTCAAAAGCTGTTCGGGGGGCTCCAAACCCTAAACTATAACGACCATTTTGGTCAGAAATGTCATAATTTCCTTACACGAAATGGGCATAAAGCATATAGCACTGGTCCGCTGCCTTATTTCTAGCTGATCATGACCAATATAGATGGTCATAACCTTGTAAATTGTGGTGGGTTGCTATGACTAGGCGCCACCTCATCAGTTTTGCCTATGTGTCATGTCCATGTGTCAGTTTTTGCCCTAGGTTGTGAAGCAACCTATATTTATGTCATTCCCAAAATTCCCAAAAACAATCTCATAAATTCTTTGGGTCATATATTTGTAAAATATGTACAAAACCTTCCTTGCCTAGTTCAAAAATAATTCAACAATATTCATTTTCCTATTCTATTCAGAAAAACACTTTGTGAAGGAAGTGCTATTTATATATTCTTGATTGCCCTCAAAATTTTTGGGCACTCTTTCCTATCGAAATCATTACCGCATGATAAAATTCAGGTCCATTTGCCCAGCAAATCTACCTCAGCAAATTTCCAAAGTTTTTGTCCACCTAGAAGCATTGTGAAGGAAGTACAAGATAGGAACATCGTTATGAGTTTAATTTTTGCCACATATTCTATATGCCAAAGTCATAACTCTACACAAAAGTTTAGCTCTATCTAACAATACATGTGAGCTCACCATCGAATCTTTGTTCCTGGTAATATTTTTAGTTTGTGAAGAAACTACATTTTATATTCCTTCATAATTGCTGAAAAATTTCCAGGACATTACCCTGACTATAGAAACCCCGTACACCGAATTTCAGCATAATCCAATTATCTATGTAAGCCCAGCTTCAATTTCTATTTTTTGTCCAAATTGGCACATTGCAAAGGAAGTGCTATCTAGACACCTCCTATTGTCCTCAAACTTTTTGTTCCATCTTACATATAAAAATCATTGCCACATTCCAATATTCAGCTCCATTTTCCTATTAAATCTTCCTCAACAAATTTATAAAGTTTCTATCCAGAGAGAAGCTTTGTGAAGGAAGTACAAGCTAGGATTATCCAAATGGTATAAAATTTTGCAGTGCTTTAATATTCCCAAATTACCATACTCCACAAAATTTCAGCTCAATCCACATATCCATTTGAGCCCAGATTCAACATCCATATTTCTGCCCGATGTGGTACTTTGCAAAGCAAGTGCCATCCAAACTCCTCCATTTGAGCTGAAAATTTGCCAAGGCAGTCTCCCTAGTAGATGATCATCCTCAGCCAAAACTCAGGCCCATTAGCCTTGTGAATTTCCCGTACCGCTTTGTTGGAGAACGTAGTAATTTCAAAAAAAATTCCTACGCACACGCAAGATCATGGTGATGCATAGCAACGAGGGGGAGAGTCTGATCTACGTACCCTTGTAGATCGCAACGGAAGCGTTGACACAACGTAGAGGAAGTAGTCGTACGTCTTCTTCCCGATCCGACCGATCCAAGCACCGTTACTCCGGCACCTCCGAGTTCTTAGCACACTTACAGCTCGATGACGATCCCAGGGCTCCGATCCAGCAAAGCTTCGGGGAGGAGTTCCGTCAGCACGACGGCGTGATGACGATCTTGATGTACTACCGACGCAGGACTTCGCCTAAGCACGACAACAATATGATCAAGGTGGAATTTGGTGGCAGGGGGCACCGCACACGGCTAAGGAACGATCACCAAGGATCAACTTGTGTGTCTAGAGGTGCCCCCTGCCCCCGTATATAAAGGATCCAAGGGGGAGGGCTGGCCGGCCAAGGAGGAGGGCGCAGGAGGAGTCCTACTCCTACCGGGAGTAGGACTCCCCCCCTCAATCCTATTCCTAATAGGATTCCTCGAGAGAGAGAGAGAGAGAGAGAGAGAGAAGGGGGCCGGCCACCTCTCCTAGTCCTAATAGGACTAGGGGAGGGGGGAGGCGCGCAGCTCACCTTGGGCTGCCCCTTTCACCTTTCCACCAAGGCCCAATAAGGCCCATATGGTTCCCGGGGGGTTCCGGTAACCTCCCGGTACTCCGGTAAAATCCCGATTTCTCCCGGAACACTTCCGATATCCAAATATAGGCTTCCAATATATCAATCTTTATGTCTCGACCATTTCGAGACTCCTCATCATGTCCGTGATCACATCCGGGACTCCGAACTATCATCAGTACATCAAAATGCATAAACTCATAATAACTGTCGTCGTAACGTTAAGCGTGCGGACCCTACGGTTCGAGAACAATGTAGACATGACCGAGACACGTCTCCGGTCAATAACCAATAGCGGGACCTGGATGCCCATATTGGCTCCTACATATTCTACGAAGATCTTTATCGGTCAGACCGCATAACAACATACGTTGTTCCCTTTGTCATCGGTATGTTACTTGCCCGAGATTCGATCGTCGGTATCCAATACCTAGTTCAATCTCATTACTGGCAAGTCTCTTTACTCATTTCGTAATACATCATCTCACAACTAACATCTTAGTTATAATGCTTGCAAGGCTTATGTGATGTGTATTACCGAGAGGGCCCAGAGATACCTCTCCGACAATCGGAGTGACAAATCCTATTCTCGAAATACGCCAACCCAACATCTACCATTGGAAACACCTGTAGTACTCCTTTATAATAACCCAGTTACGTTGTGATGTTTGGTAGCACCCAAAGTGTTCCTCCGGCAAACGGGAGTTGCATAATCTCATAGTCATAGGAACATGTATAAGTCATGAAGAAAGCAATAGCAACATACTAAACGATCGGGTGCTAAGCTAATGGAATGGGTCATGTCAATCAGATCATTCAACTAATGATGTGACCTCGATAATCAAATAACAACTCCTTGTTCATGGTTAGGAAACTTAACCAGCTTTGATTAACGAGCTAGTCTAGTAGAGGCATACTAGTGACACTCTGTTTGTCTATGTATTCACACATGTATTATGTTTCCGGTTAATACAATTCTAGCATGAATAATAAACATTTATCATGATATAAGGAAATAAATAATAACTTTATTATTGCCTCTAGGGCATATTTCCTTCAGTCTCCCACTTGCACTAGAGTCAATAATCTAGATTACACAATAATGATTCTAACACCCATGGAGCCTTGGTGCTGATCATGTTTTGCTCGTGGAAGAGGCTTAGTCAACGGGTCTGCAACATTCAGATCCGTATGTATCTTTCAAATCTCTATGTCTCCCACCTGGACTAGATCCCGGATGGAATTGAAGTGTCTTTTGATGTGTTTGGTTCTCTTGTGAAATCTGGATTACTTTGCCAAAGCAATTGCACCAGTATTGTCACAAAAGATTTTCATTGGACCCGATGCACTAGGTATGACACCTAGATCGGATATGAACTCCTTCATCCAGACTCCTTCGTTCGCTGCTTCTGAAGCAGCTATGTACTCCGCTTCACATGTAGATCCCGCTACGACGCTTTGTTTAGAACTGCACCAACTGACAGCTCCACCGTTTAAAGTAAACACGTATCCGGTTTGCGATTTAGAATCGTCCGGATCAGTGTCAAAGCTTGCATCAACGTAACCTCCTACGGTGAGCTCTTTGTCACCTCCATATACGAGAAACATATCCTTAGTCCTTTTCAGGTATTTCAAGATGTTCTTGACCACTGTCCAGTGATCCACTCCTGGATTACTTTGGTACCTCCCTGCTAAACTTATAGCAAGGCACACATTAGGTCTGGTACACAGCATTGCATACATGATAGATCCTATGGCTGAAGCATAGGGAACATCTTTCATTTTCTCTCTATCTTCTGCAGTGGTTTGGCATTGAGTCTGACTCAACTTCACTCCTTGTAACACAGGCAAGAACCCTTTCTTTGCTTGATCCATTTTGAACTTCTTCAAAATGTTGTCAAGGTATGTGCTTTGTGAAAGTCCAATTAAGCATCTTGATCTATCTCTATAGATCTTTATGCCTAATATGTAAGCAACTTCCCTGAGGTCTTTCATCGAAAAAAATTTATTCAAGTATCCCTTTATGCTATCCAGAAATTCTATATCATTTCCAATCAGCAATATGTCATCCACATATAATATCAGAAATGCTACAGAGCTCCCACTCACTTTCTTGTAAATACAGGCTTCTCCAAAAGTCTGTGTAAAACCAAATGCTTTGATCACACTATCAAAGCGTTTATTCCAACTCCGAGAGGCTTGCACCGGTCCATAAATGGATCGCTAGAGCTTGCACACTTTGTTAGCTCCCTTTGGATCGACAAAACCTTCCGGTTGCATCATATACAACTCTTCTTCCAGAAATCCATTCAGGAATGCAGTTTTGACATCCATCTGCCAAATTTCATATTCATAAAATGCGGCAATTGCTCACATAATTCTGACAGACTTAAGCATCGCTACGGGTGAGAAGGTCTCATCGTAGTCAATCCCTTGAACTTGTCGCAAACCTTTTGCGACAAGTCGAGCTTTATAGACAGTAATATTACCGTCAGCATCAGTCTTTTTCTTGAAGATCCATTTATTCTCAATTGCTTGTCGATCATCGGGCAAGTCAACCAAAGTCCATACTTTGTTCTCATACATGGATCCCATCTCAGATTTCATGGCTTCAAGCCACTTTGTGGAATTTGGGCTCACCATCGCTTCTTCATAGTTCGTAGGTTCATCATGATCTAGTAGCATGACTTCCAGAATTGGATTACCGTACCACTCTGGTGCGGATCTCACTCTGGTTGATCTACGTGGTTTAGTAGTATCTTGTCCTGAAGTTTCGTGATCATCATCATTAGCTTCTTCACTAATTGGTATAGGTGTCGCAGAAACAGTTTTCTGTGATGTACTATTTTCCAATAAGGGAGCAGGTACAGTTACCTCGTCAAGTTCTACTTTCCTCCCACTCACTTCTTTCTAGAGAAACTCCTTCTCTAGAAATGATCCATTCTTAGCAACGAATGTCTTGTCTTCGGATCTGTGATAGAAGGTGTACCCAACAGTCTCCTTTGGGTATCCTATGAAGACACATTTCTCCGCTTTGGGTTCGAGCTTATCAGGTTGAAGCTTTTTCACATAAGCATCGCAGCCCCAAACTTTAAGAAACGACAACTTTGGTTTCTTGCCAAACCATAGTTCATAAGGCGTCGTCTCAACGGATTTTGATGGTGTCCTATTTAACGTGAATGCGGCCGTCTCTAAAGCATAACCCCAAAATGATAGTGGTAAATCAGTTAGAGACATCATAGATCGCACCATATCTAGTAAAGTACGATTACGATGTTCGGACACACCATTACGCTGTGGTGTTCCGGGTGGCGTGAGTTGCGAAACTATTCCACAATTTTTCAAATGTATACCAAACTCGTAACTCAAATATTCTCCTCCACGATCAGATCGTAGATACTTTATTTTCTTGTTACGATGATTTTCAACTTCACTCTGAAATTCTTTCAACTTTTCAAATGTTTCAGACTTGTGTTTCATTAAGTAGATATATCCATATCTGCTTAAATCATCTGTGAAGGTGAGAAAATAACGATATCCGCCACGAGCCTCAATATTCATCGGACCACATACATCGGTATGTATGATTTCCAACAGATCTGTTGCTCTCTCCATAGTACCGGAGAACGGTGTTTTAGTCATCTTGCCTATGAGGCACGGTTCGCAAGTACCAAGTGATTCATAATCAAGTGGTTCCAAAAGCCCATCAGTATGGAGTTTCTTCATGCGCTTTACACCGATATGACCTAAACGGCAGTGCCACAAATAAGTTGCACTATCATTATCAACTCTGCATCTTTTGGTTTCAACATTATGACTATGTGTATCACTACTATCGAGATTCATCAAAAATAGACCACTCTTCAAAGGTGCATGACCATAAAATATATTACTCATATAAATAGAACAACCATTATTCTCTGATTTAAATGAATAACCGTCTCGCATGAAACAAGATCCAGATATAATGTTCATGCTCAACGCTGGCACCAAATAACAATTATTTAGGTCTAATATTAATCCCGAAGGTAGATGTAGAGGTAGCGTGCCGACCGCAATCACATCGACTTTGGAACCGTTTCCCACACGCACCGTCACCTCGTCCTTTGCTAGTGTCCGCTTATTCCGTAGTCCCTGTTTCGAGTTGCAAATATTAGCAACAGAACCGGTATCAAATACCCAGGTGCTACTGCGAGCTCTAGTAAGGTACACATCAATAACATGTATATCACATATACCTTTGTTCACCTTGCCATCCTTCTTATCCGCCAAATACTTGGGGCAGTTCCGCTTCCAGTGACCAGTCTGCTTGCAGTAGAAGCACTCAGTTTCAGGCTTAGGTCCAGACTTGGGTTTCTTCTCCTGAGTAGCAACTTGCTTGCTGTTCTTCTTGAAGTTCCCCTTCTTATTCCCTTTGCCCTTTTTCTTGAAACTAGTGGTCTTGTTGACCATCAACACTTGATGCTCCTTCTTGATTTCTACCTCCGCAGCTTTCAGCATTGCGAAGAGCTCGGGAATAGTCTTGTTCATCCCTTGCATATTATAGTTCATCACGAAGCTCTTGTAGCTTGGTGGCAGTGATTGGAGAATTCTGTCAATGACGCAATCATCCGGAAGATTAACTCCCAATTGAATCAAGTGATTATTATACCCAGACATCTTGAGTATATGCTCACTGACAGAACTGTTCTCCTCCATCTTGCAGCTATAGAACTTATTGGAGACTTCATATCTCTCAATCCGGGCATTTGCTTGAAATATTAACTTCAACTCCTGGAACATCTCATATGCTCCATGATGTTCAAAACATCGTTGAAGTCCCAATTCTAAGCCGTAAAGCATGGCACACTGAACTATCGAGTAGTCATCAGCTTTGCTCTGCCAGACGTTCATAACATCTGGTGTTGCTCCAGCAGCAGGCCTGGCACCCAGCAGTGCTTCCAGGACGTAATTCTTCTGTGCAGCAATGAGGATAATCCTCATGTTACGGACCCAGTCCGTGTAATTGCTACCATCATCTTTCAACTTTGTTTTCTCAAGGAACGCATTAAAATTCAACGGAACAACAGCACGAGCCATCTATCTACAATCAACATAAATAAGAAAGATACTATCAGGTACTAAGTTCATGATAAGTTTAAGTTCAGTTAATCAAATTACTTAAGAACTCCCACTTAGATAGACATCCCTCTAATCCTCTAAGTGATCACGTGATCCAAATCAACTAAACCATAACCGATCATCACGTGAGATGGAGTAGTTTTCAATGGTGAACATCGTTATGTTGATCATATCTACTATATGATTCACGCTCGACCTTTCGGTCTCTGTGTTCCGAGGCCATATCTGCATATGCTAGGCTCGTCAAGTTTAACCTTAGTATTCTGCGTGTGCAAAACTGGCTTGCACCCGTTGTAGATGGACGTAGAGCTTATCACACCCGATCATCACGTGGTGTCTGGGCACGACGAACTTTGGCAACAGTGCATACTCAGGGAGAACACTTCATGATAATTTAGTGAGAGATCATCTTATAATGCTACCGTCAATCAAAGCAAGATAAGATGCATAAAAGGAAAACATCACATGCAATCAATATAAGTGATATGATATGGCCATCATCATCTTGTGCTTGTGATCTCCATCTCCGAAGCACCGTCATGATCACCATTGTCACCGGGCACGACACCTTGATCTCCATCGTAGCATCGTTGTCGTCTCGCCAATCTTATGCTTCCACGACTATCACTACCGCTTAGTAATAAAGTAAAGCATTACATCGCAATTGCATTGCATACAATAAAGCGACAACCATATGGCTCCTGCCAGTTGCCGATAACTTGGTTACAAAACATGATCATCTCATACAATAAAATTTAGCATCATGCCTTGACCATATCACATCACAACATGCCCTGCAAAAACAAGTTAGACGTCCTCTACTTTGTTGTTGCAAGTTTTACGTGGCTGCTACGGGCTTAAGCAAGAACTCATCTCACCTACGCATCAAAACAACAACGATAGTTTGTCAAATAGACTCCGTTTTAACCTTCTCAAGGACCGGGCGTAGCCACACTCGGTTCAACTAAAGTTGGAGAGACAGTCGCCCGCAAGCCATCTATGTGCAAAGCACGTTGAGGGAACCGGTCTCGCGTAAGCGTACGCGTAACGTTGGTCCGGGTCGTCTCGTCCAACAATACCGCTGAACTAAAGTATGACATGCTGGTAGGCAGTATGACTTGTATCGCCCACAACTCACTTGTGTTCTACTCGTGCAAATAACATCAAACCATAAAACCTAGGCTCGGATGCCATTGTTGGAGAACGTAGTAATTTCAAAAAAAATTCCTACGCACACGCAAGATCATGGTGATGCATAGCAACGAGGGGGGGAGTCTGATCTGCGTACCCTTGTAGATCGCAACGGAAGCGTTGACACAACGTAGAGGAAGTAGTCGTACGTCTTCTTCCTGATCCGACCGATCCAAGCACCGTTACTCTGGCACCTCCGAGTTCTTAGCACACGTACAACTCGATGACGATCCCAGGGCTCCGATCCAGCAAAGCTTCGGGGAGGAGCTCCGTCAGCATGACGGCGTGATGACGATCTTGATGTACTACCGACGCAGGGCTTCTCCTAAGCACTGCAACAATATGATCGAGGTGGAATTTGGTGGCAGGGGGCACCGCACACGGCTAAGGAACGATCACCAAGGATCAACTTGTGTGTCTAGAGGTGCCCCCTGCCCCCATATATAAAGGATCCAAGGGGGAGGGCTGGCCGGCAAAGGAGGAGGGCGCAGGAGGAGTCCTACTCCTACCGGCAGTAGGACTCCCCCCCTCAATCCTATTCCTAATAGGATTCCGAGAGAGAGAGAGAGAGAGAGAGAGAGAGAGAGAGAGAGAGAAGGGGGCCGGCGACCTCTCCTAGTCCTAATAGGACTAGGGGAGGGGGGAGGCGCGCAGCTCACCTTGGGCTGCCCCTTTCACCTTTCCACCAAGGCCCAATAAGGCCCATATGGTTCCCGGGGGGTTCCGGTAACCTCCCGGTACTCCGGTAAAATCCCGATTTCACCCGGAACACTTCCGATATCCAAATATAGGCTTCCAATATATCAATCTTTATGTCTCGACCATTTCGAGACTCCTCGTCATGTCCGTGATCACATCCGGGACTCCGAACTATCTTCGGTACATCAAAATGCATAAACTCATAATAACTGTCGTCGTAACGTTAAGCGTGCGGACCCTACGGTTCGAGAACAATGTAAACATGACCGAGACACGTCTCCGGTCAATAACCAATAGCGGGACCTGGATGCCCATATTGGCTCCTACATATTCTACGAAGATCTTTATCGGTCAGACCGCATAACAACATACGTTGTTCCCTTTGTCATCGGTATGTTACTTGCCCGAGATTCGATCGTCGGTATCCAATACCTAGTTCAATCTCATTACTGGCAAGTCTCTTTACTCGTTCCGTAATACATCATCTCACAACTAACGTATTAGTTATAATGCTTGCAAGGCTTATGTGATGTGTATTACCGAGAGGGCCCAGAGATACCTCTCCGACAATCGGAGTGACAAATCCTATTCTCGAAATACGCCAACCCAACATCTACCATTGGAAACACCTGTAGTACTCCTTTATAATCACCCAGTTATGTTGTGACATTTGGTAGCACCCAAAGTGTTCCTCCGGCAAATGGGAGTTGCATAATATCATAGTCATAGGAACATGTATAAGTCATGAAGAAAGCAATAGCAACATACTAAACGATCGGGTGCTAAGCTAATGGAATGGGTCATGTCAATCAGATCATTCAACTAATGATGTGACCTCGTTAATCAAATAACAACTCCTTGTTCATGGTTAGGAAACTTAACCAGCTTTGATTAACGAGCTAGTCTAGTAGAGGCATACTAGTGACACTCTGTTTGTCTATGTATTCACACATGTATTATGTTTCCGGTTAATACAATTCTAGCATGAATAATAAACATTTATCAGGATATAAGGAAATAAATAATAACTTTATTATTGCCTCTAGGGCATATTTCCTTCAGTCTCCCACTTGCACTAGAGTTAATAATCTAGATTACACAGTAATGATTCTAACACCCATGGAGCCTTGGTGCTGATCATGTTTTGCTCGTGGAAGAGGCTTAGTCAACGGGTCTGCAACATTCAGATCCGTATGTATCTTGCAAATCTCTATGTCTCCCACCTGGACTAGATCCCGGATGGAATTGAAGCGTCTTTTGATGTGTTTGGTTCTCTTGTGAAATCTGGATTCCTTTGCCAAAGCAATTGCACCAGTATTGTCACAAAAGATTTTCATTGGACCCGATGCACTAGGTATGACACCTAGATCGGATATGAACTCCTTCATCCAGACTCCTTCGTTCGCTGCTTCCGAAGTAGCTATGTACTCCGCTTCACATGTAGATCCCGCTACGACGCTTTGTTTAGAACTGCACCAACTGACAGCTCCACCGTTTAAAGTAAACACGTATCCGGTTTGCGATTTAGAATCGTCCGGATCAGTGTCAAAGCTTGCATCAACGTAACCTCTTACGGTGAGCTCTTTGTCACCTCCATATACGAGAAACATATCCTTAGTCCTTTTCAGGTATTTCAGGATGTTCTTGACCGCTGTCCAGTGATCCACTCCTGGATTACTTTGGTACCTCCCTGCTAAACTTATAGAAAGGCACACATTAGGTCTGGTACACAGCATTGCATACATGATAGAGCCTATGGCTGAAGCATAGGGAACATCTTTCATTTTCTCTCTATCTTCTGAAGTGGTCGGGCATTGAGTCTGACTCAACTTCACTCCTTGTAACACAGGCAAGAACCCTTTCTTTGCTTGATCCATTTTGAACTTCTTCAAAATCTTGTCAAGGTATGTGCTTTGTGAAAGTCCAATTAAGCGTCTTGATCTATCTCTATAGATCTTTATGCCTAATATGTAAGCAGCTTCCCCGAGGTCTTTCATCGAAAACCTTTTATTCAAGTATCCCTTTATGCTATCCAGAAATTCTATATCATTTCCAATCAGCAATATGTCATCCACATATAATATCAGAAATGCTACAGAGCTCCCACTCACTTTCTTGTAAATACAGGCTTCTCCAAAAGTCTGTATAAAACCAAATGCTTTGATCACACTATCAAAGCGTTTATTCCAACTCCGAGAGGCTTGCACCAGTCCATAAATGGATCGTTGGAGCTTGCACACTTTGTTAGCTCCCTTTGGATCGACAAAACCTTCCGGTTAATACAATGCATGGTTAGGAACTTAACCATCTTTGATTAACGAGCTAGTCTAGTAGAGGCATACTAGTGACACTCTGTTTGTCTATGTATTCACACATGTATTATGTTTCCGGTTAATACAATTCTAGCATGAATAATAAACATTTATCATGATATAAGGAAATAAATAATAACTTTATTATTGCCTCGAGGGCATATTTCCTTCACGCTTATCAAACACTTGGCTGCTAATTCATGTTTGAGCATAGTTCGGTCTCCTCGTGAGATTCTTCTGTTGTTATTTTCTTCCTAGCATCTACCAGAGGAGTGACCAATCTACTAGACATGCCTAGGCTACCCAGAATGGATGGCAATGCCACGGTCAGGCGGTGACCAAGCGGTGGGCATGCGAGTCTACGCGCTTTGGAGTTGGGGCCCTGGGCCACCGTCCAAACCACGACGTATCACCACCAAACCATGTATTTATGATTAAATCGATACTTATGTAACTAGAAACTATTTTTGGAAAAAATAAAGAGCAAACTATAAGGCAGCTGCAGTTCAAATTTGACACGTTTCCTGCTGAATGGGCGAAAATTAGTATTTTTCACGAGAGGTGGATAAGAACTTTTGACACCCAACCATTTTGTCAATTGTGCATTCAATATGGCTTAGTATTGTAGAAAATTGATTTGGTCCAATTTTGCAACAAATATATGGTAGGCCCTTCACAAAAAAAACTCATTTTGGGCACTCGGAAAATGGAAAATGAATTTTCCGTGCAAAGAAAATGAAAACTTCCTTAGGAAACATTATTTGCCATTCCAATATGCACCCTTGTGCATAATATGAGATCATTTGAACAAACTATGCCATGAATGTGGCCATAAGATTGATCATCTGGCTTGAAAGCCATGAATCTTCACGCATGATAGCTCATTTCTAAGAACATATTTTTAAAATAATTGCCGTATTACAAGTTTATTATTTTTCCTAGAAACTTGGTCACATATAATGACACAATGCGAAGGTTTCCCAAATTTTTGATTTTTTTTGAATTTTTTATGCCCGTTTCAAAATGCGATCAAAACAACGGGTTTGATCGTTCCTAGCTAGTGGTTGAATCTTGGAAATTTTTTGATGTTTCTCTGATTAAATAGATACTTATGTATCTAGAAATGATTTTTTGAAAAAATAAAGAGCAAATTATGAGGCAGCTGCAGTTCAAATTTGACCCGCTTCCTACTGAATCGGTGGGAATTTGTCTTTTTCACCAAACGTGGATCAAGGCTTTTGACACCCAACCATTTGGTCAATTATGAATCAAATATGGCCTAGTATTTTAGAAAATTGATTTGGTCTAATTTTGCAACAAATATATGGTAGGTCCTTCACAAAAAGAACTCGATTCGGGCACTCGAAAAATGGAAAATGAATTTTCCATGCAAAGAAAATAAAAAGTCCCTTAGGCAACATCGTTTGCCATTCCAATATGCACCCTTGTGCATAATATGAGATCATTTGAACAAACTATGCCATGAATGTGGCCATAAGATTGATCATCTGGCTTGAAAGCCATGAATCTTCACGCATGATAGCTCATTTCTGAGAACACTTTTTAAAAGTAATTGCCGTATTACAAGTTTATTATTTTTCCTGGAAACTTGGTCACATATAATGACACAATACGAAGGTTTCCCAAATTTGTGTTTTTTTTTGAATTTTTTATGCCCGTTTCAAAATGCGGTCGAAACAACGGGTTTGACCGTTCCTAGCTAGTGGTTGAATCTTGGAAAACTTTTAATGTTTCTCTGATTAAATAGATACTTATGTATCTAAAAATGATTTTTTTTAAAATAAAGAGCAAACTATGAGGCAGGTGCAGTTCAAATTTGACCCGCTTCCTACTAAATCGACGGGAATTTGTCTTTTTCACCAGAGGTGGATCAAGGCTTTTGACACCCAACCATTTGGTCAATTATGAATCAAATATGGCCTAATATTTTAGAAAATTGATTTGGTCCAATTTTGCAACAAATATATGGTAGGTCCTTCACAAAAAGAACTCAATTCGGGCACTCGGAAAATGGAAAATGAATTTTCCATGCAAAGAAAATAAAAAGTCCCTTAGGCAACATTGTTTGCCATTCCAATATGCACCCTTGTGCATAATATGAGATCATTTGAATAAACTATGCCATGAATGTGGCCATAAGATTGATCATTTGGCTTGAAAGCCATGAATCTTCACGCATGATAGCTCATTTCTAAGAACACTTTTTTAAAATAATTGTCGTATACAAGTTTATTATTTTTTTGGAAACTTGGTCACATATAATGACATAATGTGAAGGTTTCCCAAATTTTTGACTTTTTTTGAATTTTTTATGCCCGTTTCAAAATGCGGTCAAAACTGCGGGTTTGGCCGTTCCTAGCTAGTGGTTGAATCTTGGAAAACTTTTGATGTTTCTCTGACTAAATAGATACTTATGTATCTAGAAATGATTTTTTGAAATAATAAAGAGCAAACTATGAGGCAGCTGCAGTTCAAATTTGACCCGCTTCCTTCTGAATCAGCGAAAATTTCTCTTTTTCATGAGAGGTGGATCAAAATTTTTTACACCCAACCATTTGGTCAATTGTGCATTAAATATGTCCTACTATTTTAGAAAGTTGATTTGGTACAATTTTGCAACAAATATATTATAGGTCCTTCACAAAAAACCTCCTTTTGGGCACTCGAAAAATGGAAAATAGTTTTTTCGTCCAAAGAAAATGAAAAGTTCCTTAGGCAACATTGTTTGCCATTCCAATATGCATCCTTATGCACAATATGAGATAATTTGAACAAAATATGCCATGAATGTGGCCATAAGATTGATCATTTAGGTTGAAAGCCATGAATCTTCACACATGATAGTTCATTTCTGAGAACACTTTTTTAAAACAATTGTCGTATTACAAGTTTGTTATTTTTCCTGATAACTTGGTCACATATAATGACACAATGTGAAGGTTTTCCAATTTTTTGATTTTTCTTGAATTTTTTATGCTCGTTTCATAATGCGGTTAAAACGACGGGAATGACCGTTCCTAGCTAGTGGTTGAATCTTGCAATTTTTTTGGTGTTTCTCTGATTAAATAGATACTTTTGTACCTATAAATGATTTTTGGAAGAAATAAAGAGCAAACTACGAGCCGGCTGCAGTTCAAATTTGACCCGCTTCCTACTGAATCGGCGGAAATTTATCTTTTTCACCAGAGGTGGATCAAAACTTTTGACACCCAACATTTTGTCAATTGTGCATTTAATATGGCCTAGTATTTTAGAAAATTGATTTGGTCCAATTTTGCAACAAATATATGATAGGTCCTTCACAAAAACCCGATTATTGGCACTCAAAAAATTGAAAAAAATGATATTTTGTGCAAAGAAAGTGAAAACCCCTCAAATCAACATTGTTTGTTGTCCCAAGATAGACACATGTGCACAATATTGTTACATTTTCAAGCTATGAAAGGACAATATGTTGAATGTTCACCCTAAATAGGAGGGTAAAAATACAAGAGAAGTAAAAGGAAAAGACAAAATTACATAAGCTCAATTGTGATTGGTGGAATCAGTGTGGCATGGATTGATGACATGGCAAAGATCCGTCCATCGATCCATTCATGCAGCCCACTGCACGCCATCTCCATCGCCCGACCTCCCCTTTCACTCGTGCCCGAACCCCACCCGACCCCTCGTGCTCGCCTCTCTCCCTCTTGCGCGAACCCTAGCGCTCCCCTCCTCCGTCCCGCCGCCATCTCCATCGCCCGACCTCCCGCCGCCACCTCCGTCTAGCGGAGCTCGCCGTCGTCCATGGCCTCCCCCACGCCCTCCTGCTCTCTCCCCTCCGCTTCCCTCCCCCACACCCACAGCCGCCACCCTCTCCCTCCCTTAGATCTCGATCCACAGCCGCCCCCAAGCCCACCCCCACCGTCGACGACCCTCACCGTAGAAGAGGTCGAGCTCGTCCTCCCCTCTCCCTCCCACGGATCTCTCTCGCCCCTCTCGATCCCTCTCGAAGCTCCCGCATCCCACCTTGCACCCTCCCCCTTCTACTCCCAAACCCCACGGCCCAGATCAGATTCCTCGAATTCTGATCTACCAGATCGAAGCGGAGTGGGGGCGGGTGCGAGCTCGTTGGTGCTAGGTGGCCGCACGGTGGGGTCGCTGCTAGGGGCCATGCTCATGGTGCTCTTCAACGTCATCAGCGCCGACGAGGCCTACGCTGCCATAGACCATGTCCCAGCCGCGTTGCCCGGACAAGGAAAGGAGAGGAGGACAAGTAGTCCCTGATGCCAAGGAGGACCATGTTCCATATGCGAAGCGGGGCATGCGGCTCGACGAGGCCGGCGTCGCGCACTTCCTGGCCGCGCTGGAGCGGGTAAGCTAATACGCTGGCCCTCTCTCTGTCACTCCATTTTTGTACCTCAATTTCGATCGCCTCGGCTAATGATGTGTTGGTTGGTTACGCGTGCATGCACGCTCAGACGTGGAAGAAGACGGTGGCGGGCGCGTCGAGGATGTTCGTGGAGAGGCACCGGAGCAGCCACGTGCAGCTCATCAGCAACATGGTCTAGCAGATGAGATCACCCAAGCTGCCGCCCGTCCACCCGCCTCGGCACCGCCGTTCCCGTTGGATGTTCAGTTTCTATCTATGAACAAGTATGCGTCACTTTTTCTTTTTGTTTGACCAAACTCAAGTCCCCTTTCTAAAACTGCAGCCAAGCAGTACTTGCTACTGGAATAATCCCATGAATGAATTCTTTGTTGTGGTTAACTCTTTCTTGTCTCTCTACTAGGATTCATGCACCAAGCCCAGAGTTAAAATTTTGTGTCAGGCTGCTAGTAAACCAGGCTCTACTCTGTCCAATAGCAAGTTGGATAGCAACTGTAGTTAAATGCACATACATATGGGTTTTCGTTCATTTTGTACGTATGTTTATTTGTTCATGCTTACGACTTTGGCTAAAACACGTTGGATGCCCAATTCCTATGGTGAACCTTTTGGTTCAAGCAAGCAAACTCATGTTCCCTTTCTATGACTGAAGCCAAGCTGTACCTACTACTGGCATAATACGATGGATTCATTCTTTGTTTGTGGTCAACTCTTGTCTGTCTACTAGCATTCGTGTGAGAACCTGAATGTTGTGTAGGCTGCTGTGCTGTACTACGTGTAAACTAGTTTGTACTCTCTCCAACTACAGGTTGGATAGCCTTGCAATTAATTGTACAGACATGCATATGATTTTTGGTTCAATTTGTATGTATGTATATGCTTAAGACTTTGACTAAAACTAGTTGGATGTTCAGTTCCCCATGAAGGTGACCAATCCCTAGCAGTGCCCATTGGTCCTTCCTGATAATTTCACCTCCTGTGATTTTAATCTTTGTTTCTTGCTTTCGACAGTGACCAAGTTCTCTTAACAGCGGGACATCTGAGTTCGTCATGGTGATGGAAGCTGACATGGAGCCGCTCGAAATCTCCTCGACCTCCCATCATGTTTCTTGTGGACGGCAAGGTAGAAATTCTGTCCATATACATCATACTAATGCTAATTAATTTATATGTTGTAGCTTGCGCGATATGGTCATAGCAGTAACTGTTAAGCTCATAATTCTGTATGTTGTCTTCAAGATATCTCTAATATAGATTTCTCAAATCTCTCTCTGAACTTCTCTAATAAAAAATGGTGTTAACTGTTAAAGCTCTTCGTGGTGACATGTTTCTGTTACCAATACAATAATATATTAGCACTCAAGGACTGTTTGAGTGATAGGCTGTTCATACTATTAGAGAAGTGAACTGATTAAGCTATTGCTTTCCCCAACAACAAAAAATAAACACGGCAGTTGAACAACGTGTATCCCTTCACTTGGAAGCCTATGAAACCTGCACAATTTCCATCACATATATGAACGAGTTAGGAAGTAAAGTAGATTTGAACTACCCAGCCTCATACATATATGTTTTTACCTCACTTGGCAGGCACCATAATCTGTTTTTTCCTCACTGTACTGTAGGAATAAATGTGTGGCCTATCTAGTGTGCTGCTGATAGAATTATAGATGGAAGATTTGTTGACCAGTTAAATTGAGCTTATTGTCAATTCTGCTTGTAAGCTATGTTTGATGCTGCCTACAGGTTCTTATTCTTTTTTTTGCATCGGTGAAGTATGAAGTGTGAAGCCGTGAAGCCTATCAGCAAGAGTAGCATATTATGTATTGTAATATCAGGCAAAGTGTAATATTGGTCAGAGTAGCATATTATGTATTGTAATATTTAGTGCTGTTTTGGATGAATTTCATTTGCTCCATAATCTGTTTGAAATATTGACTGTGTATATAATTTCAATACCTATGAAATGGAAACCTGATCAGGGGGGCCCACTTATGAACATTGGTTGACAAATTTTGAAATTTCTGATGTGTGGGTCCAATTGTGATATCAGCATGACAAGTGGGACCAATATGACCAGTGGGACCAGCGCAAAAATAATGTGGCTAAACATAGAAAATTAATAGTAATGGCCCAGAAATTAAAAAGGCTGAATAGTTGGGCCTGGCCCATATAGCTGACCAAAATTAATAAGAAAAAATATATAAAAAGGTTGAATTATTGGGCTCGGCCCATGAAAAGCACCTAACTGGACCGTGGTGAATCTTATCAATGACCTTTTCAATTGGCCGCAATTTTGCCACGTCAGATTGACACGTCAGATCCTACGTGGCCTGGTCAGAGAGCTAGCGACCAAAACAGAAAGTCATAGAATCAACGACCTTTTGTTTTGGTCATGGAATTCCACGACCTTCTCACAGAGAAGGTCGTTAATTTTAGTTTACGACGACCAGCTTTTGACCTTCTATTTTTGGTCACAAAAAGGTCACAAATAAAAAACAATGACCTTTCAGTAACCAATAGTGATGGTCGCAAGGTGACATATTTCTTGTAGTGCATCGGTATGTTACTTGCCCGAGATTCGATCGTCGGTATCATCATACCTAGTTCAATCTCGTTACCGACAAGTCTCTTTACTCGTTCGTTAATGCATCATGCCGCAACTAACTCATTAGTCACATTGCTTGCAAGGCTTATAGTGATGTGCATTACCAAGAGGGCCCAGAGATACCTCTCTGATACACGGAGTGACAAACCCAAATCTCGATCTATGCCAACTCAACAAATACCATCGGACACACCTGTAGAGCATATTTATAATCACCTAGTTATGTTGTGACGTTTGATAGCACACTAATTGTTCCTCCGATATTCGGGAGTTGCATAATCTCATAGTCATTGGAACATGTATAAGTCATGAAGAAAGCAATAGCAATAAATTAAATGATCATAGTGCTAAGCTAACGGATGGGTCTTGTCCATCACATCATTCTCTAATTATGTGATCCCGTTCATCAAATGACAACACATGTCCATGGCTAGGAAACTTAACCATCTTTGATTAACGAGCTAGTCAAGTAGAGGCATACTAGGGACACTTTGTTTGTCTATGTATTCACACATATACTAAGTTTCCGGTTAATCCAATTCTAGCATGAATAATAAACATTTATCATGATAGAAGGAAATATAAATAAAAACTCTATTCTTACCTCTAGGGCATATTTCCTTCAGTCTCCCACTTGCACTAGAGTCAATAATCTAGATTACACAGTAATGATTCTAACACCCATGGAGTCTTGGTGCTGATCATGTTTTGTTCGTGAGAGAGGCTTAGTCAACGGGTCTGCAACATTCAAATCCATATGTATCTTCCAAATCTCTATGTCTCCCTCCTTGACTTGATCGCGGATGACATGGAGTCGTCTCTTGATGTGCTTGGTTCTCTTGTGAAATCTGGATTCCTTTGCCAAGGCAATTGCACCAATGTTGTCACAAAATATTTTCATTGGACCTGATGCACTAGGTATTACACCTAGATCGGAAATGAACTCCTTCATTTGCTGCTTCCGAAGCAGCTATGTATTCCTCTTCACACGTAGATCCCGCCACGGCGCTCTGCTTAGAACTGCACCAACTGACAGCTCCACCATTTAATAAAAATACGTATGCGGTTTGTGACTTAGAGTCATCCGGATCAGTGTCAAAGCTTGCATCAATGTGACCGTTTACGATGAGCTCTTTGTCACCTCCATAAACGAGAAACATATCCTTAGTCCTTTTCATGTATTTCAGGATGTTCTTGACCGCTGTCTTGTGATACACTCCTGGATTACTTTGGTACCTCCCTGCTAAACTTATAGCAAGGCACACATCAGGTCTGGTACACAGCATTGCATACATGATAGAACCTATGGCTGGGGCATAGGGAATGACTTTCATTTTCTCTCTATCTTCTGAAGTGGTCAGACATTGAGTCTAACTCAACTTCACACCTTGTAACTCAGGAAAGAACACTTTATTTGCTTGATCCATTTTAAAACTTTATCAAGGTATGTGCTTTGTGAAAGTCCAATTAAGCGTCTTGATCTATCTCTATAGATCTTGATGCCCAATATATAAGCAGCTTCACCGAGGTCTTTTATTGAAAAATTCATATTCAAGTATCGTTTTATGCTATTCAGAAATTCAGTATCATTTCCGATCAATAATATGTCATCCACATACAATATCAGAGATGCTACGGAGCTCCCACTCACTCTCTTGTAAATACAGGCTTCTCCAAAAGTCTGTATAAAACCATATGCTTTGATCACACTATCAATGCGTATATTCTAACTCTAAGATGCTTGCATCAGTCCATAAATGGATCGTTGGAGCTTGCACACTTTGTTAGCACCTTTTGGATTGACAACACCTTCCAGTTGCATCATATACAACTCTTCTTTAAGATATTCGTTAATCTATCGGTGATGACCCATATGGCATCATTTCCGTGTTGTGACCGAGGTAGTCCGACAATGAAATCCATCCCAATTTCGTCCCATTTCCACTTAGGTATCCTGTTTGGCTGTAGTAGTCCGGCTGGTTTTTGGTGCTCGGCTTTTATGCGTTGACAAGAATTGCAACATGCAATGAAGGTGGCTATATCCCTCTTCATACCGTGCCACCAAAATCTTTCCTGAATGTCCTTATACATTTTGGTTCCTCCAGGGTGGATCGAATATGGAGCGGTGTGGGCTTCGGTTAGGATTTGCTGTTTGAGGCCCTCTATATTTGGCACGCAAAATCTGTCTCCGTACCATAATATTCCCTCATCGTCTACGACGAATTCCGAGGCCTTGCCCATACTCACTTTTCTTTTTATGCCTTCGATGCTGGGGTGTCCATGCTGAGCTTTCTTAATTTGCTCCACAAGGGTGGGTTGTAATTCCAAATTTGACACAGTGCCTTCCGTGACCATCATCAAGTTGAGTTTGGCGAACTTCTGTTGAAATTCAGGTCTCAAGTTTTGTAGACTGTTGTTGTCCGAGCTGGGGTTTCGACTAAGAGCATCTGCCACTACATTTGCTTTTCCTGGATGGTAGTGGATGCCCACATCATAATCTTTCACCAATTCCAACCAGCGTCGTTGCCGTAAATTGAGCTCTGGCTATGTGAAATATATTTGAGACTTTTGTGGTCTGTATATATTTCACAACGATTTCCAAGCAAGAAGTGTCTCCACTCTTTGAGTGCATGAATGACTGCTGCCAATTCTAAGTCATGAGTGGGATAATTTTCTTCATGCTTTCGAAGTTGTCTGGAAGCATATGCGACTACCTTGCCTTCTTGCATTAGCACCCATCCGAGGCCTTTCCGGGATGCGTCGCAATATACTTCAAAATTTTTGTGTATGTCTGGTATAACTAATACTGGTGCTGTTATTAATTTCTTCTTGAGTTCTTGGAAACTTTTCTCGCACGCTTCAGTCCATACAAATTTCTTATCCTTCTTGAGTAACTGTGTCATTGGTTTCGCTATGGTGGAGAATCCCTCAATAAACCTTCGGTAGTATCCAGCCATTCCCAAAAAACTTCGGACATCCGTTACGTTGGCTGGTGGTTTCCAGCCAAGTACGGCCTTGACTTTTTCTGGGTCCACGGCAACACCTTCTTGGGTCAATACGTGGCCTAGAAAACCAACCCGTCTTAACCAAAATTCACATTTGCTGAATTTGGCGTATAATTGGTGTTTCCTTAATTCTCCCAGTACAATCCTTAGGTGTTCTACATGCTCTTCTGGTGTCTTAGAGTATACCAGAATGTCATCAATGAACACCACAACAAATTTGTCCATAAATTTCATAAACACTTTGTTCATGAGGTGGACAAAATATGCGGGGGCGTTTGTTAGTCCAAACGGCATTAGTGTAAACTCATATAGTCCGTATCTGGAGGTGAATGCTGTCTTAGGGATATCTTCTGTCCGTACTTTCAATTGATGATATCTTGACCTTAAATCAATTTTTGAGAAAACTTTGGCTTGTGCGAGCTGGTCAAATAAATCATTTATCCGTGGCATCGGATATTTATTTTTGATATTGTTGAGGAAATCGTTAACTGGTAGCTGCTCGGTCGGCTGGTGAGTAGGGGATTAATAGGCTAATCGGCCAGTTAATCGGCCATTTAATCAATTAATCGGACGATTTATCGGGTAATCGGCTACTCGGGGACCCTATGAGTAGGGATTAATCGGCAAGTTAACTGGTTAATCGGATGAATTCTTGAACAGGGATTTTTGATGGTGACCATATTGAGTGCTTGATAGTCTATGCATAATCTCAGTGTCCCATCCTTTTTCTTGGCAAACAATACTGGTGAACCCCAAGGTGAGGAGTTGGCTCGTAAAAATCCTTTGTCCAGCAATTCTTTTATTTGCTTCTTTAATTCTATCAACTCGGAGGGTGCCATCCTATAGGGTTTCTTGTAGATGGGGGTGGTTCTAGGTGCTAGTTCAATGCTGAACTCTATTTCCCTGTCTGGCGGCATGCCTGGAAGTTCTTCAGCAAATACGTCAGGGAACTCACACACCACTGGAACTTTGCTTAACTCTGAGGTGTCCACCTTGTTCAATCTTGGTTGTCGTGATCCTGGTCTTTCTTGGGCTGCGACTTTTATTGTCTTCCCATGATGATGAGTGAGGATTACAGTCCGATTGAAGCAATCAATAAACCCTTTGTTGGTGGTTAACCAATCCATTCCTTGGATAACCTCCAGCCCTTTATTTTCCAATACGACGAGGTTTGCTTGAAACTTTAGCCCTCTGAGCTCAATAACTACACCTTGGCAGTAACTCTGAGTGATTTGCTTATTCCTCGGGGACTTGATGATCATGGATTTTTACAAAGGGAGTATCGAAAAATCATGTTGCAAAGCAAAACTCTTCGAAATGAACGAGTGAGAAGCTCCAGAATCAAACAAAACCGTGGCAGGTATTGTGTTGACAGGGAACGTACCGAGTACGATATCCGGGGCATTCTGTGCTTCCTCCTTGGTCACATGGTTCAGGTGACCCTTCTTGTGATTGTTGTTGGGGTTGAAGTTGTTGCGCTTGGGTGCTGAATTGTTCCCATTGTTGTTCGGTTTTGGGGTCGAGTTTCTTGGCTTTGGGCACTGCTTAGCATAGTGTCCTTCCTCCCCACAAGCGTAGCAAGTGACGCCTGGGTGATACGTAAAATCCTTGTCCCTTGTGTGAAAATTTTTGATTGGCCGCGGAACATTGGTTGTGGGTCGGTTTGTTCCAATCTTCTGAGGGTCAGTCTTGTGCCGGTTGTTGCGAGCATGAGTAACCTGGTCCCTTTTCCGCTTGCGAAATTCCTCCAATCTGTGGCGCTCATTTTCCAATGTAATGGCCTTGTCCACAAGCGTTTTGAAGTCGGGAAAGGTGTGTACGACCAGCTGGCATTTAATTGCTGGTGCCAGACCATCCAGAAACTTCTCCATCTTTTTGTTCTCCGTCATACGTTCTTTGTTGGCATAACGAGATAATAGGGTAAACTGACTATTGTAGTCAGTCACTGTCATGCTTCTCTGCTTGAGGTTGTCAAATTCCCTTTTCTTCATCTTCATAATGCTTCTGGGAATGTGCGCCCCACGAAATCCTTCTTTAAAATCTTCCCAAGTGATACTATTTTCATTGGGGTGCATGTGTAGGAAATTCTCCCACCATGACGCGGCTGCTCCCGTGAGATAGTGAGGTGCATAAAGTACCTTCTCATGGTCTGAAGACTGTGCAATAATCAACTTCCTCTCAATTTCTCGAAGCCAATCATCGGCCTCAAGAGGTTTATCAGTGTGAGAGAACATTGGGGGACGCGTCTTCTGTAATTCAGACAATTTAGAGTGCTGCTGGTATGGCTCACGATGATTCCCCATATGGATAACATGGTTCATCATTTCCTGGTGCTGCTGTTGGCTTTGCTCATAAAGGCGGCATACTTGAGTAAATGTTGTTTCACTGCCTTGCTGACTTGACTTTCCCTGTGTGAAATTGTTACTAGTCTGGGCACCATAATTTTCTTCCGGCGGGTTCGGCATGGAACGAGTCCAGGGACGAGGCATTTTTCACTCTGGGTTAATTTTGCAAACTCATGAGAAATTTGTGTCATAAAAATAAATAATTTTGAAAAGGCGGAAATTTTAAGAACTCCAACATTTTTCAAGAAAACACTTCATCGCGCATGGAGAAGGACCGCTCCTTACATATCTTACATGCAAGCCATAATTATACAATACATCACTCGGGATGTGCGTACACATTCCTGACATGTTATTTAGGCTAGTGCACTTCTCCGAGATCCTACATGATGCGCACACTAACTACTTCTCACCAAACCTATGTACATATAAACATATCATACAAGCTGGCACATCACACTGCTGCTAGGCGTACTCAGTCGGAGATGGTGAAGACTTCCTTTGGCCTGCCGAGGGTAAGTGTGGTGCTGGAGACTCAATCTCCTCCTTGCTAATAGGCTCAAGGCACGAAGTACTGGGTTGAGGAGCTGGTGCAGGCGTGGTATGTGGTGCAGCTTTGACGGGAGTAGGAGCAATGACCTGGTCAAACTCCTCAGTGGTAGGCAGGCGGCGAGCGGTGGCTAAGATGGCTGGTGTGTATGATGCTGAGGACGAGACGAACATTAGTGGTGGTGCCATGTGGAGGAGCTCCCTCCTATTGGCGGAGCATCCATGGATGGAATCCATACGAGCAGCTACGAGGTCGTCCACGAGGTTGTCGAAGGCTGCCTCAAGTGCCTTGAGGTACTCAACAAGCATCTCAATAGCCTCATCTATTTCTCCCCTGGCGCAAGCGAATGCATAGTGGCAGGTGTATGGCACGTGGCAGGGAAGGTAGCAGTAACGACGAGTCTTCATTGAAGGAAGAACATCCCGGAGGCGGGCTACGACCTCACGGGCAGCCATCTGCATGGCATGCCTCTCCGTAGGCATGGCCCTCCCGACGAATCGGAAGCGGCGGAACTCGGCGCGTCCTCCCTTGAACTGAACTGAGGCCTGGTACATAGACAAACTGTCGCTGAGCTTGTGTCGGTAGAGTGTGTACTCCGGACGGACTGATGGCCCAATCGCGGTCTTGGTGATGGAGATGAGGAGCTTGATAAACCCCTCAGGAACATTGACAAACACCTGTGACTCACAAACGTTGCTCGCCATCTACAAAAGTAGACAAAATCCCGAATAGTCAAATCATAAATTTATGATGACCAACAGAAAATTGCTACAATATGCAGAATAATAAAGTAAGCTAAAAACTGATTAGCTGTCGCACCTAGTGGCTTCCTACAGTCAGCCTGGCTCTAATACCAAGGTTGTCAGGACCGCCTTTCCAATAAAACATTTATTGAAAATCCTACCTTTGTGTTGACCAGTACAGAAGAATTCTTCTTACCGGCAGACAAAATCTTGATACAGGAATCCAGCAGTACTAAATATTATACATGGCTGAGCTGATGATGCTCAACAATTTATTACAAGCACGCCTATATTATACATAAAAGTGGATATGGCACAAGGGTAGGGTGGCATAACTACTGACTCGTAATAAAGGTGGTGGTGGATATGTCACAGGGTGGTGGGTGACATGACTCTGAAATCTTACAGCTCATCAAGCGTCGGAGTGAGGCTTGATTATTTTATTTGGGTGGCGGAAGCGTGTATAATACAAGTGAACAACTCCAGGATCGCACGTGACTGACTGGGACTCCTCTAGGAGTCAGATTCGCTAACGAACTCTTCATCCATAAGATCACCTTCATCAACATCTGGCCAAATCAACAAGCCAGGTGAGTACTTTGAATGTAGTCGCAAGACAGTTCAGACATAAGATATAACAAATGTAAACATGATGCACATGAGCAGGTTAGTATGCACAATCAAATAATAGATTTGCACTGCACGACAAATAAGAGGAATTCAGGCAGTAGTCCTCCCGAAATCCCAATAAAAATAACTGAAGACCGATCGGGTGTCTGAAGCGACGCCTCGAAAGGTGAAAACAAATTTAACATGATGCAGTCGGGCGTCGAGGCGACACCACATAAAGGGCTTATATTGAAAAGTAAAGAACAATAATGCCACAGTCGGACGTCCGAGCGACATCGCATAAAGGGCTTATATTGAAACGTAAGTAACAATAATGCCATAGTCGGACGTCTGAGCGACATCACATAAAGGGCTTATATTGAAAAGTAAATACAATAATGCCACAGTCGGACGTCTGAGCGACATCACATAAAGGGCTTATATTGAAACGTAAGTAACAATAATGCCACAGTCGGACGTCTGAGCGACATCACATAAAGGGCTTATATTGAAAAGTAAATACAATAATGCCACAGTCAGATGTCTGAGCGACATCACAAAAAGGGCTTATATTGAAAAGTAAATGACAATGATGCCACAGTCGGACGTCTGAGCAACATCACATAAAGGGCTTATAGTTTATCATTCGAATTTAAATAGGTCATGAATTTAAATCATCGCAAGGAAATACTCAACATATAATAATATACTGGTTAGTCCATTCACATAAATAAGCTTCAGCCGAGTTTACCACTCTTGGTTTTAAATTCATTCTCCGGAGACTGCCACTAGGGTTGACACTGAGATTTGCCACTGAGGCTGACACTGACACGGAGATGATGTCCAAGTCCTTGCTCGTGGACATGGATACTCGGATGGTTTTGACTCTGCAGAGTTTGTACTCTTTACCACAGCCAACGGATTTCGGTAGTCACAAGGCCTAGTTCCGTTTACAGTGTTTTAGAAGAAACACGTCTAACCAGTACACACCCATTCCACATTCCGTTGCCAGGAATCACCCTCGGCAACGTTCAAGAAAAACCTTAAGACGGGGAGGCCACAACCTCGAATAGCATGGGATCAAATTTATATCGCGCGCTCTAAGGGGTGCCCACCTCTCGGTCCCAACAGGAAACACCCATGCCACCTGACCGGATGACTGGCTTTAATCCAGGGCCATGGAACCCTCATCGGGTCTCTCTGTTTGGTGTGTACCAGGAAAGAGGTTTGCAACTTACTAAACCGCACTCTTTGCAAAAAACATGTGGCAACACGAAGGGGAAACGAACGGGATCGAGACTTGACGCACGTTAGAACTGGAGTTAATGGTTGGCATAAGACTGGCATGCTTCAACAATACGAGCTTGCAACCCATTATGTCACCACATGATCGTGTTGCCTTATCATCATAAGGACACATCGAACTTCGAAGCTCACAGGTAGCTTGCCTTGCATGCACATAACATTCACAAATGCTTATATAAACATGCCATGAGAAAAAACTACTCAAGCAACCATGCAAAACACTCATCATATCAAAGGTTCAAACATGCTTGCCTGGTTCGAAGAAGTCGGAGTCTAGCTCGGTGAAGTTCGCGTCTCCCTTACTCCTTCCGGTATCTACGTATTAAAAGAAAATCGGATACTACATGAATACCGTGCGTGCACAAAATATATCCCAAATATTTTTCAAATAAATATGATAAAAAACTAGACAGAAAAAGTTTCAAGTTAAAATCATCTTGTGTTTAAAAGTTATAAGAATTTTAGTCCAGGGACCTTTCTGTAATGAAATAGAGAGTTTCCAGGGTTCACTTTATAAAAACAGAAAACGTTTCAGTCTAGAATACGTCAGTCCAGGGGGAAGACGTATTTTGCCCGAAGGAGTTTTCAGAAAACGTTTCGAAAAAGAGAAAAAGCTGACGGGGAGGTCCCACCCGTCGGGTTTGAAAACTAAAACAGAGCGCTGGCGCCCGAGGGCCGCAGTGGTCGCCGGCGGCGATCCACGGCGAGGCAGGCGGATCGGAAGGTACCAACATGTTCACCGTGTTCTTCCGCACCTGTGGGTGGTGGAGTTGAGCGTCGGCGAGCACCACGTCGATGGCGGCCTCAACTCCGGCGGATGGTGGTTCGGGCGTTGGTGGATCTCGCCGGGGAGAGCTGCAAAGGTCGAATTGAGGCTTGGGTTAGGGTACTGGGTGCACTAGAGGGTTGCTGACGCGGTTTGGGAGGCGGGGATGGCCTCACTTGAGTGAATCAAGCTGGAGCCCGAGGCGGATCGGGGCGGCCGGAGTCGGGGAAGGTGACCTCCTCGGGGTCCTCCTAGTGGCTAGGCGGGGCTCTGGTGAGGTGGAGGTGTGGCGCTGGGTCGATAACAAGCTCGGGGCTCCTTTTATAGCCGATCCGAGGCGGTGGCCGAGAACGGGATAACGCCGGCGATGATTACGGCGGGGCAGAGGTCGGTCAGGCGGTTTAGGGAGCTAGGCATCACCGCGATGGTCCACTGGTTCCGTTCAAGTGCTAAGCTTGGCCTGCCTTGGGTGGTACTCCATGTTCTCGACGGAATGGCTCACGGGACTCGTCGATGGCAGAGAGCACGCTCTGTGCTGCTCAGGCCACGGTAACGATGCCGCAGCATGCACAGGCAAGCGGATAGCCACGCGGAGGCCACAGGTGGCTTGGGCGGTGCTGGACCTCGCCGAAAGGGGGTGCTGATCCCTGCTGGCCGCCACAGGTGGCTCTGCCACCGCAGAAGCTGCCGGTGTCAGCGAGACACGTCACCACCAACGATGGTGCCCGAACAAATGAGTGTGCGGCGCTCTGGATAAGGAGGGGGAACAGGGAGCAAGGCGCCACTGCAGTTACTGGCGAGATCGACGCCGTGCTCTGAAGAAAATGACACTGACGGCGAAACAGAAACACTAAACGTCTGAACTTTCTGAATTTGAACAACAATAGTGCATGCCAGGTGCTCGATGAAATGTTTGGCATGTGGGAATTTTTTTCTGGAGATGATCTTTGGTGAGGTGGCCTCTTGGTGTATCTGGAAGCTGCATGAATTATTTCAGAATTTTTGGAAAAAGAAAAATATGAATTTCACCAAAAATGGCATTTCTGGTCCAAACTTGCAAAGGGAAAATTTTGAAATATTTGAACTAAGGACAAGTGGATCTTGATGGATCTAGGTTGAGGTTACTAAGGACTAGTCAGAGGAGTTGGTTTGGGATCAAAATTCAAAAGAAATATGGTACTTCCTTTGTAAACCACCTAGGTCCATAAATCATGGCAGAATTAGTTTTGAGGATTAAATAAATGGAATAAAAATCAAAATTGGTTTGAAACTTGCTGGAGGTGGGAGTCTTGACTTGATCCAAGGCAGGGAGGGGTTTTGGAATGCTATGTCAAAATGTGACATGGCAAAATAGGAAATTTGAAAGGGAAAAGAATAAACCCATAATCCCTAGGGTTTCTTCTTAATAGAAGAAATTTCAAAAAAATAACTAGAGTAGAGTCAAGACAAAATGAAAAGCTCTCAAAACCAAAAATCAAGGTTGATGTCGGGTGGTAGGAGCGACATATGCCAACGGGTGGCTTATCATTGCGGGGGCCAAAAGGACATCGCCGGTGCCTGGAAACGGGATGAGGCGAAGACATGCACGCCGGCGAATCTTACCCAGCTTCAGGGCTCTCCGGGGAGATAACACCCCTACTGCTGCTCTGCGGGGTCTCCGCATGGTTACTAAGTGAACAAGTAGCTACAATGCTCCTTGAGCTGTTTTGGGTGGAAGGAGGAAGAAGGGCTCAGCTCAGCCTGCTTCCTCTCCTTGTATGGTGTCTAGGTCTAGAATGAGAGTCCAACCCTTTGCATGGGTGCACCGGGGGGTTTATATAGGCCTACCCCCCGGGGGTACAATGGTAATCCGACTGGGCGCGGGGCCCAGCTGTCTGTGACTACGCTCGCCGGCTTCTGCGCCGGCTTCTGGGGCCCGCCGGCTGGTGGGTCCCGCCGGCTGCCGGCTCCTTGGTCGACAGGCCGGCCCCACCGGCCAAGGCCCGGTCGGTGGCTGGTTACTGTTACTCCGTGCTGTTGACGCAGGCTTGGTCGGGGTGAGCGTGGCTACAGTAACACCGCCTTGGCGGGCGATTACTGTTGCCCCGCCGCATCTTGTCTCCTTAATGGACGTCTCCTTCGAGGAGGATGGCAGGCTGGCTACGGGAAGCCGACCCTCTATCTTGCCGGCTTGAGAGGAGGTGCGGCCGCCTTCGGCATCTCTCTGCCCGAAGGGGCCCACCGCCACGGGGGCCACGCTGGCGGCCCGTCATGGACGGCGTCAGAGGCGCCGTGGCTACAGTGCCGCGCCGGGCGGGCCGTGGCTGCCCGCACGGCGTGCTGTACCAGGCGTGCTCCGGGTTTTGGGGGTGGCAGGCTCCACTGTAGCCACGCCCCGCTTCATCATCGCAGAGTGGACGCGTACATTGTGGGTACGGCGTTGACTGCTTTATGGGAGCCGGCCTGGCTGTAGCCGGCCTTGCCGTAGCCGGCCCTCCACAACTTTCTTCATGAGGGTAAAGGGCGGGCCGCCCCCGAAGCCGGCTAGGAAGGTAGTCGGCTAGGGGGGAGACAGCCCAGGTCTTGAGTCTTCTTATGAGCCGGATGGGCTCATAATTTTTTCTGAGGGGCCAGGGGAAGCCGGCTGGGCTACCCATGGCTATTTACCCCGACAGTAGTCCCCGAAGCCGGGCGAGCTTCACGGCGGACGGAAGGACGGGAAGCTTGGCCGGCTTCATACCCTGAGGGGCCGACCTCGCCGTTGCAGGCCGACTTCGGAGAACTTTTTAGCTTATTAAGGTGACCGTGGTTGACCCGCGGGCTCCACGATGGGCCACGTGGCGGAGAAGCCCTGCCGTTGCACGCGCGCGACGGGACGCCGCCGCAGGCCCGGGCCCGCCACTCCCTGGCCTCGGCCCGGGCGCAGATCTTCTGTGGCCCGAGGGGGCTGCTCGCCTCCCCGCGGCCGTTTCTTCGCGTCATCAAGGCGTGTAATTAACGCGGGCGTGGGGGAGATGGGCACGATCGATCCCCACGATCCCCCACGCCGCGCCCCCTCGGCTCTGGCGCACGAGCCTACAAGTAGGGGGGAGGGGGAGAGACAAAGGCTCGTTCGCTCCCCCGCTCCCCGTCCCTCCTTGTTCTTCTTCTTCCCCTTCTTCTTCCTCGCGCCCGACGCAGTCTCGCGCCGCAGCCCGCCCACGCCGCCATGTCCCTGGCGCTGTCAAGCTCGTGGGACGGGTCCAATGTCCATGAGGACCACATCGAATTCCTCCGCCAGACCCGGCGCCTGCCCGCCGCCAACCTCGTGCAGGAGGTCTCGCCGGCGCCGGAGACGGAGGTCTCGCCGGCGCCGGAGGAAGGCGAGCGCGTCGTCTTCCGCACGCACTTCTTGCGTGGCTTCGGCTTCCCGGTGAGCGGCTTCATGCGATTCTTCCTCGAATTCTACAACCTCCAGCCGCATCACCTCACGCCCAATTCGGTGATGCAGCTGTCGGCCTTCGTTTCCCTCTGCGAAGGTTTCCTGGGGGTGCTGCCGACACTGGAGCTCTGGGCGGAGCTCTTCCAGAACAAGCTCGGCACCGTCATCGCCGGCGTGCCGGCTCCTTGCGGGCCTTCATCGCGATGAAGAGGGCAAGCGACAACAACCCCTTCCCTCACATCCCTCTAATCCAGTCTGTCAAACTCTGGCAGAAATCCTACTTCTACATCAAGAACGTCGCCCCGCACGACGACTACGTCAATCTGCCGGCTTACGTAGCCGGCCCGCCGGCTGGGAGGCGGCCGTCTTGGGGCTTCCGGTCCAAGTCCTTGTCTCCGGCTGGGAACGCCTCCATCGCCCGGCTCCGGGTGATGATCCAGTCGGAAGGCCTGCGCGCGGCCGACCTGGTAGCCGCCTTCGTCGAGCGCCGGATTCTCCCCCTTCAAAGCCGGCCCCACATGCTGTGCCAGATAAGCGGCCGGTTCGACCCTTGCCGGCTGAGCACATGGGAGATGCCCCATGCCAAAGTGGCACTTATGGTGAACTACATCGCCAACCTGAAGCTCACCGACGACTGGCAGTTCGGCAAGGCACCGTACTCCGGCGCCCATCCTCCGCCTGTGGTAAGTCCTTCTTCTTGTCGTCTGCCGGCTTGAGCCAGCTGGCTTCTGACCAGGCGGCTCTTCTCTTTTTCTTTTATCAGAACCCTCTCCTCCCGCCGCCACCCGGGGCGGCAGGAGTCGAACGGGAGTATGCCCCGGACCGCACAGTGGATGACCTCGACGACCCGGACCTGGCCGCAGTCGCCATGGAGGACGCCGCCACGGGGGACGTCGCTGAGCCCGGAGGCACGGGGCTCTCGGCCAGTTTCGACGACTGGTCGGACGATTTCGACACCGAAGAAATCCCGCGCCACCAGCCGGCAACCGACCGCCACAGCGCGGGTTCGTCCGCCGCGCCGGCTGCCGGTGGTGGAAAGGGGAAACGCCGGGCCGCGCTCCCACTCTTCGGAAGCCGGCCGAAGAAGACGAAGGCCTCCGCCACGGCCACGAAGCGTGACGAGGCGGCGGCGAAGGCGGCCCGCTTCCGGAAGGCGGTGAAGAAGCCTCCGTCAGTTTCCGCGTAAGCCCTCTGGCCGCTTACATGCTTGTTATTTTGAAGTCTTCCTTTGCTTTAATTCTTCTCTGATTTCTTGAGCAGGGCGCCGCTCTCCCTTGAGCGAGGCCCAAGCGGCTCCGTGGTCGGGCCGGGTGCTGGATCTTCAGGGTCCCGCCGCGTGGACCCCCGCACCGATCTTGCAGAAGCCACGGAGCGGAACGCTCACGAGGCGCGTCGAGAGAGGGAGGCGGCGGAGCAGGAGGCGGTGGAGCGGGAGGCCGCCCGGACGGCGACGGGGCGAGCAAGCGCGGCGGCCGAGACTCCGTCGGAGTGGGCGGCCGCGGAGACAGAGGCGGAGGGCGCACGTAGCCGGCCTCCGCTGCCCGCCATCCCCCTCCGCACCTTGGATCCGGACATCCCTCTGCCCACGGCGGAGGAGATCACCCCCGACCAGCCGCCGGTGTAGAGGGACGAACCCTTCGAGGTCCTCACGGAGAGGACGCCGCCGGCAGCGCCAGCCAGAGCGGGCGAAGGCGGCCAGTCGTCGGCGGTGCAGGAGGAGCCGGCCCGGGCCGCGCCCGAGGACGAAGCCGGTCTTGAGATCGAGCTGGCGACGGGCCAGCACGCCGGAGGGAGCACGGCCCCGCCGGACACGCGCCGAGCCGCGGGTGCCGACCAGACGGCAGACGCCTTGGAGCCGCCAGCTCTGCCACGTCCGGGTGGACTCCCAGCGGAGGAAGCGGCGAGCTGAACGTCGCGGCCCAAGGGATTCGGAGCCGACTGCAGGCACAGGCCGGCCTCTTGAGGCAATTCACTTAGGAGTTTCTGTCGACGCGGTCTGCAATCCGGGTAAGTCTTTACTCGTTGACCATTCTGGTCCTCTGAATTTTTTCCGTGGGGGCGCGCTAGCGCACCCACTGGGTGTAGTCCCCGAGATCCGGGCCGACTGCAGCGCAGTCGGGTCGGATCTTACTCGACGACTATGTTGACTGTTTTTTCTGATCTTTAGGACTATCACAATTCTCGTGCCGCCGCCTTCAACTCCCAGGCTCGGGAGCTGAGCCGGAGGACCGAAGACCTGGCCAGCAGCCGACGTAAGTGTATTGTCTTTATTTGTTTCTCGTGGGGGCGCGACAGCGCACCCACTGGGTGTAGTCCCCGAGATTCGGGCCGACTGCAGCGCAGTCGGGTCGGATCTTCCTTGACGACGTTTCCCTTGCTGACTTTTTCTCTTTGTCTTTTGCTCGCGCAGAGGCCAACGCCGACTTGCGGAGGGAACTCGGCGAAGTGCAGGCCGCTCTTCATGCCAGGGACGCCGAGTACGCTGACTTGGTTCAGGAGCGCGACCGCCTGGCCAAGAAACTGGCCGACCAGGAGGAGAGCCATAAGGCGGCCCTGCAAAAGGCGCAGGACAGCGAGGCTGCCTTGAAGGCGGAGTTCGAGACCAGGAAGGCGAGCTGGGCCGAGACGCGCCAGGCGCTGGAAGAAGGCTTCGGCCGGATTGAGGATCTTATCGATGGTAGGCCGCCTTTCTTGCCCTTCCTCCATTTGCCGGCCGCCTGAGGTTTTGTTTGACTTGTGCTTGCTGTCTTGCGCAGAATACTTTCCCGGCCAATCCGTCCTTGCCGCCCAAGCCATCGAGGCCTACCGCGAGGCGCACCGTCAGGCCGGAGTTGTGATTCCGCCGGATGCGAATCGGACGCTGTCGGAGCAGCTCATCGCCATCCAGGCGCGACTACAGCCGGCCCATCGGCTGCTCCGCCGGCTCCAACGTGCCAGGGCGACGGTGCTGGCAGCGCTCTGGCCCGGCCAGACGATTCCCCGCACCCCAAGCCGGACGGCCGACTGGCTAGAAGTCGCAGTCGGCCGCCTCGAGGCTTGGAAGGCGTTCACAGCCCGTCTTGGAGCCGGGCGTGCGCTGGAGTTCGTCCGCGCGTGGTACCCAGGGCTAAGCCTGGACCAGCTGTGGACTTGGCGGTCGGAAGCCGACGCGGAGCTGGAGGAGGTGCGGCCGGCGATCGCGCAATGCGCCTCGACGATCGCCGAGTGCACCCACACCAGTGTCTTCGCGCCGGAGCTCAACGATGATGGCGCCGCCCAGCCGGAGGAATGGTTCGGGCTGAACCCGGCGGACGGCGAGGACTCGGCCGAGGAGATCGCCTCCAGCGACGAGGGCGAGGACGACGAGGAGGAGGAGGACGGCGAAGATGCCGAGCCGACTAGTGAGACGGCCGACCGCCCTCAAGCCGACCGTGCCTCCAGCAACGAGCCACGCGGGAGCGTGCCCTCTGCCGGAGGCGATGATCAAGCCGAGGTTGGCCAGCCGGCCGCTCCTCCAGCCGGCACGACCGCTTCCACCGCCCAGCCCGGCTCGTCAGCGGCCCCGCCGGCTTGATCTGCCGTTCCTATTGTCCCTGTTTTTCTTTTTCGAACAATTTTAAGTTTCCGCAATTCCACCCACTGGGGGTGTATCGAACAATGTTGGATGTCGACCTCTCTGGAGGTCCTTTGTGTAAATATTAATATATGCATGTGTTGGCTTTCATTCAAGTGCACTTTTTGTCCTTAGGCTCTTTCCTTTGCCGCCTTCCCTCTTTGGGAAGGCAAGTACTCAAGCTTTCTTGGATTTCAAGCAGACTGAATGTAAGCCGGCCGGCCGGCTACTCTGGTAGTCGGTCGGCGGGAGGCAGCAAGCCGGCTTTTGTTATATATAAGCCTGTTAGTCCCTAGCCGTTTTTCATGTGCGCACCCTTTCCGGCTTGTGACTCTTGCCAGCCGGGCAGTCGGTTCTTCGAGCTGCCATTTTGGCAAGAGCCAAGCCTGGGTGTCGGCACATTACTTGTCTGACTGCGAGTAGGGCTCCTAATATAACTCCAGTCGGCTAGTCCCCGGGCTGACTCGTCGAACCCGGTGCCGGACAAAATAAATGAACAGGTGATATCATACGCATGATAACTTTCATTTATAAAATAAAGGATGGCAGTCCCCGAGTCTTTCTCGGCGAGCCTACTGTTTCGTACTTAATACAAAAGTGGGCATAATACATACTGCATTTTAACTGTAAAACTTCCGAAGAAGATTTGCATTCCATGGTCGCTCCGACTCCTTGCCGGAGTCGTCTCTCTTGCGTGCCTTCGGCTTCTACGCGTCGATGAGGTAGTAGGCATCGTTGCCAAGGGCTCTGCTGATGATGAAGGGGCCTTCCCAGGGGGCTGCGAGCTTGTGCTAGCCGGCTGTTCGCTGGATCAGCCGGAGCATAAGGTCGCCCTCCTGGAAGGATCTTGGTCGGACCCTCCGGCTATGGTAGCGGCACAAACCCTGCTGGTAGATGGCAGACCGGCTGAGGGCTAACAGCCGGCCTTCTTCCAGCAGGTCGACGCCGTCTTCTCTTGCTTCTTTGGCTTCCGCTTCCGTGTACATGGTTACCCGAGGCGAGTCGAACTCGATATCTGTTGGGATGACTGCCTCGGCACCATATACAAGGAAGAAGGGAGTGAAGCCGGTTGATCTGTTGGGGGTAGTACGCAGACTCCATAGGACAGCCGGCAGCTCGTCGAGCCAACAACCGGCTGAATGCTCCAGAGGTACGACCAGTCGGGGCTTGATGCCGGACAAGATGAGGCCATTTGCTCACTCCACTTGGCCGTTTGACTGCGGGTGGGCGACTGACGCAAGGTCCAGCCGGATACCATGCGCAGCGCAGAACCGTGCCAAGGCACCTTTGGCAAAGTTCATGCCATTGTCGGTGATGATGCTGTGCGGTATGCCGTACCGGGTTGTTATATCTGCAATGAAAGTTACTGCAGTCGGCCCATTCAGCTTCTTGATCGGCTTCGCCTCGATCCACTTGGTGAATTTGTCGACGGCGACGAGCAAATGTGACATGCCGCCGCGCGCCGTCTTGAATGGGCCCACCATATCCAATCCCCAGACGGCAAAGGGCCAGGTGATGGGAATGGTCTTGAGTGCCGAAGCCAGCATGTGTTGCTGTGAGCTAAAAAGCTGGCAGCCTTTGCAATGTTTGACTAGCTCTTTGGCGTCGTCCAAAGCAGTCGGCCAGAAGAAGCCGTGGCGGAAGGCTTTGGCAACAAGTGATCTTGATGCGGCATGATGGCCGCACTCTCCTTGGTGTATATCCCTGAGGATCGCGATGCCTTTCTCCTGCTCGACGCATCGCTGCAAGACTCCGGTGGCGCTGCGCTTGACAAGCTCTCTGTTGACGATTGTGTATGCTCCAGCCCGGCGCTGGACTTGTCTTGCTTCGTTTTTGTCAGCCGGCAGATCTTGGTTCACCAAAAAGTTGCGGATGGTTTGGGCCCATGATGGAGCGGCAACTTACTCTGCTACCAGTGTGGCTACAGCCACCAGGGTGGGCGGGCTGGGTAATGCAGTGCTGGAGTTGGCCGCCGCTTGCTGTGCTGAAGAAGTCCCCGGGCCGGCTACCGCAATCCCCGGGCCGGCTACCGCAGTCCCCGAGCCGGGTGCGGCAGTCCCCGAGCCGGGTACCGCAGTCCCTGAGCCGAATATTGAAGTCCCCGGGCCGGCTGCTTGATTCTTCGAGCCGGACCCGGCCTCCTCGGGGTTAGGCGGCACGAAGATGGAGTCGGATTCCGGAGACGGCTTGATTGATGGCTTGAGGAGGCGCTGTAGGGCGACACCGGTTGGTATGGCTTGCCACGTGGAGCCTATTCGGGCCAGAGCATCTGCTGGCTCGTTGTCGGCTCGCGGCACATGAAGGAATTCACACCCGTTGAAATATCCGCTGATTTGCTGCACTAGGAAGCGGTAGCTCGCCATGTTTGCGTCCTTGGCGTCCCAGTCGCCAAAAGATTGCTGCACCACCAAATCCGAGTCGCCATAGCACAGGATCCGGCGGATGCCAAGTTCCTTGGCAAGCCGGAGCCCGTGTATGAGCGCTTCGTACTCGGCTACATTGTTGGAGGCGGCGAAGTGGATCTGCAGCGTGTATCTGAGCTTGTCGCCCTTTGGAGAGGTAAGGACGACGCCGGCTCCCAAGCCGGTGCACATCTTTGATCCGTCAAAGTGCATGCGCCAATGGGTGGAGTCGGGCGCTGGCGGTAAGTACTGGGTCTCGGCCCAGTCGACGAGGAAGTCGGCCAGCGCTTGCGTCTTGATGGCGGTGCGGGGTTGGTAGAAGATCGTGTAGGGGGCCAGCTCGATGGCCCATTTAGCCACCCGGCCGGATGCATCCCGGCTGCCTATGATCTCGGCCAGCGGGGCAGTGCATACGACCGTGATGGGATGCTCTTGAAAGTACGGCTTCAGCTTCTTGGCGGCGAAGTACACGCCATAGCACATCTTCTGATAGTGCGGGTAATTTTGTTTCGAGGCGGACAGCACCTCGCTCAGGTAATAAACCGGCCTCTGGACCGGCTGGGCTCGGCCTTCTTCGGGGCGTTCGACCACAATGACGGTGCTGACCACCCGGCTAGTGGCGGCAATATATAGGAGCATGGGCTCCTTCTCAGTCAGTGCCGCCAAGACAGGCGGCGTGGACAGCATTTTCTTCAGCTCGTGGAAAGCTCGGTCGGCCTGGTCGTTCCACTCAAAGTGAGTGCTCTTCTTCATGAGGCGATGGAGAGGGAGAGCTTTTTCTCCAAGCCGACTGATGAAGCGGTTCAGAGAGGCCAGGCACCCGGTGAACTTCTGAATTTCTCCGAGCTTGGTTGGGACCGCCATCCTCTCGGTGGCCTTGATCTTCACAGGGTTGCACTCTATGCCGCGTTCGGAGACCAAAAAGCCTAGGAGCTGGCCGGCTGGCACTCCGAACACGCATTTCTCCGGGTTGAGCTTGATCCGGAACCGGCGCAGGTTCTCGAAGGTCTCCTTCAAGTCTTCCAGCAGAGTGCCACGCTTCTCCGTCTTCACCACAACATCATCCACGTAGACGTGGGCGTTCTTGCCGAGCTGCGTGAGGAGGCACTTCTGCATGCAACGCTGAAAAGTGGCGCCGGCATTCCTCAAGCCGAACGTCATAGTCAGGTAGCAGAAGGCTCCAAACGGTGTGATGAAGGCGGTCTTCAGTTGGTCATCCGGGTTCAGCTTTATCTGGTGGTATCCCGAGTAGGCATCCAAAAAGCTCAACAGCTCGCATCCGGCTGTAGAGTCTATCACTTGATCAATCCTGGGCAGAGCGAAGGGATCTTTTGGGCAGGCTTTGTTGAGGCTTGTGTAGTCTATACACATGCGCCACTTGTTATTCTTTTTCAGCACGAGAACCGGGTTCGCGAGCCACTCGGGGAAGAAAACTTCCATGATGAAGCCGACTGTGAGAAGCCGGGCTATCTCCTCCCCTACGATCCTTCTCTTCTCCTCTGACAGTCGGCGAAGGGGCTGCTTGACTGGTTTAGCATCCTCCCGCACGTGCAATTTGTGCTCGGCGAAATCCTTCGGAACACCCGGCATGTCCTTGGGGGACCATGCAAAGATATCCCGATTCTCACGGAGGAAATCGACGAGCTCGCCTTCCTATTTGCTATCCAGGCTCGCCCCAATGACGGCAAACCTCTCGGGGTGCTCGGGGTCGAGCTGTATCTTCTTGGTCTCCTTGGCCGGCTGGAAAGATCCTTGGGCATCATACTCCTTGGAGTCGGCGGGTTGGTTTAGCTGCTTGCTGGCCAGGGCCACGACCCTGTCCAGTGTCTTCTTCTCTGCGGCGATCACGAGGGATTCGGCCAGCCGGCTGCTGGCCGCGGCGCAGTCGGCGGACTTCTTGTAGTTGTCGGCGATGGTGATGACACCCTTGGAGCTTGGTATCTTCATCTTGAGGTAAGCGTAGTGGGGGACTGCCATAAACTTGGCCAAGGCGGGTCGGCCAAGCAAGGCGTGGTAAGGGCTCTCCAGGTCCACCACCTCGAACCAGATTGCCTCCCGGCGGAAATGATCCTTGCCACCAAAGAGTACATCGATTTTGATCTTGCCGATGGGGGCACAGGACAAACCGGGTACGATGCCGTGAAACACCGTTCGAGTTGGCGCAAGCTGCTTTGCCTTGACACCCAGCTTCTCCATGGTGTCGCGGTATAGGATGTTGATGCTGCTCCCACCGTCGATCAGCACGCGGGAGAAACGTGCGGCGCGTGTATCCGTTGCAAGGGTGGCCTCTAGGACCAATGCGTAGGAACCGGGGGACGGCATCACCTCTGGGTGGTCGGCCCGGCTCCAACTGATGGGTTTCTCTGACCAGTGCATGTGGCCGGCTGGGCTGGTATCGGCCACATTGACTTCTTGTTGCTCTTGGCGCTTGCTGCGCCGGTCTTCGGGCTGGCTCGTGAAGACAACATAAGATGCTTGCTCATCAGGGAACTCGTCCTGCACGGCGTCGACCGCGGGCCGGGCGGCCTTGGGCGGCGTAGCCGGCGGCGGCAGGCCGGCAGGCGGAGTCGGCGTGAGCCCTTCGCCCTTGGAGATTCGGGCGAGCCAGTTGCATTTGCGGGTCGTGTGGTTGGACGGCTTCGCGCCGCTGTGGAACTTGCACGGGGCATCAAGAGTTTGCTCGTAGGAGAAGGCCGGCTGCCAAGCCGGCCGGCCGCCCTTGGGCTTCTTGGGCGCGGGCCGCCCCTCAGGCGGAGCATCTTCGACCGTGGCCACCTGGCGGCTAGCTGGAGGCGGCGCAGGGCCCTTGCGCTTCTGATCGTTCTGGTGTTGGCGTCGGCCGCCGTCTCCAGCCGGCGCTTGGGGCGCCGGATTGAGCACTTTTCCGGACGCGTCCACCCGGAGCTCGGTCTTCATTGAGGAGTCGGCGGTGGCGTACTTGTCGGCGATGTTCAAGAGCTCGTCGAGGGTAGTCGGCTCATCGCAGAGAAGCTTGTGCTTGAGGAGGGTGCCTTCTCGGCACCCGGCAGTGAAGTATTCGATGGCCTGCACCTCGTGCACCCCTTCGCAGGAGTTGCGGAGCTCGGCCCAATGCGTGAGGTAGTTGCGAGTGGACTCGGCTGGGCCCTGTACGCACAGGGAGAGCTGTCTGGGCTTGGGAGCCCGCTTGTAGGTGCTGGTGAAGTTGCGAACGAAGGCTTCAGTGAAATCCACCCAGCTGTTGATGCTGAGGGGCTTGAGGCTGTTAAGCCAAGTCCGTGCCGTGCCTTGCAGCATGAGGGGCACATATTTTACGGCAACGCGCCTGTTGCCATTGGCGATGCTGACGGTTGTGGAGTAGTCGGTCAGCCAGTCTTCCGGCTTCACCGAGCCGTTGTACTTGGGTGTACAACGTCTTCTTCTTCTAGCGCCAGGGATCGGGCCAGGCGGTCGATCTGGTGGCGGGCGTCGTTTTTGCCGACTCCCTCGCGGCGACCAAGCCGGCCGCTGAGAGTCGGGTGAGCTACCGGAGGCGGGGTAGGGTATCTCTCTCCGCGAGCTCGAGGCGGAGGCGGGGTGCCCCGCCATTCCATGCCTCAGGGGCGGCCGTCCGCGTCTCGCTCGATGGAGATTTGGGTCCGGCTTCGGCTGGAAGCCAGCTCTTTCTCGCGCCGCGCACGGGTGTTGCTTGTAGTCGGCGATCGGGAAGTCGCGCCGTGGCCGCGGTGCAGGGGAGGGCTCCCCGCGCAGGCGTCGGCTTCGTGCCGTCGTGCGGCCGCATCGATTAGTTGCTGGATGCGCCGCGTCATGTGGGGGAGGTCTTCGGCTTCCAAGCCGTCCAACTCGTCTACGGCCGCCTGGGCGGCGCGCAGGTTCTCGAGCGGGGTGGCGTAGACCGGGCGATCCACTCCAAGCGTGTCGGCGATGACGGCGCCGCGTTGCCTGACAGCGCCAGCCCGGCTTGGGCCAGCCGGAGCCGGCGTGCCGAAGGCGGCGCGGTCAGCTTCGCGCTGGTAGGCCTCGGTGAGGCGTCTTACGGAGGCTAGCCGCCGGCCCTCCGCGAGGAGGGCGAGGCGGTGTGCCTCCAGAACTTCATCGCCGGCGTCAGTCGGAAGGGGGGTGGACAAGTCGTGGGCCGCCGTGCGTGGGGTGTTGCGGGCGCCCTCGTCAGTCGGGCCGTCGAGGCCGATAACCATCACCTCGGGGGCGTCAGAATCGCGATCGCCAGCCGGAGGGAGTGGGTCGTTGTAGACCGTGACGTTGGTGGGCAAGGTATCGTAAGATGCCGAGTCGGAGTCGACGGGCATCGGGTCGGTGGAGCCAACCGACTCCAAATCCGCAGCGGGCTCGCTGGAGACGTGGAGCTGGCCGAGGAGGTTGGCGAGGTGATCAGTGCCCGCATCGGAGGCAAGCTCGTCGGAGATGCGGGCCTTGTCGAAGAGGTCAGCGAGGCCGCTCGCCGCGCAGATGTTGGTGACGCCATGCAGCGCGTCGCGACAAGTGCCATCGGGCGAGCCGGGCTGGCTACGCTCGCGGGGAAGGAAAAGGGTTCCCGTCCAGAATAGGTCTCCGGACGACGGTGCACCAGGCCCCACGGTGGGCGCCAAATGTCGGGTGGTAGGAGCGACATATGCCAACGGGTGGCTAATCATTACGGGGGCCAAAAGAACATCGCCGGTGCCTGGAAACGGGATGAGGCGAAGACATGCACGCCGGCGAATCTTACCCAGCTTCAGGGCTCTCCGGGGAGATAACACCCCTATTGCTGCTCTGCGGGGTCTCCGCATGGTTACTAAGTGAACACGTAGCTACAATGCTCCTTGAGCTGTTTTGGGTGGAAGGAGGAAGAAGGGCTCAGCTCAGCCTGCTTCCTCTCCTTGTATGGTGTCTAGGTATAGAATGAGAGTCCAACCCTTTGCATGGGTGCACTGGGGGGTTTATATAGGCCTACCCCCCGGGGGTACAATGGTAATCCGACTGGGCGTGGGGCCCAGCTGTCTTTGACTACGCTCGCCGGCTTCTGCGCTGGCTTCTGGGGCCCGCCGGCTGGTGGGTCCCGCCGGCTGCCGGCTCCTTGGTCGACAGGCCGGCCCCACCGGCCAAGGCCCGGTCGGTGGCTGGTTACTGTTACTCCGTGCTGTTGACGCAGGCTTGGTCGGGGTGAGCGTGGCTACAGTAACGCCACCTTGGCGGGCGATTACTGTAGCCCCGCCGCATCTTGTCTCCTTAATGGACGTCTCCTTCGAGGAGGATGGCAGGCCGGCTACGGGAAGCCGGCCCTCTATCTTGCCGGCTTGAGAGGAGGTGCGGCCGCCTTCGGCATCTCTCTGCCCGAAGGGGCCCACCGCCTCGGGGGCCATGCTGGCGGCCCGTCATGGACGGCGTCAGAGCCGCCGTGGCTACAGTGCCACGCCGGGCGGGCCGTGGCTGCCCGCACGGCGTGCTATACCAGGCGTGCTCCGGGTTTTGGGGGTGGCAGGCTCCACTGTAGCCACGCCCCGCTTCATCATCGCAGAGTGGACGCGTACATTGTGGGTACGGCGTTGACTGCTTTATGGGAGCCAGCCTGGCTGTAGCCGGCCTTGCCGTAGCCGGCCCTGCCGTAGCCGGCCCTCCACAGCTTTCTTCATGAGGGTAAAGGGCGGGCCGCCCCCGAAGCCGGCTAGGAAGGTAGTCGGCTAGGGGGGAGGCGGCCCAGGTCTTGAGTCTTCTTATGAGCCGGATGGGCTCATAATTTTTTCTGAGGGGCCAGGGGAAGCCGGCTGGGCTACCCATGGCTATTTACCCCGATAGTTGAGAAGAGTACCAAAATATTTGTCATAAAAGTTTTGAGAAGGAGAGTTCTTAAGAAAAATTTTAAATAGCCTTCTTCAAATCAAATAAAGATTTTGATAAAAACCAAATCAAAATTTTTGGAGTGTCACAGCCACATAGTTCAACAACCCGGAGAGTCTGCCAGGAAATTCTGGACTAGGTTCTTAACTAAAAAGAACCAGATCGTCGATTGTCCGGATGCCGAAGCCCTAGCAGCCTTCAAACACAGCATCCACAACGAATGGCTCGCTCGCCGCCTCAACCAAGAAAAGCCAAAATCCATGGCGGCCCTCGCGGCACTCATGACCCGCTTTTGTGCGGGCGAGGATAGTTGGTTGGCCCGTAGCAAAAACAATGCAAGCGACGCCGGCACCCCTGAAGTTAAAAATAACAAGGACAAGTCTCAATGCAGATACAAGCGTCGAAACAACAGTGATAACACCGAGGATACGGCGGTCAATGCCGGATTCAGTGGCTCCAAGTCCGGTCAGCGGAAGAAGTCGTTCCAAAAGAACAATTCAGGCCCATCCAGCTTGGACCGCATACTTGATCGTCCATGCCAGATTCACGGCACCCCGGACAAACCACCATATCATGCAAATAGATATTGTTGGGTTTTTAAACAGGCCGACAAACTAAACGCCGAGAACAGGAAAAAGGGATCGCAAAGCAAGGACGATGACGAAGAGCCCCGGCTACCGAACACAGGGGGACAGAAGAAGTTTCCCCCTCAGGTCAAAACAGTGAACATGATATATGCTACCCACATCCCCAAGAGGGAGCGCAAGCGTGCGCTCAGGGACATCTACGCGATAGAGCCAGTCGCCCCAAAATTCAATCCATGGTCGTCATGCCCGTTCACTTTTGATTGCCGGGATCATCCGACCAGTATCCGTCATGGTGGCTCAGCCGCACTGGTCCGAGACCCAATAATTGATGGGTTCCACCTGACTCGCGTCCTTATGGATGGAGGTAGCAGCCTCAATCTGCTCGATCAGGATACAACGTGAAAAAATGGGCATTAACCCATCACGGATCAAGCCCACCAGGACTACCTTCAAAGGGGTCATACTAGGTGTAGAGGCCCGCTGTACGGGCTCAATCACACTAGAGGTTGTCTTTGGATCTCCAGACAACTTCCGAAGTGAGGAGTTAATCTTTGACATCGTCCCCTTCCACAGCGGCTATCACGCACTGCTCGGACGAACCGCGTTTGCTCGATTCAACGTAGTACCATACTATGCTTATCTCAAGCTCAAGATGCCTGGTCCATGCGGCATCATAACGGTCAACGGAAATACGGAACGCTCCCTCCGTAGAGAAGAGCACACAGCTACTTAGCAGCAGAAGTACAGAGCGGCCTTCTCAAGCAAAACCTTAATTCGGCTGCCGAGCCCACGGACACCATTAAGAGGGTCCGAACTACTCTGCGGCAGGAGAGCTTGGCTCGTTAGGAGCTCGACTAGCAATCCGGCCTCCGTCTCAGTCCCGATAAGGTGGCGGCATTCGTGTCCCACGTACATAGCTACGCACTTGAAATCCCATGGGCATCGACGGAGGCATAGCTAGCTTGTGGTCCATAGTACTGCTCAATCGACATCGGATACACACATACTTTCACTTTTACTGATTTCCTTTGCAGGTCTCAATCCCACAGGCCCCATTTGGTGGAATGGTCATCGGCCTTCTTGAAGGATAAACACACAAAGACGGCGAGAAACGCAGACATATATGGACTTTTTAGGCAATTCTGTTAACAATAACCATACCTGTTTTTCAAGATCCATTTGCAGCTCTCCCTTGGTTTTGGCATGTCAAATAGCCTGTTACTTATCGCACTACCTGTATCAATGTGCTTTGACGTACTAATTAAATTACAATGAGAATATTTTGCGGCTGGAGCTTTAGGACCCCAGTTTTTACCATTGTACCTTTTCTGCTTTCTTTCTCTTTTTCAGCTCCCCTGTGGATAACCCTATCAGGTAGCACTCGTACACTTTGGTATGTTTGATGTTAGCCAGGGGCTTCATAGCACCCAACATTACAACACCTCGAATTTAGCATTATATGTAGTGGCTCCGAATCATGTCTTTGATCAATAGTTGGGTTGCCCGGCTGCTTACGTTCCGCTATATCGGCTAAGGTAGTAAAGGGAGAACTACTGCGATTTTGCCTTGGTTTATCCAAAGGAGCACCTCAGGAGAGAAAGCCGAAAACTGACAGTCATGATGCGGCGAGAGCCGGTCAGCTGTTCGAAGGTTACAAATCGTTGGAGATTTCTTCTGCATTACGCAAAGGATCGGTACTTCCCGATCAGACGCTTATAGCACTCTAGTTCAGATACTAGGGGCTGCACCCATGTTTTCCTTATAAAACTCCTATGGCTAAGTGGGGGCATTCAAGCTGCATAGTCTGGTTGCCTGGTTCGTTACGCTAAACAACTCCTTTAAGGACCACATAATTGGATCAAGATTGTTTAGATCCCATCCCGAACACCCCCGTACTACCTACGTGGGGGCAGAAGCCGACGACTGGACAACCCTCAGATTTCATACAACACGGCCGCATAGGAGGAAAAATTTAAAACATAACAAGCATTATATTACACAACATCATTGATTCATGTTACATGACAGGATAATACGAATATTTTCATGGGAATATAACATCCTTCGCACATTGCTCCACCACAAGGCGGGATCCCTCCAGGACACCATCAAAATAGAACTCGGGACGACGGTGCTCCTTGCCCTCAGGCGGCCCCTCGGTCATCAGCTTCTTGGCATCCATCTTCTTCTAGTGCATCTTGACACGGGCAAAGGCCATCAGGGCACCTTCAATACAGGTCGATCGCTTTATGACCTCAAGCTGTGGGCAGGCACTAACAAGCCACTTCACAAGTCCGAAGTAGGTGCGGGGTATTGGCGCGACAGGCCATAGTTAGACTATCAGGTCCTTCATGGCTAGCTCAGCCGCCTTGTGCAGCTCGACCAGCTGTTTCAGCTGGTCGCTGAAGGGCACCGGATGTTCTGGTCCAAGATATTGAGACCAGAACAATTTCTCCATAAAACTCCCTTCTTCGTCTTGATAGAACTCAGCAGCATCTGATATGCCACACGGCAAATCCGTAAACGCCCCTGGAGAGCTCCAAATTCGGGTAAGTAAAAGGAATGTTTCCTTCATAGACTTTCTTTGCATAATGAAAGCCTCACCCGCCGCGATCTTCTTGGCCGCCTGGATTTCCTGAAGGGCGCTCCGGGCCTCGGCTCGAGCCTCTTGTGCGCTCTGGCGGGCCTTCACAAGTTCGGACGCTTGCGTCTTAGAATCACGCTCCAAGGACTCATACTTCTTGACGGCGTCCTGGAGCTCTTGCTGGACCTCACTGACCCGGACCTCGTGTTTCTTGCATGCGGCGTGCTCCTTGGCTGCTTTGTCCTCGGCCTCAGCTAACACCTTCTTGAGGGCCGCCACCTCGGTCGTGGCCCCTAATAAAACTCATGACACTTTAGTCAGCACGAAACATTCATCCTTCCTCAATTCACGCGCAGGTCACTACATACCTTGGTTGTCCTCTAGCTGCTTCTTCATGAGGCCGAGCTCTTCTTTGGACCGCTCCAGGCTCTACTTCAGGTCGGATACCTACGCAGTACGAGCGGCAGCAGCCAGTAGCGACGCCTGCTTATTCACATAGACATCTTATGTTAGACTCATGCGGAAATTATTTTGATCCTCTGTTCGGCTTTTTCTTTCCGAGCACCAAACAGAGCATCAGGGGCTACTGTCTACACTGTGATTACATTACTTACCTCAAAGCCTGTTAAAAGGCTAGTGCAGGCTTCGGTCAGTCCGCTTTTGGCGGACTGAACGTTCTCGATTACCGTGCCCATAAGGACACAGTGCTCATGCACAATGGAAGCGCCTCGCAGCGCTTCCAGCAGATTATCCAGTGCCTCGGGTTGGACAGGGGTCACCGGTGCAATACACATACCCCCTTCTTTCGAAGGAGGTTGCGTGTCGGATTCGGGAGCCGCATCGGTCTTCGGAATCGAGTCCGGCTGAGGGCCAGACCAAACACGGCTCTACTCACCACTAGTCTCCCTAGGGATCGGCTCCCGCTGGTGTCCGGCGATGGAGGCATCGCCTTCGGGTGCCTCCTGAGCCTCTTTGAGGGCGTCCTGGATTAGGGGGTGTTCGGGTAGCCGGACTATACCTTCAGCCGGACTCCTGGACTATGAAGATACAAGATTGAAGACTTCGTCCCGTGTTCGGATGGGACTTTCCTTGGCGTGGAAGGCAAGCTTGGCGATGCGGATATTCAAGATCTCCTACCATTGTAACCGACTCTATGTTCACCCTAACCCTATCCGGTGTCTATATAAACCAGAGGGTTTTAGTCCGTAGGACAACTTCATCAACTCCATAGACAACAATCATACCATAGGCTAGCTTCTAGGGTTTAGCCTCCTCGATCTCGTGGTAGATCCACTCTTGTACTACCCATATCATCAATATTAATCAAGCAGGACGTAGGGTTTTACCTCCATCAAGAGGGCCTGAACCTGGGTAAAACATCGTGTTCCCTGCCTCCTATTACCATCCGGCCTAGACACATAGTTCGGGACCCCCTACCCGAGATCCGCCGGTTTTGACACCGACATTGGTGGTTTCATTGAGAGTTCCTCCGTGTCGTCGCCGTTAGGTCCCATGGCTCCTTTGATCATCAACAACGATGCGGTCCAGGGTGAGACTTTTCTCCCCAGACAGATCTTTGTTTTCGGCGGCTTCGCTCTGCGGGCCAATTCTCTTGGCCACTTGGAGCAGATCGAAAGCTACGCCCCTGGCCATCAAGTCAGGTTTGGAAGCTTAAACTACATGGCTGACATCCGCGGAGACTTGATCTTCGACGGGTTTGAGCCACGGCCAAGCGCGCCGCACTATCTCGAGGGGCATGATCTAGCTCTGCCTCCGGGTAGTGTCCTGGAGGCCGCACACGCATCGGTTCCGACCTCTAAGTCGGAACCTATTGCGCCAATTGAGGACGAGCGGTTGGACACCACCTCGGGGGCTGCGATCTTGAAGGCGATCAGGCCGAATGCTAGCCCCGCACTCTGCATGATCCGTGACTCCGAGGATCCAGACTCCTCCCCGGACTCCGAACCCCCCGCGCCCCTGCCAATCGAATCTGATTGGGTGCCGATAATGGAGTTCACCGCCGCAGACATCTTTCAGCACTCGCCTTTTGGCGTCATCCTGAATTCTCTTAAGTCTTTCTCTTTATCAGGAGAGCCCTGGCCAGATTACGGTCAGTGAGGATGGGATGCGGACGATGAAGAAATTCAAAACCCACCCACCACCCACTTTGTAGCCACTGTCGACGATTTAACCGACATGCTTGACTTCGGCTCCGAAGACATCGACGGTATGGACGATGATGTAGGAGACGAACAGGAACCAGCACCTGTAGGGCGCTAGAAGGCCACCTCGTCATATGACATATATATGGTGGATACTCCAAAAGATGGAGATGGTGATGGAACAGTGGGGGAGGACACTGTCGGATCACGGGTTCCGGCAGACCCTTAAGGTTCGAACACTGGGGTGCGCGCGGAGATCATGCCTTCTACCTCCCCGTCTCGCGAAGATCTAAACTACTAAAAGAACTGCACAAAGGACACAAGATTTATACTGGTTCGGGCCACCATTGTGGTGTAATACCCTACTCCAGTGTGTGGTTGGTTGATTGCCTCCTGGAGCTGATGATGATGAACAGTACAAGGAAGAACAGCCTCGCGAGGGTCTGTTCTTGGCTGGGGCGATGAACTGCTAGGAGGAGCTCAGTCACCCTTCTCTCTCACTCACTCACTCTCTCTGCTTGCAACCCGAACGAACCCCCCTTTGCTATGCGGGTAGCGGGTCCTATTTATAGAGGCCCTGGTCCTCTTCCCAAATATTGAGCGGGAAGGGAGCCAACAATGGCGGGCTAATTCGAAGGGGAACAACTAGTACACTTATCCTGACTAAAGTTGGTCTTCGCCTGCCAAAGGCTCTGTGGTGAAGCCGTGCTGGGCTCCATGGTGACCTCCGTCTCGTAGTCCTCCTGGTCTTGGTCTTGTTGCACCAAAATGGCAACCTTTGCCTGATGCCTCGGTACTCCGCGGCTGCGCTTGCCCCCTTTGCACCAAAGAGGAAAGAAGGACGCTGCGCGCGCTGGCGCCCGCCTGGCGCCCTGAGTCGTCATGGCTTGCGTCACGGGATCCTCGTGAGGTACCCTGCCTTGATATCACCGCCTCCTCATGAGCCAGCCTGACGAGGCTGCGCTTGAGGATGCCGTGTCGTCCGCCCCGCGAGGCTTGGCCCCTCATGAGGGTCTTGAGTCTTGCATTGATGAAGATGGGCCGCACTGGACCCCCATTTGAGCCACGCCGCAGGCCGCAGGCAGGCAAGTCTGGGGACCCCCGTTCCTAGAACGCCGACAGTAGCCCCCGGGCCCAAGGCGCGCATTGACTTGGCCGTGCCGAGAGGCGAAAGGACAAGGGCGAAGCGCCGCGGGCCCTAACAGCCTGTGGCCTTGGGCGCCGCGTGGCGGTTGATTGGACGTGGGCGTCTCCACTTCCCCATGACGCGTCGGTGATCGCGCGAGTTGGACAAGTCCCTGCATGCAGATCGTGTCATGATTACCTGTGATCGTGGAGGCCGGCGGTTGGCCTTCGCCGGCTATAAGTATGGCACGGCGCGTGCCCTTCCAGTCCATCTCTTCTTGTTTTCTCCTTTGCCTCAATTCTTGCTCCGCCTTGGTGTGATGGCCCCATCGAGGAGGTACTCGGCTGCGGAGAAGGGGAAGGCCCTCCAGGTCGATGCTGCCTCTCCCCCGCCTAAGCGCGGTCGTGGGCGCCCTCGGAAGCATCCGGTGGCCGCCCCGGTAGCGTTTGGTGGTCATGGGGGCGGCTCCCAATGCGGCGGCGGGCGAGCCGCTATGGCCAAGGGACGCGCCTGGGTTGCGCGCTCCCCCAGGCCGCGCTTTCGCGTTGCGCAAGTGCTGCCGGAGTTCGTCGTCTGGTCGGCGGAGCCGACTAGCACCCGGCGCCAACTCCCTCGCTTCCTCCTTGGTGAACTCCCGGCCGGTGCTCCTGGTGGCCTCTAGCTCCAGGCGGAGGGCTGCTGCAGCAGGTCCTCATGGGTCGCGTTGGAGGTCTCCGCCAACGGGGGCTTGGCCTTAACTCCTGGCTGGCAGGCGTTCGCCCGCGCTCGCGACCTGGGGCGCCGGTGCACCCTGCACTTCAGGTTCGACGGCGACGCCGCCCTCTTTGTGAGGGTGTTTGGGGAAGATGGTCGCCGCGCGGGGTGTTGCCCTGAGGACGACGACCGCGGCCGGGGGCCTTGCTCCGACGGTGATGGAGGAGATAGCGCCCATGCGGATGGCGGCGTCCGAGACTCCCCAAGCTTCGTCAACTCTTCCTCAAGCGACTCCTCCAGCGGTGGCCGCAGTCAACCCCCGCGCCGTCAAGCTCGCTTGGGAGGTGGTGGTTTGTCCGCCCGCCGTCATGCCCCGGTGAAGCACGAGAGAGAGTCTGCCTGAGGCCCGGAGGCAGCCCGGGTCGCTTCCGCGGGCCGATGTGAGGAGGGCCGCGCCGGGCTCGTCCTTTCCTTTTCCTTTTGTTTCCTGTGTAAGACAAAACAGCTGCATGGAGCCCCGCTGGGGCGTCTTGGGAATTATTGCCGTTTTAGCCATTACCTTGATCTTATTTTTGCGCCTCTTAACTACACGCCTGTGTGTAGATAGTTTTTGACCCCTTCCGGGGGGGGCGACCGACCCCTGCCCTGTGTGCGCGTCGCGATGCCCGAGGGGCACGGACTAGAGGGGTGCTCCTGTAACTTGCCCGGGCCATGAAACCTTCCAGCGGCTAGAGCAGAAACGCTCGCGAGGACATTTGAGCACCATCCCTCGCGAGGTCGTTTATGAGAGAAACCAAAGCGAGGAGCGAAAATCGACGAACCACAAATCAGCAACAGCGATAACTTCAATAAGACTTCAAATGCAAGTAAACACGTCAACTGCGGAAAGCAAATGAAAAAGCCGCGTCTGGCACCTAATCTAGTCTTCGACGTCTTCTCACCAGCGTGGATCTAAGTGCTGCCACTGGGCGTGGGAGGGAGCCCCAGGGCCTGAGGCCGGCGCTCCTGAGACTCGGGGTGTGTACAGCCCCACTCATTATTACGTGAGAGTGTCACGGGGCGGCGAGCTTCACAGGCATTGGCCTTGCTTCACAGGCTCCGGGCCTTTTCCAAAACGCGATAGCTTCACAGGCACTCGCCTTGCTTCACAGGCTCCGAGCCTTTTCCAAAACGTGATAGCTTCACAGGCACTCGCCTTGCTTCACAGGCTCCGGGCCTTTTCCAAAACGCGATAGCTTCACAGGCACTCGCCTTGCTTCATAGGCTCCGGGCCTTTTCCAAAACGCGATAGCTTCACAGGCACTCGCCTTGCTTCACAGGCTCTGGGCCTTTTCCAAAACGCGATAGCTTCACAGGCACTCGCCTTGCTTCACAGGCTCCGGGCCTTTTAGGGGTAGAACCTCCGGAGGTGCTGGATGTTCCACGCGTTCTGGACCGGCTCCCCCTCTTGAGTCTCCAAGCGCATGGAGCCTGGCCTGGAAACATGAACAACCTTGAACGGGCCCTCCCACATGGGAGAGAGCTTGTGCAGCCCCTCCCTGGAGAGAACCCGCCTGAGTATGAGGTCTCCTACCTCGAGGGTCCTGGGCCGGATGTTGCAGTAGTGATATCGTCGTAGCGCCTGTTGGTACCTTTCCGCTTGCAGCGCGGCTTCCCGGTGGCGTCCCTCCCCCATCACGAGGTCCATCCCCCGCATGGCGTCCTGCTGCGCCTCGTCGAACGCCAGGACCTGCGCAGAGCGATGCCTGACCTCGTGAGGAAGGACTGCTTCGGCTCCATAGACCAGGAAGAACTGGGTCTCCCCAGTTGGTTTGGTCGCGGTTGTGCGGATGGACCAAAACATGGACTGGAGCTCATCGTACCAACCTCTGCCGCAGGCCTCCAGCTTCTTCTTGAATGTCCTGGTCTTGAGGCCTCTCAGGACCTCCGCGTTGGCTCGTTCGGCCTGCCCATTGCTTCGCGGGTGTGCTACCGAAGCGTAGCATATCTGTGTCCCAAGGTTAGCACAGTATGTTTTGAAGAGATTACTGGTGAACTGCGAACCGTTGTCTATGATGATGCAATTCGGCACCCCGAACCGGCTCACGATACCCCTGATGAACTTGACCGCGGAGCCAGCGGGGATGGTACGGACAGCCTCCACTTCTGCCCACTTGGTGAACTTGTCAATGGCGACGTAGAGGTAACGGTAGCCCCTTGGTGCCCGAGGGAACGGGCCCAGAATATCCAACCCCCAGACTGTGAATGGCCATGAGATGGGTATAGTC